>OZ034814.1:34712800-35312800 GCA_964030455.1 Linum trigynum | reverse complement strand
TTTTCTTTGGATTTTGAAGGCTTCATATCACTTTTTCTGCCTGAGGCTATTCTTCAACGATGATTAAGTCCATTAAGCACCGATTTGACTGAATTTATTCTGGGTCCATTTTTGGCAGATTCAAAAGGGGTACCATCACAGATTTCGGGCGATTTTTCCGAAATGCGATTTTTTTTTTACTTTGGAGGCTGCAAATCACCGAATCAGGCCGAGGCTATTATCAACAGATAATGAAGTCTATTGATCCTATTATGCACGAATGATGAGTCTATTAAGCACCGATTTGTGCCAAATTATTTTCGGATGGCATTTTCGTAATTTTTTGGGCTACGAAAGACCATTTTCTTTGGATTTTTAAGGCTATAGATTCGGAATTTGGCCTGAGGCTATTCTTCAACGATGATTAATTCCATTAAGCGCCGATTTGGGCGAATTTATTCCGGGACCATTTTTGGCAGATTACAAAGGGGTACCATCACAAATTTAAGTGATTTTTCCGAAATGCCGTTTTCTTTCGATTCTGGAGGCAGCAGATCACGGAATCAGGCCGAGGCTATTCTCCACCGATAATGAAGTCTATTGATCCTATTCTCCTCGGATGATAAGTCCATTAAGCACCGATTTGTGCCAATTTATTTTTAGAAGGTATTTTCGTAATATTTTTTGGCGTCGAAAGGCCATTTTCTTTGGATTTTGGCGGCTGCAGATCCCAGAATCAGGCAGAGGCAATTCTACACCAATAATGTCCTCTATTGATCGTATTGTCCATGGATGATAAGTCCATTAAGCACCGATTTGGGCCAATTTATTTTCGGATGGAATTTTCGTAATTTTTGGGGCGACGAAAGGCCATTTTCTTTGGATATTGAAGGCTATAGATCACGGATTCGGCCTAAGGCTATTCTTCAACGATGATTAAGTCCATTAAGCGCCGATTTGGGCGAATTTATTCTGGGTCCATTTTTGGCAGATTCCAAAGGGGCATATTCACAAATTTCCGGCGATTTTCCCGAATTGCAATTTCTTTAGATTTTGGAGGATACAGATCACGGATTCAGCCTGAGGTTATTCTCCATCGATATTGAAGTCTATTGATCGTATTCTCCACCAGTGATTAAGTCCATTAAACACCAATTTGGACAAATTCCTTATCGGATGACATTTTCGTAGTTTTTTTGGCAATGTTTTTTTAATGGCCATTTTCCTTGAATTCTGAAGGCTACAAATTACAGATTCAACCTAAGGCTAGTCTTCAACGATGATTAAGTCTATTAAATATCGATTTGGGCGGATTTTCCCAAAATAGCATTTTCTTTCGATTTTGAAGGATATAGATAACGAATTTAGCCCGAGTCTATTCACCACTGATAATGAAGTCTATTAATCCTATTCTCCATCAATGATTTAGTCTATTAACACCGATTTGGGTGAATTCATTTTCGGATGACATTTTCGTATCTTTTGGGGTGATGTTTTTCGAAATGCCATTTTCCGTGAATTTTGAAGGCCACAGATCACGAATTTGGCCTAAGGCTATTATTCAACAAAAATAAAGTCCATTAAGCTTCGATTTTGGGCGGATTTCTTCCGGGTCCATTTTTGGAAGACTCCTAAAGGGTACAATCACGGATTTCAGGCCATTTTTCCGAAATGCCATTTTCCTAGTATTTTGAAGGCCATAGATCACAAATATGGATGCTATTCTTCAACGATGATTTTGTCCATTAAGCATCGATTTGAGTGAATTTGTTCCCGGTCCATTTTTTATAGACTCGGAAGGGGTACCTTCACAAACTTCAGGCGATTTTCCCGAATTGCTATTTTCTTTCGATTTTGAAGGATACAGATTACGGATCCAATCTGAGGCTATTCTCCACCGATATTGAAGTCTATTGGTCCTATTCTCCACCGGTGATTTAGTCCATTAAGCTCCAATTTGGACGAATTTTTTATCGGATAGCATTTTCGTAGTTTTTGGGGCAATGTTTTTCGAAATGCCATTTTCCTTGTATTTTGAAGGCAACAGATTACGGATTCCGCCTGAGGCTATTCTTCAACGATGATTAAGTCCATTAACCATCGATTTGGATGGATTTGTTCCGGGACCATTTTTGGAAGACTACAAAGGGGTACCATCATAGATTTCGAGAGATTTTCCCGAAATGTCATCTTCTTTCGATTTTGATGGATAAAAATCACGGAATCATCCCGAGGCTAATCGCCACCGATTATGAAGTCTATTGATCCTATTCTCCCCTGACGATTAAGTCCATTAAGTATCGACTTGGACGAATTCATTTTCGGATGACTTTTTTATAATGTTTTGGGCGATTATTTCGAACGGCCATTTTCCTTGTATTTTGAAGGCCACAGATCCCGCATTCTGCCTGAGGCTATTCTTCACTGATGATTTAGTCCATTAAGCATCGATTTAGGCGAATTTGTTTCGGGTCCATTTTTGGCAGACTCCGAAGGGGTACCTTCACAGATTTTGGTCGATTTTCCCGAATTGCCATTTTCTTTCGATTTTGAAGAAAACATATCACGGATTCAGCCCGAGGCTATTCTCCACCGATATTTAATTCTATTGATCCTATTCTCCACTGGTGATTAAGTCCATTAAGCACCAATTTGGGCGAATTCAATATCGCATGTCATTTTTGTAGCTTTTGGGGCTATGTTTTTCGAAAGGTCATTTTACTTGTACTTTGAAGGCTACAGATTATGGATTCGGGCTAAGGCTATTCTTTAACGATGATTAAGTCCATTAAGCAATGATTTGGGCGGATTTCTTCTGGGTCCATGTTTGGAAGACTCCAAAGGGGAACCATCATGGATTTCGGGCAATTTTTCCAAAATGCCATTTTCTTTCAATTCTGAAGGATAGATCAAAGGTTTAGCCCGATGATATTCTCCACCGATAATAAAGTCTATTGATCCTATTATCCACCGATTATTAAGTCTATTGAGCACCGATTTGGGCGAACTCATTTTCGGATGACATTTTGCCATTTTCGTATCTTTTGGGGCAATTTTTCGAAATGCCTTTTTCCTTATATTTTGAAGGCCACAGATCACGAATTCGGCTTAAAGCTATTCTTCAATGATGATTTAGTCCATTAAGCATCGATTTGGACGGATTTATTTCGGGTTCATTTTTTACAGACTCCGAAGGGATACCCTTCACAGATTTCAGACGATTTTCCTGAATTGTCATTTTCTTTTTGATTTTGAAAGATACAGTCAGCCAGGAGAAAAAATGTACTTCACCAGAAGCCAGAAACCAGAAACCGCCATGTCGTCACTAAAAGATCAACTTAAAACCCAAAACCCCATCATCCAAAAAAGCCTCTGTCTTTGCCTTTTCCCCTCCAGTCATCGTCGCCAGAGAAACAGGGCACGATATTCATTCACAGTAAGTGGGTTCACAACACGTGTACTCTCTCAATTCTTTCCTATGCATGCAAATTTGTTCTTTCATATCTCTCCCACAACCCCATCTGTCCATTCACTCTCTCTCTTCACTTCTGATCACCATCTTTATCCGATACTTCCCTTCATTATCCCTCTGCCAAAAAACAGAGCAAATAACCCATCTCTTGTAAGTAAAAATGGTGATGATGGGCATGGTAAACTCGGTGATGAATTTCTTTGTGCCGCCGGCGAGCCTGGTGGTGATGGCTTGCGCCTGGCCGGCGCTGTGCTTCATCAACACCTGCGAGTGGCTCTACAAGAACTTCCATAGTGAAGACATGGAGTACAAAGTTGTGATTGTCACCGGGGCTTCTTCTGGCATTGGGGAGGTAACAAGACCACTTTTTGACATTGAATTCATCTCAATTGTAGCCGAATTTGTTCACCAGTTTGATTGCATGAGAGAAATTTTGGTACTTTATGTTGGGCTGATTTGTAATGAAGATCAGTACAAGAAAACAGAGCATCCCCTGCATTTTTGGTAACTAGGCAGTTGAGTTAAGGTTGGATTGAAAGAGATTAAGGGGCTAATCGTTGAAATAGGACCTTAATTAGGTAGAAAGGAGGGAAATTTTAGTGCAAATTGGATGAGAAATGGTTGCCATTGCCATGAATTTTACAAGGGGGCTTTAGTTTTGCTAGCCAATAGGACGAGTCATGATCGCGGGTGGAGTAATTTCATTTTATCCCTCGTTGAGAACATAATGCCAATTCCTGACTGTGTTACTTGATCTCGAACAATGTAGCAAATTGCGTATGAGTATGCGAAAAGGAGGGTGAATCTTGTACTGGTTGCACGGAGAGAGAATAGGCTCCAGGGGATAAGCGAGAAGGCTAGAGCTTTGGGCGCGAAGCATGTCATGATCGTGGGGGCAGATGTTGTGAAGGAAGACGAGTGCAGGAGATTCATCAACCAGGCTGTGAGCTACTATGGTCGTTGTAAGTACACGAATCGATTAGCTAGACATAAAGAGCTTAGTTGATCCCAAATCCATAGTTGTCATTATTGGCTGCCTTTTTTTTACCCCAAATGCAGTGGATCATTTGGTGAACACAGTGAGCTTGGGGCACACATTCTACTTGGAAGAAGCAGCGGACACCTCCATTTTCCCGCATTTGCTGGTAGTCAACTCGGGTCGTAATTTAGCCTAGTTAGTAACTTGCAGATGATGATTAGTACATTTCTGAAGTTTGGTAATCTTGACTTATAAATTGCTATTGCTTTTCACCTTGTTTCTTTCCAGGACATCAACTTCTGGGGGAATGTCTATCCAACTTATGTTGCTCTGCCTCACCTCCATCAGACCAATGGACGAATCGTTGTAAATGCTGCAGTCGAGACCTGGTTGCCTCTTCCAAGGATGAGCTTATACGCGGTGAGTGATTACGCGCTATTGTTCCTAGGGTGTAAATCAGGGGGCTAAACGCCCAATTCAGTGGCTAAACTCGCCTATATGCTTCACATTGTACTCTAGTATTGAGACAACTAAAGCAACAAACTCGTCTTGACAACTGATCACCATTAGCAATATTCGTTTCGGACGTTGATGTGTCATCCCCTAGTAACTAACATAATCAGAACTGATGAGGCTAGGATAGGATAGATATGAACACTAATGGAGTAATGGTCACTAGTAGTTAGGCCAAGTTTGGTGCTGATTGACTCAAATATCGAGTTCGGTACTCAGATGTGATACTTACAGAAGGATTCATTTACCAAATGAATGTCCTTAGTGTTGATTATGGAAATTATTTCATTTTCTAGGCTGCTAAGGCTGCTCTCATAAACTTCTACGACACTCTGAGATTTGAAATGAACGATGAGGTCGGGGTCACAATCGCCACGCACGGTTGGATCGCCGGCAGCGAAATGAGTGGGGGCAAGTTCATGCTAGAGGAAGGCGCCGAGATGCAGTGGAGAGAAGAAAGAGAGGCACTAAATCCTTGAAACCCTCACAAAAATGTGCACATTTCACATCTCCACCACTACTACATTGCAAATCTTACTCCAATTTTCTTTGATTTAGGTGAATGGGAGCGGCGGTCCAATCGAGGACTACGCGAAGATGATCGTGTCGGGGGCTTGTCGTGGGGATCACTACGTGAAGTACCCGAGCTGGTACGACATCTTCCTCGTCTACAGGTACTTCGCCTCAGGCGTCCTCAATTGGACGCTCCGGCAGCTGCTTGCCTCCCACGGAACAAGGAGGATGTCTCTTATGGGGACGGGGAGGCCGTTGTTGTTGGAATCCGGGGCGAGCTCGCCACGAAGGTCGGAACCATCGAGCTCGCCATGGAGGAGGTCGGAATCATCGAGCTCGCCATGGAGCTCATCGCCGCCACGAAGGATCCTTGCTGGTCCTTCCGGTGGTCCCGTCTCGTTCTCGTCGTCGAGAAGTAGTCCGGTGCAGATGCATAAACTTGAGTGATAGTAACTGGACAGTACCTGAGTGAACAAGGTGATCTCCCTCCATGAGTATATACTTGTTGATTTTGTGCTCTTATTTGATTGTTTCTTTTGTTTTCATGACTTGTAATAAGTGAGATATTGGTCATAAATAATCTTCACGGTTTCTTGTGTTAGAGGTGGGGTTTTCAAGTGTGATTTAGTATGGATGGTTATTGATGGGTCTAATTTCAGTTTCTTGAAATAGGGACTTACTTTGATACAATTTCACTTATTTTCAGGGTGACAAATCGATATTTGTATCGGACTCGTTTGCTTGTTGGATTTAGTAAATGAAGGTTTTGAGTTTTGAAAACCTTTAGATTTATGATGGATATGTTGCATTTTGTATTTGAAAGATAACATTGTTTGTTTAGTTCATTTTGATCATGAATTTAAAGGTTTTTGCACTATGGCTCACAAAACTTTGCTTTTCATGACCAAATACCAAATGAAATGTGGTATTTGCAAATACATGGGGTCCACGAATTTGGAACTAAAAAAGGACCAAATCCGTGGACACCACAGATTTGTATACCTCAACAAACAATATTATTTTGACAAATACATAATGTTTGGTATTTGAGTACCAAATACATCACTCAAATCCCACAAGCAAACAATATCATAATGTTAGTATGCTCCTTGATCCATGAATTGGCTGTAATGTTGCATATTTCATGCTTCTATAAACTTCATAACACTGAAGAAGAATTGACAAAACTTGGGGCTAAGTTGGACCGGTTACTATGATTCTCCAATTATTTATTCTAAGATATCTTTGACTTTTGACTATTTGATTGTGGTTAATATGGTTTGAGTTGGTTCGTACTGGATCATTGTACAACCGACTTATTTCGTTTGAACACAAATATCATAATGTTATCGAAATATTTCCTACAACTTAATCTATGTCCATAAAAAAATACTAACATCCACAAATCATCTATGTTATTAGGTTTATATTGTTATATAAATTGTTCATATTGTTTCTGGTAGGTACAAAACGACATCATTTGGCTTTAGCGGTGCAGGTCGGATATGGAAAGCGAATTGAGTTTTGGCAAACTCAAATTCGATTTAACCCACCAATTTTAAAAGCGAGTAAAACTCTTATCCAAACCGAAATTCGTCAACACTGAATTTTACCTGTTTTTATCGTGTTGAATCAGGTTGAATATCCGTGAATACGAGTTCGATTATCCTCCCTGGCTTTGTGGTGGTTCTTTTCTTGATCTAAACGAAATGTACTAGTATTTTTACGATGAACAAAAGAACAAAATGTGAATTCAAAGAAGTCATTGCCTCGTTGGCATCAAGTTGGTTGAAATTAAGAAGCCAGCTGCCCGGCCGACATGATTCTGCACATGAATGAATGAATGAATGAATCAGTTGAAAGATGAGCTGATAATTAACCACTGCATGGGCGCGACGTGACTTCAAAATTGTCAAGCTTGAGAAATGGACCGGACTCGGTCCATCCATCCATCTCACTTTCGATTACTACGAATTCTCTTTCTTTCTTTCTTTCTTTCTTTCTTTCTTTCTCCGGTCGAGAGGACAAGTGGTGAATGCGATTCCGAATGGGTTAATTGCTGCTAAGAAGAAGAAGAAAAAAGTTTGCCAAAACGGTTGTCGTAGGAGTGTGAAATCATGTCGGAACTGTAGTTCAATAATTTCATATTATTACAAATCATTTACCGATTAGCTTCCGATAAAACGGTTTCCCAATCGGACCGCCACTGCAGCGCAATTTTTACAAACACCAGTCGAAAGGAAGAAATCGGTCGCTACAAGGTTTTTGGTGACATTTGATCGCTAAAAGCTCTTTGTTGTAGTAGTAGTAGTTCAATTTATTTTTGAATAACAATCACAGGGTGTTTTAAAGAGAACTTTGATGTAATGGTGGATATGAAAATCCTCTGCGCTCTCTGTGAAATGGGGCCGACGCCATTTTATCGTAGCAAAATTACCTACTTTGATTTCAAAATGTATTCATCATTAAACATGGGCTTTGATTAATTTAGTAGCTTAAGATTTGTATATAATTATATTTCTCTTGACAACTTAAATTATTGAAATTGTTTTATTCTCGACATATATAGCACTATAGTGCACAGTTAGTTCTCAAATCATCCATAGAAAATATTAAAAAATCAAATAAAAATCGGATAGTGGACTAGATTATCGTTTGGACCGTGTCGGAGCTATGTTGAAACCATGCCGAACTATATTTTCACTCAACTATAAAATATAGGTAAAATTACATATAAAATTTTAGAACAATTTTAGAAAATAGAATAATCAGTAAAATCACAGGCCAAATTACCCCCTCCAAATTACCACAGTCAAATCAATCTCCCCCTCATTTTGATTTCTTCCTCCGCTACTGATCCTCGATCGGCCACCGCCCGTCCTTTCTGGCAATTATCAATGTACGTTTCACCACCCTATCCCTCCCGTCCATGAAATTTTATTGTCAAAATCACTTTTGGATTAGAGCAGTGGCAGGTAGCATGCATATGATCTAACTTATAAATATAATTAGTAGTAGTATTAAATTCACCGACGAGAATTTTTACTGTAGGAAAAACGGAGATCGAACGGTGAGAATAGGATCACCGACTGGAATTGGCCATCTCATTAATCAAACACATACCCGTTGAAAGAAGTTGACAATGGTACCGATCATATCCAGTTGTCTACTACTTACTAATGAACTGCAGCTCAATTGACTTGAGAAACATAATTACTACTGCCTCTAATTAATGGACTAATTATTTTGTCATGGTTGAAATCCTTTCAGGTTGAATGTTTTAGCTCCTCGTTCGGATCAGATTTACGAATCGATCGATCCCTGATTGCAGACTTTGAATAACAATGGATCAAGAGAACAATAATACGAGTTCTGTAAGATGTTTAATTATTGTGCTTAATTATTATTCGGGTTTGTGGTGCATAGAATGCCAATGTCGATCCCATATTACTTTTTAAATTCGAATGTCTTAAATCCACGTAATGTGGGTGTCACGGTAATAAAATTGTATAAATAAGATTTTATTATTGGTATTCGTCCAGCAACTCGGGTTATTATGACATATTGGTTTGTCGATATATAGTATAAAAAAAATATACTTTTTACTGTGACGTCTCATATTAACAATTGCTAAAAAAAACACATAACATAGATGTGCGAACTTCAAACTCATACGTTACATCGACGACAAGCAATGTTGTATCCGCCTAAATTCGAGGGTTTACGCATAGAATCGCCCACATTAATGTGCTTCTAGAGTCGGTCAATGTTGTTGTAAGAAAAAAAGAGTCGGTCAATGTACTCTGTATTTTCTTTGAAGTGAAAGAAGAGAATGAAAGGAACCGTTTTGCCGCGTCGATATCGGCCGCCAGACAGCTTGCAGTCGGAGAACGGACATTATGGAACCAAACAATATATTAAGCCGCGGGCGGCCCGCGGGTTACGTTGGGCTGCCGCGGTGGCTAATTAACTTGATTTGCCGCCATCACAATCACTGCAAAATGCCAAACCTAGAAAACTTGAGCCCATAAGCTCATATCAGTCAACAAAACAGAGAAAGTCATCCTTAAATTAATTCTGTCCTCCTTCAAGGAATCTCAACCTCTCATTTGAGTCCTATAGAAAGTTGCAAGGTTGGTCTCATCGTTGGCTCAATCATGATGATATATGAGTTTTATTTTAAGTTCAGATTTGTGATTTTAAGATTGATATCATATCTACTGCTTAATGAAAACAAAAGACCGGAAGAAAGTCGTGTTTAACGATATTGGATCACTCGTAATAATTCAAATTATTGGGATGAATCAACGCTTGACAAGTTTTTCGGATACCGTCTCTTGATTTCAAGTTTTTTTTTAACTCAATATGAGCTGCATATTTTGTTGTTGGGATGGATATGATCCAGTCTGGTCCAGAATCGAATCGTCTGACGTCTATACCCAAAATAAAGAAATATCTTGAAAGAAATTGAATAAGTATAATTGCTTAATTAAGTTGATTCAATTCTAATTCAATATATGCACCTATATTTTTATGAAAATCCATGACGCATAAGAATAAATCGAACTATATTTGGTTTGATCTCATATTGTCCGTTCAAGTTGATCACAATTAGAGGTACAACAATTTGTTTCGTACCGGATTGGATTAAACCATACTGAACCGGATATAATACAGTTCGGTTCTTAGTCCCATGAGTCTTGTAAACACTGAAAAAATTAACCAAATTGACATTGATACCAAATCAAACAACACCAAATTGGAGAAAGCAATGACGATCCTTTTTTAGTCCTAAAATATTTTTCGCTATTAAGTCGAAGTTATCACGAATTTGGTAGGATCTGGAAGGAACCATTGCAAGCACGGTCCAACACGTGGTGATGAATGGATAAACGTGCAATAGAAAATCCACTATAGCATCTGAATTAATAATTACCATCCACGTCCGTCTCTTTAATTAGAGCCGGCAAGTCGGCGACTCGAACATTAGCCAAATAGCCGGCAAGTTTTTTTTCCGGCCGGAGAAAATTATTTGGCAATTTGCCGCAAAATACACCAATAATTAATGTATAATTTCTAATCCCTTTCTCCTTTGGCGCCTCCCAATTTCTGATCGGAGAGCTACCACTTACTTTCTCAGAAATAGTCTTCTACCGATAAATTCAGTCCATCGCCTCCGGCCGAACTTCCGGCTCCCATTCCGTCCCCTTCCCAACTCCCGCCACGGCCGCCCCAGGACATCTCTGACGACGTCTCCGGGGCGGGCCTCGGCGGGGATGACGAATTCCGCAGTATCATCCGCGCATCCACGGCCATCCCTGCATCTGAAGCCGCCATCTGCACGGACTTCGGCGACATGTCCGGCCGGACGCTCGCCGGAAGTGACGTCAGCGGGAAATTGAATCCCTTCTGCGACGAACACCCTCTGAGGCAGTATGAAGCAATGTCGTGCGCCACCGCTGCAGCTTCAGGGGAAGAGTAGGATCCGAGCCAGAGCCGTTCCTGGGTCCCCGGGACCCGAATCTCCGACACCCATTTCCCCCATTTCCGGCGCCGGACTCCTTTGTACTTCCTCTCATCTTCCCCGCCGCCGGCCACGCCGTCGCTGCTCATAGTTTGAGGGTTTTAGCCGGGAAAAGTTTGAATCTTTTGTTTTGGTGGGAACAGGGGAGACTTGATGAAAAAACAGGGGAAGTTGGGGCGGGTTTATATATAGGTTGAAGGAATTGGGGGAAAGTCAAAACGGTGGAAGAGTGGGGAAAGTCAATATTTTCAAAGGTCAAAGTGAAAGCTTTAAAGGAATCTGATTCAGGGGATGTGGACGGTGGTGATGATGGTGGTGATGATGTCATTTTGCCCAAAAGTACATCAGGAAAGTGGGTCATGGATTAACATGGGCAAGCCCTTGACCACGTTTCTTAATTAATGGAGTTCAGATCAAGTGCCAGAAAGTACAAAGGTATGTTAGTTGAAGCTTAAAAAATGGGTCCTAAACAAACTCATTGTTTTTTTGGAATAGAGATATTCACATGAATATAATGTTAGTGGAGCCAAAGATGTACTTTGGAAATGTGTTCATATGATATGATGAGTAACCCGTACAATTCGTCTTGCCAATAACTCGAGTTACATAATAACGGATCATAATTTATTTAAGCTGAAAATCAATTGACCAGTAAGGTAGCTAACTAGTAACATCTCCAAACTAATGCATAAACCAACTAACTAATAGATCCTGCACTATCCACACTTTTGAAACAATACAATCAAATATACTAACAAGAGTTTGGTCCATTGGTAATCTCACTGGTTTTGAACTTGGAGGTCTTAGGTTCAGATCGCTTAGGTAGCACCTAAATAAAAATCAACATATATCACCTTATAAGAAAAACAATTCAATCAAGGAGTTAGTAGTTAAGTGAGTCAGATGGGTTGCGTCGGTTAGGCAATTTGTACCATGTTAACACCAAGGTTGTTAACCTGCGAGTGAACCCATGGGTTGACTTTTTGTTATAACATAATGGGCAATCGACAATCTAAAAAAAATCATGAACATATAAATTTGCGTGGTTCACTAATACGATATGTGTTACCAAGTTCACAATAGGAAATATCAATTTCACAATATTGAGGAGCATACAAATTAAGGAGAGAGGAGGATGTGAATGTTTATATAAGCACTTCCTTCGGTTCTTAAACGGAACAACCATAAATACACATAATCCAATATGGAAATGAACAAAGATAGAAGTATAATCGATTAAGTTTAAGTATACAAGTTCATGCACTAATAAATCGAGAGGTCACGCTGCGCTCTTAATTTTCCCATACCGTATGTTTTGCACTTAAACCCCCAACTCATTAACAGAAAGCAAAATTCTTGCAACTTTCCATCAACAACAGATAGAATTTCATGACAAGAGTGAACGGATTTGCACCCAAATTCAAGCTAAGCAAATATGCATACTTAACAAATTCATTTTATTTTTGCTAAACAATCTGTGATCCTAGTGACTCTTGGATAAGACAGTACTGAGGTTGTATATGATAATATGAGGTTGGTCAAACATGACATAACGAATGACGTCATATCGGATGGACTCTGCAGCGAGTCCATTTCGACTTGTGTCCCCCCGACAAATAAAGAGAAGAGAAGGAAGGTAAGATGAAGCTTCTTCATAATCGCAGTCTCTCTTCCCAGTCTCCCCTCTATACCTCTCTCAACCAAATAGTAAAGTTCAATTTTGGCTCTTCGATGGCTCTTTTAGTTTTGCTTCTAATTCATGTACACAGCTACGTATTTAATTAATATTGGCCCAAAAGCAAAACTATATTGGGTGGTCTGTGGTTAGTGGCGGACCCAGAATTTTTATCAAAAGTATTCAACGATAAATCAAAATTTTTAGAGGTTGTCAAATAATCTCAAATTCAAATACTACCATCACTAAAATGAAATTTTGTACAAATTTATTGTCCAAAATTTTTTAACAAGGTTTGTCAATTGACAAACCATTGAACCACTTGGGTCCGCCCCTGTCTGTGGTACATTATTGATTTTGAGAGCAGAGAATACACTTTAAGCGTGGAATGGAAGTTGTGTATGTTAAATCGTTGTATTGTTATGAATCAATATGATATGAATACATTATACATGCATTGATACAATTTAGGGTATACCTATGGTGAGTTGGTGACTTGCAATTTCACCATAACTTGGAGAAAACGGTCGACCTCTTCCCTTAAGTGGTTGACCACTTTCAAAAAAAATGGTTGACCTCTTCCATCACGTGGTCTACCACTTGAGTCAACCGGTCTACTGCTTTCGAAAATAGGTCGAACTAATGATACACTTACCTTCAAGTGGTAGACCTCTTCCACCAATGGTCGGCCACTTTTCAAGGAAATGGTCTACCACTTCCATCAAGTGGTCCACCGCTTGAGTCAACCGGTCTACCGCTTTCGGAAATGGGTCGGCCTGAAGACATACTTACCTTCAAGTGGTCGACCTCTTCCACCAAGTGGTAGATCAATTTCTAAGAAAATGGTCTACCACTTCTACCAAGTGGTCTACCACTTGAGGCAACCGATCACAAGACAATGATAAGATAAAAAACAAGAAACTTAGAATTTGAAGGAAAGATGAAAGTATCTACAAAGTAAGTCAAATACAAGAAATAAATATGCAAAACATTTTTCAATTCTATGAGAGAACAATCACTCGAGAAACTTGCCATCTATGCTTGCATCCTTTGTACTAATTTCAATCTATTACTAGAAAGCATATCTATTATTATTGGATACTAATTATTTATGATTATATCACTAGCAATGGTTCATCAGGTCGATCGGTTATTGAAAGCGGCGGACCGCTTGGTGAAAGACGTATACCGTTTTCTTATAAAGTGCTCGACCTTTTAGTGGAAGAGGTGGACCGTTTGTTGAACATAGCAAAATAAAAAATAGTACATCTGGTCGACCATTCCAGCAAAGAGGTCGACCATTTTGTCCAAATAGGTCGATCATATCAGTGAAGAGGTCGACCGTTTTGTCCAAGTTATGGTGACTTGCAAGTCACCGTAGCAAAGTCCTACAATTTAATATTATAATGTTTGGTTATTGGGATTATTATTTACGGATTTATTGTCATAAAATTACTTTATGAAGAAATTTCATATTTGCCCTCAAATTTTAATATAAAATAAAAATTACTATGGATATAAGTGAAAAAAATAAAAGGGCCCAACTCTAAATTCAACAATCACAACTTTAATTTGTGATTGTAGGTGAGACCCACACAAAACAATACATGCATTGTTTCACATTTTGATAATTCCAAACGTTGTATTGTGGATAATGCATGTATTCTATAAATACAACACTTACAATAACTTTCAAATGAGGCATTGGTTTAAAACCAGACTAATCAGATTACATTCGTTGAATAGGGTGACATAATTCAAATTGCAATAATTAACAAACCCCAATATCGAAATAATTAACTTGAATAATAATTAGTTCATAATTAACAACCCCAATATTGAACACTCAGTCGTCTAATTAGTGCGAAACGAGAGGTGGGAAATGGTCTTTCTTCCTTGCTCGCAGATTTTGCATCAACTTGGAGAAGAAAATAAGAACCCTACCAGTAGTAGCTTTACCAATTTACACTTTCCCCATAAGAAAATTGACCTTTCCATGACTAGATTCGCTGGCCACAACTCATTCCCGAAGACAAAATGTGAAGAAAAACTGGTGGGTAAAGATTTTTTTTTTTTTTTTTTTTGCCTGCCACTTGGTACATAGGGATGTGACCAATTCAATTTTGATGATTACCCGGTAAATTATGAAAGTGAAGAATCAGCCTAGAGGATGAAGAACAATTCGGTATACAAAAGGCTCAAAAAGAAATACAAAATTCTGTGGAATCTATGACTCGGCGAATCCAAATATCCAAAGGGGTCGTTTGGATTAGGAACTTGGATTATGAGGGATTTGTGTCCAAATTCCTTATTTAAAAAACCAGGGAATGTAAATGAGAGATTTAAACCAAATAACTTGTTTGTTTATAATTAAGGATTTTAAATGATAAAACGAAATTACAATTTTGCCCTAAACCTCTTCTTCCTTTCTTTCTTCATCGCAACCCAGAACCCAAATTTGAACTGATGCTTCATTTTCCGAGTTGAAAAATCAGCAACTTGTTCTTCTTCGTCAATCAATCGCCATCGTCGTTCTCCCCAGGCCATCAAACGAAGAAGAATCCCCTTCGTTTTATCTCCTCTCTCTACTCTTTCCAATCGGTCATCCCCAATCTTAATCCACAGAACCCAATTGTTGATCCAGATCCCAATCCCCATTTATCATCCCCGCGCCGCATATATCATCATCGTCATCAACCTATTGCTGCTGCTACTGGTAGTAGCAAAATCGATGACTGGTGGCAACGAAATCGGTGGGCAACCGAAGCTAGGAAGGTAGAATGGGATAATTTGAGAGGCCTGGAGAAGAAGAATTGCCCTGAGAATGAAGCGACGGAGCGACGACGATGCCAAGCTGCGGCCGGATGGGTGTGTGGGCTTTTGCCCTGTTGGAGAGTTATCGTCGACGCCGCACGTCCTGTAACACCAAGTCACCAACCCTGAGAATTGATTGGTCGACGGCGGAATAACAGTTTAGGAAGGAATCGTGGGTACCGTACGATTCAGATGAGCCACTGGGAAGCTCGCGAAGTCCCGTCGTCTTGTAACGCCGGCCATTGGGAATTGATTAGTCGGCGGCGGAATAAGAGCTTAGGATGGAACGATAGCCACCGGAATAGTGGAAGAAAGGGAAGGATAAGGTTGGAAGAATAAAAACAGAAATGAGAGATTTTAAAATACTTGGGGTACATCAGCTATTTCAAAAACCTG
This sequence comes from Linum trigynum, assembly GCA_964030455.1. Lineage (NCBI taxonomy): Eukaryota > Viridiplantae > Streptophyta > Magnoliopsida > Malpighiales > Linaceae > Linum > Linum trigynum. The sequence goes on along the minus strand of OZ034814.1, from coordinate 35,296,935 downwards.
GATATGAGGAATTTTAAAATTTCTTTTGCTCAAAATCCCTCGTCTTCCCAAACGCATAATTCTGCCAAAATTCTGTAAAATGAGGGATTTTAACAAAATCCTTCCCCTAAATTCCTAATCCAAACGACCCCTTTACTGTTTTCTTCCGTCTTGCTAGTTGCTATTGTAATTTGTATCCATGCACAATACATAACTGAAGACTTTGGGTTCCAAAATTGGATCGAATTTTTCGTTGGGCTTACCTTACTGGGGGTGCCAGCCCACCAAATGGGCTCCGTGTTTGTTCTCAGAAAGATCCGCCGAGCCCGGTTCAGGAGCTTAATATGGGCCGACTACACAGTTTTAGCTCCCATGTAAAAATGATAGTTAAGCTGCATATAGGTATTCTGTTGGGGGGTAGGGGCGTCATTTTAACTTTCATACTAGCCTCATTATGGGTACGATCAAGATTCGTATGTAATTTGAAAAAATGAGTCGGAACAATATCATGTTTTATTAAGAAAAATGAAAAGAATGGAGGATGATATATGTTCAAAGATTGTACTAAGGCATCACAATTGGTTTATTTTTGGAAGGAGAGTTCCGTGATTTAGAAGTTCTTCAGTATGAGGTTTGGCTTAACATTATTCAAGCGGTTTATAGATGGTTGCAGGATTTTGGACTTTTAGCTACTTCCAAAAGTGGTCGAGGATTGTAATAGGTTGATTGATTGACTCGAGTGAGAAATAAGACAAAGTTATGAAAAAGTAATATGTTCTCAGATATAAGCACGAAGGTGCCAATAAATCGGTAACTCAAGCTCAAACTACATTCATCATTTCCGTAGTTATGATTCTAGTAGGAGCGCTACGTGGAATACAGAATCTTATAGCTAAATTGTGGTAGGGGCAGAAACAACAAGAAAAAAAAAAAATGAACGAACTTGGATATAGTTTGAAAGGATTTTCGTCGACCAAAGAGGTATGGGCTCAAACCATCAACGTCAGGCATATGAATGCTGATGGCAATTTTTTTCTTTCGTTCTTAGCTGATTTGGTATTCCTTTTCGATAGGGTCGTTGAAGATGAGAAAATTCCTTGCAGCTGGAATATTGCAAGTTGAGGGAGCTTCATTCAATAAGCTAGGCTCGAACAGAACCTAAAGCTACAAGATGTATACCAAGTTTTCATTAAAAGAGTCCCACATTGCAGCTGAGGCAAGTAACTAGATAGCGATGGCAATTGAACCAGGATAATCTTGGTACCCAACCCGGTTCAATTCGATCAAAGCGTGTAAAACACAATATTGTTGACGGATTTGGGTAGGGCTCAGGTTTTCCAAAATTGGCGGGTTGGATTTGGGTTTTGCCAAAACCCAACTCACTTTCCACTCGTCCCATACCCAAACACCAACATGACATAATTTTTGTATTTACCATGAAATGTGGATAAGTTTTTTTTATATATAATGGGGAAATTGCATTAATATGAACCTGACCGTATGGATAATTTATGAAAGTTATTAATCCTTATATAGATATACTTGGAGGAAAATTTTCAATAATATTACGATGTGTTTTTCGAAGAAATAATGCATAGGTATATATGTTCGTGAACCCATAAGTACCCGTTGGAATGAGTTGGGTTTGCTCTTTCAAAACACAATTGGTAATTTACCGTGTTTTTTCAAAGAATGCACTCACTGGATTAAATTTGCGTTTAGCGAAACCAGAACCAACCTGACTCACTGCCATCCCTACCAGTAACCCCTCTGCATGCATGCGATGAGACAGTCCCGAGAAATGGTGCTAAATTCCCACCACGTTCATTGATGATCATGTTGGTCCCGTGGGATGGTAATGACAACAGTATGGTAACACTTTAAATTTGATGGTGGCAGATTACTCAACGCTTAGCTGTTTCCCAACGCTCCTGATGAAGACAGATTTCTCCAGGCTCAATGAGTAAAATTAAATTCTTGAAGGAAAGTCGTTTTTTTTTTTGGAGACCATGCATGCACCAATTCCCAATCCCACACACGTTATAATTCACCGCCCACATGCAAGCTACCTATACCTCTGCCATACTTTCACAATAAATACTCTGTTGAAAACAAAGACTTTAAACCGCCAAACTCGTTTCCCCATTTTTGCTGTAAAAATTAATGTGGGGGTTAGGATAATGTCGTCGCGACCGGCTGACTAACTAGGATTTTGAAATTCTACGTGATTCGATTAGAAAACTTTTCTACGAAAGTTTAAATCGATATGTGATGATCGTATGATGTTCTAAGAGCGAAACCAAGAACTAAAATGAACAGGGGGTTGGAAGTTGGTCATACAAGAAGTATTTCATCACTCGATTTTATAACCGGTATAGGTTGAACCCAATTCTCACCCGCATGCCACCTGTATGACAATATAGACAGGTAATAATGTCCTTTCTGTTGTGTTTCTTGCCCCGTATATAATAGGTCAATAAACAGAAACCATGATAATCAGTAGTCACCAACCTCTCCTCGGTACTATTATGGACACATACCATTTATATCTAGACATTGAAACGAATCCAGTTTGCCGACATGGCCTTTGTTAATTAAATTAGTCTCTACGGGGAATGTTGAGGCCATAAAGTTTTGCATGTGATACCGGTGGAACTATATATATGAAGGTGGGCGACGGTGAGAGATTGGCAATTCGATCTTCATGTATGTCCCAATTTAACTCTGTTCATTCATGACATGATGACAACTAGTTCTAATTGGATAAAGTTCAGGAATATGAAAATGCCTTACATTCAAATTTTTATGTATTTATTGGTATATATATCATAGTGGATATGATCGAGGTATCTGTCAGAATGTACATAGAACCGGCGGCTAATAGATCGTGGAAGCCTCGTTCCAAACTTGAGATGTGGTTCAAATTGACTTTTAAATATAATAAAATTAAAATGATTATATCATCATTACATGAACTGTAATATCTTTCTAACATCGTTTAAAATAGTATTATCTATTATCTCTCTAATTTTTATATTCTCCATGAGATCATTTTCAGTTGTCATCATAGTTATTCCACTAACATTTTTCTCTTGTAGAAATCGACAATGCAAGAAAGTAAAAAAAAACGTGCATATTTATGTGATTCACTAATACGGTGTGTGTTAGCTACTCCATTAATATGAGAGACTAGTTTCACTACACTTGAGCTGAGGAATTGAGAGAAATATATAACACACTTTCTCACACGGCCCAACCCTAATCCAACATGAAAAGAGAAAAAAGTTATATACCATACCCTTAACAGTAAAACAAATGTGTATACTTGCATTCAACGATGGATAAACCGACTTCAAGTCAAAGCAACATGTCATCGCAGAACGAGTGTCTGGTTGAGCTTAAGTGAAGGATGAAGCCGCTCAGAGGCTTGATTCCACTCTAGAAAGTGATAATGAAATTTATCCTTAGTTTCTTTTCCCTCTCCATCAATTTGAATCTCTTATATTTCACATGCAGCAGTTTCGTCGGGATCCTCTATTTCTTTGGAAAAAATGGGAGTTTAAGCCCAATCATCGACGAAAAACAAGAAATTGTTTCTTTCATAAAAAATCATGATTCAAAAACACATCTCAATTATCAAAAACTCTAACACCTATATCAAACAATGATTTGATTCTAATAACTCAAATTATGACAATAATTTGTTTTATAACATTCTCTTACCCAATTCATTAAAGAAAGCCCATTGGTTTCTTAATAAATAGGGTGAGCCACCTTCTTAAACACCCTTCAGCTATATATATTCAACTTAATAGGAGTTGGTGCAAGTTTCTAGTCGATCGAGCACATGGTTTTCTGGTTTTTTGAGAACCGTGGGCGATATTATTCTAACATAAATACTTGTACTTCCCATTATAAAACCCAAAATTTTGGAGAGATCAATTTTCCTTGGATACAAATATATCTTTGGGTGATTGCCAACTTTTGAGATTATATTGGCCAGAGAACGGTTGTTGGGTTTTGTTAAGCTAGAAGCTAGCCACTAAACTAAGCCAAATCATTAAAACTAAGCCAAATTAAAGATCACCAACAACCTCTCTTTTTCCCGACAGATCCGAGGTTAGATATACCCTAATTCGTAATTATAATGATACCATTTTTCTTCCAATTTGCATCTGGTCTTTGTTACAGAAAATCAGTAGACCGAAACCTTAATACCATTCATTTAACAATTGATGAGGGCACTCCGATACATATAGCTAGTGCAGAAGGAATAATTTAATTTTGGTAGCTAACTCGATGACAGGGTTGGGTTAGGGCGTGGATCACGTGGTTTAGAGATGGAGGTTATTGGACACCATATACTAAAATGATATGGAGAGATTACTTTAACAGAAACAAAAAAACACTTCAAAATCAATTGAAGGATAATCAAGTAAAAGAAAGCCTGATGAATCCCAATATTCATCGGCCGCGATAAATCAAACTACTGACCTGTCAAGTAAATTTTAATTATTTTTCACGCGAGGGCTACATTATCATTTCGAAGAAGATAAGAGGTTTGATGGATTCTAAATTCATGAGCTAGCTATGCGAATAGTGGAAAGAGAAAATGATACTTATTATTCTTTAATTTGCTTGTTTTTTTAAGTTAGTGATGATTTTGCCTGTTGCACCTGCAAGCTGCAAAAGTGTTTTTTCAACTATGAAGTTCATCAAGATTAACGATCTTCGGAATCGGTTTACCAATTTATGAATGCTTGTTTAGTCGTGGATATAAAAAAGATTTAATTTGAAACATAAACGATGAATGTATTTTACAAATCTTTTAGAATATGAAAAGCTTTCGTGCTTCGTTGTAAAAACCATGACATTGTGAACTTCATGAATTAAATGTTTACAAGTTAATTATAATTTTATTTAATATTTTAATTTCATTTGACGACACACATGTTAAAAAATTATGGGTTAGGCAATGTTCGAACCCTAGCATTATATTTTTTTTATTTTCGTATCAATACACAATTGAACTAATACTCCACCTGAACACAATAATCACAAGCGAAAAGATCCGACGCGACTTGGGAATATCACTCGTCCAAATTGATTGGATAGAAGATATTTTTCATTTTCGTTGTAAGTAGCATTGTCAAATAAAATCATCCGATATAGTCCATAAGTTAGATATTTCTACCACTACCACCACCACCTTAATTAACAATTTACAACATGCCCATAAAATATATCATTAAAACAACCATCATCCATCAACAATCTCAACGACAATTAAATGCCCCCAATATTCAACATCTCGTCTCTCCCTTCCCTCTATATATACATGCATTCCATTTGTCAACGAAAACACATCATCCCTTCACCACAACAAACTAAAACAAACCCCAAAAAAAAAAAAAATGGCAGTGGGAGAAGCAGCAGCAATGGTCGAGCCGCAGCTAGCGAGCAACATTAGCGACGGGAATAAGAAGAGGGCAGCAGTGACGAAAGCGTCAACTTTGTCACCTTTAGCGACGGAGAAGAAGAGCATTAGCGACGAGGAGGGACGGCGAGTGAAGAAGGCGAGGAAGCCGAATGCGTACGACAAGATCGCGGTGGGCAGCGTGGCGGGGGCCCACTTGCTGGCGATGTGCGCGCCGTTTTGCTTCAGCTGGGGTGCGTTTTGGCTGGCGGCGGCGCTCTACGTGGCGACGGGGATGTTCGGAATCTGCTTCTCGTACCATCGGAATCTGGCCCACCAGAGCTTCAAGCTCCTCCCCAAGTGGCTCGAGTACTTGTTCGCTTACTTGGGCGCCCATGCTCTCCAGGTAATGCGAACCCTATGACGCCTGCGGTTTCTGATCGGCTCGATCTCGTGAATATTTGACAAACTCGTTTTATTTTCGTACGAACATACATTCTTATTTATCTTGAATTCTTGATGATAGGTTGCGATAATTCGTACTTAACTACTAACACACCGTGAAATCTCTTTCTTACAATCAAAATTCAAAACCATAATTACTGCCATTTCTTTTAGAAAAAAGGTGGGTTAACTAACGAAAGAAGGATGTAACTATATGCATTCTTAAAAGATGCTCGCCGCATTTTCTATGATTCTATAGTGGACTAGACTCAATTGATCTGGTCGCAAAAATGCCCGGTAGAGAAGTTGGAGATAAAAATATGCCTTTTTAGTTCTTATTTTTCAGTCGAGCAATTTCGTTGATAGCTGAACCACTCGTTAATAATGGTAAAAATCAATCACGTTTTACTAATGATGGTTGTCATCATGAATTTATTTCGGATTACGATACCGCGAATCGGATCGTTCGTTAATATATTCGTGTCGTGTGGTCCAAAAATAATGTGTCGAATTCAGTAATATTTGAACGTGTGAGTGAATGTTGTGTTTTGCCAGGGGGATCCATTAACGTGGGTGAGCAACCACAGGTTCCACCATCAATATACTGACACAGAGAGAGATCCACACAGCCCCATTGAAGGGTTTTGGCACAGTCACATCAGTTGGATCTTCGATTCAGCCGCCATTAGAGAGAAGGTACGTACGTACGTGGTGATTCACACTGAGTCAATATTGCATGGTTCTGATTTTGATTTAATGCTAATGATAATTACTGGCGTTAATTGTTTTGATTAATTAATTAATATAATGACTGAATTTGGCAGTGTGGGAAACGAGACAACGTTGGAGACCTGAAGAGCCAGGCCTTCTACAGGTGGCTTCGTAGGACTTACGTCCTCCACCCACTGGGACTTGCCCTTCTCTTGTATGCCCTTGGTGGACTGCCCTACATCGTTTGGGGAATTGTAAGTCTAGCTCCCTTTAATTTCTCTCTTTTTTTTATGGGATATTTATATATTTCTATAATATATATAAATTTTTTGTGCCATAATTATAGTTAAGGTACATATTTGATTGTTTTCACAAAAAAGAGAGTCAAGGTATATATCCTACAACAATGTTTTTACAATGATTGTTGATAAGAAGGTTGAATCTAAGATATAATATATGATCTCTACATTCACACATTATCATAAGAACGACAATGACGACGTTCTTATTTGTAGCCCGAATTAATTATGAGCACCTAAATATTAACTAATAGTTAGTAAACCTTACAAATTTTTTTATGTAAACCAAACGGTTTTGTGCTCGTCTATTGTTTAACCGTAGTCATTGTTTCATCAGGGGGTGAGGGTAGTGGCCTTTTACCACGCCACGTGGTTTGTCAACTCGGCCGCTCACGTATGGGGATCTCGAGCGTGGAACACAAACGACCTGTCGAGAAACAACTGGTAAGTATCAAATACCATCGTTTCGCTTTCACCGTTTCGGGTGGGTTTTCGTGGGAAAAAAAAGGATACAAAAACACAAACAAAAGTTTGGTGAATCTAGTTGAAGTGATCAATCAACCAAGTTTGTAATTCAAATTTGGGACTACTCCCTACTTGTGGTTGAATCAGGTGGGTGGCGATCTTGACATTTGGGGAAGGTTGGCACAACAATCACCATGCTTTCAAGTACTCGGCAAGACAAGGGCTGAAATGGTGGCAGATCGACATGACATGGTACGTGCTGAGGTTCCTTCAAGCCATAGGGTTGGCTTACGACATCAAGCTGCCGAGTGAGCTCCAAATGAAGAAGCTGGCCATGAAAGACTCGAACCAGTACTAGCTGATGAAGAAAAGTACTTTTTGCTGACGGTCGAATCTCCTGGAGTATACTGCGTATAGTATAGTTTCAGGAGTACGTCAATCGTTATCATATGTACATTATTGTACGCACACACTTGTTCGATCGTGCTACGTGTTTGTGATTGTCTCTTTATTTTTATTTTTTTTTTGTTTCTCCTCCTTAATTTATAGTGTTGTTTGGTCTCTAATTTGAGTTTTTGTGTCTGGGTCTTAGTTTCACTTGTAATAATCCTGTGGGAGGGAAATACTCTTGGTCTCGTGGAGGGTTTTCCACATCCAATGTGTCGAGAGGATTTGTGGGTAATCGTCGTATATATAAATGTATGTCCAACAAATATGTAGTTGTTCTTCTCATTGAGAAATGTAGATCACTTGTCATATGTCTAAACTTATTATTGTATCATATCGTATCATTGTCGTATATCACCATCGTCGCACTTCTCCTTCTTCACGAACAATTGATTTTTTTTTTTTCAAACCGTCACAAACTTATAACCAGAGAATATACACAACTCAACCGATCTTTACTCATAGACGATATAAGTATTTAGCGGTTTTACTTTTAGAGTGGGAAGTTAATCACTATTTCCATCAAAATGTTAGAAATTTCAAAAACCGAAAGTCAATGGCATAAAGTATTCTATTCATAAAGGACACTCGAGTTGCAAGTAGAAGAGTTTGTGAATCAAATGCTGCATGCCAGTTCAAATTTGTAAGCTCGTCAATCGTCATATATAGACTCTTGGGCATTGGCCATTGGGCAATGAACTTGTTTTGTTCATGTTTTTGGTTATCAGGGTTTTGAATGGGCCGGGAAAAGCCCAATTATAGGCTCTGTGGTCCATAATTGCTGGTTGCGTCCTCGAAGGCTGGGCCCATAGTTCATATGTTGGTGGCCGGAAGCCGATCCAGTTAGTAGCCTAAACTTTTTTTTATAATTAAATTTAACTGGTTATATCTCTTTTACTGTAACCCGAAATTAAAAAAAAATTGCAGAAAAAAGATTAATCGTATTTTGGGACAAAAAAAGAGGCATATATTACTAGTCTTTAGCATGATAGTAAAATTGACGTCTCCAGTTCCATTTCACCTGACTTGCAAAGTTCAAATACTCCAACAACTCCATAGCAAAGTTTAATAAATGTAAAACTTTGAGCAAACATAAGAGAATACATCAATACAATTACATACTAATACTTTTAATTGGACATGATAATGGGTAGACTTATTAGGTAATGCGATCTAATTGTCATACCCGTATATGTATTGGATCGGACCAAACAAACTCAATACATTTGTAATGGTTTTTATTTATTTAAGTTGGATATGAATTGAGTTATATTTTAGGTTATTCATTTGGGTTATACTCAAATGGATCTGATTGGGTCCAGATGAATGTTTACACACAAAAAATTCAACCATGTAGGTGCTTTCATTTTTCTAGCTTTTCTTTTTCATAACAAAAAGTTAGACAAAAAATTGCATTATAATCGGATACCCATTTTCTTTTGAACTTCCAATATTAGGGATCCCATTTAGATCCAAACTAAAAAATTGTTTATGAGTATATCCCTGAAACTAAAATTACTCCGACTTAATTTGACCCATGGTACGTTGGGTTTTGGGTAATAGTACAACAAATGGGTCATTCTGCCAATCCTTACTATGTACAAATTGATTCCATGAATAAGAGCCCGCAGAACCAGAAGGATTGTAGCTTGTTCTTGTTACTTCTGTTTCTTCATTATGGACATTCTGCTGGAACTGGTGAGACTTTAATAATCATATATATGCTTCAAAAATAAGGCAAAGTAAGGAGGAGAAACACAAAGATGATTCCCCAAAGTACCCCAGCAGCCCTGCCCTAAACTGCAAAGATTTTTCAATGTGGCAGCTGCAGAAATCATAGCCCACATTGGCGTAATAAAAGATTGCACATGCAGCTAGCTAGCCAGGCAGACCGGGCCACGATCTGGACCCGGCCCGGAGAGGGTCGAGAAATGATGATTGTGGGCCTCGAGTGGACCGGACGGTTTGATCATCAAACTGGACCTGACCATCAAAATCAATTTGTATATCTGCCAACCCCAACTAGGGCAAAGCGTGGGGCAATCCAAGTTAATTTGATGTATTTAGTTTGGTTTTCTGGTAGGATCGATATATTAGCTGTCTCAGAGTTGTCACTTGGGGGGAGCTGGAGTACATGCATGAATGACAACCAAGGTTGTTGATCCGTTTTGACCAGGCGAGTAAAATGGGTGCTTACATATTAGCGGGTAGATCCACACTATATAAGATTTTCGGATTGGAAGTAACACGATATTATTTTTCTCTTTGATTTGTAAAATACGTCTTTTCGCGGTTTTCCATTCGCATAACCATCATTTTGGAATTATAAGTTGAACATTTGAATATTAATGTTTTATGAGTGTGTTTGAATTTTCACTATATGTTGGATCCAAGTACGAACTGTTATTTTGGTATAATGTTATATATATGTTATATGTTATTACTCATACGTTAGATGAGATTCGATATAATTTATAAATGTTTGGACAATAATATAATTGCTTTTTTTCATATATCCAAGTTAAAGCGATAAGACCATCAACCCTCAGCACACTTGCTTGATTGGCCTAACGAGCTAAACCAGATTGACAACCTTGATAACAACCCACGTAGGTGCTCATATGGCGTTTGTGAGAACGTACTCATAAGACATTCAAAATTCAACGTTGAATTTCGTGTTAAAAGCTCTGCAACCATTGAATGAATGTGATGACATTTTTGTCTGCACCTTTGTGATCACATTCTCATAGATATAGTTGTGGGCAACTCTGAGTCAAATCATCCATATGAGTCAAACCATGGCCGAAAATTTACGTGAATATTGGTGATAACTTTAATCATGTTACTTGATTTAAGCATGAATTATCGATCTTGATCCTAAATTGGACCGCACCCACAACCCACGCCTTTTAATTTTTCAACTCACAGTTTGAGAATCTGATCAATGAGTGTTAAAGCCTAAAGGGCCCACTATGAAGCCCATTGTAGTAATGATGAAAAGATCCTTGGCCGGCCCGGCCCTCCCAATTCCCAACTTTGAGTTTGCACTTTTGTAACGAGAAAATTAAATTTAAGTGCTTTTCAACATTGAAACCCACTTGTTGCAATAAATACGTTGGCATTCCATGCAACTACCACTAATTAGTGATTAGCAAATTATATATATATGTACGGTTTGCGTGGATTATCTATGGACACATCATATAATTATATAAATATTATATTGGCTAGTGTACACTATCCATCAACCACCACTCGAGTTTTGTAAAGAACTGATGTATATATACACCTTTTCAACAAGTTGAGATATTGAGAATAATGGATTATTGACGTGATATTTGAGTTGGTTTGTCTTGTGTTTAAATCATCATGATCCCGCCCATTATTAGTCATTATTTTCAAGCACATACATGGTATAAGGGTCTGTGCAAACTTCAAATTCATAAATTGACTTTCGTTTGAGGAGGCGTTTAAGAAAATGGTTAAAATCTGTATAAGAATCTCTCCCCAACAATTCGAGTTATTGGGACCATTTTGTTTAAGATAAGTTTCTAAAATATTTTCATGCTATTGAAAGACGTGAAGATTTGATTATGTGATTGAAATTGTTATATCGTTCAACTAGGGTTGGGGAGTTATATATTGGTGTGTAGAACTATAATTAATTTTGGACGTCAAACCTAATATTTACCTATTCATAAACCAGTCTTAACTAATCATAATTGAGTGTTGCTATGACTTGAAGACAAATTATATGTCGTCTACTAGAAGTTGCAGTGTATGAGCGTATACAAGTTTTTTTTTTTTTTGGCTCTTTTGGGCCTAGTCTGTTATATTTTTCTTATTCAGATTGTATTAGGGTTGTGCTGTCTAGAGTAGGTACTATAATACCTTTGTAATCTCTGTAATCTGTATATTCTCTCAAGTATAGTGAAACTGATCTCTCCTGCCCGTAAATTAGCTAACACAAATCTTGTTAATGGACCACATATATTTGTGGTATTTACTTAATTTCATGCGTTAAAGATTAATCAAATTCACTTTTAACATTAGGGAAACCAGGTAAATCTCGCGTCTTCTCTCGGTTATGCTAAGCTTGATCTGTTACTATGATCATGACCTTAAGAAATCTGTTCCTTTCAACTTAGCTACGTCTAGAGCTCTATATAACTGATCACGTTCTTGAAATCGTATATCATTCTCAAACGGATACACTAACATATCATTACGCCACTTTCTCTCGGTTAAGGTTTGCTTGAATTGACACACCTCCATTTCTCGGACTCTTTGCTCTTTCACTATCATGACCCTAAGAAGTCTTACTCTTTCAACCTACGTCTAAAGCTCTAACTCTGATCACGTTTATGAAATCATATATCGTTCTCAAACGGATACACTAACAATATTAGGCCACTTATACTCTCCTATACGAAACCTCAAACCTTCCCCAATCAACCGGCCATAGGGGTCGTCTGGATGAGGAATTCTAACGGATTGATTCGATCCAATTATTTCGTTTTGGAGACAATTTGGCCAAATTGATCTATTTGGCCGCATAAAATTTAGATGAATCAATTCTGTCAGGGAATTAAACAAAGAGGACGACCGACGACCATTATGGTACTATCCATCCATCGGTCAATTCTGTACTGTTTCAACGCTCAAAGCCAAGGCTCACAATTCACCGACAAGGCTTAAGATCGAGTTCATTTCCCCCACATATATATATGTCTGTCTCTTTAGCACCTAATCTTCTCGTTCACCACTTGCTGGTTGTAAAGCTAGAATATAAGTATTATATAACTAAGAATCACATATTTATTTATGAAAAATGTAGAACTTTCGATAAATTCCATCTCGTTCGTTACAAGTTGGGAGACCAGGCCTAGTTAATAAAGCCAACTAGAATTTGCATTGCTTATTTATCTATGAAATGGAGGGATCCACTTAGGAACGACAATGGGTAGCTCGAGACGGATATCTCGATACTCGCGTCCCATTACAAATTGAGTTCAGATCAAGTAATTTATCATGGGAGGCAGATCAGGACAGATCGATCCATATGTGTATATAATTTTAATAGAAAAAATTATAAATATTAATTTTTATTATTAAAATAAATAATTATAGTTAATTTATTCAAAAAGAATTGAGATTCTTACCTATTTACATCTTTATTATAGTTAGAATATGAGATAATAAACCTCATGGAGGTTCCAAGTTAGATTCTCTCCAGTAGCATCTAACTATAAAAATCAGCCTATAAAATATGATCGATGTAATAAAAATACATGAAATAGATCAGATTGATAAAAAAATATCTATGCCCCGCCTCGCCCAAAACAGGTCAAGCATATCAGATCGAAATCAACATCCCTAGATCCACTGTTTTACAATCGATTTTGTGATTCATCAACTTGTGTCACCTTTAAAACTTCTAGGTGTGTAAAAAAGGAGACAAAAATGAGAGACTTTTGAAGAAGCTAACCTGAAAATCCTCTTTTATTGGCAACAAAACCCATCCCTACAAATTATTAATCGATCCCCTTGAAAATTTATTGTTTGTTAGAGTAGAAAATTTATATCCCAACCTACCAAAATTTAATGATCCCATGCACTACTCATCATCACACACCGTGGTGAGTGAATGCTATAAATACATGCATGCATAAGAAAATATAGAATCACACCAAAGAAGAAGGAAAAAAAAGGAAACAAAGAAAAACTCTCCGGCCAGCTAACAAATGGCAGTCGGAGAAGCAAACGGCGGGGAGCAGCTGAACAAGAAGAGCAACGGCGCCGCCGCCGATCCTAATCTGTCACCGCCGGACGTTTCTGTCGTGAGTCATGAACAAACTAGGAAATGGAACCTGTGGGACAAAACGGCGGTGGTTAGCATCGTGGCGGCACATCTGCTGGCCTTGTACGCGCCGTTTTGCTTCAGCTGGGGTGCGTTTTGGGTCGCGTTTTGTCTCTACACGATCACGGGGCTGTTTGGGATCAACCTTTCTTACCACCGGCATTTGTCCCATAAGAGCTTCAGGATCCCCAAGTGGCTCGAGTACTTGTTTGCTTACTGCGGCGCACATGCCCTTCAGGTAATTTAAACGGTCGCCAAAAACTTTCTGCTTTTAGCGACGACTAGTTTGGTCACCAAAAGCTATTTTCTTCACGTAGTCCTGGTCTCCCGTATCGTTTGATGATGGATTTCTTTCTCCAACATATAAATGAATTTAATTGAGGATTTTTGTTTTTTTAGTATAGTAATTTAATATTATGATAACCAAATAATTAACAAGAGATGAGTTTTTAATGCCGTTGCAAAATAAATTAAAGTGGTCTACGAGCCGCTGCTCAATCTATTAGTTACGAAATCTCATTAACCGCGCATCATCATTAACGACGATTACGGGTTTTCAGGGGGATCCATTGTATTGGGTGAGCACACACAGGTTTCATCACCAATACACTGACACAGAACGAGATCCACACAGCCCAATTCAGGGGTTTTGGTACAGTCACATCAGCTGGATCTTCGATTCTGCCGCCATTAAAGAGAAGGTTAATTGTACACATCGATCGTCTCATCTTCGTAGTTAGAACTACAATTTCTTGTGTTGCAGTTTCTGAAATAGTAATTGGGGGTGTACGTTGAATTTTGCATGCATGCATGCAGTGTGGAGAGCCGAACAACGTGGGAGACCTAGAAAACCAGACTTTCTACAGGTGGTTGTACAATACGTACATGTTCCATCCTATAGGTCTTGGGTTTCTCCTCTACTGGCTTGGTGGATTTCCTTATATTGTGTGGGGAATGGTGAGAGAAATTATTATATACTGTTCTTGTAAAAGATAATTATTTGCTTCTTATCATTTGTCTCTAAACGCACGTTGTTCATTTCAGGGCGTGAGGCTGATTGGGGTTTATCACGCTACATGGCTAATTAACTCGGCTGCTCATACATGGGGAGCCCGACCTTGGAACACGGGTGACTTGTCTAGAAATAACTGGTAAATATATTAAGCCCTATTATCATTTCTTTTTATAATGACATAAAACCACGAATTTTAGGGGTGTGCAATAGTCCGGCTCAGTCAGATCCAGACCAAATCATGAGAATCATTTTCAAATTGAAAAGAGAAATCTTATATTCAAGGACCGAATCGAGCAAGTCTACAAATCAATGCAGACAAATTTTCTTTAATATCTATAAAATTCATATACCAAGAACTGGGTCACGTTGTAATCGGTCTGATGCAGACCAAATCGTTGCACACCCTTGACCACGATGCTTACTTCTGAGACCAACACGACCCGCCAAATGTTAGCTCATGTAAGTGGGTGGGTGTCGTCACTCGACCAGTGGCGTAGCCAGACTTTCTATAGATTGGGGTCCAAACCTTTGTAATAGCTTTATATTACGTGCATAGCTCAGCAAGAACCTATAATAGGATCCTAAACTTATTTTTGTCGTCTAACAATGGGGTCCTAAACCTTAATATCATATTTCGAATACCACATTCCTACTAATTTTCCCCTCCTTTTCTTGCTAAGTGGGGTCCTGGGACACCAATGCTAAAACCCTCCCTTCGCCACTGGGTGTCGTACAACAGTAGCAGCTCTGTCAGAGATCACTGACGAGCTGCAGGAATTTTTTTCTCAAAATGATATAGACGGCGAGAATTGAACAAGTAGGAAACGAAATATGTATGATTAGGGTTTTTTTTTTTTTCTTTCGTAGGTGGGTTGCACTACTTGGATTTGGAGAAGGGTGGCACAACAATCACCACGCCTTCAAGTACTCGGCGAGGCACGGCCTGGAATGGTGGCAGATCGACATGACTTGGTACGCAGTGAGGCTCCTGGAAGCTGTGGGATTGGCCGTTGACGTGAAGCGGCCAAGCCAGCTCCAGATGCAGAAGCTGGCCACCATAAAAACTTAGAGTTCAATTCATACATATGTAATGTAACCCTTATGTGCATGCATGGGCACTGTGTCTTTAAGTTTACAGGGTCCTTTTCTTTCTAAGTACTGTTTCTTTCATGAATTGCTACTGTCTTCTCCACTTGCTTTGGTTATATATATATATATGAATGAATGTAAAAGTTTGGGGCATTGGAATAATAAAATAAAAAACATTGTTTTTGTCTCTCAGTATCTTATGCAGGAGATTCGCTGTTTTATCGGGGTTGACCGTACAGTTATTGATGTTTGTTGGGTTCGTTAATTTTATTAATTGGTCTTCCTGAGTTTTGGATAAGGGTGGCAGAACAATCCGCCTGCATTCAAATACTCGGCAAGGCATGTGCTGGAATGGTAGCAAATCGACATGACTTGGTAAGTTGGTACGTATCGATCCAATGTATTTTTTAAGAGAAAACTCAACTCGATCAACGGGTATCCATACATTATGGGTATACATTAGGTTTACAAATATAATTATACATTATTTTTTTTCAAATAATCACATCGTAATAGTAGCAAAATGTGACTAATAATATCATAAATGATTCATAATATTAGGTTTATACTTTGTAAAGGCTAATAACATCGTTTTGCTTTCTGTGCTCACGTTGACTGGAAAGCGGGTAAAATCCTCTGTGGAAGGACCAGTTTCGAGTGTCACTTTTGAAATTAACGGATTGGGTCAGGTTAGTGTGTGGTTTTGACAAACTTCACATGTATGGAAATACATAATTCAACAAACCTATGAACTATCAACAAGTCAACTCACAAGTTATAAATCGGTTCACTCATAAACTGCTAGTTGAGTTGGCTCACTAGCTACACTGTCGAGCTAGATCATACCTTAAGACGAGGTAGCTCGCAAGTTGAGCTCAACAAGCCACCAAGTCGAGCGGATTCGTGAGTCTAATAAATTGAACAATACTTATAGCTCAAACTCAACTCGTTAGTTTACGAACAAAGTATCGAAATTTTTCCTCTAAAGTTGCTGATGAACAAATTGACTCATTTAGTCACGACTCCTCGACACACCTTTTAATTTCTCAACTCACAATGAGAATCTAATCATGTGTCTTTTCGATCCTACCGAAGCCCATGATAGCAATGATGAAAAGATTACTTGTCGGCCCGACCCAACCCTCCCAATTCCCAACTGTACGGGTTCGTGTAGAAAATTAATAGGTTAATATATTTGTATGGCTCGAACTTTTTCCATATTTAACATTTTAGACAATCCTTTTGGTATTTAACATCATGATCCGAACTAACGCTACATTTACTAATTTGACCAAACCTGAGAGTTGACCATTGGTTTTGACGGTCAAGGCCATTGACTAACGGTCAACCTGCCACATCACTGCTAATCAGCATAATTAAACTTTAAAAATTAATAAATTCCACATAATCCCTAAAAATTATTGTCAACGACTAACCCACAACCCAATGACCCAAACACGACTAATTCGTAACCGAATTGAACCCAACTCGAACCCGCCTGATTGACGGAAGAAGCGACTGGCAACTTTGGATAGGTCATGTGCTTGGCAAGCAGTAGTCATCTGTTCTTTTGTCCAAACAACAGAGAGATGAAAAAGGCCAGACAGTGATGGTGTACTATACTTGCTAATCAGAGACTATACAACAATATTATAGATGGTCAAACAAAAATCAGAAACATTGGCAAAGTCTGCAAGTCTGCATTCAGAGCCAACGAATTCCTTTGAATGAATCTCAGAGTACTTAGTCCCGGG
The DNA here is from genome assembly GCA_964030455.1 of Linum trigynum. Taxonomy (NCBI): domain Eukaryota; kingdom Viridiplantae; phylum Streptophyta; class Magnoliopsida; order Malpighiales; family Linaceae; genus Linum; species Linum trigynum. The sequence goes on along the minus strand of OZ034814.1, from coordinate 35,279,456 downwards.
GCGTCGTCTCCACAACTAGAAAACTCCAACCAAACAAAGGGGGATGGCTCTCTTCTAGTTGAGAGCGTTGGAAACAGAGTATATGAAGTCCAAGAACCCTGTACCTTTGAGAAGCCCTTCACCCGTCAAGAGCTCGAAATCCAACAGCAGCAAGAACCCAATCACAGCTGCTTTCCCGTTTATCGACTCGTTCCTGCTCGTGAAACCAAACCCTCCCACCTCATCGTCAACCACCATCCTCACCTATACAATAGAAACCAAATCATAAGTCACTAACTAGTACATTTGCAGATATGAATGGTTGTAAGTGTGGAATTTGATTCACTAACTAACTACATCTAACTGTGATAATGAGTCGTGACTTGCGCAAAGATATATGTATAGTTTGACAATTGGTGGATACCTCCTCGACATTGACATCACTTGATGTGAAACCGGGTTGAGCTGTCCCACTGAACACGATCTCAGCAGATACATCTGACGGTGCACCTCCACTCATCCCGATGTAGATGTTCTGTTCGTCCGTCTTCAGAGGGTATACATAGAGTGATCTGAGAGCAGGTGTGAGGACTCTCAGCACAGGGTTGTTTGGATACCACTCTTTGATCTCTCCTGTACGAAGATCGAATGTGCTCTCCGTTGTTGGGCACACTATACAACCATCCTGCGGGAAAAGCCAAAAAGCAACAGCAAAGGTGAAAACTTTTTCATGCTTACAGTACCAATAGTGGTCAATCATAATGAAGCCAAAGCAAACAATAGAATGCAGTGAGCATCGAGCCCACTTCGAGGATAACTCAATCTAAGAAAAACTTCAGAATTGCAGATACGAAAGGTTTCAGTTTCGTAACTCCTTCAGTTCCAACTGCAGTTCGAAGTATATGAGGGGAAAAAGTTTCACACTTTCTACTCGAGTTAGTGATTCACTCTATTCACTGATTCCAGTTTTCCTTCTCCATGAAAAGTGAAAACTATTTATAAAACTGCAAACTAGCAATGCACTATTGAAGTTAAAACTCTCGATGTCCTTCAACTTAGGTCGCCGTAGCCACACACACACAAACCAGCCCTAAAAAGCTCTACCTTTTTCAAGCTTCTAAATCACACCTACACACCAGCCCAGAAGCCAAAAAGTCGCTCAATGGACAGGAATGCCAGAAACCAATGTCAAATCTGAAAACATTTCATCGAAACAGAAGTTAGAACGCGCGATCAATTCATTCGAAGTCAAATTTAATTTCCTTCCATACTTCACAAGGAACACATTCTAATTGAAATGAGGAGAGTTGCAGAATTCCAGTGTTGTGCACCATTGGCAACTTCTACAATCCCAAAGATGGTGGAGACAGAGTATCCACACTCTCAGACTTTCGGTTAACTCCATTCACCAATTCCAGTTCCCTTCTTCATACCATGATTAATGACACAACAAACACACAATCAATCTACTACTTAAGAAGCTATACATTCCATCTCCTTCAAAAACCAGCAACAAGAGATCCATGTCCCCTGCTTCCGGCATGAAAAATTGGCCCGTGTCAAAGCTAGGACTAACCCCAATGGAATTGAACCCATTCCGAATTAGAATCATTGGATTACGGAAAAGAATGAGAACAAGAGTTTTGAAATTTACCTGTGTGAGCTTTGCGTTGATAAGCCCTTCGCTGTATGCTCCCTCAGCCGGAGACCGATTCTCAATGGCAAACACTTGATCCTTATACCAAAGCAAGAGAATCGTCTCCCCTTCCTGAATAATCACCCGTCTCTCCCCCTTCGGCAGCGCCGCCAGCGGCACCACCGGAACCCAATTAACCCCACCGCCGGATGACGGAGATGGGGAATCCTCGCTTAGGGAGACCTCGGTCGCCTTGCAGGAGATGTCTCGGCCGGACGTCGGAGTAGAGAAGTGGAGAGAGGGGGTTAGTCTCCGGTGGTGGCTATTTCGCCGGAGATTGAGAGTCGCGGCGGCGCGTCGAGGGACGAGGGAGTGGTTTTGGGCGGCGAAGAGGGCGGTGAGACGGGGAGAAGCGGCGGCGGCGGCCATGGGGGGGACTGGAAAATGGACAGAATGGGAAGAGGTGGTGAAGGGGAGAAGGAGAAGGGGAAGGGAGGAATGGGAAAGGAGGAATCGGCAATCGCCATGGCCACACAAATCATTTTTCTCTGTGGATAGAGCTGTGCCAGCATGGCACTGGACAGTGGACGCAGTTCACTAGTAGTGAACTGAATGTAAAACTACCTTTATGGTGCCTAGAAAGGAAGAGAATACTCTAGTTGGTCACCGAAATTTCTCATTTTAGAGATTTTACCTGCATTCTCGAAAATAGGGCGTATATATTGAGCGAATGCGAAATATTTTTAGGAGGAAGAATCTGGGTAAGTGAAAGTACTATTATGAAAGTATTCAGTGTACTTCTTTTGGGACAATGGATTTGAAGGCAGTGGATAATAGTTGAGTGAGTTTTTTTATCCTTAATGTTAAAACGTTATTCTCGTACCAATTTCTTTTCACTTTTTCACATAGTTGATCTTATCAGAGAAAGTGGTGATGAATCTTGCCGGATTGAGAGAGCAGCACACAATCTGATAGTGGTCATCACCTTGAGATTGGATTCAATACCAGTGGTAATGTCTCTTAAAATCCAAATTTGCTGGACATAGACAAGAGATCGATACTTAAGAAGGAAATAAGATTGCTTCAATCAAACCTTTCATGGTTAACTAAGAAGGCGGGAGAACGCAAAAGTTGAACTTGCTGGTATTTTGTATGGTCTCAACCTGATTACTGACTTGAAAAACGAGGCTCAAGAAAGCAAATTTATATGGATATTGACTGATTTGTAAATTAACAAACTTGAATGACACTTTGCACCGACTCTCCCACTCGAAAACTATCCTTACCCAAAAACATCACATCTCCCCTTAATATGACAACATCTCTATATTTGTTCAGAGAAAAATGAAGTATACCACAAATCCATAGGCACGAGGAAGCATGCATTTAAGCCCCATGGCTTAATACTCCAAACATAATTACCACTCGTCAACTTACATACCAAAATAAGTTCATCCACACGTCGCTAATTGCGTTTTATAGTTCATTACATTGAAAGAAAAAAAAACTTACATTACACACCAAACAACCCTCCTCAATTATAATTATATTATAATATATAATTATGTCCATAAATGAGGTGGGGAAAAAAATAAATAGTTACTAGATAGATAGAGAGATTAAAACACAGTAGTAATCCCTAAATTTGAAAGATTTCATTCTGTATGGTTAGTGGGTATGGAATATTACCCATCACTGCCTGAATGTTAGTAAACTCTACATTCTCCTCCATCTGAAAAAAGTGATTCTGTAATTAGTTTTAGGGGGTTAGGAAATAAATTTGCAATTGAATTTTGAAAAATCAATCATTTTTAACTTGCTGCAGTGAGTTAACATAATAAAGTAAGTACCTTATCTAACAAATACTGGTTTGCAGCTTTCAGGATTCCCTCCTGTAACATTGCCAAAAAAAATATTAATTACTTATTTCATATGGAATAAAATTGTATATATTAGAAAGTAAAAATAGAGTAGATGTAATATTAATCAACAAGGTTTTAGGGGAAGATCCAAACCTTGTTCCTCAACAGTTGGATCTCTTTAAACATGATCTCCATCTGGGGGATTAAGGGATCGAAAAAATGTGATTAATTAGTAACTAAAACAATTAATTATGATACAAGTTCAATAAAATTGTGAGTAAGCAAAAACAAAAATAGTAATAATTTTGGCACCTTTGTTGAGCGAATCTGACAAATCCAAATCTCGAGATGTTTCTCAAGCACCAGCAACTCCTCCAAGTTCATTTCTGAAGCTCCTCCTCCAAATATGTACCTGTTTTTATTGAATCCCAGCAATTGTTTTCGTTTAATAATGCATACTCCCAGAAGAAAATGATTCGAACTAAAAAGATCTCATAATGAACTTTACAAATTTTGTATTCTCTCAATGTTATTAGAAAAAGATAAACAAGAATAAGAAAAATGGCAGAACAATTAACAACCCGAGTCCTTTCTGCAGCGTCTCGATCTCTTGCTTCAGCATGCCGATCTCTTCTTTGGCATCCTGCTTATGCTCACAGCCGTTAATGGATGAACATATCCATATATAATATTAATGTTTGACTAGAACACTATATGAACATGAGCCAAATAATTTGTAGAGATGTTTCTTCTTATACATAATGAACCACCATAACAACATACACACAAAATAAGAAAATATATGGAAAGTTTGGATTATAAATAAATTTATAATTTAAATGATAAAAAGGGGATGTAGCTCAGATGGTAGAGCGCTCGCTTAGCATGCGAGAGGTACGGGGATCGATACCCTGCATCTCCATCATCTACAATTTTTTTTTCCTACTTGTATAATTATATATATGTTTCATCACAAATTGAGAGGAATGCAAGATGTACATGGATCGATACTCTTTTTTTTTTTGTAGAAGCATGGATCGATACTCTGGCTCTCCACCACCAATCTATTTTTTTTTCCTACTCCATTTCCCATATTTTTAAGTCTCTTTATTATTATCATAAGAAGAAAAATCATATGAAAATAACAGTTTTACATGAAAATGCACCACACACATACTATCCTCTAGTTAATTAAGATACAGACTATCTCTAAATTCACAATATTTTGTTGTTGTTTATAATATGATATCTCTAAATTGTATGATTGATAGTTTTGATACTATTAGGGCATCTTATAAAAGCAAAGAGGGAAAGGAAATGACCAATGAATGAAGGGTCATGGTGCAAACACCTGGAGTACTTATTAGAGTATATATAAGAGCCCTAATTATAATGTGACAAGTATACAATTCTTTCTGAAAAAAGACAACCTCACATTTGTGGCCAAGGAATAAAATTTGCTCCATTATAATTTGTATACCAATTACCATATATGGTATGCTCAGTGTATTGCATATTCTCTTTGTTTTCTCACTTTATTCCCTGTGTTTGTGCACTATATGCATTGTTCCAATACGTGACAAGACAAATCATATTGACCTAAATTCCGACCAACTTGACTCTAGTTCTCATTGTTTTTTTTTTGTTCCAATTTTGCGGACTATTAATTGGGGGAAAAATTCCACTAAACAATTTGTAACACTTTTGTAGTCTAGTTCTCAGATTCATATTCTGTATGATCGATCAAACTTATCGTATATGGCGGTTTCTACCGTACACAGGGTAAATTTAGTGTATCATATACTTTTGATAAATGATACTATCTAAATATTGAATTAGCGGGATTTCAGGCGTGATATTATACCCTACCCCATAATGAGTAAGCCTTATATAGCAAGTGTCCATAAACCCTATATCTTGATGCATATAAGATAATGGGTATATATATTTTGGCAAATCAGAAGGGTCTTACTGTTTTTATTTATTAATTTGATCTTATGACTTGGATTTAAAATACTAGATTATGAGATAGTTCAACCATAGAGATTATGGTACAGTATAATATTTGAACTCCCAATTATTCTATAATATATACAACAAAGCTCACTCGGTGTACGATAAGGTAAACATACGCCACCCATATAGGCTAGATTGAACTATGTTATTCAAATCCAAACAGTAAGAGTAACGGGTGATCGTTAAGATGTATCAGCAAGTTAGGAAAATAACAAAATAATAACGAATACATATGTGTGCACACACCTGATTCGGATCCTTGGACTGGTCAGATGACTGACCCGACCCCGAAGCCATACCCAGGCCCACACCCGAACCCGCAGACGCAGCCGGGCTGGACTTCATGTACTTGTCTATCAGCCCTTGCATTGTCCTTCGCACGTGGGGAAAAAAAAAAAGAGAAGAAGAACAGTTAATAATAATAAACTAATTAATTATTAATTCGTCGTCAACTTTGCATGCATGTATACGTGACGCGTGTTCCCGTTTACCCTTTACGCTACGTTCAGATAAATAAATTGAAAAACAAATCATCTATGCTATTTTACTTTTTACTTGTTACGCTACTGAAATGGTTGAAAACTAGAAAGCTAGATATAGATAGTAATTTAGTGGCAAAGGTGGATTATCATTTCATTCTGATTATATATAAAGTGAGGTCAATTTTAATTATAAACGTCTCAAATAATGGACTCGAAATGAGTGCTTTTAAAATTTAAATGTTTTTCGTGATAAAAGATTTTGGTTAACGAAATACGAAGCATGGTATGGTTTATAGACGAATATAATGCATCGATTCGGACATATTTTCTTATCTTTATGACATCTCGAAGGGCAAGTTCACTTAGATTTGCAAATTGAAAACAATTAACTGAATTGTGGCAGTGTGGCAGTGTTTTTTCTGTTTTTTAAATTCTTTATCATCAAATTTATAACACGAATATCTGACTGCAACGTCATCGAAGACAATAATACATGTTTCATGAGCATATGACTGTTACGTTTCGACTTCTAGTAACTCTTTCTTTTTTACTTAATTTTGGATACAAATTAAATCCATTTTCCACCGATCAAATTGAAACGATAAAAGAGCTCAATCTCACTCACACATCTCATCTAACAAAAAACTAGCTTAAGAAGACTCAGTAGTGGAGTTGTTGATTCTACCATGATGAAGTAGCTAGTATTCACAGCAATATTCAGAGAGTGAGATCTAGAGAGAGAAAGAGAGTTAAGGAAAGGACATAATTACCCTTTGGTGGCAAGTTCATAGTGCTTTCCATGGGCAGAGAAAATGAGGACACCAATCTCAGCATCACAAAGCACAGACAGCTCCTTGGCCTTCTTCAGCAGCCCCGCCCGGCGCTTGCAGAAGGTCACCTGACGGTGCACCGGATTCTCGATCCTCTTCATCTGAACTTTCCCTCTCGCCATTTTTTTCTCACTTCACAAAACCCCCCCACAAAAGAAGAAAAAGATTCCCTAGCTAAGATTCACAAAACTTTTGGATATTGGACCTAATTGATCGAAACCCAAAACAACAAGGGACCAAATCAGGAAACAAAAGGTGGCGGGGAAAGTTTTTTGCTCGAGCAAAACCAACCTCCCACTAGTATGGACTAGCTTCGAGGTTGTTTTGCAAGTTTCAGATTTTCTTCAGCAGGAAAATTCTCTCGAGAGAGACTATCTTTCTTGCCTCTCTTCAATGGCGCCCTCTCGAGCTTTTATATATAAATGATGATAATCGATCTCCTCCTCCAAAGTGAAATTAACATGTACAGCACAGATTCTCTTTCCATCGAATATATTGTGAATAGCTGGCTGTGGCTGTGCCCCCCAACTTGCTCCTGCCACTCTTTTTCATCTTAACCTTTTTGATTCACAACTCTTTTTTTTTTCCACTACTAACTCGAGTTACTGTGACTAACTGGTCCTTGACATGATATCAGAATCTTCGATGACTGATCGGTGTTGTCATGCATTCGAATCGGCGAATATTAAGCAAGGTATTTGAAATTGTGCATATTTAAAGCTAATGAGTTGCCTTCCGTTTGAGGGGCTGCGTTAGTAAATGGTATAAGTCATAGTTGAACCTCTTTCGACAACTCGATATGTTGGAACCAAATGATTTTCGACAAGGAAAACCCACCAAGTTCATAGAAGCCAATGATTCGAATTTACGACCTTATCAAATGGCTACTGATATTTTTTTTATACTCAAAATGGTAAACTATCATAATGAAACCTGAGAGCATACCACCCCAATTTTATACCTTCTTATTTGAACCATCTTCGGAGTGGTTTGCTTCATCACTTTTAACCAATAATTGTAAAATCGTACTGGAGGTTATACAAAAAAGTCAGCAGTAAGGTATTTTGTGTCTAAATCGTAGTTTAACTGTGGTTCAACCTTTTCATACCACTAAAAAATGCCTACCAATTTAGACTCTGATAGGATATCCTTTCGATCTGACCGCCAATACGGTATGGTTTCACAAACCCTGCTTTTACCATTAATTTGTTAGGATTTGAAATGTTTAGCTAGTGTATTCTTTTGTGGTTGTCAGGAGATGATTGGTCCACATATGATATAGAGATGATATCATTAATGATAAAATGGTATCTAGGAAACTAGTTTTTTGCCTCCATGATTTTCCTAGTCAACAATTCTTTTATTATTCTAGTTAAAAGGAGATCATGGGAATAATCTGAAAAGAAATAGAAAGTATTAAAGAAATCTGAGTTGTGATTTGTGGAGAACATAGAAATCTTTACTAGGTTTCATGTTAGAGATTTCCCCAATTATAATATTTGAAGATAACACTTTTGTTATACGATTGGTTCTCACAATTTTGTTGTTTTTAGTGGGTGAATGTTCATTCCCAAAGATATAGACATAGATTTCTACCCAACCAAAAAAAGAAGGGAAAAAAAAAAGATTTAGATATAGAGTTACATATGCTTAATTACTCCCACATTCATCATAACAGTAAGAATCGATTCTATCTCGACAAAAATCCTAACAATAAATCGTATTCATATATATCTCTCATAAGTTTTATTTAGTAAATCCAATCAATTGAATTTGTGATCAGTCACCAGAAGTAAAACACATGACCTTTCAATCATTGAAACTCTAAGTTATCACTTACTATTAAACCCAACATAAATCATCCTAGCTAATATTACTTTGGTGGCTGAGAGAGGTATAATATGCATGCCACTCTACATCAACTCAAGTTTTGATTGGAATAATATTGTAACTGTTATTTCACTATTGCAAAGATTCTTCCACTCCCACAAGTTTTCTATGTAATATAAAAAGATCAACACCCACTTAGGTTAATAAGCATAGATTAAGATGCAAAGATCGAGCAGAGTAATTAATGGAACATGGAAACTGATCAAAGAGAGAAAGTGAGAGTAGAAAGTGAAAGTTTGGTAAGCAACATAAACACAAAGATATCAAATGTAATGAACTCATTGGTTCCAGGTGGGATTTGGGAGAGATCGAGTTTGCACTGCACGTGGAAAAAGCAAAGCTACTGTCGTCGTTGCAGCAGGATGATAGGCACCACTTTCCCCCCTACCTTAACTTAGCTTAATTAGCTCTTCTCCAATTGCTTGCTGACTCGGATCTTGTGTCCACTGATCGATCTCATCACATTCCTCCACACACATGGAATCCTTAAATATTTCCATTTTATGACACCATGGAGGGTTTGAGCTCTTCGTTGCCTTTAGTCCATTTTTGGGCTTTTGGGTTGTGTTTTAGATCTTTGTATGTTGTGGTGGAGTCAGAAAATCAAATGAGGATGTTGATTTTGAATCGTGGTATTTGGAGAGGGGGGCTAAACCTTTAGCGATTAGTCTATTTTCTAAATTTGTACGAATTTTACATGTTGTTTTTGCTATATTTTAAAGTTGAGGAGGTCTACAACCCCTTCTGGATATAACCTAGCTAGCTCCGTCACTGACTGTATGTGTATAGTTAGATTAGTACTGTCAGAAGTAGTGCGTTTTGATTCGTTAACAAAGGGTTAAAAACGAATCTTATATTATCACGCTTTTTCACGTAAAAATTTGCTTATTCGGTTTGAATTTTGTAAAGGATCAACATGACTTGTATTTAGTTAGCTAAAACAATATTAACACGAGATTACCAGGATTGAAACTGATTATGAGCTTGCGATTTTAAAGGGTTTGATAGTAATGTCAGTTAGTTATTGATAGAGGTCTACAAATAGATGTTTAAGATAATCTCTTTCTTATTGATTCTACAAAATTAATCAAAATGTTAATGACCAATAAAAGTCTTAAGTGTTCCAATATCATGCAAACCCTCAAGCAATATTTGGTTGGGAATTTGCATTAGTACATACGATGGCTGTATAATTCAAGTATAATGGATGAAGTTTCACTGGAAAAAAGTATGAGAGAATAATATATATAGGATTTTTTTTATCAAATTGTTCCTTATGGAACTTACCGTACAAAATTCTATATAGCTTACATATAAGAAAATGAGATACACTACATGTTTCCATATGATCTCATTTCCAACTCAATTTGGCTTTTCATAAGTATGAAATAACACCTTCATCAATAAACTCAACTAGACTTTGATACGTCATCCAAACTCAAAACTAACTTCGGAGCTAAGTGTTATAGTAAATGGTATATGATTCATTATTGAATTTCTCTCAATAATTCAAATTATTAGTATCAATGGATTATTGACGCTAAGTACTTATGAAGTATGATAATAGATATGTAACTATATTCATCTCCTCTAACAAACTATGTTCAACACCAGTTCTTTATCCGATCCATTGCCTTTCGCCTATTGCAATCTTCATTAAATGAACCAAACAGACGAAGCATGTTATAAATCATGCTCTATTATGTCGTATTAATTAATTAATTATCAATTAACTAGGTCTAGATGAATCATGGAGAAAGTAAGGAATACTAGATGCATATGTTATGAATTCTCAAAGAGACTTTACACTAAGAAAAAAATATGAACCCTGCATTGATATTATCAATGTATTTCGGTAACATGTTTCGTAATATATACAATATATGTACATACCTAGCATGCACAGATTGTCGTAAACCAGTTTATTCCAATTACTAGAGTTGTCGGGAAATACCCATGCATATGTATCTAAATCACTTTCTTACACACACCCTTTAACGAAAAGCCAACTTCATATGGTCTTATAGGTCCGACATACCATGTGCTTTAAGACAACTGTATTAATATTGAAGATCATGAGAACTTGAACATGCATGTGAGTTGTGACCTCACACGATCAAATTACCAACTTTGATATCATGTCGTAAACCAACTGATTTTAATAACTCAAGTTATTCCTCGCACAAACAACAATAGCAACATTCCATTACACAAATATATTACAAATCCAATCCCATAAGTACAAACAATATAATACCTATATAACTTAAACTATAAGCATTCTCATCTCAAGAACTTAACTCCCCCTTTTAACATTTATGACAACACCTAACTCAGTTCCAAGCTTTGATTACCCAACCAACTCAAGCCTCGATCAGCTTTCTGGAAAAAGAACCTGAATAAGTGAATATATAAGAAAAAGAGTTTCACAAAGAAACAACCTTAAAGAGGTCATATCAGAACTCAGTCATCAGAAACCAGCATCCCCTCCACTCAAAACATTTTCTTCCATCGTGAGTGTGAAGACGAGAATCTTGTCAAATCAACTTTCTCTTCAATAAACCAATGAGGGGAGCCATAGCTCTCTCTCTTTTAGACTTTAACCCCTTTTCTGATTGGAAGCAAAAGCAAAGAGAAAAGCGATCGATGGTGGTGGTGAATAATTACAGCCTGCTAGATTGTGGTTAATTGACATGTGTATATTCTTCTTATCTGGAGTCCACGTGGAATATGAAAAACGTTACATTTCTTTCGGCATAAAGCCTAATGTTCTTCCCACAGAGATGAAATATATACGTGCAGTACTGGTTCTTAATCAAAGGACATGTATTATGTATATATATATATATAGTTTATTGATAATTGAAGATGGTGGGTGGGTGCCCTCCATAATTGGAGTGGGGAGACTGATCATGATCAGAATGTGATTACTTCAATTATTAATTGTTGTTTTTATGTCAGTTAATTAGTGGCCTTCTTTCCAATCGATCCCACCATTGCATCTCTCTAATGGTTCTTTAATTGTAAGTCTGTATGATGTTAGTTTTCAGTCTCATCAGGGTTGTAGCTTTTCTGTCTGTTGGCTGCCTTTTTCAGCTGCCCCTTGTTTATGTTGTCTGCAGGGTCACAACCTCTCACAAGCTGGATGGATGCAAGGATATCGTGGAACTGTACGTACCGTAGGTTGTATTGAAAAAAGTCACTGATCATAGAGTAGTTTGTGCTGAAATTGTGGTTTAATCATGGTTAAACCATTTCATACACGTTAAAAAAAAATGACATGAAAGTCGTGGAGAACCAACTCATTTCAATATATCAAATTTGTTGGGAGCATTGAATGAATGATATAAAAATTCATATTTGGATTCCTAGTAATAATAAGTCGAGTTTCAGAGATATGTTAGCTGTTGACTTGGTAATTGGAAATACTTTGTGTTCGAATCTCGTGTGACTGTCAATATCAACAGTTGTTTTACACATAAGGTGTGACAGACATGTTGAAACTTCATATCCATGAATCGACTTTCATGTACTGAGAAGATGTGTAAATGAATGACACAAGTTTCATTCTTGAACATCTCTTATGACAACTCGTGTTGTAAACACCACCAGTTAGTTCGATATGATGCACCAGTTTGACTTACGAAAGATTGACCTAACGCTACCTTAACCAATTGAACCAATAGATTCCAAATTCGAATATCAGAATGAGCCAACAGATTGATCTGTTAAGTTTGTGGCCTTCCCCACCATTCATCTTCAAGACTTCAACCAAAGTTAGTGGTCAGCCACCAATGCGCAAGAGATTAACTGCGATCGAGAATATATCAAAGCCCAATATAATTTAAATAGAAACAACATTTCAAGTAGGAGAAACAAGCCCATAAAAGTTCTCCGAAAGCCCACCACAAAGGCTACATGACCTAATGACTAGACTCTTCAAGGAATGGGCCGGTAATCAGATGGACAAGTTACCGCATTGAAGAAGAACTAAAAGATGGAGATGCACACAATAGAAAAAGTTCACTATCAACAGCATTATTACTTTCAGTATCAATGTTCGTGACGTACACTACTCTATTAATTATGGGGATAAATCCAGCTGCGTCTGAAAGATCAAAATCTGTACAAGTTTATTCTATTTTAGCACATTTTTTAACAAGAGCAATTAAATATGTGAGAGCGGAATTGCCATTTCCTTGCTCTGTTTTTGCTTGATTTCCCATGGACAATGGAAGGAATGAAGAGATATGATAGCAAGAATGAAGTATGGCAAATCCTGCACCAACCCAAATAGCCAATTTATACCATCTAGAGACCACACTGAATAATGTAGTAATGGAGGACAAGGGACCATCCAGCTTTAGGGTAAGGTTTATTTTATTTTATTTTTTTATTGAATTTAATTATGATTTCTTTTTAGAGGGTCATAATCAAGCTTAATAATTTGTAGGTCCAGCAATAGAATGATTAATATGGTCAACAGCAAAGATTTGTAGGCGGCTCGATGAAGATGAATTGAATTTTTGTTCAATGCACTTACGGGGTATTTTCCTTTTGGTGGGTCTGAGTAGGGTTTTAATTGATGTAAGATTAGAGATTGAAGTTCTGTTCCTCATATAGTTAATTATTACCTGCTTAACTTTTAATTAAAGGTTAATGGTAGTCAAGATGGTAATGATTAATAAAGAAGTGATGAATTTTATTGATTGTATGCAACTTCATTATTATGGATAAATATTCAACAAGATTATGTGAGCTACAGATTATTGGTATAGACGATTTCATTGATGATTTTTGGAGCCCTTCATCCAAGCGTTGGTGGACCAAAAAATACGGAGTTGTTTTGGGATCTCATTTCAGACTTGCATCATGAACTGACGAAGGGGTCAAGGTTGGTCGAATGAGAGAGTCACGAATGACGTAGGAAGAAACCCTTTTCTAATATATGTTTATTTTTAAGCAATACCTTTGAATGAAATCGAAGTAGTTGAAATTCATGGTACGTGGAGGGAAATAAGTCTCAAGTTATTTGATTATTATATAAATGAGTCATAAAATTATACAAACATAATTAAGGGTCCAAAGAAAAGGAAAATTAAGCCTGATTTGAGTTTCTCTTTTGATTTGGTTTGTTTTTAAATGCTACCGAAGAGGGTTTGTAGAAGAATGGATGGATCTAAGTGTGTCAATTAACCAACCTATGTTTAAGATTATGGTTATAATGTTATTAATATATGAATGATTATTTGATTGCATACATCGAAAAAGGTAGTTATAAACCTTTCAAAATATGGAATATCATTGTATGTCAATGTGAGGAAAGACAATGAAATTACATTTTTATGAACTAAAATTGTATATGTATTTGTTATTTTACTTGTGTTAGTTGACACCTCTTAAAAAATCCTAATTTTGCCGCTGAAAGAAGAAAAGCACATGAGATTCGAAGTTAGAATCTCTAAGTTGAAAATCAATGGTTGAACCACTAGATTGGTCCACTTCTGCGTTATCGCCCCCTGATTTTCAATCAGAAATTTCCTTAAAATATTCTAGTGTGCTCTTAGTAGTTAGTAGGTCTAGTTGAGAAGCATTAATGTTAATAAGTTCCTTAATGGATCTTGAAATATAGGTGAACCATCAACCTCATGTTAGGAGAATCTTTGAAATATGAGATTTCATCGTTGTTATGACTTCATCAATCTGGTACGACATATATTTCTAAAATAATGGTGTGCAGTTGTAATGCGAATAGATTAGAACGAGAACATATGAACGCCCCTCTTGTTATCACATCTCACATTATCCATTATCCGAAGTAAATGACATATCTTATAATTGAAATGAGCGTTGTATTTTCTTCTGGCATCGCTACATTTTCATCATATATCATATAAATTTTCCTATGTAACTATAATGTGTAGGAAACGTTATTGGACAAATATTACAAATTCTTCACATTCTCCCACGGTCTTTTGTGTTTGTTGTTGTCTATGTCAGTGATCACAATCGAACACTTGATTATGATCAATTGGACTAAAATACAAAGGTCACAGAAGACTAAGGATTGTGACGACAAGTTAGCAAATTAGGAGGAGTGTTTGTAATTTTCATAATCAGTTTGCTAAGACACTTAACAACTTTCCCTCTTCTCTCTCCTTGCATGTGTTAAACCCAACTCTGGTATATAAAGGGATAAATCCAAAATAAATAAAAATTCGTAAAATTGTTCTCCTTCAAAATTTTTCTCTTGTGGCCAAAGGTAACATAGCATAGTGGTGAAATCACTGGACCAATTGAACTCTAGATGTGAGAGGTCCTGAGTTCGATTTCCAATGGCGCCACTTGAGTGTTCCCAGCGGCATCCTTGATATCGGAGGCGAAGCCTCCCCAATGTTGGTAGCAGAAAGCCCTAGTTAGTATGCAGTTACCCCAGTGGTTTAGTGGGTTATAAAAAAATTTCTCTCTTGTCAATTTGAGTGTTTATACATTCTTCTCGCTTCTGTTGTACACTATTGAATCTGAATGTTTCAACAATTTAGCACTAGGTTTTGCTCTCTTCCATACCATAAGCATTCATACTTTTGTAGTTGAAATTTGCTTGTTCCCGCTCCTCTCTCTTTCCAAGCCGTTTTTATTATATAGAACAAAAAACTTTAAATAATGTCCAACCTTTTCTTTTTTCTCGTTGAATCCAACCTTTTTTTACCAGCTAAACGTTTAGTTTCAACTTCGATACGATCAAAGTACAATGACCAATAACCTATGCAATAACTCTCTTGATATTTCCGAGGAAAAAAGGAGATATAACTCTATCAAAAGAAACCTATGAAATGACAAAAATAAGCAAAAACATGTTCTCCAATTGGACAACAAATTACTGTAAAAAAAAAAAATTTGGACAACAAATGCTCTAAAACTAAACAATCCACAAAAAAAAAAAACAAATTATATCTATGAACCACATTATATTACCTTCTTTTGTTTTTTTAATTACTATTTATTAGTCAAACCTTTTTCAGATTCTTTTATGTTATCAAAATCTATTAAAATGTTATTAATTAGCCAAATATTTTTTAGTGCATCAAAATATTAGCCATTTTTACGTTATGGCTAATAATTTTGTAGTTCTTTTCTGAATTAAAAAACTAAAATTTTGGAATGTTTACTTTCATGTGTCTATTACAAGTCAGTATCATGTTGTCATTTCAATAATACTAACAAAATTGCTAACTGAAAGTTAACATTTAACTAATTTATGTATTTCGATAGGGTTGTCTAAATTCTCCAATAATAAGTTAATAAGCTCCCTCCAATTTTCATACAAAAAAAAAAACGCAGTTATGTTACCCGCCAAAATGGTGTCCAGATACGTCAGCCATGACAACCCCCAACTGTCTTTCCAAATCAACTAATTAAATTCATATTCTTCTCCCTAGTGGGAAGCCGCCTGTGGGCTTCCATTTCTGTCTTGCGATCATGGCCGCACAAAATAAGCAAATTGCCATTGTTTCCCATTTCCCCTCGCCGTTTCTACTATAAAAGGGAGGAAGAAGCAGGGGACTCTCTACCTTCATCATCTTCATCATCTTCATCATCAGCATAACTGCAACCAACAGCAGGAAGTAGAAAATGGCGACTGAGCAGAGTACCATCCCACTTCTCACCCCATACAAGATGGGCAAGTTTGATCTTTCTCACAGGTAAATGATATTCTCTGTTTCTTCATTTTCTCGAACACCTGGCGTGCACGCTGCAACGTTCCGATTATGGTGGAATTTGTGTGTTTGGTGCTTGAAATCCCATCTGGGTTGTGTTTGTATGAACTTTCTCGTTTGTGGGTTTCTGAAATTGGTTTCAGAATAATTAGAAAGGAATAGCCTTTTTTCCTCCTTCCTGCTGAATGAATATTGTGTATGGTGTTGATGGGTTTGGTTTTGCAGAGTTGTTCTGGCGCCATTGACTAGACAGAGATCTTATGGGAACGTGCCGCAGCCACATGCCATTCTGTATTACTCCCAAAGGGCCACCAAAGGTGGGCTTCTCGTAGCTGAAGCCACTGGAGTTTCGGACACTGCTCAAGGGTAACTTACATTCCTGTTAGCTTGCTCTTTTTCCTTCCTCTATATCGTCTATAGAACTTGAAAGTTCTTAACTGTGATTGAAATGTCTTCTTTTGCTGATCTCTCATATTAAAGGTACACGGACACTCCTGGTGTTTGGACCAAAGAGCAAGTTGAGGCATGGAAGCCCATTGTGGATGCTGTTCATGCCAAGGGTGGTATATTTTTCCTTCAAATTTGGCATGTTGGAAGGGTTTCGAATTCAGGTGAATTCCAAGAGTGTATTTAGCATTTACACACACCTTTCTTCAAATTTGGCTTCTTTATCTTTACTTCGGACTGCTATGTGTTTAGGTCTTTCTTGGCATTAATTCATTTCTCCTCTGCAGGTTTCCAACCAAATGGGCAGGCTCCAGTCTCATCTACAGACAAGCCATTGCAGTCTGACGATATTGCAACATACAGTCCTCCTAGACGATTAGAAACAGAAGAAATCCCTCAGATTGTGAACGACTTCCGGACCGCAGCAAGGAATGCTATTGAAGCAGGTAATGAATCTTATGACAACATATAATCAATGGCTCTCTGCTGCAAGAGATATCTTTGTAAGTAACCTATCGCCCATGACTCAAGCATTCGTTTCTTCTTATCCTTAACAGGCTTTGATGGAGTTGAGATACATGGAGCTCATGGCTATCTAATTGACCAGTTCCTGAAAGACGAAGTGAACGATCGAACAGACCAGTACGGTGGGTCTCTAGAGAACCGCTGCAGATTTGCTCTGGAAGTTGTTGAAGCGGTGAGTAAAGAAATAGGAGCGGAGAGAGTTGGAATTAGACTGTCTCCCTTTGGTGGCCACAGTGAATGTGCAGACTCGAACCCGGAAGCTCTAGGCATGTACATGGTTGAATCCCTCAACAAGTACGGGATTCTGTACTGTCACATGGTCGAGCCGAGGATCAAGAATGCTGGAGAACAAATCCAAACCCATAGGAGTCTGTCGCCAATGAGGAATGCTTTCAGTGGCACTTTCATGGCAGCTGGAGGTTACAACAGGGAAGATGGTAACAAGGCTGTGGAAGAGAACCGTGCTGATCTGGTTGTCTATGGTCGTTGGTTCTTGGCTAATCCGGATTTGCCGCAGAGATTCGAGCTCAATGCTGATTTGAACAAGTATGATAGGAACACATTTTACACATCTGATCCTGTTGTTGGGTATACAGATTATCCATTTCTGCAGCCGAATCCTTCTGCTTGAGGATTTGGACTGCTGTACCATCCTATCCCTGACTGATGGGAGAAAATGTGTTCAGGTGCAACATGGAAATTGAGTAAGAAATTGTTAGCTGCAATCCTCTGAATTGGATCGAGCTCTTGTTTTCATATCACAAAAAAGAGTGAATCATCACATTATGCTATACAAGCATCTTATCTAGACAGATATTAACTTATTTCAAGTGCATTCGTGAACCTAAAGTTGGTTCGAATAAACACTTTTCGAAAAGAGCCTAATGAAGTGATCACCTCACTACTCTTTGTCTCCAAGCATAATTATTAAGAAAGTCACATTCTTAGAGAGATAAGCTTAGCTACAACGTCGTGTGGGGAATCTAAAGAACAAACAACACCAAAATTGAGAATTGATGTAAGAGCAACAAAGAAGTGAAGAAGTAATAGCAGCAGTAATAGCTGTTGTTCGAGTGGAGAAGGCAAAGAGTGGCGTTCTCTTTATCTTCTATAGAGGAGAAGGATAGAAGGCAGCAGTAATAGCAGCAGCAACGAAGTGAAGTAGTACTAGTACTACTACAGCTGCAAATTACAACCAAGATCCCGAACGAGTACTCATCTTGGGTAATAATGATCATTGATCACTCTTTTGTTGTTCTTATTATGGTACTACAATCACTCTTTTAGAGCACAGGCGCACTGCAGTTGCTTTATGCAAAACACGTAGGAAACTAAAGCTGATAATAGTTTGTGGTTATACTCAGATCACGAAGCATGCTAGCTACGAATGCTTGCTTAGCTTATATATACTACTGCTCCGCTAAACTAGGTAATGGGAAATGAACTAACTAGGGCATGCAGCCATAGCATATCGATCCGAGTCTTCACGCGTAGATTGGTAAACTGTAAGCCCCATGTCATCGCATGCATTCGTACTGCAAAGCGTCATATCGCTTCACTAATCAGAAGCTTTCGTACAGTGACGAGCCTAGTAGCAACGTCACTAATACTAATTCTCTCATGTGGTACGTCTGAAGAACAAACAACACCGATTTCAAGAATAGAGATCAAAACCTCCTTTAGTATTTGGCCCTTCATGTTGATGGTTTCCTCTGAGCTATTGCTGCTTCTAATGTTATTGCAATGGGTTGTAGTCTGATCAAGAAGAAATTCATTGAGAAAAATTGGATCCACAACTTCTGCAATCGACTTATCCGACAATGCACTTCTGACAAATCCATGAATGTTCCAGCCTTCGTTGAAAGTCTCATCCGTCGGTCTCTTTCCAGTGAAAAGCTCGAGCAAGAGCACTCCATAGCTGTATACGTCGCCTTGTATTGAGTTTTCATTTCCCATACCGTATTCTGCCATTGAACATGAAAGAAAAGACGAGGGAAAGATTGTTCAGGAAAAGAAGCATAGCTCATCATTTTCTTAGGAATTTGATGGGTTAATGATAGTGACTGCATCCTAATAATTATTGAAGTTGTTAGGTTTGAAAGAGGGGATCATGCATCACTCTCATAGGCTGCTAAATAAAATTTGATTGCTGACTTCATAATATACTCATGTCAACCTAGCTACCTCCACTTATCATAAAATTTTATCAATACATAAAATTTTATCAATACTAGAATATGCAAATGTTTTGGCAGAAGATCACAACTTAATCTTATTATAACTTCCATATAGTTAAGAAAGATGATTACCAGGAGGAGCATAGCCAACCGTTCCTTTTATGCCAATGGAGCTTGATGTCTGGGTAGTTGGAGAAGGACTTGCAATTGATGTAAGTAATCTTGCCAACCCAAAATCACTAACATGGCCTCTCATGTCCTCGTCTAGAAGTACATTGCTAGGCTTGAGATCACAGTGAACCATGGGTGTACCACATTGGTGGTGAAGATAATCCACTGCATAAGCTACATCGATAGCAATATTTAGCCTTTGGAGGAAATTCAATCTTCTTCGAGGCTCGTCTCCACTTTCCACCGGATGCAGCCAATCTTCCAGGCTACCATTAGCCAACAACTCATAAATGAGAGCCTTGAAGTCATTCCCTTGATAATCAACTCCCGAACACACTGTTAGTATCCTCACAAGATTTATGTGTCTGATGTTCCTTAAGGCTGTACATTCTGCCATAAAACTCTTGATAGCTCCATGACGTTGAAGTTTGAACACCTTCACAGCAATGGTGGTTCCAATCCTATTCATGTCGAGGACGCCTCTGTACACAGAACCGAAACTACCAACGCCAATCAAATTTGATATGGAGAAACCATCAGTAGCTTTATAGAGGTTGTGGTAAGACAATTGCAGTTGTGAGTCGTTAGCTGAAATTGCATCCTGCTTTCCTCTCTTTTTTATCCAAAGGATAAGCAAGCAAGAACACATGCAGGTCAAGAAAAGTAAACTGGAGATTACTGATATGAGAATCTTCATCCTAAGGCTCAGACTCGATGTCTGCTTCTTTAGGTGTTTGAAGTTACAGGGTGGAAGATTAAGTTCAACCACACCACCGCAGAGTTTGCTATTTCCCACAGTGGAAATTATGCTGGCATTCTTGAATACTCCACTTACTGGTACTTGGCCTTCGAAGTTGTTATAAGACAAATTCAAAAGCTGCAACATCTTCATGCTCCCCAAGAATTCTGGAATCTGACCTGATAAGTTATTGCTTGAGACATCTAATCGTTGAATCCCTCTCAGCGAACTCAGAGAAGAAGGAATGGTTCCATGAAAGAGATTGCCTTGCAGCTTCAGTGTCTCCATTACCATACAACTACCAACACTATTTGGTATTTCCCCTGATAACATATTATGAGAGAGATCCAAAAAACCCAAGTTTTTAAGTCTCCCCACTTCAATCGGAAGGGCACTACTGAAATTATTATAAGATAAATCCATGAACTTTGACAAGGATGAAAGACTCATAACTTGTGGGGGAATGACACCATTAAGATTGTTGTATGAAAGGTCCAAACCTATCAGTTTTTGACAATTCCCAATAACAGCAGGAATCTCTCCCTGTAGACTGTTATTACTCAAGGTCAATATAAGCAATTCAGTCAATGCTCCAATAGATGATGGAATAGATCCTGAAATGTTGTTGCTCTCCAGATTTAACCACTGCAGAGTTTTCATGATCCCAATATTGGATGGTATTGTACCTGATAGGTCGTTTTCAGATGCCGAAAACCTCTGCAAATTGACAAGGTTCTGTATTCCACTCGGAATGCTTCCTGAGAATTTGTTTGCACTTAGGCTTAGCTCCTCCAAGCTTGTCGGGAAGTTGCCAATTAAGTTTGTTAAGCTGCCTCCAAAGTTATTGCGGTGAATGATCAAGACTTGCAAGCTGCTGCCATTGGTCAAAGAGGAGAGGAAGCTCAAATCATCAGCATTCCCACTTCCAAGAGAGTTGCTGTCGATGGTCAAGTGAACAAGATTGTGAGAGCTTCCCATACTAGGCATGCTCCCGGTGAAATTGTTGTCTTGTAGTTGAAGTAATACCAAATTTGAGGCATTGGATAAGGAAGATGGAACTCTGCCGGTAAAATGGTTAGAACCTGCATCTAGTTCCACAAGGTTCAGGAGTGATATTCCTAGGTTTCTAGGAAGAATGCCATGGAGTTGATTGTATCCAAAGTATAGTGTTGTGAGAGAAGATAGGTTGCAAATGCAATCAGGGATTTCACCAGATAACATGTTGAACTGCAAAACTAGAACCTGAAGATTCTTCAATTGACAGAGAGCATCAGGAACTTCCCCACTCAAACGGTTGGTTGCTGCTACAAAGATCTGGAGAGATGATAGGTTGCTAAATGAGGGAGGAATTCTTCCCGTTAGATCGTTGTAATCACCATAGAAAATTTGGAGCTTTTTCAAGGATCCCATCTGCCATGGCAGCTGTCCGGTCAGTTTGTTATTCATTACATGGAAGAGGGTTAGCGCAGAGCAACCTGAGATGTTTGATGGGATTTCGCCGTCAAGTGAGTTGTTGAAGAGCGACAAACGCTGCAATCTGCGAAGGCGGCCGATTTCAGGAGGAATCCCCTTGCTGAAGCTGTTGTTGTAAAGAATCAGCTTCTTCAAGAAGCTGAGATTGCCAATGTGTGGTGAGATAGAGCCTGTAAGCTTTTGAGAACGCAGGTCTATGATTGTGACTCTGTCATGTCTTTCGGTACAGGACACACCATACCACTGACAGAAGTGGGTGGAATCATTCCATGAGGTTAGAGCTCCCAAAGGGTCACTAACAATCATGGACTTGAACTCCAACAATGCCATGCGATCTGTGTCATTACTGAGAAGGATTCCAGATGCGGCAACGACAGTAGTAGTTGTAGCAGTAAAGAAGCACAGCTGATGAAGAACTACTACTGCAGCAGCAAAGAGTAAACATGCTTTAGAACAACTCATCTTGGTAATTAATAATCACTCTTTTTTCCCCCCACTTACAAGACTTATGCCATGAATGCTATTTTGCTGCTAGTTATATGCATCACCGGCCACTTCTTGCTATTGGTGGGTTATCAATAGATTCCTTCCAACGTGGAATAATGGAATGAACTGTGGAAATTAGTGGACGACTGACTTGCTTGAGATTTGGACAGTAGTCATGTCCAAAGTCTTCACCCACCGCATCAATATATGGGATCTTTCCGAGTTAGAGGCTCATCATTTATAGACAAACATCTCAGAGAAATTTCAACCTCCATTTTTCCACAAAGATCATATCCACCTATGAATTTTTTATAAAACCACAGTTACTTCAAAATTTATCACAGAACAAGGGCTTTTATTGAGTAAAGATTGAGTTGTATATGATTCCTTACAGTACTTTTTGAACAAATTGGTATTCTTTGGATTGGAAATTAGTGCAGGTACGACATACGGTGTGCTCAAATGATCACATGTTAATGATAAGCAGGATTCGTACATGGAAACTAGCAATTTTCAGAAAAATCTGATACCATGTCAAAGGTCAAGATTCATTGTCCAAAAAGATGAAAAGAAAAACACAGTACTTTATAACTCCGTGGCAAATATTTTTCTACAAACGCTCCAGGAGTGGAAATGTGAAATCAAATTCAAATAAGAAGCCCGTCAAGCAATATTGCCTTTCAACCGAAGAACATGACAGGATTATGAAAGGATAATCACTATAATAAGCCTGAAACAATAAGATCAGGCAACAATAGTACTACCATTCTTCTCCACAGAAAGATTTTAGTCCAAGAAAGGATAGTCAGTGTACCCGATAACAGAATCAGATGTGTAAAACGTGTCTCTGTTGTACTTGTTGAGCGGTGCATCGAGCTCGAATCTCTTCGGTAAGTCTGGATTAGCCAAGAACAAACGCCCATAGGCCACTAAATCAGAATAATCTTCTGCCACAGCTTTGTTCCCGTCTTCCCTACTATAACCTCCAGCAACAATGAAAGTGCCGTTGAACGCTTTCCTCATTGGGAGGAGACTATGAGGAGTTTCCAGTTTTTCGGCTAACGTCTTCATTCTGGGTTCAACCATGTGACAGTAGACGATTCCATATTTGTTCAAGGATTCAACCATGTATAGGCCTAAAGCTTCAGGATTCGAGTCGCCACATTCCCCATAGTTTGCAAAAGGGGACAATCTGATTCCAACTCTATCTGCACCTATCTCATTACTCACGGCTTCAACTATCTCCAGAGCAAACCGACACCGGTTCTCCAAAGACCCACCATATCGGTCGGTTCTATCGTTCACTTGGTCTTTCAAGAATTGGTCAATTAGGTATCCGTGAGCCCCATGTATCTCTACTCCATCAAAGCCTGCAAAAGGAAGAAATGAACAGTTAAGTTTGCAATAAGTGTCTTCAGGAAAGCCTTGAATACAGGAGAGACAAAGCTTACCTGCTTCCATGGCATTCTTTGCCGCGATTCTAAAGTCATTGACAATCTGAGGAATTTCGTCTGTCCTTAACCGTCTTGGAGGTGAGAATTCTGCAATATCAATGCCATTAGACCGACGTTGAGGGGTCAATGGCTTGTCCGTAGATGAGATTGGAGCCTGCCCATTTGGCTGAAAGCCTGTTTATGTCACCACATGATAAGATTTCCATTCCATTATTCAACAAACCAATGAACATCAGAGATACTAGAATTCACCTTCATTTGAAACCCTTCCAACATGCCAAATTTGACTGAAAAAGATTCCACCTTTATCATGAACACCATCCACGATGGGTTTCCATGCCTCAACTTGCTCCATGGTCCAAATTCCAGGAGTATCTGGATAGCTTCAGCACCCGAAAGAAGTAACAGTAGACAGTGAAAAGAGACTTCAGAGCTTCAGGGAACATAAGAACAAGAGGGAGTAGGTTGCAAACGATCAGTCTTACCCTTGGGCAGTATCAGAAACTCCAGTAGCTTCAGCTATGAGAAGGCCTCCCTTAGTAGTTCTTTGAGAGTAATACAAGATGGCATGTGGCTGAGGTACATTTCCAAAAGATCTTTGTCTAGTCAATGGAGCCAGAACAATTCTGTAATCATACCCACAAATTATACATAAGTTTCATAACAGCCTTCATACTTAGCAAAAGAAGGCATGCAGCTTGTTTGTAACTGCACTGTGAACAAAATACCAACAGAAGAAGAAAAAAACAGAACCCGAGTTCAGTATGATCTAGCTTTGCCTCATTGTAACATAGGGAATCAAGAAAATTCATTAACTTCATTCATCATTCCATTTCCTTAAACTCTCATTTCCTATAAGAGATAGTTCACCATGCCATTTACTAGGGAGAAAGCCTGCATACGATTATAGCTACAAACAGATACTGCTACTACCAAAGAAACAAATTTTTCAATCACTCTCAGAAGTTCTCCAATTCTCCAGAAACCCAATACCCAGATGCGAATTCAACCAGAAAACCAGTGCTCCGTACAGGATCAACCTGTTTCGCCTTTGCAAGCAATGTGTTCGAAGAAATGACCAGCAGAGTTATACACACCTGTGAGAAAGCTCGAACTTGCCCATCTTGTGTGGGGTGAGAAGAGGAATCACCGGGGCCGGGGGTTGAGCAGCTGCCATGACAGAAATCCTTCTCGTTTCCGAGTGATTTACGTTGTGAATGGTCTGGAAGAGACGATAGCAAGCCATCCCACTGGGCACTGGGTATATCGGGAAGTTTTCGGTGAAAGAATTACGTCTGGAAGTGATTTCTAGGACCATACCGAACTTGCCAGCTCTCCCATCGCTCTGCCGTACAAGGATGGAGCGCCAACAGAGCACTTTCCCCTCTCAAGATCAAATAGTGGGCAATTGAAATAGCCCATCATCCCTTTAATCAACACCAAATTGATTTTAATTGCATATAAATTATATTTGAAGACAATGTACTTATAACTTATATTCATATTTAAATAAATTGTGATATTCCAAATAAAATAATAAATACATATTTAAATACAACATTTGACATCAATATTCATATGTTTATACTTGAATCAACCAATAACATCAACATTTAACCTTTAAATTCATAAAATAAATAAAAATATTATTAATTAAATTCACTAAAACGATGTCATTTTGTTCAGATGTCACAAATTGATCATGCTGGTCATACCGGTGGTTTCATGACGGTTTCATAATTAAATAAAATACAACTTGGAGAATAAAATACAACTTGGAGACATATAATGTAGTTTACAACTTCAAATTAGACTTTTTTATATATGGAAGAAAGATGGAAAGGAGAAAGCTGGTCCAAGTAAATGGAATCCAACAGACGGAAAAAATATTCTTAGAATCAACTGATCTATACTGTTAATTTATTTTCCAAATACATGGATTCTCAATATAACTTTGAAATCCAATCTTTAAATTTAGAAAGAAGCATAAGGTACAATCACTTTCCAGAGTAGCAAATCAATCACCTAGCTCCGGCCCCTTTGTCTCCGAACAAAGAGGCCCATCCAAATTTCATGGATTCACTTTGTAAGAATACCAAATCTAGCCCAGCTGCTTTTAAGGAGAAAGAGGCCCATCCAAATTTTGGGCTGACAGTGCGAGCCTAGAGAAAACCAACGAAAACAAATGCCTAAAGCCCATTGTAAAGGTCTTGCTAATTTTTAGAATTTTGGGGTGCTGAGTGTGGTTGTTTCTTCTTTCTTTTTTTTTCCCTCAAATTTTAAATATACTGGAAAATGAAATGCTAAAATTTTAAATAATTAGTGACCAAAACTTTCCACAAAAAAAAAAGTGACCAAAACTAGTGAATAAAATTCTCGTTAGAAAAGATGACCTTTACACGACGATGTATGTCTTTCGATAGGTATGTTCATATTTGTTGTGACAATATATCTACATGTCTTTCGATAAGTATGTTCACATTTGTTGTGACAATCTCTACATGTCTTCACTAAACATACTGACTTTTTCTTTAATAGTGTCCATATTTAGAGGCATAAAATTCGTTGTCATTACTATCCGTGCCAACCGAGACTTTCTTCCTTTGATAATGTTCAATATTATACACCCATAACAAAACAAGCGTCAATATTACTCACGACGACGACAAAACGTGCATTACAAAAGTATAGTTTTTCGGGTTACGAAGACGTCATATATATCTCTCCATGAGCAATACTCACAAATGTTAGGTTTCCATTTTCGACCAACTAGTTCAGTTTCAGGTTCACTAACATTGATCACTTTCACCTTCATTGAAGGAGTCAACAGCTATATGATCATATTTATATATATTTGGTGATTTCAAGAAAACTTCTCCTTGTTAACATCGTGTCGCTCGTTGCCATACTTTCCACATGCAATTTAACCCATGGCCGCTGGCGTGCTTGTTCCCGCGGCTTTTTTTTTTGGGATATTCGGCTCAATCGATCGGTGCCATCAATAAATAGAAGCTTGCACTGGTCGATAGTTAGCTCCCTCAACTCATCAAAAAACCAGAAATAAGGCAATGGCAATGGCGGTGGTGCTGGTGGTGCGCATGGCATTCTTCGGCATCGCCTTCCTACTACTGTTTTCCTCCTGTGAGTTCACTCTTCTTTCTCTTTCCTCCTATTGCCACCTTTGGACATGTTTGTTTGTTACGATGTGAAAGTCTGGATTTATATGTCGTTTGATTGGAAGTTATGGGGTCTTGTTGTCTGGTCAGCAAGTTTGGATCCATGGACGACGGAGTACCAGTTTGGGGGGCTCGAGGTAGGGATGACAGTTTGAACTCGCCCTGCAATATGCGTGGGCGGGTATTACTCATTTTGTAGTAGCACGGGGCGGAGTATGGATTACTGCTTTTGCTCTGTCCCACCACGCCCGCCCAATTATCTCTCAATTTTCTTCCATTAATATCTATTTGTATTTATCCTATTTGATTTATAGTTTCATCCAATGTTTATATAGAAAAAAAAATTTCACCCAATGAAATTTTAAATAGGTGCAAGACTCAATCTTTCAATTATTTAAACTCAATTAATCATTATCACTATTAATTTTTCATTCACCAAGTGTTTTTTTTGTTTTATCATAAGATAATAATTCTTTTTTGCGTTTATTTAATTTTCTTCAAATGATATGTGAGAATGGGTCGACCAACCCCGTACCCGCGCAAGTATTACCCGACCGGACTTGCACTTGGTGCAAGGCAAGTATGAATATGGAGATACTCATCTCCACTCGTTTGCCATCCCTAGCTCGACGGCTTATACACATATGTTTTATTATTTCGGGTCTGACCTGTAATATTTTCATTTTTCCTGTTGTATTAGAGTTTTGGCCTTTTGGAAAATGTACTATATATGTACATTCTCAATCTCTTTAATTAACCACTATCTCCTCAGGTATAATAAAACTGATATTTCTCATAGATTTACTATACATCATGTTATAAATTCTCATGTTCTACACTTTCTTGAACCGTGGATTTCCCGTTCCGTTCTAACAAACCTTCGTGACTCTTAACTCTTTTATCTACTAATCTGTTTCCCGGCCCGTGGTATGTTGAAGTTGAAGGCGTCTCGTGCTCCAGAAATCATATCAAGGCAACAAACCAAGAACTTCATCATCAACAGATCACTAGTGCTACTACTACTACTGCGCCCACTCCCTACTATGAAAATGACCATGATGATCATCGCCGAAATCCCAGTCAGCCGGCGGAATCAGCAGCAGCAAGCCCGCCGGCGACTCCCTTGTACGGTTACGAGTGCAACGTCGATAAGGATTGCGTGGGGAAGATCTTTTGCGGCGATTTAGACCCGCTGTGCTTCAACGGGAATTGTGACTGTCTCTGCTGCGAATAAAAAAAGTAAAACCCCTCTCTTACGATGAACCACACAATATTATCCAGTTTGTATTGTCTGAATGTCTGCTGCGTTGTCTTGTAAAACAGGGGAAGAAACAATCTGTGTCTTTTGTTGCTTTTACCTTGTACAGTTGTACGTGTCAATAGTGCATGGGTGTAATAAAAGGCAAACACGAGCCGACTGTATTGCCTGAATTGTCTGTTGTGTTTCTTATAAAATGAGAAATTACTGATGAAATGACCGTTTTTTCCCCATGAGATGAACATCCCTATTAATTCACACCTCCAAAGCATATATGAAGTCGTGATCACTAATTCATCGTGTGTTTATGTTTAATAGGTTAATTATTTTATCTATACGATCGGTTTAATGATGGGAGACGTGCAAAAAGATATTTCGTCGAGTACTCAAGGCGTCTCTTCAAGGATCGAATTGTATTTGGCACGGTTGAACTTTATGATAATGTTTAGAATTTTATTGTGTTTTGTGTGTGGCTATTTCTTTTTCTCTGAGAATTTTAAATATATATTTTTGTAAAAAAAATGAGATGATAAAAGGACGATCTATTGTTAAAATTATACAATAAATATTCATTTCTGAAAATTCTCCCAATATTATATTACATTGCAGGAAAGACTAATTAGTGACGAAAACTAGTAAAGATGTCAAATTCTCATCAGGAAAAATTAACTTTGCTGACGAAGTATGTCTTTCGTCAATAATGTCCACATTTATAGTTGCAACTTGCAAATGTCATCACTAAATATACGATTTTTAATCAATACTTGCACATGTTTAATTAATATTGCACACGGTAACAAAATGCGCGTCCCAAATTTTTTAATGTTACTCACGACAACCAAATGTGCATCACAAAAGTTTATGCTATTGTATTGTGAAGACGTCACTATCAACACCATTGAATATTACTACGATATATCATTTAATAAAATTAATCTGTATCAATTACACGAATCGGTAGAACAACTCTAAATGTGAACCTTATACTCACCACTTTATTATCCATCCGAATCATATATATCTAACCTCCTTTGGTTTGACATCAATGTTTGAGAAACCCTACCATACCATTCCGCCGGATCGGAAATACCGGATACCACGAGTCTAAAATTCTAGTACGAAATACCATATATAACGACGTATTTTCCAGTATAACCTCGGATACGATTTCAGAATCTTTGACCGCACGTCTTGAGCCATCCACAACCGTACGTATACCTGGCCACAAAACCCTTGCCCAGTTTTAGGATTCCATTTTTCGACCAACTAGTTCAGCTTCAAGTTCACTAACATTTCACCCCATCACTTTCATAATTCATGGAGGGAATCAACAGCTATATATATATATATATATATATATATATATGGTGATTTCAAGAAAACTTCTCCTCATTAACATCGTTTCGCTCATCAACATACACTTTAACCCTGGCCGCTGGCCGGCCAGTTCCCGCGGCTTTTTTCGGGATATTCGGCTCGATCGGAGCCATTGCCATACATAAATACAGAGCTTTGCACTGGTCGATAGTTTGCTCCATCGATCAACTCATCAAAACAAAAAAAAAGAGGCAATGACAATGGCAGTGGTGCTGGTGCGCTTGACATTCTTCGGCATTGCCTTCCTTCTACTGTTTTCCTCCTGTGAGTTCACTTCCCTTCTTTTTCATATATCGATCGTGCAGCTATAGTCTATATATATAGAACTCATTCTTCTTCTTCTTCTCGTCTTTAGATATATGACTAGTACGAATAGTATTGTTTATGTCATTGGATAGAATTACATTCTATGTAAACTATATGTATTCAGAATCGAGTCGTTGAACCGGGAAAATTAATGATTTATGGTTCAACGATATAACCATTGATAAAATCGTTCATGGACAAATTTAAGATTGAATTTATCACGTACCATTTCAAATCCATATTATCTATTGCCAAAACTTCTAACAAATCAATTAAATTGTTTCACATAGGATATCATAATTTTTTTTTTATATTAAATTCAAGTGTTAGTAATTAGAGGTGGTAAATGATAGTGGATCACGTAAACCAATGAAGAGGCCGGAAAAGGAAGAAGAAGAAGCATAGATATAAAATTTTCCCCATTAATCTCTTTTGGTGGTTAAAATAGTGAACGTACAGGTCAAATCGGAGTGATTCATCTCATATCATGTTCAACCGTTTCAAAATGTTCAGTCCGTCCCTAACCATCAAAGCAAATGTGAACCAAATCAATATTGTTACTGGTTTGACAGCTTTAATTATCTAATCGCGCGTTGATCCGATTTGGTTCTTATAAACAAGGATAATAAGAGATACAACCGCGTTTCCATTATTGTAATCCAATTTCTTAACAATCTTACCTCTCTTATAACTTTTTTTTTCTTCTAATCTCCGTATGTTTTAGTTGAAGGGATCTCGTGCTCCAGAAACTATGTCGAGGCAACAAACCAAGAGCATCATCATGATCGTCCGATCACTGCCACACCCTACTATGATAATCATGATGATCATCACAGAAACCCTAGACAGCCGGTGGAATCTGCAGCAGCAAGCCTGACGATGGCTAACAAGCTGGCCGACGGGACGACGAACGGTGATGAGTGCAACACCAATGAGGATTGCGTCGGAAAGATAATTTGCGGTGGTGTGGACCCGATTTGCTACAACGGATATTGTGACTGTCTCTGTTGCAACTAAAAGAAGCCCTCTCTTTACGATGTATGGTTTGCGATATAAAACAAGGGGAGAAATCATCTCAGTCGTCTTTTGTTGTTTTTACTGTGTATTAATAATGTGTGTAATAAAAGGCCAATTATGTCCATTAAGTTGGCCATAATCTTCTTATTGAAAAATTCGGGACAAAACTTATACTTACGCTAAACTTCAGATCGAATTAAGGTATTGACAGCTATTTTTTTATGGAAACTTAAATCTCTCCCCCGATCGCCTTCGACTACTCTTTGATTATGACTCTCTTCCTTCGTCTGGCCACCTTCGTTACTGTCTCTCGCCCCGCAACACCTAGAACCAATAAGAACGAGTAGAAACCTGTGTCCACGAGTACCAATGCCAGTGCCAAATCAACCAATAAAAAGCAGAAATCAGTACCAATACAATAACATAAAAAAGTACCAATAATAATTGGATGTAACGAGTTCCATCGCTATCAATTCAACCAATACCAAAATTATCAGTACCGTTAACAAAATCAACCAATGCCAATTCAACAAATATCAACTAGTATCAAGCATAATATAAACACAAATCAATACTAATATACCAACCCCAGATTTACGTGGTCAACCTGTTGATTTACATGTACTGCACGAACTACCTTTGATCTTTTATCATATTTCTTCTTCACCGAAATGGCGAAATCCAAAGCCACTTTGTTCACATGAATTCAGAGCGATAAGCTAATAATGAAGTTCGTCATTTATATAAGTTTATGTTGATATTAATTCGGGTTGAATGGTAGAAAAGTTCTTGTTGCATTAAAATCTTTTTAGCGATGAAAATCTTCTTCCAACACGGATAAGATAGTAATCAATCGATTGACCGTGTTGTTTGCACCGATATATCAACCATTATTTTTTCTTTATAATGGTGGAGTCTCGTTGAGATAAATGAAACCGTTCTAGTATTTTTAGAATTTTTAAAATGTCTAGTCTCTTATCCTTCTTGGGAAAAGAAAATTTGGTTGAAGTTTCTCCATTTTGTCTCGGTAATGGGTATAGACTGTATAGTCCGTGACATATGGGTCCAGCAGCTTAGTTGGATCCCATTCAGAGCCCGCAGTGTTTAAAAATTAACATCCCAGCAACTAGCAGAAGAGATCATTTCATATGATCATCACCAAATTTCAACTAGCTTTCCTGCGTTTTCCTACGAGCAACTGTTGTAAGTGACAAAAAAAAGTGATTACCATAGTGTTCCCGCCAAGATGATTTGTTCTTCTTCACCAAGTTGGTGGGTAGTTGCACTACTTCTTACTACATCAGCAGCAGCCTCTTCGAACATCAATTCGAGCATTCGAACATCAATTCGATTCCACTCACTTCTGTCAGTGGTATGGTGTGTCTTGCTCCCATAAACAAATCGGCAGAGTCACTGTTCTGGAACTGCCTTCTAAGAAGCTCTCTGGCTCCATCTCGCCACACATTGGCAACCTCAGTTTCCTGCAAAGGTTGCTACTTTCCAACAACAGCTTGATCGAGGGAATCCCACCCGAAATCGGCAGGCTCAACAGACTGCAGCACCTGATTCTTCAGGACAATTTGCTGGGTGGCTTGATCCCATCGAACATCTCAGGGTGCTCTGCCCTTACCTTGTTCTACGTAGGAAACAACGAATTGGTGGGACGGATACCATGGCAGCTTGGATCCTTGCAGAAGCTACAGGATCTTTGGATCAATTCAAACAATCTGACAGGAACCATCATCCCTCACTCTCTTGGAAACTTGTCGTCTCTACGCGTGTTCTACGCAGCAGAGAACAGGTTCAGTGGGGGAATTCGTGATGTTTTGGGCCAAATGACGAGTTTGGAGGAGCTCATTGTCGCGTCGAACAACTTATCAGGTGAAATCCCGGATTCTGTATTCAATCTTTCTTCCCTCACGATTTTGTCATTTGGAGTGAACAAACTCCACGACAATCTACCTAGAGAAATGGGATTGTCACTTCCCAATCTTGTGCATTTGGATATGGCTGAAAACCAGTTTAGTGGTAGCATCCCAGCTTCTCTATCCAATGCCTCGAACTTGGTTATACTTCAACTGCAGTTCAACAATTTTACCGGGAGGATGCCCGGTATGGAAAGCTCTCACAAGCTTTCCCGCATTTACATCTACCAAAACTCACTTGGTGGAGGGAAGGCTGATGATTTGAGCTTCTTCTCTTCTCTGCCCAATGCAACCAGCTTGGTGCAGTTGTTTGTTCATGTGAATCACTTTGAAGGCAACTTATCAGAGGTGATTGGCAGCTTGCCAACCAGCCTGGAGATGCTTAGTCTGTACAGGAACAGATTCTCCGGGAGGATACCAAGCGCGATACAGAACCTCGTCAACTTGCAGGTTTTGGATGCACATAAGAACGATCTGTCGGGTGAAATCCCGTCGATCATTGGAAAAATGGGAAATCTGCAGTATATAGATTTGAGTAGCAACAATATTGCAGGTAACATTCCATCTGCCATTGGAAAGCTGACTAGATTGTATAGGTTGGATCTTGGGGACAACAGGTTACAAGGAGAAATTCCTGCTGCAATTGGGAACTGCACAAGTTTGATAGGTTTGAGCTTTTCTCAAAACAATCTTAGTGGCAACATTCCCTCGCAACTCATGGGTCTTTCTTCATTGTCACTTCATATGCTCTTGTCTCATAATCGTTTATCTGGCACCATTCCAATAAGCATAGGAAGTCTGACAAATTTAGGGGAGTTGGATCTGTCACATAACATGTTATCAGGTGAAATACCAGCTTCTCTTGGTAGTTGTGCAAAATTAGAGATGCTGAGCTTGCAAAGCAATCTGTTACAAGGAACCATTCCTTCTTCTCTAAGTTCATTAAGAAGTATCAAACTGTTGGACATCTCTAGCAATAACTTATCAGGTCAATTTCCAAAATCGTTCGAAGGCATGAAGCTATTGCAGCTTTTGAATCTGTCTTATAACAATATTGAGGGGGAAGTGCCATCAAATGGAGTCTTCAGGAATGGCAGCATGATTTCAATCGTTGGAAATGGCAAACTCTGTGGTGGTGTGATTGAACTCAATCTTCCACCTTGTAACTTCAAGCAGAAAAAGAAGGCATTCAGCCATAAGTTGATCATCAAGATTGTCATATCGACAGTCTCCAGTGTATTATTGCTGGCATTCGTGGGTTCTTGGTTGCTTATCTTTTGGAACAAAAAGAGAGGAAAGCACGAGACAGTTTCTGCTGGTGATTCACAGCTCCCATTGTCTTACCGTGACCTATATAAAGCTACAAATGGTTTTTCTAGAGAAAATTTGGTTGGTGTGGGCAGCTTTGGTTCTGTGTATAAGGGGCTCCTGGACAAGAATGGGATTGCAACCACCATTGCAGTGAAGGTGTTTAACCTACAACGTCGTGGAGGTTCCAAGAGCTTCATGGCAGAATGTGCAGCACTGAAGAACATCAGGCACAAAAATCTTGTGAGAATACTAACAGTGTGTTCAGGTATCGATGATCAAATGAATGACTTCAAGGCTCTCGTATATGAGTACTTGGCCAATGGTAGCCTCGAAGATTGGTTGCATCCAGTTGCAGATGGAAACGAGCCTCTAAGGAGCTTGAATTTCCTCCAAAGGCTGAATGTTGTCATTGATGTAGCTACTGCAGTAGATTATATTCACCACCAATGCGGAACACCTATAGTTCATTGCGATCTCAAACCGAGCAATGTGCTTCTCAATGAAGACATGACTGGTCATGTTAATGATTTTGGGTTGGCAAGATTCCTGCAACCCACTGGAGATTCCTCTTCGATTGGCCAGATGTCAAGCACCATCGGCATAAAAGGAACAATTGGCTATGCTCCTCCTGGTAAACGTCTTATCTTGGATACCTATAAGTAAATAAATACAACGTTTTGATTAATTTCGTTTCATAACTATTGAATTTCCCGTCTTTACTAATCAAATCAGTAATGATTTCCTCACTTTTCCTTTATGCATAACTACAGAATACGGTATGGGAAATGAAGTCTCAAAACAAGGTGATGTCTACAGCTATGGAGTACTCTTATGTGAGGTTTTCACTGGAAAGAGACCAACCGATGTGATGTTCAAAGGAGGTATGAACATTCATACATTTGTTAGAACTGCTCTATCAGAAAAGCTAATGGCACAAGTTCTGGATCCTGTTCTAATCAATGAGCTACCTCTTGGTCAAGCAACCCCTTTTGATGCCATTAGCAGCAGCAACACACAGGAAACTAAGAAGAAGAAGGGCAAAATACTGGAGGAGGTTCTGATCTCCATTCTCGAAATAGGTGTCGTTTGTTCTTCAGACTCCCCAAATGAGAGAATCAGTATCGGTGAAATTGTCACCAGGCTTGTCTCAATGAAAAATTTACTTCATGACAAATTTGCACAGAGACAGATTGGTGGGATGTAATTGTATAGAGTTGGCTGTTGCTGCACGGGGATGAAAAGTAAATTCGAGTTGAGAAGGCATCTGCCAGGGTGAATGGTGGGAATCAAGGAGACGAGGGACATGCAGGATGGAGGTAGAGTCGATGAAGATAACGGATGGAAGAGGCTTTTTGTGGCTGAAGTGAACATTTTTCAGGAAAGCTTACGTGGAGGGGGAGCTAACTTCTACAATAAGTCAATTTGAACTCGAAGATTCCAAATCATTATAACTTTATAAGCCAATAAACTGAAATGAAATCTGTAGAATGAACCATATGGTAAGGAAGAATCCCTCTCTTTATCTGACTTCTGACCCAAACCCAATTCTAAACAAATGGAAATGAAAAACAAATCACTGACAACTAAATCTGTGTAACAGTCAGATCAGGCAACAGAATGATGTGAATCCAAGAAAGGGTAGTCAGTGTACCCTATAACAGGATCATAAATGTAGAACGTGTCCCTGTTGTACTTGTTGAGAGGCGAATTGAGCTCAAATCTCCTCGGTAGATCAGGATTAGCCAAGAAAAGACGACCATAAGCGACTAAGTCAGCACGATCCTCTTCCACAGCTTTGTTCCCATCTTCCCTACCGAAACCTCCAGCAGCAACGAAAGTGCCCTTGAAAGCTTGTCTCATGGGGAGGAGACTCTGAGGAGTTTCAACTTTTTCAGCCACCGTCTTCATTCTGGGCTCAACCATGTGACAGTAGGCAATCCCATATTTGTTCAAGGATTCAGCCATGTATAGGCCTAAAGCTTCGGCGTTCGAGTCGCCACATTCACCATAGTTTGCAAATGGAGACAATCTGATTCCAACTCTGTCTGCTCCAATCTCATTGCTTACAGCTTCGACTATCTCTAGAGCAAACCTACAACGGTTCTCTAGGGACCCGCCATATTGGTCGGTTCTATCGTTCACTTGGTCTTTCAGGAATTGGTCGATGAGATAACCATGAGCACCATGTATCTCCACTCCGTCAAAGCCTGCTTCCATTGCATTCTTTGCAGCAATTCTGAAGTCATTGACAATTTGAGGGATCTCATCTGTGCGCAATCGTCTTGGGGGTGTGAATTCTGCAACATCAATGCCATTTGCCCGACGCTGAGGGGTCAATGGCTTGTCACTAGACGAGATTGGCGCCTGCCCATTTGGCTGAAAACCTGCACAGATATATAGTTGTCAATAATGATGCAAACAACTAGAAGCCTGAGTCAAACAATTATTTCGCTGCCATGAAAAAAAGAATACATTTCTTCCAGAGACTAAGGAAATCACCTGAATTTGAAACCCTCCCAACGTGCCAAATCTGAAGGAAAAATATGCCACCCTTGGCATGAACAGCATCCACAATTGGTTTCCATGCCTCAACTTGCTCTTTGGTCCAGATTCCAGGGGCATCTTTATACCTGTTAACACGATGAACCGACATAGAATACATTCCAACAACACGTGAGAACTTGAAAAACTTGCAAATTAAAGAAACACCTCTAGTTGCATCAAAGCAAGAAGTACAAAGAGTAGCTAGAAAAGAAAAATACTCACCCTTGTGCAGTGTCAGATACTCCAGTAGCTTCAGCTATCAGAAGACCACCTTTGGTTGTCCTCTGGGAGTAATACAAGATGGCATGTGGCTGTGGGACATTTCCATAAGATCTCTGTCTTGTCAATGGTGCAAGGACAATTCTGGAACCAAGCCAACAAAAGAGAATAGCATAAGGTTCATCCATTTTTTTAGCTATAGAAGTAGTTTCTTGTTGGAGTACAAAAGGAACAGAAGCTACTTTACGCCTCTCTACTACATGCTACGCTAAGATGGCTTATGGTGCTATATACTACATGCTAGGACTCTATGAATACAGGGTTGGGTTTGTCAAAGTTGGTGACTTTATTCATAATCCTATTTCAGGGTAACACGTTCTAAAAAAAAAAACCCAGCATCACATTTACTCAAATAGAGAGCGATCAGTCACCGAACTACCAATGAACAGAGATATAAACTATCCACAAAAGCAACCGTACATCATATACCGTTCTCCCCCCCAAGCAAACCCAGAAACTCAACCCATTTCTCAGCAACCGATTCTACACAATACCCAGATGCCCAAATTGGAGGGTTTTCAACTCTGAACTAGAAAACAGAGCCCCAATCCAGAATCTAATAGTTTGCAGTCAACGTGTTCGAGAAAATGACCAAATCAAATACGTACCTATGAGAAAGATCGAACTTTCCCATCTTGTATGGGGCGAGAAGGGGAATCGCTGATGGTTTCGCTGCCATTGTCGTATTCCTTTTCTTCTTGTTCTTCTCCTGCTTCTTCGCTGTTTCAATTGTTTACTTCTCTGAGAAATCGGAATCAAAGAAATTATCTCCTTTCGCAACAATGCCGGTCCAATCGGGTACTTATAGTGAATCCCCACGTGAGAACTGGAGAAAAGCCGGCGCCCGCGTTCATGGCGGAGAAGAACAAAGAAAATGGGAGGCATCATCGCTGACGTCTGGAGGAGCGGCCGAATTAGGTAAGTGATCGAGAAATTCAACGTCTGGATCATCGATGACGTATTCAAGCATTTGACCACAAACTGTATAGGAATATCATGGACTCCCTTTTCAAGCATACAAAAAAGCTTTGGACTCACCCGCCAAAAGCCCAACACTTACCCGAGTTACTTTTAAGAAGAAAAAAGCCCATCTAAATTTGGGGTGGCAATCTGGGTTGAGACTTGAGAGGGACAAACCGAAACAAGGCCCTGAAGCCCAATTCTGGTGGAGATAGGATAAGTTACAAAACTCTTTTCTAAAATGCTATAAAATCTTTAAGCTCGGTCCATTAAATGTTGAGGGCCTAAACTTATGGATTGATTCAACTTTTTTTCTTTTTCTTTTTTCTAATCCACATTTTCTTAGTAGAGCCATGTCTCCTTCATTTAACTCGGAATTTAAAAAAAATTTCATGGAAAGAAATTATTAATTATGATTTAAAAAATTATATTTATTTTTCTATATTTTAAAAAAAAATCTAATGATATCGTACCACTACTATACATTGATCTTATTACTATGATAATACTGTACAACACGATCATACCACCGTCATATAATGACATTATTGGTGCGAGATGTTCCTCTTGCACTGATCAATTATGTATATATAAGTGTATTGGTACTAGATGCTAACGATATCTATATAAATGCGGGTACCAATTGGTAAGTTTGTCATAAAATTACGTGGGGTTAGAGTCACTTTTGCATGCATGCACCCACGCACCCTTGTGACGCTCGACTCATTGGATTAATTATATCGAGTAATGATTCCTTCCAGAAATTGTTTAATTTCTTCATATGATTTAGTACAGTACGAGCATGTATTTTTATCTCACATTTAACAGTGGTGATTTTTGTCATTCAACTTAGAGTAATTTTCGTAGCATGGTTATTTCTTTATATTTCCTGAAAAATAAACCCTCAATTATATCAAAATTTTAGTGGAAGCTTTATCCCCTCCAACTACATATAACTCCACCATTGAGTGTATCCATTTTTGCAGTAGTGGTGTCCAACTCCAACCCATAAGCAAAGCAAGTCGTCCACTATCAGTTCATCATGCACTTCCCAAGTCACTGGCGGAATGGCGGGTGATAAGGTTTGAAGAAGTACTCGGGAGGTGGTTAACTAATTATGACCTTACTTGGAAAATTGATATGAGTTCGAAATCTCTATATGATTCCGTGCAATAGGTTTAGGCGAATCCTATATCGACAATCTACGAGAGAGTTTTATGATTTATAAGTTAGAGATTTTGATTTTTATTGACGAAACGCGTTTAGAGATGAAATGTAAGATCGAAGTTAAAACGTAATCAATATGGAACAATATGCAAGGGCGTGTAACCTTTTGAGAAGTCATTTTGACATGCACTTCAATACATAAACCGTACGTACGGGTCAATACCCAAAGCTCGAACAATATCTTAATAAAATAAAATAAAAAGATGCAAGATGTTACAGTTTGTGTCCTAATTGGAAAATTGCCTATCACTTCCGGGGGTGAAGACTCGGGATTTGGGTGTTGTCCAATCTCTCAACCAAGTCTTCCACTAATTCCTACAGTACGCTCGAATTATTCCATTTTGCAATGAATCTATGGTCATTCCCACAAATGGCAACAAGTGGCCGAAAATATATAAATAATATACATAAGCAGAGTTTAGAATCAAGCAATTAGCAAGCATTCAATCAGTGTAGTAATTCAAAAAAAAAAAAAAAAAGAGAGGGAGAGTGATCGTTATTTACCAAAGATGACTTCTTCGTCTTCTTCTGGAAGTTGGTGGGTATTTGCGGCTGTAGTAGTCGTAGCACTTCTTCAACAGTTGTGCTTCCTTAATACTACAACTACAGCGGCCGCCTCCAGAATCATTCTGAGCAATGAGACCGATCGCATGGCGTTGCTGGAGTTCAAGTTCATGATTACTGGCGACCCTTTGGGGGCTCTGAGCTCGTGGAACGATTCCGCTCACTTCTGTTATTGGTATGGCGTGTCCTGTTCCAAAAGACACATTGGGAGAGTCCAGGTCCTCGATCTCCGTTCTGAAAAACTCTCGGGGTCCATCTCCCCACATATTGGCAATCTCAGCTTCCTGAGAAACTTGGTTCTTCATAACAACAGCCTGAGCGGTGGAATTCCTTCTGAAATCGGCCGCCTCCGCAGATTGCATGAGCTCAGACTCTCCTTCAACTCGCTCGAGGGTGAGATCCCATCTAACATCTCTGAATGCTCTGCCCTTACTATATTCAATGTGTCGGTAAACAAATTGGTGGGACAGCTACCATGGCAGCTTGGATCCTTGAGCAAACTCCAAAATATTTTTGGAGAAAACAACAATCTAACAGGAAGCATCCCCCACTCTTTTGGCAATTTGTCATCTCTAGTGGAATTCGGCGCAGCAGAGAACCATTTGAGTGGGAGAATTCCTGATTCTCTTGGCCAATTGAAGAGTGTTCTAAAATTGGGTCTCATGTACAACAACTTACATGGTGAGGTCCCTGCTTCCATTTTCAACCTCTCTGCCCTTTTAACTCTATCCTTTGGATTCAATCAGCTCCACGGCAATCTTCCTAGAAACTTGGGAATATCACTTCCAAATCTTCAAATGTTAGATGTGGCTCACAACCAATTTAGTGGCAGTATTCCAGCTTCCTTATCCAATGCCTCCAATTTGGTTCTACTTCAACTGAATACCAATAATTTCACCGGTAGCATGCCTAGTATGAGAAGCTCTAACAGACTTGAGCACTTATACATCTACAAAAACTCTCTTGGAAGTGGAGAAGCTAACGATTTGAGTTTCCTCTCATCTTTGACTAATGCTAGTAGCTTGAAAAGCTTGATCATCCATACGAATCACTTCGGAGGCAATTTACCGGAACAAATTGGCAACTTGTCAAAAAATTTGGAGATGTTGAGCGTTGGTAATAATGCTTTGGAAGGAAGCATACCATGTGGGATACAAAATCTTGTCAACCTGCAATGGTTGGAAGTAGCAGACAACAATCTCACAGGTACCATCCCATCCGTCATCGGGAACATGCAAGCTCTGCGACAGTTGGATGTGAGTGGAAATAGAATTTCAGGATCTATTCCACCAACGTTTGGTAATCTGACCGAATTGATTTATTTATATCTATCTCATAACAGTTTATCGGGTGAAATTCCTTTTGAGTTTGAGAATTGCCAAAATTTGGTATTCATAGAGCTCGCGTACAACAACCTCAATGGTGTGATTCCCCCACAGATCTTCAGGATTTCTTCCTCGTTAAACTCCTTTAACTTGTCCCATAATAATCTAAGTGGCATCCTTCCGGCTGAAGTAGGAAGATTGATAAATCTGGGGGTTTTGGATCTGTCTCATAACATGTTGTCA
Source organism: Linum trigynum (assembly GCA_964030455.1). Taxonomy (NCBI): domain Eukaryota; kingdom Viridiplantae; phylum Streptophyta; class Magnoliopsida; order Malpighiales; family Linaceae; genus Linum; species Linum trigynum. The sequence continues at coordinate 35,238,059 of OZ034814.1, read as the reverse complement.
GGTGGAATACCAACTTCTCTTGGTAGTTGTGCAGTGTTGGGGTCACTGTACTTGCAAGACAATCTTTTGCAAGGAATCATTCCTCCTTCTCTTGGTTTATTGAGAGGTATTCAAGTACTGGACATCTCTGGCAACAACTTATCTGGTCAAATTCCAAAATCTTTTGAAGGGATGAAGCTACTGCAAATTTTTAATCTATCTTACAACAATCTCGAGGGTGAAGTGCCATCAAGTGGAGTCTTTAGGAATGGCAGCATCATTTCAGCCGTCGGAAATGACAAGCTCTGTGGTGGCATGGCTGAATTGAACCTTCCACCTTGCAACTTCATACAGAAAAAGAAGACATTCTGGAGGCATAAGTCGATAAAAATTGTCATATTGGCATTCACCAGTCTATTGTGTTTGGCATTCATGGGTTCTTGCTTACTTATCTTTTGGTTTAGGAATAGAGGGAAACAAGCTACACTTCCCGTTGATGATTCACAACTGCTATTGTCCTACCACGACCTCCATAAAGCTACAGATGGTTTCTCCGCCACAAATCTTATTGGTGTGGGAAGCTTTGGTTCCGTGTACAAAGGATTCATTGAATCAAATGGGATTGGAAGCACTATCGCTGTGAAGGTGTTCAACCTTCAGCGCAGCGGAGCTTCCAGGAGTTTTATGGCAGAATGTGCGGCTTTGAAGAACATCAGGCACCGAAATCTTTTGAGGATACTCACAGTGTGTTCAGGTGTTGATTATCAAATGAACGACTTCAAGGCTCTCATCTACGAGTTCTTGGCCAATGGTAGTCTGGAAGACTGGTTGCATCCAGTGGGAAGTAGTACAGATGAGCCTCCAAGAATCTTGAATTTCCTCCAGAGGCTAAACGTCGCTATAGATGTAGCTATTGCAATGGATTATCTTCACCATCAATGTGGAACGCCTATTGTTCATTGTGACCTGAAGCCGAACAATGTGCTGCTTGACGAGGACATGGTAGCCCATGTTGGTGATTTTGGGTTGGCAAGATTCCTTCAATCAGTTGTCGATCCCTCTCCACCAGGCCGTGCATCAAGCTCCATTGGCATAAAAGGAACAGTTGGCTATGCTCCCCCTGGTAAGAGTTCTATCTCGAAAATATACAAGTTGCATGATTAGAAAGTTTCAATAGTGTGCTTCTAATAAAATCATTTCATGTTCTTGGAAAATACTGACGAAGAACTCAAGTGAGCTTAATAATTAAGTTAGTTTTCTTTTAGGAGTATTTAAAAGTATTGTATGCATGGTTTCATTCTCAAACCTCACAACTCATGTAATAAGGATTCATCATATTCTTATGCAGAATATGGTATGGGAAATAAAGTCTCGATACAAGGTGATGTCTACAGCTACGGAGTTCTCTTGCTTGAGATTTTCACTAGAAGGACACCGACTGATGAGATTTTCAGCGATGGTCGGAGCCTACATGATTTTGTTAAAAGTGCTCTATCAGAAAAGCGAATAGCAAAAGTTGTGGATCCTATTCTTCTCAATGAACTATCACTTGGCCAAGCAACCCATCCCAATGTCACTAATGTCACTAGTAGCAGCAATACCTCGGAGGAATCCAACTACAGCAAAGGCCAAATACTAGAGGAGGCTCTGATCTCCGTTCTTGAAATAGGTGTTGCTTGTTCTCCGGACTCCCCAGATGAGAGGATTGGCATGAGTGAAGTTGTAACTCGACTTGTCTCTTCGAAAAGGTTGCTTCGTGATAAACTTGCTCGAAGACGAATGGGCGGGAGGTGATGATTAGCTTGCTTTGATTGACAACTTTGATATGGGTGCTTATTCATATGGATGCTTCTTTCTGGATTTAAAGAATGTATTTTAAGTTATATCAAGAGTGCGTAAATTCAAAATAAAGTTGAGCATTCAACTCATTTCCTTCGTTCGGCTTTCTACGTTTCCTCTTCCTTCGCCTTAGAGTTAAATCATTTTTTTTATTAGAGTGATATAAGTTTGTATTTATAGTTAGATATTACTGAAGAAATTAGTTCGAACCTAAAACATTCAGGTTCAAGATTAGTTATAATATCATCTGACATCCTAATTTCCCACACTTCGACATGCATTGTGACGAAAGCATTAGACTAGTTAGACTATGTTCTCCCATCTTTTTCTCTCGGAATTTTGAAAATCACGTTAAATTATCAGGAATCTTGAATATCTTTAAATTTTATTTGGTGTAAAATCGCATTATGGGCTCAAATCCCAAACGCAATTGTTGATGGTTCATTTGCATTTCCTTGTTCCCTTTTAATTAATTTTCATTTGTTCCCTTTGATAACATCCTCAAATTAATCGTAATATTAGGATACCACCATAAGGACTAACAACATCCATAAAATATCCATATTATTTAAATGATGTTGTCATACAGACGAATAACGTATATAAATTACCCATACTCAGGGTTCAATGCAATAAATAACGTCTTCTTGATTTCCTAGTGGGGGCAAAGTATCGGATGAAAAGTATATTAAATTTTTCTGGTTAAACTCGCACCCAACCCAACTCAATCTACTACTTCCAAAAGGGGGATGTACACGCATCCGACCCAAAGTCGGATCAACATCATGGTTTACCCCAATTTGATCAGGTCGGACTTGGTTAGATACCCACAAATCCGGATTCAACTGAAGTTTCCATTTTCTTCAGTCTAGTAAAAGATTAATCAACTGGAAATCAATTAGTGGCCGCCAATTATTTGTTGGCTGCATATGCATACTGGAAACTTCGTATGAAACAACTGCTAGGACCGTGCGTTATGGTTCTTTAGTCCGCCAGAATTGAGAAGAGATGAGAGCCCAACAGCTGCATGGTGAAAATGACGCCAGTGATGGTAAAAATGAGTTCTGGCCGCAGGTTTCCAATCGTCCCTTTCTTTCATGCGGTCCAGTTACGTTTTGAAGACTTCCACGCTCGATAGTTGCCTTGGACTAGTAGTTCACTTCTAAATAAACATATGACAAGTCATAGATCGTTTCCACGGGAGACGTATTGCTAGTGTTACATTGACTCAAGATAATTAAATTCTATAACCATCGTTTTCGTGGGAGACTTGCAATTAAGCATTTTTTTTTTTGGTACATAGACTTGTTACAAGGCATTACTAGAGGGTTGGGGAGGGGGAAATGAGTGTCGTTTCTGAGATTTGAATCTGGGGGCTCCAGGCTGAAAACCAGCAGCACGATCACTCAACTATGACCTAGCTCGTTTGCTTGCAATTAAGTATCCTACTGACTAGAGAAGGCAAAATAACTCATTATCGTGGGTATCCAACCGAATTCGAATCAACTTGGTAGGGTAAGTTCTCACTCGGAAGCCACCTGAATATGTGCTTCAAGTTCAACTATGGTTTAGATTCACTCACGCTTCAACATTTCGGTCATCCATATCCGTCGAGTTTGTCCCTCTGTTAGAGATGTTTGAGAATTAATGTCCGCGATAGAATAAATAGCTCTATGATTATGAATGAACGGGTCGGATCGAATTGGAAAATGAAAAGATTTGTACAAGTTAGAATTTGTTTCAAGTTAGAATTATTTTTCAATTAGAATTTGGGTCTTCTAGTTCAATTTTTATTCCCTTGCGTCATTCATTAAGTCCCATAGGTTTGATCCTGCAGAATCTTGCTCATTTTAAGTTGTTGTTGAGTTGCTTATTAGAGTACTTAGTCGTTTGATATTAGCTGGAATTTGGGATCCAAATTACAATTACATTGACGTGAATGTTCTTAAAACTCTTTTCGATCCAATAAACTGAACCGGTCTCGACACACGCATGTGGGAAACTTTGTCTGAAAACGCACGACTTCGTCAACGGTTACATGCATGATGGGAGCTGTTCGCACAACGTACGTACGCCTTTGGACCACTGGTTTTATTCCACGAGTCTGGACAAGAGAGATGAGCCTTAACAGCTAGCTATGCATGAAAATGATGAATACGGGCCGCAGGTTTCCAATCCGATCTCCACCATTTAATTGTTATCAAATTAAGAAGAATGATGTATTTATTATTATATAAATTAGCAGCAAGGCAAGCTCACTCATATACATATCTTGTCTGCCTCTTGTTGTTAGGTCTCAAATAAAAGAGTGGTTTGTTAGTTATCAAAGAACGATGAGTTCTTCTTCACCAACTTGGTGGCTATTTGCAGCTGCAGCTGTAGTAGTACTACTTCTTCAGCAGTCTTCCTTCCTTCCTGCTACTACAGCGGCGGCCTCCAGAATCATTCTGAGCAATGAGACGGATCGAATGGCGTTGTTGGAGTTCAAGTCCAAGATTCCCGGTGATCCTTTGGGGGCTCTGAGCTCGTGGAACGATTCCACTCACTTCTGTCTGTGGTACGGCGTGTCTTGTTCCAAAAGACATGTCGGGAGAGTCCAGGTCCTCGATCTCCGTTCTATGGAACTCTCGGGGTCCATCTCCCCACATATTGGCAATCTCAGCTTCCTGAGAAACTTGGTTCTTCATAACAACAGCCTGAGCGGTGGAATTCCTTCTGAAATCGGCCGCCTCCGCAGATTGCATGAGCTCAGACTCTCCTTCAACTCGCTCGAGGGTGAGATCCCATCTAACATCTCTGAATGCTCTGCCCTTACTATATTCAATGTGTCGGTAAACAAATTGGTGGGACAGCTACCATGGCAGCTTGGATCCTTGAGCAAACTCCAAATTTTTTTTGGAGAAAACAACAATCTAACAGGAAGCATCCCCCACTCTTTTGGCAATTTGTCATCTCTAGTGGAATTCGGCGCAGCAGAGAACCATTTGAGTGGGAGAATTCCTGATTCTCTTGGCCAATTGAAGAGTGTTCTAAAATTGGGTCTCATGTACAACAACTTACATGGTGAGGTCCCTGCTTCCATTTTCAACCTCTCTGCCCTTTTAACTCTATCCTTTGGATTCAATCAGCTCCACGGCAATCTTCCTAGAAACTTGGGAATATCACTTCCAAATCTTCAAATGTTAGATGTGGCTCACAACCAATTTAGTGGCAGTATTCCAGCTTCCTTATCCAATGCCTCCAATTTGGTTCTACTTCAACTGAATACCAATAATTTCACCGGTAGCATGCCTAGTATGAGAAGCTCTAACAAACTTGAGGACTTTTACATATACAAAAACTCTCTTGGAAGTGGAGAAGCTAACGATTTGAGTTTCCTCTCCTCTTTAACTAATGCTAGTAGCTTGAAACGCTTGATCATCCATGTGAATCACTTTGGAGGCAATTTACCGGAACAAATTGGCAACTTGTCAAAAAATTTGGAGATGTTGAACGTTGCTTCTAATGCATTGGAAGGAAGCATTCCAAGCGGGATACAAAATCTTGTCAACCTGCAATGGTTGCATGCAGCATACAACAAACTTACAGGCACCATCCCATCCTTCATCGGGAACATGCAAACTCTACAACTATTGGATTTGAGTGGAAATAGAATTTCAGGATCTATTCCACCAACGTTTGGTAACCTGACCGAGTTGATTTACTTGGTATTATCTGATAACAGTCTATGGGGAGAAATTCCTCTTGTTTTGGAGAATTGCCAGAGCTTGCTATATGTGGAGCTCGCATACAACAACCTCAGTGGTGTGATTCCCCCACAACTTGTAATGAGTTCTTCCTCGTTAATATACTTAAACTTGTCTGATAATCATCTTAGTGGCGCCCTTCCGGCTGAAGTAGGTGGGCTTTTAAATTTGGAGGCATTGGATCTGTCTCGTAACATGTTGTCAGGTAAAATACCAACTTCTCTTGGTAGCTGCGCAATATTGGACTCATTGTACTTGCAAGACAATCTTCTCCAAGGAATTATTCCTTCTTCTCTTGGTTCATTGAGAGGTATTGAAGTACTGGACATCTCCAGTAATAACTTATCTGGTCAAATTCCAAAGTCGTTTGAAGGGATGAAGCTTTTGCAACTTCTGAATTTTTCTTTCAACAATCTCGAGGGGGAAGTGCCATCCAATGGAGTCTTTAGGAATGGCAGCATCATTTCAGTCGTCGGAAATGACAAGCTCTGTGGTGGCATGGCTGAACTTAACCTTCCACCTTGTAACCTCATACAGAAAAAGAAGACATTCTGGAGCCATAAGTCGATAAAAATTGTCATATTGGCAGTCACCAGTCTATTGTGTTTGGCATTCATGGGTTCTTGCTTGCTTATCTTTTGGTTTAGGAAGAGAGGGAAACAAGCTACACTTTCCGTTGATGATTCACAACTGCTATTGTCCTACCACGACCTCCATAAAGCTACAGATGGTTTCTCCGCGACAAATCTTATCGGTGTGGGAAGCTTTGGTTCCGTGTACAAAGGATTCATCGAAGCAAATGGGATTGGAAGCACTATCGCGGTGAAGGTGTTCAACCTTCAGCGCAGCGGAGCTTCCAGGAGTTTTATGGCAGAATGTGCGGCTTTGAAGAACATCAGGCACCGAAATCTTTTGAGGATACTCACAGTGTGTTCAGGCGTTGATTATCAAATGGATGACTTCAAGGCTCTCATCTACGAGTTCTTGGCCAATGGTAGTCTGGAAGACTGGTTGCATCCAGTGGGAAGCAGTACAGATGAGCCTCCAAGAATCTTGAATTTTCTCCAGAGGCTAAACGCCGCTATAGATGTTGCTACTGCAATGGATTATCTTCACCATCAATGTGGAACGCCTATTGTTCATTGCGACCTGAAGCCGAACAATGTGCTTCTTGACGAGGACATGGTAGCCCATGTTGGTGATTTTGGGTTGGCAAGATTCCTTCAAACAGTTGATGATCCCTCTCCACCAAGCCATGGATCAAGCTCCATTGGTGTAAAGGGAACAGTTGGCTATGCTCCTCCTGGTAATAATTCTATCTCATATATATACAAGTTTGCACCATGAGAAAGTTTCGATAGTGTGCTTCTAATTAAATAATTTCATATTCTTGGTTAATATTTATGATGAGCTCAAGTGAGCATAATAAGTTAGTTTTGTGTAATAGTGTACTAAGGATTCATCATATTTTTATGCAGAATATGGTATGGGAAATAAAGTCTCAATACGAGGTGATGTCTACAGCTACGGAGTTCTCTTGCTTGAGATATTCACTGGAAGAAGACCGATAGATGAGATTTTCAAGAATGGCCTGAGCCTACATGATTTTGTTAGAAGTTCTCTATTAGAAAAGCTAATAGCAAAAGTTGTGGATCCTTTTGTTCTCAATGAACTGTCACTTGGCCAAGCAACCCATTCCAATGTCACTAGTAGCAGCAATAGCTCAGAGGAAGCCAACTTCAACAAAAGCCACATACTGGAGGAGGCTCTGATTTCCATTCTTGAAATAGGCGTTGCTTGCTCTCTAGACTCCCCAGAAGAGAGGATTACCATGAGCGAAGTTGTAACTAGACTTGTCTCTTCGAAAAGGTTGCTCCGTGATAAACTTGCTCGACGACAAAGGGGCAGGAGGTGATGATTAGCTTGCTTTGATCGACAACTCTGATATAGGTGCTTATTCATATAGATGTTTCTTTCTGGATTTAAGGAATGTATTTGGAGTTATATAAAAAATGCATGAATTCAAAATAAAGTTGAGTGTTTAGCATATGAAACTAGAGAAATATAAGAAATCTTTGAAAAGGTGAGTACCTAGTGTTTAGCATATATCCTTCTGGTGTAAATTGTCATGACTTGCTTGGGAGCGATCTCGTAAGAGAACAAAGTTAAGAATTCAAAGATCATCTGCAGAAGATTAGTAGGGAATATGAATCCTAATTACTGACAGAAACCCACAATTACTCACAAAGTAATCACAGTTTTGTAGAGTCCACATCCCTGACAATTGAAGAAAAGTTAGAAAGTGAAAAAAATGGAAGAAAAAAGTGTTGGGGGGATTGGGAAATAACACAAAACTAATCGCAGTTATATAGAGTCCTTATTGTAAAGAAGTGGTTAAACTAAAATATACAGACATTTCCTAATAACTCGAATTATTGGAACAAGTTGATTTATAATATGATATCAGAGCTAGATTTTGTTTAAGGTCACGTGCCCATGTTTTCACGACCTCCAATATTAGTATGTCTTTAAAGCAAATGATATGCCGGGATTCTGAAAACTTTAAGCTCATGACTTTCATTTGAGTGGTGTGTAAGAAAATGATTAAGTACTAGATAAATGGCCCGTGCTACGCGCCGGGTATCTCCATATACCATTATTTGGATTTTTCGGTGATTGAGAATATGTCTTTATAGCAGTGTTATAATGTCGCTGGCATGTCGGCTGGTTGAATAATCGGTATTAGTTATGAAATCGATATGAATACCACCGTGTATAACATGCATGATTGATTTCTGACATTTAAACAGTCGTTTTAGTGAATTTAATCGATAAAAATTTAACTTTTTATTTATTTCGTGAATTAGAAAGTTAAATGTTGATGCTATTTGTTAAATTCAAGAATAACTGTCTTGAAATATGCTTTATATATGCTTAAATTCACTTGATGTGAAATGATTTTTCACATTTCTACATATTTTGTTAAACCGTTATGAACCTGTTGGACTCCGTTGGAACCGCTACCACCTGCTATATCGACACAACGAAATAAACCTGTTTGCAACGTACAACTGAAAAATACATGGAAGATTTAAAGGTGAGATAACAATTAGGATGTAATTTTAGAAAGGAACGGAGTTGAGAGAAGTGATTTTATCATCCTATTACATCATCACCCTACAAAGTCTTTCATCTCACAAACTAAATTCCCAATGATTCCTGTGTATACATCCACCCAAGCAATTATGTCAATATTCACCAAATGCTTGAGTAATCACTAATTCACTATCATCTGGATATAATACGATTTTACATAGTGGATGAGGACATTAATAATGTTTATCAATATACGATCTCTATTCACTTAATGGAGAGTCCTACGGTGCATCCGCGTGGTGTGCATGGGCTTGCGGTGCACCTTAGCACATACTACTGGACCCCTTATATCATACTTACGCTATTTATTATCTAACTAGAAAATTGGCCCGCGCTTTGCGGCGGGTACCGATCAATTAATATTGAAAATTAATATAGTCCTTAGATGGAGGTGAACATCTTAAGTGGTTTGAGAAGATTTGTGTGTTAACCTGAGACACTAACTGTTGTAATTAACTTCACAATCTCCTTAGGAAATTTCATAGGATTTTGGAATAAATAGTTTAATTTACAATATACAACATGACTTCAAATTTGAATAGTACAATGTATGATAATAGAGTATGGTATTTCCTAGGTAATTATTGATTCGTGATTTGTAGAGAAGGCAAATCGATTGGATTCATGGATTGGTAGATCTATGGATCAAATGGATTGGTGGATTGATCCATGAATCCAAATAAAATCCAAGTTTTGACCAATATGTAAATTTTGAGAAGTTTAGGTGCTAAAATCATACAATAAAAGTTTAGGTACTAAACTGCTATAATAAAAATTTTAAGGTACCAAATCATAATTTTCCAATGATATATTTGTATAAGAAAATAAATTTAGGTACCAAATTGTGAAATATAAAAACTATAGGTACTAAATTGTAATTTGCTATTTGGATCAGTGCATCAATCCATAATCCACCAATCCAATTGGATTTGGATCAAATGATTAAATTTAAATGGATTGGATCTCTTGGATATTAAGTGGATGGATTGAATTGGATCATAAATTGCTACTCTAGTGATGTGTGGCAAGATGATAATGTACTTTAGTAAAATTTTGCTTATAAGTGGTATTTGAACTTTGTACAATATTAACCGAGAAAGAATACATTGTCCATATACCTGATTTTTACCCTTTTTGATAGGCTCCCATATAGGGGTGGTAATGAGGTGGATTTCCATAAACATCATCATCCTCATTTTTAAATAGTTAAACTCGTACTCATCCCATACTCATGTGAGGGAAGGTTTTGCAACCGTAACATCATACTCGCAATTTTCTGGTACTTATGTGTAATAGAAGCCTCATATATCCAATATTAGTATGCCTGGAATTCAACATGTAGATATTCAATTGTAACACCAAACGGACCTAGTAGATCATGAAATCAACAATATTACAACTATTCTCAATATGAATTCAAAGCATACAATCCTAGAATATCCATTAATTCATGAGATACAATACTATCCAAATCATTCATCTCTAACTTCGACACATCAATTAAACAGTAAACTACTGAACAAAAGAAAAAATGTGAAAGTGTAAAGGGAGAATCGAGGGAAATAATAACATTTGAACTCTTTATTTTTTTTTAAATTACCTTCCCGTCGTAAAGAGATTACAATATACTGTTGACAAAATATTTAGAAAGGTTTATGTATTGTTGACAAAATTAATAGACATTGACCTAGGTACTATGATGACCATTTCATATTCTTCACAGCTATACCGTCCATTATACATATACAGATTTACATTTTTATTGCTCTAATGAAAGAAAAGTTTACAAAGACGAAATAAAGGTTTTACTTAATATCAAACTTATTGTTATTTTAAGCATGGGTAATAAATACTCCGTTTAATACATGTATATGTACCCGTATGTATTTTATCCCTTTAAAAACTTTTGTATTCGTATTATTGTCAAGTATGTTCATTTTTTTGTTCATTAAATGACTTATGTACTAAACACGTAAAAACCCCGTATAACAGGTTTAATATCCGTATTTAATGAATTAAATTGTTAACTTTATTATTATTTATGTTTTTTAATAATTAATTTTTGTATGACTATTAACGAACTATTAAACGTAACATTAACTTACAAACGAAGTAAAACATTCGTATGTATTTTATACGTAACTTTGACATACCATATTTTACTAAATATGGTTTTTAGGTGTGTATATCAACTACAACCCAGAACCTCTTTCATAGCACCGTTTGATTAGGGTACGTCACGGAATGTGGATGGGTCTATTTCTCATGGATCCAGAAGGTGAATCGGAGATCCAGAGTTCTCTCGAAGAATTCGCCAGTAAACAACTTAGCCATCTGCCAGGGAAACAACCGCGCGTGAATAATCAGGAAAAATGAGGGCCTAAGTAATTGGGTTCTCTTGAAGTCACTTTGATTTCGTAGAGTAGAGAATCATAGATAGAGCCATGCAATGCAATGAAAGATGGGAGGAATAGGTTCGCTTCGCCGGTCCAACTTGGGCAGCCACCAGGGAATCGTCGGCGGGGATGAAAGGGAAAGAAACGGGAGAATCCTCTATACTTTCCTGTCGCATCTCGGGCTGCTGCAATCACGGTGGACACAGTGTGCTCCTCCACCAATCTACCACTGGAGCTTGGTTGAATTTTCTAAGGCTGAAGTCTCGGAACGCGAGATATCTGCGGTGATGATGAAGATTGCATGTGAGGCCAAACTTGGTCAGCCGCCAGTCAAACTACGCAGGTTGATCAGAGCTAGGGGAAGAGAGTCGCGAAAAAAATGATGGGATGAAAAATAGGGAAAAGAGGTGCATGGAAACTTAGAGTGAACCTTATGACATCCAACCAAACCCCTTAAGTGTACTCGCCAATTAATATATATCTAATAATTATACATGAATTTCTTCCAACAACTCGTGTTATTAAAACTAACTGGTTTATAGCAATTATGGATCTTATCTACTTCCACCGAGTTATTAATTCTCTCTTCAACTGCCCTCTACAAATAAGATGACACTTGCGATTAATTCCTACACTGTCACAACCCCTAGAATACGCGGTGCTGCATGGGGTACCATAAAGTTGGGCGTGTTGATCAGCACTAAACGTGCGTTCTCAGTTACGTTTGGAAAGCTAGATTTTAATTTACTTATAAGCACTTAAAGTCCTGATCCAGTGGACAAGTTAGGATTTAGGGCGAGGAATCAAGAATAAAAATATTAGGAGAGTTGGCTTTTAAGAATTGCAAAAAGTGTGTAGATAATTAGAGATTGAAGAGAGTTGATGGTCTAGCTACCATCGTGCTACTTTTCGAGTTTCCTCAATGCACATACATCTTGTGATTGCAGACCTAACTACGATCAATTATGTTGCAGACTTGGCCTAGCACATTACTTTGATTAAGTGGTACTCCAAGCCAATAGAATGCTGATATGTTGGAATTGTATTTATTGATTATGTGTACCCGTTTCTTTGATTGATGGTAATTAGTACAAACGATAACAAAACTTTGGACGCCGTATAAAATGGTAATAAAATTTTCACTTTTCACTATTTAGTAAATGATATAATCATTTCCATTCATCTCCATCGAAAATTCTGTTAACCAAGTCCAATCGACGGTCCATATCATAAAAAAAAAACAATATTAACAAAAAGTACACCTCGTCATAAAAAAACAATATTAACCATCGAAAAAAACCCCTGCTTTTTATTTTGTAGTGTGATTTTGACAATTTTTAAGACCATTGCGTTTGATTGTGAAAAGAGGCGTGACCATTTTGTTAATTGTTCCAATATGATTTCAATGTGAACTAATTATGATTGGGGGGTTACAAAGATGAGAGTTTAAATGAAAAAAGTATCAAAGATCTTGTTCAGACTACTTCCCAAACCCTATTTTCGAATCAATTGAAGAGTTTTTCCAAGAACCCTAACTAATTAAACACACCTTAACATTCATAATAACATTGTTAGAGGATGACAACTTTATAACCGGTCTCTCTCTTATTGAGTCAAGTGGGAGATTCCGGTCCAATTGATTTCAAAATCATATTTTCTGCTCGAAAAAGAAAAACCGAATGCTAAATTTGTCAGTTGGAGGTTAACTAATAAGTATGATTTTACTTGGGATTACTTGGAAAATGGAGTTCGAAATTATTGTAAAGAAGTTTCTATGCGTGTGATATGTCTCCAAGTTGGCAAGCAAGTCTTCCATTAATTCCGTCAAGCAAGTCTTCCATTAATTCCGTCAAGCAAGTCTTCCATTAATTCCGACTATGGCTTTGGCTGCTGCCCAATTCTGTCAAGCAAGTCTTCCATTAATTCCGACTAGACATTCCATTTATTCCATGTTGCAATGAATCTGTGGTCACTCCCACAAATGGCAATTAGTGGTCGGCTATATAAATGTACATAAGCAGAGTTCTAGCAGCAAGCAGTCATACCATTCAGTGTTGTAATTGGGAAACAAAGAAAGAAAAAGAGTGATCGTTAGTTACCAAAGATGATATCTTCTTCTTCTTCTGGAGGATGGTGGGTATTTGCGGCTGTAGTAGTCGTACCACTTCTTCAACTGTTGTGCTTCCTTACTACTACTACTACTACAGTGGCTGCCTCCAGAATCATTCCGAGCAACGAGACGGACCGCATGGCGTTGCTCGAGTTCAAATCCATGATTACTGGCGACCCTTGGGGGGCTCTGAGCTCGTGGAATGATTCCACTCACTTCTGCAAGTGGTATGGTGTGTCCTGTTCCAGAAGACACACCGGGAGGGTTACAATTCTCAATATTCCTTCCAACGAACTCTCGGGTTCCATCTCGCCACATATGGGCAACCTCAGCTTCCTGACGGGGTTGGCTCTTTACAACAACAGCTTCAGCGGAGGAATTCCTCCTGAAATCGGCCGCCTCCGCAGGTTGCAGTACCTGGGGCTCCACAACAACTCGCTCCACGGTGAGATCCCATCAAACATCTCGAGATGCTCTGCTCTTGTCACGTTCTATGCAGGAAAAAACAAATTGGCGGGACAACTGCCGTGGCAGATTGGGTCCTTGAACAATCTGATCGAGTTTCGTGTGGAAGGAAACAATCTAGCAGGAAGCATCCCTCCTTCGCTGGGGAACTTGTCATCTATTCGAGTGTTGTCGGTAAGCGAAAACCTTTTCAGTGGGAGAGTTCCTGATGCTCTAGGCCAATTGCGAAATGTTTCGAGTCTGAACTTAGAACTGAATTATTTATCCGGCAGAATCCCTGCTTCCATTTTCAATCTTTCTTCTATAGTGGTTTTGTCACTGGGATTGAACCAACTCCACGGCAATCTTCCCGAGAACCTTGGAGCATCACTTCCCAAGCTACAGAGCTTCAATGTCGGGTTCAACCAGTTTACTGGCAGTGTTCCAGCTTCCTTATCCAATGCTTCAAATGTGGATTCACTTCAACTGCAAAGCAATCATTTTACGGGGAGCATTCCCAGCCTGGAAAGCTCTCACAAACTGTGGCGCCTCTATGTCTTTAACAACTCTCTTGGAGCTGGGATGGCTGATGACTTGAGCTTCTTCTCTTCTTTGGCTAATGCAAGCAGCTTGATACACTTGTTCATTCATCTGAACAACTTCGAGGGCGACGTATCCAAGTTCGTTGCCAACTTGCCAACCAGCTTGGAGATGCTTTATATATATGGGAACAAATTCTTCGGAAGAATTCCAAGTGGGATACAAAACCTCACCAACTTGCATGTCTTGAACGCAGCTCAGAACAAGCTCTCCGGTAAAATTCCATCCATCATTGGGAACATGCGCAATTTAGAGCTTGTAGAATTGTCCCTGAACCACATTTCAGGAAAACTTCCAGCTTCCATTGGAAACTTAACCAAATTGTACATATTACAAATGTTCTCCAACAATTTACAGGGAGAGATCCCAGCTACAATTGGGAATTGCAAACAATTAGTAGCTTTGGCCCTCTCTGAAAACAACTTCAGTGGTGCCATTCCCTCGGAAGTCATGGGTCTTCATTCCTTGTCTGTGAACCTAGATCTATCTTACAATCTTCTCTCTGGCCCCATCCCAATTCAGGAAGGAAGACTGAGCAACTTAGCATCTTTGGATCTGTCTCATAACATGTTATCAGGAGAAATACCAAGTACTCTTGGTAGTTGTATAAGCTTGGAGTCGCTGTACTTGGGAGTCAATCGCTTGCAGGGCACTATTCCTTCTTCCCTGAGTTCATTGAGAGGTATTCAGCTATTTGATATCTCAACCAATAATATGTCGGGCCAAATTCCCAAATTTTTCCAAGGCATGAAGCAACTGCAGCTTTTGAATTTGTGTTACAACAATTTTGAGGGTGAAGTGCCATCAGGTGGTGTCTTGAAGAATGACAGCATCATTTTGATCGTCGGGAATAGCAAGCTTTGTGGCGGTGTGGTTCGACTGAATCTTCCGCCATGTATCTTCAAACAACAAAAGAAGAGATCGAGCTATAAGTTGATCAAGTTT
Source organism: Linum trigynum (assembly GCA_964030455.1). NCBI lineage: Eukaryota > Viridiplantae > Streptophyta > Magnoliopsida > Malpighiales > Linaceae > Linum > Linum trigynum. The sequence continues at coordinate 35,222,844 of OZ034814.1, read as the reverse complement.
CTCATATCAACAATCTCTAGTCTGTTATTTCTGGCCTTCATGGGTTCTTGCTTGCTCATCGTTTGGTTGAAAAAGAGGAGAAAACAAATTACAGTACTTCTAGTCGATGATTCGCAGCTGCAATTGTCCCACCACAACCTCTACAGAGCTACAGATGGTTTCTCTGTAGAAAATCTAGCTGGCGTAGGCAGCTTCGGTTCCGTGTACAAAGGGGTCCTTGATGTGAATGGGATTGAAACCACCATTGCTGTGAAGGTGTTCAACCTCCAGCGACGCGGTGCTTCCAGGAGTTTTATGGCAGAATGTGCAGCTTTAAGAAACATCAGACACAGGAATCTTGTGAAGATACTAACAGTGTGTTCAGGTGTTGATTATCAAGGAAGTGACTTCAAGGCTCTCGTTTATGAATTCTTGCCTAACGGGAGCCTGGAAGAATGGTTGCATCCGGTTGAAAGTAGAGATGAGCCTCTTAAGAGCTTGAATTTCCTGCAGAGGCTAAATGCTGCCGTTGATATAGCTTCAGCCGTGGATTATCTTCACCACCAATACGGAACGCCGATAGTTCATTGCGATCTCAAACCCAGCAACGTGCTTCTTGCCGAAGATATGACAAGCCACGTTGCTGATTTTGGATTGACAAGGTTCCTTCAATCAATCGATGATATTTCTAATGCAGGCCAGGCATCAAGCTCTGTTGGCATAAAGGGAACCGTTGGCTATGCCCCTCCAGGTAAGTGTCTTTGCTTGGCTATATTAAAGTTGTATAGAAATAAATTTTTGGGTAAAGACTAATTATTAGCCAGATCATTCCCGCATTGTTTTTTTTTATTAATAAATTTATTGAATTACTAATAATTAGTCAAATATTAACTTCTAGTTAGCATTTTGTTAGTAATATTGACTTAGCAACATGGTACTAACTTGGAAAAAACACATAGAGGTCAACATTCCAAAACTTGAGTATTTTCACTAAGAAAAGAGTTACAAAATTATTAACGATAACGGAAAAATGGCTAATATTCTGATACATTACAAAAGATTTGGCTAATTATTAGTAATTCAACATATTTAACTAATAAAAAATAACTCAAAAAATATTTGGTTAATAATTAGTGCTTATCCTAAATATTTTGATAAATTGGTTTTCAAAAAAACATTTCATATCCTAATGTTGATAAATATTGGTGGTAATTAAGTTCAAGTTATTTCGAACGTGAGCTCTTATGTAAGAGCGTATGTACGAGAGCTATATATGATTTCGTCTTCAAAATTAACAACTTTCACAACTAGATTGCACTATTATTAACCGAATTAAAATCATACAACAATGATGCCAACGTTTCATTTCGTAAACATCAAATTCCTAATCTTCTCCTCTATGCACAATTGCAGAATACGGTATGGGAAATGAAGTCTCAATACAAGGTGATGTTTACAGCTACGGAATTCTCTTACTTGAAATTTTCACTGGAAGGAGGCCAACAGATGATACTTACAAAGAAGGCTTGAGTATTCATAAATTCGTCAGAGAAGCTCTGTCGGAAAAGGTTATAGAGAAAGTTCTGGATCCTATTCTACTCAATGAACTACCTCTCGGTCGAACGACACAGTCCAGTGCCATTGGTAGCAGCAGCAGCAACTCAACGGAAACTCACAACAAGGGCCAGACACTAATGGAGGCTCTGAACTCCGTTCTGGAAATAGGTGTTGCTTGTTCTTCGGACTCTCCAAGCGAGAGAATCAGTATCAGTGAAGTTGTAGCTAGGCTTGTCTCTCTGAAAAAGTTGCTTCATGGTAAATTTGCTCGAAGACAGATGGGTGGGAGGTGAATGATTTGCTACGTACGCTGAAAAAAAGTGCTTGTGTCATGTGTGTCTTTCTAAATTGAAGGAATGTAATTCAAGTTATATCCAGAATTTATGTAGCTGAAATCCTTTTTGAGTATAAATCAGTTAATCATAATAATAATAATCATCTTTCGTGTATAGGATTGACTCTCTCTCTCTTAATCTACGGTTTATGTCACGGAGCGGATCGCAGTTCAATCCACTTGTTAATGATGGATTGGGATAATCAATAATACGAAGAAAAAAAAAGACAACAATATAGCAAAAAAAGATCAAACACACGGAATTACGTGATTCACTAACACATGTATTAACGGTTTCAATTGTTTTACTTCTCTGAGAAGTCGGAATCGAAAGAAATGATCTCCTTGAGAAAGATCGTACCTATGAGAAAGATCGAACTTTCCCATCTTGTATGGGGTGAGAAGGGGAATCGCTGATGGTTTCTCTGCCATTGTCGTATTCCTTTTCTTCTTGTTCTTCTCCTGCTTCTGACAGTGAATCCCCACGTGAGAACTTGAGAAAGGCCGGCGCCCGCGTTCATGGCGGAGAAAGAACAAAGAAAATGGGAGGGCATTATCGCTGACGTCTGAACGGGAGGCCGAATCAGGGAAATGATCGAGAAATTCAACGTCTGGATCATCGATGACGTATTCAAGCATTTGACCACACACGGTATGGAAGGAATATCGTGGACGCCCTTTTCAAGCATACGAAAAAAGTTTAGCCTTGCCCGCCAAAAGCCCAAAACATATCCGAGTTACTTTAAAGAAGAAGAAAGCCCATCTGAATTTTGGGGGTCCGAGTTGAGAGGGACAAACCAAAACAAGGCCCTGAAGCCCAATACCGGGTGTTCTAACAGTGCACCAATTAATAATACAAGCATTCCAACAATACGTGAATTATAACAATCGCAAACACCAAACATGATTTTAGTCCTATCAAATTTTTCGTACACTCGTATCCGATGGATTATTGTATCGCAATATGGTAAGACTTAAATAGTATCATTTCTCCACTTTCATATCGTGATCTTACCCCTATGATAAGACTAGATAGTATCATAATACCACTATCATAAGATTGCATAGTACCATCATACCATTATCATATCATGATATGACAGTAGTAAGATGACGTGAAAAAAACTGATTTGAAATCCGAGTTAAAATCAAATGAGATATTGTCGGTTGAAATCCTAGTAATGACACATTGCCTTAAATTGCTTTCATAAAAAATAAGGTATAGATAATACCCGGTGTATATATATAATACATTCACTATATTTGATGAGTCGCAAATTACAAAAATTGAGAATGTATACAGACTATGCTGAAAATAACAAAACAAACCTATACCAGCCCATAAACCGCGAGACCCCCGTAACTTACCGTCGACGACAAACAATCTATTTTGAATTCATAACAACTCCTTTCGATTCAATAATTGAACTACTTGTTAGTTTTTCCGGCCGATTTTGATTTTACACACGCATGTGGAAATACTTCGTCTGAAAGGCGGGAATTGTAGGTGAACAATCGAGTACATGCATGATGGGAGCTGTCGCACTCGCACAACGTACGCTTTTCGACCACTGTTGTCTGTTCTACACCGCGAGACTGGACATGCAAAAGACGACGAGCCTAAGAAGCTGTACAATGAAAATGATACCAGTGGTGAAATTCAGTGAATTCACATTCATTGCTTCCAACGGGGATGACGATGTATTATATATATATAATTAGCTTGCATACCTATTGTATGCAGCAATCTGTTAGGTCTCCAAAAGAAAAAGAGTGATCATTAGTAATACCAGAGAGATGATGAGTTCTTCTTCACGAGCTTGGTGGCTATTTGCAGCTGTAGCTGTAGTAGTACTTCTTCATCAGCTTTGCTTCCTTCCTGCTACTACAGCGGCTGCCTCCAAAATCATTCCGAGCAACGAGACGGATCGAATGGCGTTGTTGGAGTTCAAGTCCATGATTTCTGGCGACCCTTTGGGGGTTTTGAGCTCGTGGAATGATTCCACCCACTTCTGTCAGTGGTATGGTGTGTCCTGTTCCAAAAGACACTTTGGGAGAGTGAAGGTCTTGGATCTCAGTTCCGAAAGACTCTCGGGCTCCATCTCGCCACATGTTGGCAACCTCAGCTTCCTCACGAAGCTGGTTCTTTTGAACAACAGCCTGAATGGAGGAATTACTTCAGAAATTGGGCGCCTCCGCAGATTGCAAGAACTCAACCTCTCCGACAACTCGCTCGAGGGTGAGATCCCGTCCAACATCTCGGGATGCTCTGCCCTTACGATATTCGATGTATCGCGAAACAAATTGGTGGGACAGCTACCATGGGAGCTTGGATCCTTGAGCAAACTCCAATTTTTTGCTGGATCAGACAACAATCTAACAGGAAGCATCCCCCACTCTATTGGCAATTTGTCATCTCTGGTGGATTTCTACGCACCAAACAACCATTTGAGTGGGAGAATTCCCGATTCTCTTGGCCAATTGAAGAGTGTTCTAAGCTTGACTCTGATGTTCAACAACTTACATGGTGAGATCCCTGCTTCCATTTTCAATCTCTCTGCCCTTTTAACTCTATCCTTTGGATTCAACAAGCTCCACGGCAATCTTCCTAGAAACTTGGGAATATCACTTCCAAATCTTCAATGGTTAGATGTGGTTGACAACCAATTTAGTGGCAGTATTCCTCCTTCCTTATCCAATGCCTCCAATTTGGTTCAACTTCAACTGGCCACCAATAATTTTACCGGTAGCATGCCTAGTATGGGAAGCTCTCACAAACTTGAGCACTTAATCATCTACAAAAACTCTCTTGGAAGTGGAAAAGCTGACGATTTGAGTTTCCTCTCCTCTTTGACTAATTCTAGTAGCTTGAAAAAATTGATCATCCATAAGAATCACTTTGGAGGCAGTTTACCAGAACAAATTGGCAACTTGTCAAAAAATTTAGAGATGTTGAGCATTGGTGGTAATGCATTAGAAGGAAGCATTCCAAGTGGAATACAAAATATCGTCAACATGCAACGGTTGGATGCATCATACAACAATCTTACAGGTACCATCCCGTTCGTCATCGGCAACATTCAATCTCTACGAATGTTGGATTTGAGTGGAAATAGAATTTCAGGATCTATTCCACCAACGTTTGGTAACCTGACCGAGTTGATTCATTTATCTCTATCTGATAATAGTCTATGTGGTGAAATTCCCCAAGTTTTTGAGAATTGTCGAAATTTGGTATCCGTACATCTTGCGTGCAACAACCTGAGTGGTAAGATTCCCCCACAAATCATAATGAGTTCTACCTCATTAGTCTACTTAAACTTCTCTCATAATCATCTCATTGGTGCCCTTACGACTGAAGTAGGAGGACTTGTAAATTTGGAGGTATTGGATCTGTCTCATAACATGTTGTCAGGTGAATTACCAACTTCTCTTGGTAGTTGTGCAGTATTGGGGTCACTGTATTTGCAAGACAATCTTTTGCAAGGAATCATTCCTTCTTCTCTTGGTTCATTGAGAGGTATTCAAGTGCTGGACATCTCTGGCAACAACTTATCTGGTCAAATTCCAAAATCGTTTCAAGAGATGAAGCTATTGCAGCTTTTGAATCTGTCTTACAACAATCTCGTGGGTGAAGTGCCATCAAATGGAGTCTTTATGAATGCCAGCATCATTTCACTCGTTGGAAATGACAAGCTCTGTGGTGGTGTGGCTAAACTTAGCCTTCCACCTTGTAGCAACAGACCAAAAAAGAAGACATTATTGAGCCATAAGTCGATCAAGATTGTCGTATTGGTAGTCATCGGTCTATTGTTTTTGGCATTCATGGGTTCTTGCTTGCTTATCTTTTGGTTTAGGAAGAGGGGAAAACGAGATACACTTTCCGCTGATGATTCACAACTGCTATTGTCCTACCACGACCTCCATAAAGCTACAGATGGTTTCTCCGCGGCAAATCTTATCGGTGTGGGAAGCTTTGGTTCCGTGTACAAAGGATTCATCGAAGCAAATGGGATTGGAAGCACTGTCGCTGTGAAAGTGTTCAACCTTCAGCGCAACGGAGCTTCCAGGAGTTTTATGGCAGAATGTGCAGCCTTGAAGAACATCAGGCACCGAAATCTTTTGAGGATACTCACAGTGTGTTCAGGTGTTGATTATCAAATGGATGACTTCAAGGCTCTCATCTACGAGTTCTTGGCCAATGGTAGTCTGGAAGAATGGTTGCATCCAGTGGGAAGTAGTACAAATGAGCCTCCAAGAACCTTGAGTTTCCTCCAGAGGTTCAACGCCGCAATAGATGTTGCTACTGCAATGGATTATCTTCACCATCAATCTGGAACGCCTATTGTTCATTGCGACCTGAAGCCGAACAATGTGCTGCTTGACGAGGACATGGTAGCCCATGTTGGTGATTTTGGGTTGGCAAGATTCCTTCAAACAGTTGATGATCCCTCTCCACCAGGCCATGCATCAAGCTCCATTGGCGTAAAGGGAACGGTTGGCTATGCTCCTCCTGGTAATAATTCTATCTCATATATATACAAGTTTGCACCATGAGAAAGTTTCGATAGTGTGCTTCTAATTAAATAATTTCATATTCTTGGTTAATATTGATGATGAGCTCAAGTGAGCATAATAAGTTAGTTTTGCGTAGTAGTGTACTAGTTTCTAAGGGTAATATACATGGTTCCATTCTCAAAAGTCAAACTAAACAACTCATGTAATAAGGATTCATCATATTTTTATGCAGAATATGGTATGGGAAATAAAGTCTCAATACAAGGTGATGTCTACAGCTACGGAGTTCTCTTGCTTGAGGTTTTCACTGGAAGGCGACCGACAAATGAGATTTTCAAGAATGGCCTGAGCCTACATGGTTTTGTTAGAAGTGCTCTATCAGAAAAGCTAATAGCAAAAGTTGTGGATCCTATTCTTCTCAATGAGTTGTCACTTGGCCAAGCAACCCATTCCTACGTCAATAGTAGCAGTAACAACTCAGAGGAAGCCAACTACAACAAAAGCCACATACTAGAGGAGGCTCTGATCTCCATTCTCGAAATAGGCGTTGCTTGTTCTCCAGACTCCCCGGATGAGAGGATTAGCATGAGTGAGGTTGTAACTAGACTTGTCTCTTTGAAAACGTTGCTTCGTGATAAACTTGCTCGAAGACGAATGGGCGGGAGGTGATGATTAGCTTGCTTTGATCGACAATGCTGATATAGGTGCTTCTTCATATGGATGCTTTTTCTGAATTTAAAGAATGTATTTTGAGTCATATCAAGATTGTATGAATTCAAAATAAAGTTGAGTGTTTAACTCGTTTAACTGTTAGCGTACAACGACAACATATCGAGCTACGTGCATCTAGTTTAAAAATAGTGAGATATTGCCCATTCTTGCTCTAACTTGCGATTTTGTGCACTATGTTAAAACATGCTACAAGAGATATTGACGTGGAAATGTGCGTGCAATGGATGTGCAGTCGCAATACATAAAGGGGGACCTCATCGTCAATGGCGGGTCTTCTGCCATGGAACTAGAAGAATGACCTCTTGTTGAAGGGAAGATTTACCACGTTTCTAGCTAAAGCTTTGGCTTTTATTGTGTCTTTTTGGGCTAGGAGTTCCGGTTTGGTGGTGCCAATTTAGCCGCATGATATGTCACTTCCAAAAACTATCATTCACGTACAGAAATGCCGACCATTTGCATGTGTCGGCATTGTCCATATTGTAACATTATGTCTCTTTCGTACTCCCCAAAAATTAAGTTCATAGATTTGCATTACCCATGTTCCAATGCCTATGACATCCATGTGTATTAGATGATGGCTTCATGCCTCGTCCTCAAAATGGATTAGACCCTAATGAGAGGTTATGGACTATATGATTTTGACTTCATGGTATGTAAATTTTCATCCAAATCGTAAAAATTTGTGAAAAAGGTTGCGTCTTATGAAGATTATTGAACAATCAAGTCAAGTAATAGACTAGACAGAAAATGGGTAGCAACAGAAATGACGTGTAGAAAGAAAGTTAACAAATTTTGTTGAGTCGTGTACTCGTGTTGTTCTCTCTATTGTGTTTGGAGAGAGAAGACTTGGATAGGTTACGGATTGACCTAAGGTAAGGAATGGAAACCTTGTGTGTGTGTATATGTTGAAGCAAGTTTCTAGAAGTTGGAAACTTGGGTTTGATGAAGTCATTAAGGAATTTGAGAATTTGGCTCTATAGATAACAAAGATGAGTTTCACTTAAGAAAAAAAAAGATAACAAAGATGAGCCTTATATTTACAAGAAAGTTAGTGGAGCAACCGAGACAAAATTTACCTTTCTAAATTTGTATGCACACACACAACACACACATATATATATATAGTTCAGGCTAGCGTACGCCCGGGCGTACCTTAGTCTACCGTACGCCCGTTGAGTTTTGCTATTTAGACAATGAATTAACCGGAGTTTTTGGCATGATACTATACCCTAACCTCTAATGGATAAACCCTAGTCCCTAATTCACTAATCCAAAGCATAATATTCATTTAATCTTGAAATGAAAATCAACGGTCTTGATTTGTCAAAATTATTGTTGATTTAATTTTTAAGATTAAATGAATCTCATGAGTTGGGTTAGAAAATTAGGGACTAGGGTTTATCCATTAGAGGTTAGGGTATAGTATCATGCCAAAAACTCCGGTTAATTCATGATCTAAATAGTAAAACTCAACGGGCGTACGGTAGACTAAGGTACGCCCGGGCGTACGCTAGCCTTTGCTATATATATATATATATATATATATATATATATATTCTTTTATACATACTTATTTACTACACATTAAAGATTTATTTGTCGAAGTGAAAGCAAAATTCCAGTCACAATGATGTATTTTTTCTCGATCATGAGCAAGTGATTTATATCACTTTGCTTAACCGATACCCATCAAAATTTATATATTCTTCCACGATAGCGACTTGAAATTTTGACCAAAGGTATCTAGCTAGCTTCAAAATCTATACCCTACACCTACAATTTCACTTAATATTATTTTCCCATAACTCTTAGTTATATACTTATCATCCATAGCCTCTCTTATACATCCCTCTCAAGAGCAATACACGTTGTGTTTGGTTGTCAATTAGACTTTTCCCATGATTTCCCCCAAGCATTTATTTCACAATAAGGTGTGGGTTCTAGAATGAGATGTGGTTAGATTTGCTCCTCTTGTAGATCTTGGCTGTTGTGATTTCCCCCCAAGCATTTATTTATTTATTGAGGAAGAGCGTTGCAAGTAATAATTTTAGCTTGATGATGCATGTACGTCCTTTGTACTTTACTTCCCCCTTACACTCTCCCGTGGTGGGTTTGGGTTTTGATGTTGCTAGCTAGCTACTTTGATATGAGAAAGTTCACTGATCATATTTCTCGTGTTGCTTGCTCATCATATAGTTTTAGAGTCAAAGGTTGTTTTTCCACTCTAAGGAATCTTCAAAGATTTATTACGGGACCCTTATTTGATAATTCGAGTTATCAGAATATGGGTTTACCTAAGAGATTTGTGGCTCAAACAATTAATGAGGTTTCGAGTCTTGATTTGGACCATTTGAATGGTTTATTTTCAAGATGTGGATGAGATCAATTGACATGTGAAATTGAATTGGTATTTTTTCGTATCTGCACGCGCTCAAGTCATTTATGATATAAAATCGGTAGTTGAGGGTCAGAATAGTTACCACGGCTAGACGGATTGTGTTTGTGGAAGAGGTTTTCTCTTTGTTTAGAAATTTAAAGGTTTTTATACTCAACAAGATACTGAATGCTCGTTTTGAGCTCCGATTGAATTTCAGAAGCTCCTCTTAACAAATGTCGACTATTAATTTAATTCTTTTTTAACTTGAATTCATTAATCCCGATAATTATGCATATTTTTTATACGATCTATTAGAAGGGGGAAACAAATAGAGACGTTAGTCTCAACAAGCTAAGTGAGCAAACTTATCTCCTAAATCAGTCACCCTACCTCTACTATCTGCATATACAAACATAATTAGATCACAAAATAATTAGTCATAATCTCTAATGAATTACTTACACGCCCCACTAACATACACAACTTGCCTTTATATTTATGATTCACCAGCAACATAATTATGCCTAATTACCCAAAGGCCAAAAGCATCTTGCCTGCTCGTTCTCTTCGCATATAATCACATTAAGTTTGACGCTAATATGTTAATCATATAATAATAATATGTTCATAATTATGGTTTGAGGAAAGAAAAGGATCACGAATCCTTTAAGCTAAGCGACGTACCAAACCACGCACGAACAAGAACACTCAAAATCAATGGTTGGAGAAAGAAAAAAAAAAAGATAAATAAAAGCAATTGAAGATAAAAAAAAAAGATCAAATTGAGTGCAGGGTGCCTTGCTTGGGAAGTAACTCAAATTGATCATAACCAAAAGGAGAAACAGAAGTAGAGTTAGCATGATTACCCTTCATAATGAAGTTCTTGTTCTTTTCCTGAGTGCCTCGCTTATTATCAATAGTATAGGATCATGAGAGACGCAGCATTTAGTTTTTTTCATAATGGAGAAAAAGGGTAAATAACTTGAGTAGGGAATAGTTGAGCATACTCTTAAACGCGAAATTGTTACTGTTTTAGTAGGATCATCTAAATTGTTGAGTAGGTCATGCATAATGCATGGGACCTACACCGTCAATAATTAGATTGGAGGAAATAATCAAACAATCCCTTTCTTTCCTCCTCGTTGGGAAAATGAGCATTTGAGAGGGCGTTTAAGTGTTTGTCTGTCGAGGTTTACTGATTAAGCGGTTGTGCTTGACAATGCCCCAAGAAGATGAAATTAGTGCGTAAGAAAATTATGCAGAGAGGATATCAAGTTATCGTAAATTGAAAGGACTCTATGCTCCAAACGCATATGCAAGTCACGAAAATTAAAAAAAAAAAACTTGGTGCTATAGCATATCTCATGATGTTGGAAGAGCTCATACATGATTGATGGCTTGAACAAAACATTCAATCACATCTCACTGATCTTGAATTTAGTGTTATCTGGTGGACACGAACCAAACCGTTTGCCAGGGTGCTTGTTAGACTTATTCGAACCTTGTGACAGTATATCCAATCTAGTCGAATGTATAACTCTTACCTGTATACCTATATTGGTAAAGTTTACATTTTTCATTTCTTATGAGTTTCTTCCATGTACATACAAAGATCGTCCTTCAAACTTGCAATTTAGAGATGGAAATGATGAAGCTTGGAACCCAAAGAAATGGACAATAATGTGAGGATAGAAAGACTCAAACTTTACAAGGATACAAAGGAAGAGATCATCTCCATCAAGAGGAAGGAAGGCATAGAGACAACAATATAAGTCACTAAGGCACACAAATGGGGCCTCTCACTCACCGCAATACTCTGTAGTGCTCCAGCCAATTTCCCCATTCCCATGCTGTACTATCTGTCTCTTGATTGCCTTGTCTCTGCTGCCCACAACCCTCCAAGAAGTCCAAATACGATGAATTCCCCATTCAATTGTGGCCAAGTCCCAATTGATTGAAAACACAACACAAGTTCCAAGAATAAGGTTTCATTCCACCTTAAGGGTTGTGTTGGTCTTAGTAAGTTCATAGCATGTAATATGAAAGGAACAAATTCCTGAGTTTTTTTTCTTCTTTCTTTGTGACTATCTAGTATCTTCCATCCATTGTGTGAATAATTATATCAGCTAAGCTAATTCCAATCATAGTGTAGCTAAAACTATGCAACTCTTATGTTTGGTTGACAAGGCTATAGTGGCCAACCCCTATGTACATGTGTGCGACTATTGTTCTCCTTCCGAAACTGTTATTCAATGTATTGTGGACTGCTAAGATTTTGAGCTATTGGACTCATTAATCGCTCATCCCATTTTGAATTGTCCAAGTTTTGACGACCGAGTCATCTCACCTGTCGTCTTTTGTGTGTTTAACTGTAGATGGAGTTCTTGTCTGCTAACTGTAGATGGAATTCTTTTCGTGTTTCTTATTTTATTTCCTTTATCTTTATAGCATGTACTCATTTCCTTTATAGATCGCACCGCTTGAATGGTTTGATCGACTATGTTGGCCAAAATCAAATTTGGATATCTTTCATTCATGACTCAATTCATATCATTGATCCTATTGCTCTATCTCATAGGATTCACTGGCACTACAATCAACCATTTGGATGAACAAATACAATACCCATTTTGAAAACAGAAACCGACACCACACTCTCCCATCCCAATCTTCTTTCCCAAAACACACCTCCAAGAACAAAAGAGAGCATAAACAAACAAACTTTTCATTCCTTCACTTCCCCTCTGGTTTATTTGTTCCTCTCTGGCCCTCCTTTCTTCTTCGATATCATTATTATCCATTAATTGTCACCATCTCCAGTTATCCACCATTTAATCAATTCTTTCTCGGGAATATATTATCATCCACCATTAGTACATTTCCCCCCTTCTTTCTCTTTCTCTTTCTCTTCTTACTTCATCAATTCAAACAATCAATCCTCCACAATACTCTGCCTCCCTCTCTCTCTCCCCACTCTTTCTCTCTCTTCTAGAGAAAAACCCAACTAGCTCCTCCATTTTTCTGGGGAATACGGCCCGATTTCCCCCTCTTCCCACCTCTCCCCATTAGTACTGCAGTTCCCAACTGAGCACAAAAACCAGAAGAAAGAATGGGAATCCAAGTCCTCTGTTTCCCCCTGCAAAACTCATAATCAGTAAGTCTCTCTCTTTACTCTGCTCCAGTAGGGGGAAAAGAAGCTCTTCCCCAGCAATTACTAGAGATTTCTCCCTTCTCTACCGGAATTCATCTTCTGGGTAAGTTAATTTACCGATAAAGCTCACTACTTTGCTTTCCTGTCCATGGCTTTCTCTACTCATCTCCTTCCTCTGTTCATTGAGACTGATTAGCATATGATGATGAATTGATGATGACAATTATGTGATTAATCAATTGTAGTTAATTAGCTGGGTGTGTTTTTGGCTGTTCTGATTCCTCTTGCTGTGATGTGATTAGTTTATGGGATTTGAATAGTAACCTTGTTTTGTACTGTGGATTCCACTTTAATTTAATCATAGAAAACAGGGGAAAGCTCGCCAAAAAGAAGAAGAAATATCCCATGGAGTGACTTCAAAGGATAATCAAAAAGCTTTGTAACAAGAGACAAACGTCAGCTGACCTCTTGAAAACGTTTGTTTTCCTGTTTTTTGGTTTTATTAGTGACCACTCGTCACTTTTTGTTTTGCTTGTTGCCATTGATGCCTACCCATCCAACGAGTCTCCTTGTTATCCACACGTAATTTTGTTCATTGTACCCACCAAATGATGAAATTGATAATAACATTTATGCCTCTATTGATTCTATCTCGAAATATTTTGAAAGTCGTTGTCAATAAACATGTTAAATTATCGAATATAACATCAATAGTTTATGTATTCGGACTCGAAACTCTTCGAAAGTTATTATTAACGAGCAAGTTCGATCTTGATCATTGATCATGTGAGAATATAGTTATAGAATTTTTAAAATGGTATCAATTAGAATGATAAGTTCCTCCTACCCGAGTCTTTCTTATTATTATCCACATATATGTATGGTCAATTTTGCTATTGATTTCATTCATACGGGAGTTGTTAGTCCTCTAGATGTTATAGATATGCAAAATTATAGTTAGAGTATCGAATTTAAACTCTGAAATTTTTCAAAAGACATTATTGATGAACAAACTAAATTATCCTTAGAAATAAAATGATGTAATACCATAGTTATGAGATTTCCAACTTGATTTTTTTTTTTTTGCCAAATGTGTAATTCAATTAGTGAGATGAACAACAAAAATCCTCACTATAAAGTTAAATGGCTAGCTAGCTAATTATGAAGAATAATTAACTAATTTTAACAGATTGAAAACCTAAAGCAACATTGATCATGTGCTATTATTTCCTTAAATCTTCACTAATCTTGCTTTTTATCCTAAATCTCCCCACCAAATACATTCTCTTAATATGGAAACAATTCCAAAATTATTGATTGTTTTATATGTCACTGCTTTTCAGGCTGGCAATCCTCAATTATTTTGGATTGGAGTGGCCTTTATTAGGTGACAAAGGGGAGAAGGTTCAATTGCCAGAAGAGTGGTCGGCAGCCCAAAATTACCATTACATCCCTCAATTTATCACAATATGACGAACCAGCCCTTACTCATTTTGATTTTGATCCTCTTCTCAATTTTCCCGCCATCCTCAACCGCCATAACGGAAACGGAAGCTCTTTTGCAGTTCAAGTCTCATCTCAAGGACCCTCTGAATTTCCTTGGTTCATGGAAGAAAGACTCTGAATCTCACTGCAACTTCACGGGAATCACGTGCGATCCGGTTTCCGGCCAGACTACGGCGATCTCGTTCGATGATAAGGCACTCTCCGGCGAGATTTCTCCGGCAATCTCGATGCTCTCCGGCCTCACAACCCTCTGGCTGCCGAGTAATTCACTCTCAGGGAAGATTCCACCGGAGATCGCCTGGCTGAAGAATCTCCGGGTGCTGAATTTGACAGGGAATAATCTGGTTGGCGAGATCCCGGACCTATCTTTCCTGACGAGATTGGAGGTTCTGGATCTGTCACTCAACTTCTTCTCCGGCAGGATTCCGGCGTGGGTGGGGAATTTGACTTCATTGACAATGCTGGCATTGGGACAAAACGAGTACTTCAAAGGTGAGATTCCGGCGAGCATTGGGAATTTGAAGAATCTGACTTATCTCTTTCTGGCCAATTCTCATCTCACCGGTCCGATCCCCGATTCGATTTTCGAGCTGGAAGCTCTGGGGACTCTGGATCTATCAAGGAACAAGATCACCGGCGAGTTCCCGAAATCGATTGTCAAGTTACGAAGCCTTTTCAAAATCGAGCTTTTCGACAACCTGCTCACCGGAGAGATCCCTGAGGAGCTCGGAAACCTGACACATTTAAGAGAGCTGGACATCTCTGCCAACGAATTACACGGAGAGATTCCGGCGAGCCTCGGGAAACTGGAATTTACCGTTTTCCAGGCCTATGAGAATCACTTCACCGGGGAAATCCCACCTGGGTTTGGAGAAATGCGCAGCCTGATTGGATTCTCTGTATACAGAAACAACTTCACCGGAGAATTCCCGGAGAATTTCGGAAGGTACTCTCCTCTCAACAGCTTCGACATCTCCGAAAATCAATTCTCCGGAAACTTCCCAAAGTACTTGTGTGAAGGTCAGAACTTACAGTACTTGCTGGCACTGGAGAACAGTTTTTCCGGCGAATTTCCGGATTCCTACTCCAACTGCAAATCTCTAATGAGATTCCGAATCAACAACAACAGATTCTCAGGAAAGATTCCCGACGGAATCTGGGCGATGCCATTCGCTGTGATCATCGACTTCAGTGGCAACAACTTCACCGGCGGAGTCTCCCCTGAAATCGGCCTCTCTTCCAACTTGAACCAGCTGATTCTGTTCAACAACAAATTCTCCGGCGACATCCCGTCAGAAATTGGGAATCTGGAAAACCTCGAGAGGCTTTATCTAAACAACAACAACTTCTCCGGCTCAATTCCTTCCTCAATCGGGAATCTGAAACAGCTTTCATCGCTCCAACTGGGGAAGAATTCGCTCACTGGATCTATCCCGTCGGAGATAGTACAATGCACCAAATTAGTAGACCTTAATCTCGCCGGCAACTCTCTCACCGGGCGTATCCCAAACGGATTCTCAAACCTCATCACTCTCAACTCCTTCAACCTCTCCCGAAATCAGCTCACCGGACCGATCCCAGACGATCTCGGCTCCCTGAAGCTCAGCTTGCTTGACCTCTCCAAAAATCAGCTGACAGGGAAAATCCCACCCTCCCTACTCTCCATGGCAGGGGAGAAATCCTTCGCCGAGAACAGAGCACTCTGCATTGAAAATTCCTTCCCGCAAGGTGGTTCAGCGATGATCAGCGTCTGTACAGGGAAAGAAAACAGAGGAGAAGGGAAGAGCTCTGGATCATTAAAGCTCGCATTGTTCACCGCCGCTGCAGTCGCTCTAGTCCTAACTCTAGCCTGGCTTCTATTCGCGAGCTACATGAACTTCAAGCACGAATTGTCCGATTCGGAGCTCGGCCTGGAGAGGGATAAGAAAAGGGAAGAAGAAGCAGAGCCGAAATGGAACGTCTCGTCGTTCCACCAAGTCGAAATCGAGGCCGACGAGATAACCAATTTGGAAGAAGACAATGTGATTGGCTCTGGAGGTGCAGGGAAAGTCTACCGCTTGGAATTGAACAAGAAGGGAATCACAGTTGCCGTGAAGAAGCTATGGAAGGGAGATGGGTTGAAGTTCTTCGCGGCCGAAATGGAGATCTTGGGGACGATTAGGCACAGGAATGTGGTGAAGCTCTACGCTTGCTTGTTGAAGGGTGGATGCAGCTACTTGGTGTACGAGTACATGCCGAATGGGAACCTGTTCGAGAAGATTCATAGGAGGATCAAAGGCGGGAAGTTGCCCGAGCTGGATTGGGTTCATAGATACAGAATTGCCGTCGGTGCCGCGAAAGGGATTTCGTATCTACACCATGATTGCTCCCCTCCTGTTGTTCACAGGGACATCAAGTCGAGCAATGTGTTGCTCGACGAGGATTACGAGGCGAAGATCGCGGATTTCGGTGTAGCGAAGCTTGCTGAGGTGACTCATGATCGGCAAGGGTGTGATCATAGTTGCTTTGCTGGTACACATGGCTACATTGCTCCTGGTAATTAACCTCCCTATGTTACATACTCCTCTGTCTTAAATCGTGAAAAGTTTTCAAAGTTACAAACTTTGTCACTCTGACTGTTCATTTGGCAGAGATGGCGTATTCCCTGAAGGTGACAGAAAAGAGCGATGTGTACAGTTTCGGGGTTGTGCTCCTCGAGCTTGTGACGGGGAAGAAACCGATAGAGGAGGACGAGCACGGAGAAGGCAAGGACATTGTGTCGTGGGTATCCAGTCATCTCACGAACAACGACAATGTCGTCAGGAACGTTCTCGACAGTTCGGTGGCAATCGACCAGGTTGTTCGAGACGACATTCTAAGAGTCCTGAAAATTGCACTCCTCTGCACCACCAAGCTGCCGAATCTGCGGCCGACGATGAGAGATGTGGTGAGGATGCTTGTTGATGCTGAGCCCTCGTCGGCTGCTGTGGGTGCTGATCATGTGGACGATGTAGAGAAAGGTTACTAAGAATGTACTTAAATAAAAAATTTAGGGTTTTGATTGGGTTTTGGTAGTATTTGTTTTACTGTGTTATATATTAGTGAATTCACTACCTTCCATCGGCAATTAGAGATTCATTGATGTTGTTGCTCTGTATGTATATCTAGTAGCCTCCATTGGTACTACAATCTCAACACCCATTTTAAAGCAAGAAAACCAGTTATATTGGAACTCCTGAGTCCTGATTCGCACTTTTAATGCAAAAAAATGTGGAAATATCAAACTAAAGCAATAGAACAATGAAAACACATAGCCTTTTTAACGTGGGTTCGTCAATGTGACACTAGTTTATGAAGATGATCTCACTCTCACATTTTCGACAGTTTTTCGAGAGAGAAACACCTTGAGAGAGATTAGAGGAGAGTATCCAATCCACCCAAGGAGCAAGGAGAAGGTGCGGCCAAATGAGAAGAAGTTGGTTTCCAACACTTCCCCCTTCTTAGTTTGTATTTTCTTCCTCTCACTATGATTAAATCCCTAAGGCTGTTTAGCAAAGATGAACCCTAGTTTATAGATTGTGTATGGGTCATGTGTATGAATGATTTTGAGCCTATAGTCTATGTCTATTTGACGTTTATGCATAAATCTCTTGCTTGATTGTGATTGATTTGTTCTTGACCTAGGTGATAGTTCGATTCCCTTAGGTCAAAAGTGATCTAGACATCAAATAGTGTTGGATTGTCTGTATCCCATTTTCCTTAGTTGCAACCTAGATAATAGTGGATTATCATTAATTTACACATGGGTTTATGGTGTATTTGAGTTTGACTAAGGTGCTTAATGCTTGTGATTAGGGGTAGATGTGTGTGAATGCTTCATACCTTGATTAGTAGTTGACCTAGAGGGCTCGCTAGAGGTTGAGGTGACCATCCCCTTCTAGTTAGATTCGCACCTGGTTGATTCTTGTAGGTTAGGCGCGTGACCATCGAGCTACCCAACATGTGTGCGGACAGATTTAAGCTGTTTAGAGGAGGCAGAACCTATCCCTAGCTAGATAACTCGGTTAAGGTGACATTGGATCGACTATCCTAGCTAGGAGGGGGATTGATTGCATTACCAATGACTCGATTCCCACCTTCGCGACCTCCGCACCTCGAGACACCATTAGATTATTGCACGTAACAACCTATAGCTAGAGGGAGTCAACCCTAGCCAACCCTCTCGTCTCTAGCAGTCTCACAACCACTTAGTTGGTTGTCTTTAGGTAGTTAGGTTAGGTTAGTTTTACCCCCCAATCTTCCGAGTTGATTAGACAGTAGTTCGGAGCGAAGTAATAGTAAGTCTAAGGTTCCCTAGGATAGTTATACTTGGCTTTGTTTGACTATAGTGCGCTTCAACTTTAAAAATTTAAAGCTCGATCAAGACGTAATCAAGATTCTACACCACGAGCGCAATGCGCACATGAGAATAGGAGAAAACGAATGGTTCAAGTAACCGATAATAGTATTCCAATATTTAATGGACATTACACAACACAGTAACCGATAATAGTGGTGCAAAAATATAATTTATTATCCACATTTAGTAGTCGATGGTTCAGTATACAGTAGGATTAGTAAATATGATATAAATAAGTAACAGCCATTTTGTCAAGTGACAATATGGTATAGATCATTCGGATTATCAAAATCCACCCACCACTCACCCGAATAAGTGTGGACATGAGATGTACCAATCTACAATCCACCCCACATCAATCATCTATATGCACTGCCATTCGAATTATTGAGTATGTGAATCGATGTCAAACTGCGGATTAACTACATACATGCCCGCTAACTATTTGTACTGCTCATACTCTTGATAATAGGTACTACGACTATGAGCAGCGGGAACGGGTTTGTGCGGGGATCGGGTACATGGACCGGAAGTTCTTCTGCCTGTTCGACACGGGGGATGTTATGATCTTTGGAATCGGCGGCGGCAGCGGCGGCGGAGAGAGGACGATGCTCCTGGCTACACCTCAGCTGAGGCCGGGACAGCTGGGCACGAGGGATAGCCTGCGCGTCGTTTTGTGGTCGAAATCCACGAGGAGGGAGGAATCGCTGGTGGTGAGCTGGGTGCGACGAGGAGGTGATCATCATCATGGCGGCGGCAGGGGAAGTAGTAGTTTCCGGTTGAGTATAGTTAAGCGTAAGAGGGAGTTACAAGATGTGCATATCTAGTATATGGTTTTCTAAAGATAAATGAGCGTCCCGATCGAGCAAGGAAATCATCAACAAAGTTACCTTCCGATCGATATGGTCTTATCGGATTTGTCAATCGATCTATTTTGACCCTCTCTATTGAAGAGGTTTGTTATCTCTCGAGGAGATACAACACCTAGTTCACATAATGTGCAATTCATTCACGCCATTTGGTAATTATTTCTAGTATTTCAATATTTTTTCCACGTAACAATTATATTTATTCACCCAAAATTAATTGAACAACCATTCCAAAGTTTTCAATACACAAAAAAAAGAAGTTAAAACTCCACACCAAGGTAGGGAAATTTTTTCATTTTCCACCAACTTATGATACTTCGCTGGCCTTAACGGGCCATATTGGGCCATCAGAGTTGGGCCAATTCACGAACTGGATATTGGGCCTTGATAAACAAAGAAGAATCTACCTGGAAAAGTTGAAACAGTAAGAAATTCGTCACTCCACTGATCAAAACATAGTAAAAGAAAATTTCTTCCAGTGATTATTCAAAACAAAAGACTCACTCCCCCGTTGTTAAGGACTTGGTCAAACTGGTCCTCGGTCTTCTATTTCCTATTCCCAGAAACGCTCTTTTACTTCAATAAACCGCGTTTCTTTCCTTTTCCTCCACCCCCCAAAATTTCTTCCTTTCCCCTGCTTCCTCCTCCTTATCTCATATTCCCCACCATGAAATTGAATCCTCCGCAAATCCATTTCCATGGCGGCGGCTTCTCCCCCTCCTCCTGGTACTAACCCACTCTTCTCCTTTCTCTTCCTTTTCTCCTCACTCTTCTTCTTCTACTACTCTGCCCTGCCCCATTGTTCTGCTCTCTCCACCTTCTCCATCTCCGAAACTTCCAACCAAACTCTAGTCTGCGCAATCGTCTACCGCTCCGACACCCAGCAATCCTCCCTCAACTGCACCAGTCTCGACGGAACTGGACTCCCCGGGGTCCCAATCTTTCCCGATGTCCCGTTCTCCGGCGTCGTTTCGGGGGATGGGTTCGTTGCTGCAGTCAGAACTTTCACTTCCCCTGTTCCCACCACTTCCACCCTCGTCACCTGGCGGTTTTCCGGCGGAATCGTGGAGAGGAAGAGGATCTACTCGGGTCCCGAGATTACGGAGCTGGAATCCGGTAACACAAACATTTGCGGGTTAATCGGTAGTGGTGGTAATAATGCTAGTTCCGCTGTTCGGAACTTCGATTGCTGGCAATGGCGGGAGTTCAACGCCTCCTCTGTTCCCCGCTTCTCGAGCATCGCCGTCGGGGGAGATTTCGTTTGTGGGATATCGTCGACAAATGGGAACATAACTTGTCTGGGCGACAGCCGGAACAGTAGTAGCTCGAGAGATGTGATTTCTCAATCTCCTTCGGGAGAAAATTACAGAGCAATCGCCGCCGGAGCTGGGCACGCCTGCGCGCTGAGCTCCGACGGTGGGTTAACTTGCTGGGGAGGAGACACGATCTCCAGCTCAAGCTCCATTCTGGAAGGGGAACGATTCATATCCATGGCGGTGGGGGAGAATCGCACCTGCGGATTGAGAAGCAACGACACTGTAATTTGCTGGGGGCAGAACAATTTCCGGCTGCCGGCGAGCTTGGAAGCAACACATTTCGTTTCGATTGAAGCGAAAAGAACCGTATTCTGCGGTGTCGTGAGGGAAGATTTCTCCCTCCATTGTTGGGGCGGCGGCAATTTCACCAATCAGAGCTCCAATTCTTCCTCAATCGTTTTCTCAAGAGTGCTGCCCAGCGCCTGCCGAATTGACAGTCAATGCCGTTGCGGTCCATTGACCGGAAGCGGCAACCTCTGCCAACCTGGCTACAGCATTTGTCAGCTCTGCCGGGATTTCACAAACCCTCCTCCTCCTCTGTCACCGCCGCCACCGCCGCGGCAGCCGCAATCTACTCCGCCGCGCGGCGGTGGCGGATGGAATAGCAAAATGACCGCGTTTACAACGGTCGGATCCGCGGGATCCCTAGCTGTATTGCTAGTGATCGGATTTTTCCTCTACAAGCGAGTGAAATGCAGCAGCTGTAAGGTCCACGATTCCGGTCCGATGGACGAGCCGACGACGAGCACGCCACCGCCTCCGCAGCAGCGGAATCCGTCTCTGCCGAGAGTGTTGGAGAAGCGATTGAGCGAACTGGCGAGCATGGGAAACGCAGGGCAGCTGGAGGAATACTCGCTGGAGATTCTGCTCGAAGCGACGAGCAATTTCTCCGACGACCACAAGATCGGTACGGGGAGCTTCGGGTCGGTCTACCGGGCCACGCTGCCCGACGGGAGGGAAGTGGCGGTCAAGCGAGCGGAGACCTCGTCGGGAAATTCGCCGCGTACTTCTTTGGGGATTTTCGTCAAGCACCAAGAGGACAAAGACAACGCGTTCGTCCATGAGCTGGAGTCGCTCTCCCGGCTCCACCACAAGAATCTGGTCCGACTATTGGGGTTCTGCGAGGACGGTTCGGAGCGGATCTTGGTCTACGAGTACGTGTCCAACGGTTCGCTCCACGACCACCTCCACCGGCTCGACCAGTCCCCGCTCGCCACGTGGCCCGCCCGGATCAAGGTGGCGCTCGACGCGGCCCGCGGGATCGAGTACCTCCACGTGTACTCGGTCCCGCCCATCATCCACCGTGACATCAAGTCGTCCAACATCCTGCTCGACGCCTCGTGGACTGCGAAGGTGTCGGACTTCGGGCTCTCGCTGATGGGGCCCTCGGACGAGGAGGCGCACCTGTCGATGCGCGCCGCGGGGACCGTGGGGTACATGGACCCCGAGTACTACAGGCTGCAGCAGTTGACCACGAAGAGCGACGTGTACAGCTTCGGGATCGTGTTGCTCGAGATGCTGTCGGGCTGTAAGGCGATCCACAAGAATGAGAATGGCGTGCCACGTAACGTGGTCGACTTCGTCGTGCCGTACATCGTGCACGACGACATACACAGGGTCCTCGACCCGAGGCTGCCGCCACCGACGCCTTTCGAGATCGAGGCGGTGGCGTACGTGGGTTACCTAGCGGCGGATTGCGTGATGTTGGAAGGTAGGGATCGACCGTCCATGACGGACATTGTAAATAGCTTGGAGCGTGCATTGGCCGCTTGTTTGGTTCACTCGGGTTCGCTCTCTCGGTCCACCACGGGTTCTTCTGCGTAGAGTAAAGATTGAATCAAAATCCAAATGAGATTCTTCGTTTGATTACACTTTTTTTTTTTTTTTTTTGTGATTGTATTGAAAATGATTAGTCATTGTGTTGATATGATTCAAATGGGGAAGTGTATAGAAAATGTACCAACCATGAAGAAAAAAAGAGAGGGTTATTGGAACTTGGGTGGCAAAAAGGTGTTTGATTGAGTTTGGTCATTTTGCACTTTATTTGGTCCAAATCTTTTGCCTTTTTTCCAAGCAATTTTATACATGAACAACCGATCTTTCAATTGTTAGGTCAAATGGGGACGAAAGGTTTGAAATTCAGTAGTCCAATATATAATGAGTTATATATAGTGCTAATTTCAACCACCTCAACCTCTAAGTTTATGTTCTTTATAAAAGAAGAAATGCCTATGTGAGTGCTATACATCAATACCATTTTGATTCCTAGACTATCCAGTAGTATTTGATACATAAATAGTACTTAGCTTTTTTCGACAATTTTATTAAGCTAGTGATTGATCTGACATTGATCAAGATCTTCGATTACCAGTGTATTGTATCCTTTTGGCAACAATCTATTTACTATCATATACAACTATCGACTATCATTACATACTTGTTACATCATTTTTTCCCAAGTACATTGGAAGCCAAAGACAAATTCGTTTTTTCATTTGTGATATAAATTTCACTCTTTGACTCGACAGGATATGTGTAAGCACGTGTTTATACCTTTTTAATTGTCGAATCTGTAATACATAAAAGAAACACGAGATACAATGAGTATGATGCGTTCACAATTGATCCAAGTTGATACCCCAAAACCAATTTTCACTCCATCTTCATTTTGTTTTTTGTTTTATTCACTTTTAAATGAGGGTTCAAAGCTACTCTAGAAACCACTCTATGGATACGTTGATGATCATTAGTAGGTCAAAGTATCAATCAGCAGACAATTATACAATAACTAGCAAGTGACCTGCCTCATGAATAAGTGAACCAGTTAGCTTGCAAACCATAATAATGAGTAATGCCAATGACTAACAAGTGATCCACCACTTGCAAGTTGCCTTTGATTAACAAACCCCCCTATTAAGTAACATACAAGGCAAAAAGAAGAGTCATTAAGTCAATGGAAAGCTCTGTAAGATTACCCGATTATCATAATCTTGACATTATATTATGATATTGACCGACATGGTCCAAACCCTACGAAATCAGAAGACGACTTTGTCTTTCCTGACTAATAATAATATGTAGAAAGGGAAGACTCCACCGCCACCATTCAAACTGAAAAAATTCATGCAGCAGAAGAGTGACAGAAGAAGGTTCTAAGCAGCAGCTTAATTTGAGTTTCTGGCAAGTCGGGGGTGGTGAGGTCCTCGAAGAAAATGAAGAACCAACAAAAGTCCTTTTCTCCTCTAATTATGACTTCCACTGCAACACGAACTTCTTCTCTCCATGGAATAGGAAATGAAAAGCATGTGGAAAAGTCTTTCCATGAGAAGGAAGAAACAAAAAGACTTGTGGATTTCCTGAATGCATGCATCTAGAGCAGAAATATAGGATTGTTCTAGAGGATGATGCTTGACTCGGTGATATTTGTAATCCCTCTATGTAAGATCAAGATCAAGAACATGTGTATTAACTATTAAGCCAAGTATTGGACTTGAATAGAATCTTTAAGGAATGAACTCAGTAGAGAGATTAAATTTAACACCACAGTTCTACACATAAAAAGTGTTCGTCAAGAATCATAATACAAAGAGGCATATATGTTCAAACAACATAGGATAGGAACTAAAAGTGCACATTTTCCCAAGCATAAGACCAACACAAATCCTGAACCAATTAATGTCAATCACTCGAGTAATACAGAGATGCACAATCAATACTGTCGTTTATCCTTTTACAAGCTCCTCAGATGAAAGTTACAAGCTCCTCAAACGAGGGTGAGATATGTTTGCATGGGCTCAACTCATCAGTTCTCATGCTGAAATGAACATTTAGATGAGTGCACATAATTAATCGGGACCATGATTGGATTTTCGGTTTGAGTTTGACGTAGCTCTAAGGTGTCTCTATCTTATTTAAATGCTACTGTACAAGATTATCAAACCGCATGTTGTCATGACTCATGATGAAGAAAAGTGGAAGAAGAAAAAGGAATATGTGTGCTGGAAGAAAACCAACTTATTCATCACAGTTACTAAGAGAAAAGAGGCATTCTGGCAAACATACTTTCATATCAAGCAGCCAGAGATTCTGAAGTTGCCTTCCTACTCTCTAGCAGTTTCGACAGGGCATTGTCGATCTCAGCAAAAACCTCTTCCTTTGGCGCATTCCCTTTGACCTGGAAATGCACAAAAACAAGAAGAAACCCAAGTCAGATGCTGAAAGACAATTTTTTTTATCTAACACAGGAAGAGTCCATCTGAAATGTTATCCTTCATTCTTCTGCAAAAACTATGTTGGATGAACACAACTTGTAAGGATTAAATATCACAACAAGGAAGTTCTCGTTTTTGGAACTAGCTAATCATGTTGAATATAAGTTAATACAACACTGCTCTCTGCATGGGTTAAATTGAAAATTTTCCTTCTATAGCCCGACTGCACCAAGAATGAAATTATACATATCAAATTTTGTCAAAATGAAAGTGTTTTTTCTATTTCTACAAACTACTCTTGCTGATTCTACCTTTTTGAATGTTCATAATGGATTCTAGTGTTTCAACATTTCAAATCCTTTATTCATAAATGCCAGAAACACTAAAGCGTGAAAAAACCAGTGTGGAGTTATTTATATTGTATCACATTGGAAACTAGGCACATATTTGAGCGCAATTCAAGCATCAGATTGCTGAAACTTAAGTCCCAGAATGCCAGAGTGCTCGTTAGCTAACTCGTTTTGGATATGTCATTAGCGAACAAAGTTCTAACTAATTTCCTATGTAAGTTATGCAATGAAGCATCAATCACCAGAATGGGAACCAAAAGTAGATAGACTTGCCTTCAAAGTAATATCTTCATACATTGAGAGTACATCTTCCACATTCTGGTTATGGGTCTGCAACCGCAACTTCACCTGTTGTAATAAGCGAAACCCATTAATCAACTTAACCAAATTAACCAAACCCACTAACCAGCTAGATGTGACAAAATAAAGAAGAGCCCTTTTCTTGTCTCTATCTTGAAGAAACACAACACTAAAGCCAAGACGTGCCTTTTCTTCAGTGTCATCGAACCGTTGAGTGAGTCTAGCAGCTATTTCTTCAGTTTCAGGTGGAGAGTAGGTCAGGTGGTAAATCTTGCCAGTAACGGGGTCCAACCTACGCCCAACAACTCTTTCAACCAATATATCTTCAGGGACCTGCAAATATGGTTGCAAAGTTTTCAACTTTTAATGAAAACAAGAGGACCTGCGATAATAGCCAAGTTCTTACTTCTAAGACGATGAAGATATCAGGCTGAAAGCCGTATCCCTTGAGAGCAGTTGCTTGCGACATACTCCGTGGGTATCCATCTAATAGCCAGCCCTTCTCTTGCGAGTCAGACTGCAACAGCCGATCCTTCACCATCTATAAGGCAAAAGAATACGGCGAAATTAAAACTAAAGATTAAAACGGTTAGACAGTAAACATTTCGCAAAGTTCACTTCTCGCACCATCACGACTATTTCATCTGGAACCAACTGTCCTTTCTCCATGTACTCCTTAGCCCGCTTGCCATTTTCACTCCCGGAAGCAATTTCTGCCCGCAGCAAGTCTCCAGCAGCAATGTGCACCAAGTCATACTGCACATATGAGAGCATGAACATGAATCAATCCATATGTCTTTAGTGACTACCTTAAGATCAGAAACCGATGCTGGCATTGCAACATGTATTGTGCATTCATCCAATTGCAATCCCATCCAAAACTTCCATCACAATACGGTTAGCACCACTTCGGCCAATGATTCATCGCACTTATCTTTATCACATTGACAACGAAACTCACCTATCCAAACGAGTAAAGCACTGAACCCGTCCTAATATTTCCCGGTAAGCATCCATTTCTTTGTCTAACATCCATCAATAACAAAAACTCTTGAGGAAACAAAATGCTCAGGCTAGATCGTGAACCACCCCACAACTGGAAATACACATTACCAACAACCAAAAACTCAAAGAACAAAGTGAAGTGATGAAAAAGAACATACCTTTTTGGTTATGAGCTCGCACTGAGTCCCTTTACCCGACGCCGGAGCACCTGATATCATGATTCTAAGAGGCGGTTCCGCCTTCGCCGAAGCTAAAACAACCTAGGGAGAAAAAAAATACCCCAAACAACCAATTATTGGCGAGAATCACCCAAATCCCTCCCAGCCCCGGCCATACCCAATTCAATACCTGATCCGGATTCCCGGAATTCGCCATCCGAAGGGAAGGAACGGAGCGCTGTGAGCGGAGAGAGCAGCCGGAAACTCTGGAAGAGAACGATAACCGAGACGACGACGGTGAGGAGGCTAAAGTGGACGACGGAGAAGAATCTGTGCCATTTCTCCGATTTGCCCTAAAATTCGCTTTGAACGAGCTGCTTCCGCAACAAGCGGTAGCTGTTGCCGCCATTGTTGCCATCTGTCTCTCCCTTCCTCTCTCTCTCTCTCTGTAACGAACTCTGCGAATTGAGCGCTCGCGGAAAATGTTTGAAGCAGAAAGTTGCGTTCTCGCGGTAAACGGGGATGTTCTCAGATGGCGGCTTGGTCTTCCAACGACAACGGAATAATTCTTTTCTTTTTCGTCAAATTCTAAAGAAAAGAAAAAGAAATTGGTACAGTTAATTGGGCCTCTTTTCTTCCTCTCTTTTTCCCCGCGTTGGGCCAGCCTGCTAAAGAGCATTAGTGCTGGGTTGGAGGCCCATGATCAGGAACATGACCAATGAATTTCGGGGCGTTAAATGTAAATTATGACAAGTTTCGGGTTGAAACAGACATAGCAAATAGGTTCTGGCATCAAAAAGGAAAAACAAATTAGAACAAAAACCTTTGCACAATCTAAAACCCTAGTAATCTAATCGGAGCAGTAGAGGCGAATGCAAAATGCGATCGTCTCAATTCAGAATATTCACTCGGAAGCTCCTCACTCCGGCGCGAAATGCCGGGTCTCCGATCTCCAGGCCGGCCGTCGAGACCTCGCCGTCGCCGTCTGCTTCGATTCGCTCCTCACTCATGTCGTTCTCTACCGGTTGCGGCTCCTCCGTTGAGAAGATGCGCCCTTCTCTTTTGAGAAATGTATCTTGCCGTCTCCTCAATGCATCGGTGCCTGCTGCTTCTGATAGTGTCGGAGTTAGAATGTACTCGTCCGAGTCGGGCGAGAAGCCGGACGCTGCTCCCGAGGCATCATCGTCGGTGGCAAAGCTCGGTAAGGAAGAGGAGTCTGTACAAGTAGAGGATGTGAGCAATAAAGGTAAATTGTAGATAAAAACTTCTTATCGCGATCCTTTTTTCTATTGCTTGGTTCGTTGAACATAGAGGAATAGCCGGTGTGTTGAGCTAGGATCTCATGGGCTTGGTTCTCAGATTTGAAGGAAATGATGGAGACGTACTTCAAGGGCGATGAAGACGTGCTTCCTGCTATCATGGAATCGATTCTGAAGAGGAGGCTGTCAGGAAAGCACGCAGATACAGACGACGAGTTGATGGAGGAACTTCAGATGAAGCCATTGGACGATGTGAAAGATCAGGAGTTTGAATCGGATTTTGAGGATACACACCCGACGGATGACGAGATCGACGATTTGTACAGCGCGAGGGACATTGTGGTTAAGAGAATGATGAAAGATGAGTACTTTAACATGGATGACAAGAAGTGGGACGAGATGGTGAACGAGGCAATGGGGCATGGAATTATAAAAGATACGAGGGAGTGTGAGGAGTTATTGGAAGACATGCTTAACTGGGACAAGCTTCTTCCAGGTAGAGTTGTTTCACCTTTGAAATTTAACATCGTTTCTTATTTAAGAGAACTCTATTGCCATTTTGAGAACATTGCATTTGTCCATTCTACCAAAGATCCTGGTGCTGATAGAGCCTTGCAATCTCTTATGGAGCGAAGTTTTGATGTGCGGCTTTTGTCTTTTAGCCGAATTCACTTTTTTCCCTCTGGATAGATTAAATAAATTTCAACTGCTGGAGAACTTCAATATGGACAGCTTGTGAAAATAAGTTTAACGATCCATTTAGGTTCGTGTGAAAAAGGATAGACATGAGTCAATTGCCCTGTTCATTTTGCTTGAAGTATACTACTTCAGTGATGAAATCTTACTGAAATACAAAACCTTCCAGAAGGCATCTATCACTCACTGCTGAAGAAGTGTTAGTGCTTGAAAGTTCAGTGATACTGCACTATAGCAATGGCTTAATGAGAAACAAAACCTTTCAGAAGACTCTATCACTCTGCTGAAGTGGTTTGGTAGAACTTGAAAGTTCAGGGATACTGCACCATATCAATGGCTTTCTTCTGTGTTATTGCTTGATAATTTCCCCCCCCCCCCCCCCCCCCCCCCCCAAAAAATCTTTTTATATGTCATTATTGTGATCCATGAGAAAACTTCAGGCTTCGAGATTCGTCAAAAGTATAGGACTTTGACATTGGATAGTTTGTTTATCAAATGTGAGATTTGGCATAACCATAAAGCCCTACTATAATGGTCAAGTCGTTCTGATTTATGCATTATATTTGAATTGACACATTTTCAGATGACATTAAGGAGAAGGTGGAGAAGAAGTTCAACGAGTTGGGGGATATGTGTGAAAATGGGGAGCTTGAGCCTGAAGATGCCTACAAACTGTTCAAAGAATTTGAGGATCAAATTGTCATTGACTATGGAAAGAGAATGGAAACTGAGGGAGCCGCTCAGCTTGATGAGACTACTGTGCCAGACAAGAAAAAAGGTACAGACGACCCACCAGGTGAAGGACCGATTCTCAGGTGGCAGACTCGTGCAGTCTTTGCTCCTGGTGGTGATGCATGGCATCCGAAAAACAGGAAAGTCAAAATGTCGGTTACAGTCAAGGAGCTCGGCCTATCGAAGCATCAATTTAGGCGGATGAGACAACTGGTTGGCAAACGATATCACCCTGCCAAAGATGAACTCACAATTACCAGCGAAAGGTTAGTTCCTAACTGTTATTTGAGTCTGAAATTCATATAATACTACTTGTGGTTCTTTGTTCTTTTGCTGAACCATTACACGATTTCCATCCTTTACAAATTAAACCTGGAGGGACAAAGAAGAAAGACATGACAGGGTTAGCTTAGTCCATTTCTAAGTACACATTGTCTGCATCCGAGAACTAAGCTCTTGAAAAACTTGCTGAATAGAAGCATCTTTTAGGCAATTCATTAGATGGAAATCTAGCCCATCTCAGTCTTTTTGCGTAACAACTATATTTTTGCTTCTTTGTCAAGTTTTATTGTGCTACAGATTACTAGAAGCCACTGTTACCTCGCCCCTGTTATAATATAGTCAGTTTTCTTTCTTACAGGTTTGAACACCGTGAAGAAAACAGGAAAGATTGCCTGAGAACGCTCTTTTCCATAATTGAGGAAGCTGGGAAAGCAAACAAGATGGCAGAGGATGCCCGAGTAGCATATGTCAAGGGCAGACTGAAAGCCAACCCAGCTTTCATGGAGAGGCTGCACACAAAGGCGGCAACACTAAGTTCTCCTGCAGTTGCCCTATGAAACATTCAACTAGCAACAACTGCTCCTTGAGCCGAAACACCTCTCGTAGTTCAGCAAATCGGCCCCCTCAAGGTTATTGCATTTCAGTTGGCAGTAACTTTAAGAAAATGGTGATTCTTGGCATACATTTTTCGCAATCTACATGTTGACAGAAGAACAGTTTTGAATCATCTTTGAAATTGGCAGAGAAAGGAGATGCTCATATAGTCATAGTCCAGTTTGTTATGAACTCTGAAAGATTTGGCAAAGGCTGATGTGGAATAAAGCCCCGTTTTCTTTAGCTAATATAGGCTTCGAATTGTGCCCTCATTCAACTATTCAAGTGGTTGTACTTGTACCTTTCGGTTTCAGAAATGTGGGAAGTAATCTTTCTGAAGCTCTTCCATTCGACTTTCTTTGATACATTTGTTTAAGGGATTGGATGGATTAATTGCGAAATAGGTAATTTAGTTAATTATCTCATTTTATAACTCGAGTTATACAAGTTGTTTGTAATGAGCCAATTTATTTTATCTAGTCTGAAAAAACTAATCGATCCAAAAAAAAAAATTCAGATTAAATTAGACAATTCAAATTTATGCTATTGTTTAATCTGGTCCAATTGTCTCAAAATGTAATAATTAGATGAAATTGATCCGTCATAATCCCGCATTCAAACAACCCGTAGCAATATCTTATGTTCAAATTAACTTATAATACAAAGGGCTATTGAGAGCTGAAGATGCAACGTTTTAGTTCTTCATGGCATTAATTCGTTCTAAAAGCTCGAATTGTTTGCAAATTGCAAAAGTCATAGATCCTAAAGAAATCATACAGTAACATCTCAAAACGGATGTTAAAGCGGCTGAAATTTACCTTCACTCAGACCAAGAGGTATCACAAAACAAGACTGCAGGACAGTTTGGTTTATCAATGCATGATATGATATGGCCATAAGCAACTGCTAGATCTGTTCAACACAATATATTGACGAGAAAGTAAATCTAGGGAGTGGAATTGACAAGCAGTATACCAAAACAATGTATGTAAAAGACTCATCATCATCAACAATCGATTCACATCAGATTCTGAGTAGCAGCAGTCCAAGAACCAAGGCTGTTGACATGAGGCAGCAAATTGGCATAGAATCGAAACTCCTCATCCATCTCATCCATCTCAACCATAGTCATTGTCTCTGACTCAAAATCGTACGAATAAACCGAACCACCTTCATGCCTCTTGAAGATCACATCTCCCTTGATCCTCAAGCAAAACAAGGGGACCATGTCGATTAAGCTGCCTCTGGTAATCTTATGGTGCTTCGTCCACACGGCATCATCACCCTGGCCTACAACACTCTTCAGCTTCCATACATCTATGTGGAGATCCTCATGAGTGATGAACCCCAAGAGGCTGCCCATTTCGAGAATCCGATCGTGGGTCCCACAAATCTTGGGGAGCGGTACGAGGTGGAACTTCTCAGTTTCCAGATCCATAGACACTGTGAAGTTGTTGTCAGAAGAAAGAGTTGGAAGCCAATGCAGCGCTCCAATGGCCGAGACAGGACTGAAACCAAAACGAGGAAGCCGCCCAGAGGGAGGTCCGTTCACTGGCTTCCATGATCTTGAGCCGAGGTTGAGTGTCTCGCAGGCAATGTATTTCATGTCGTCCATGAACAAGTGGACCACCTTGTACCTGCCACCGGTCAAGGAAAATCCGTATGATTCCCATTCAGGACGAGTCAATGTACCCACAGGAAGAGCAAGGAGCTTCCTGGTGACAGGGTTCATGACCAAGACCCCTCCTTTTTTGAGTCTATTGTCTAGCAGGATGAAACCATTGCATGCTGCTCTAATGCTACCCAGGCATTCGATCCCATAATCGCCAGTAACACCTTTCCCTTCTCTGCACTCAACAAAGTTGATGCTAAATTTGGAAGATCTATTAGCCATCTGATATGCAAACATGTTGAGCGTTTGTGATTGAAGCACTTTCCCTTCAACTGAAAACTTGTTTCCCCGGTTCGAAGATGTTGATGTTGGAGAGGAATAATGATGGGAGCT
Source organism: Linum trigynum (assembly GCA_964030455.1). Classification (NCBI taxonomy): domain Eukaryota; kingdom Viridiplantae; phylum Streptophyta; class Magnoliopsida; order Malpighiales; family Linaceae; genus Linum; species Linum trigynum. The sequence continues at coordinate 35,190,535 of OZ034814.1, read as the reverse complement.
ACCCATGGGGATCGGTTTCACGTATATCAAAACGGATTCAGACTGCTCAAGACGGTTGTTGATGAAGGGAAGGCTGTTGATGATATCGTACCACGCCTTGCAAACAAACCTCGAAGATGGCAGTGACTCAAGCGGTAGCTTCATGAGAATGCTTGTGATGCAATCTTTGTCAAGGTAAGAAGAGACTTGTTTCTCCTTCCCTTCATCCTCCACCTTCTTAGACATTGATCTCTCCTTCACTAACTCCAAGAACTTGGTGCTGTTCCCCATTTCTTTGTTCATGTTTCCCTCGCTTCACCAAACAAACAGAACAGTCAGAATAGAGGAATCATTTCTATTTTCACCTAGAATCATGGAGATAATCCTGAAAAGCACTTCATCTGACTGAGAGTCCCGATGACCAACAATTGAACTCCGTCCATTTTCATCATAATTGCAAAACAACAGAAATCAAGAAACCCCACGTAAATCTTAAACAAAAAATCAAAATTCAGTGACATTTGGAGTTGGATGGATGATCACCAACAACTCCCCCATCATCAGGTCAGAAAATTCGCAGAGACCCAGAACAAGGAAGAGATCGAAGAACCCCGAAACGGAGGATTTTCGGAATCCTGAACCAAACGGACAAACAGAACGAGGAAAACGCCGATCGACCCAAGTAACAAAACAAACGGAAGAGAGATATAAGACGGCATACCTCAGGAGAGGAACGACGGAGGAGAAGCGGCGGTGACCGGTGAAGGGAGAAAGATTGCAGTTGAGGAATGGGGTTTTAGTAGTGGAAGGAGACTGGCAGCAAGGAGAGAGCCAAAGTCGGTCAATTTTCATGGGAAGCGACGATGGCGGAGATGGACTGCCATTTCTAGCTCCGCCCGTCGTTCCAATCAGAGCAATCCAAGGTGGCACACGGTGTCGTTTTATGCTTGACTGAAATGGCTGAATCTTTTGTTTGGTTTCTTACTGGGCCTAACAAAATCAGCCCAAAATTTGATGCGAAATTTTGAACTACAGTGTGAATTTGAGTATTAAAACGCATTCAGGAAAAAGCTCAGTGTCTATAGATGTAAAATACGTGGCTACTGAGCTACTCAATCGAATACTAATAGCTCGCCGGTGCCGCGCTAACAGTTGTGGCGCAAGGTAGCAGAAGAACCCTACGAATCGATTTCATTTTGGATAACGGTTTTGATTTCTCACTCGGCAGTTACCTTCGAAATCCAAAAGCTTTGTGCGAGGAAAAGAGCAGTTGTTTGGGGATTCGGCGGGTGATTAAGTGGTGCAGGAGAGTGCAGGTAAGCGTTCATGTGCGATTCTAGCGCTAAATAGTATCGGAATATCGGTTGGGTTTCTTCCAAATTGCGTTTCCCTCGTAGTGTTTTCGTTGAAATTGGATAACTTTGATGTTAGTTGGGTGTATAGGCTTGTTCCTCTTTGCTGCGTCTCTGATGCACATAACCTGTTTGATGATTTGCTCCTCTGAAGAATGGGTCTGGCTAGGGGGTAGTGTAGATAGCTTTCTGTTAACTGCTAGGTGATAGATTGGGGTTTGCTGTGGATTCATACTTAATTTGAGTTTTCTTTTTCGCTGAAGATCCTTACTTTGATGTTCTCTGACCAGAGATGAGTCGATTGCAATCACCTTCCGCCCTGAAACGAAAGCGCCCGGACTCAAACTCTCAGGGTATGACCGATCAAGAGAGAGTCGTCTACAAGCTGATCCACGAAAAAGAGAATATGGGAATATGGGTGCGAGACATCAAGCGATCCTCGAATCTCCAAGACACCATTGTCAACAAATCCATCAAATCCCTCCTGGACAAGGGCATGATCAAGGAAGTGGTCAACGTCCAGAACAAGACGAGGAAGACCTACCTGGCAGCAGAGTTCGAACCTTCCCCGGAACTAACGGGTGGGGCATGGTACGACGATGGGAACCTCGATGTGGATTTCATCAATGCTGTAAAAAAATTATGCTCGCAGAAGATAAAACAGCTAAAGGTGGCTACAGTGGAGAGTGTGATGGACTCAGTCAAGGCTAGCGGGGCGTTCAAAGCCGATTTGAAGAAAAATCACTTTGAAGAGATCTTTGGTGCTCTGGTTCTGGACAACGAGGTGATGGAAGTGGAGAGCAACGGGATGGGGGAGTTCGCGGGTATAAAGGTGGGGAAAGTTTGCTACAAAGCTATTGGTAAGCGAAGAGTTGGAGCTGCTGCTGCTGCTGCTGCTGCAGCAGAGCCTAGGATTGGGGCGATGGCGTCCATACCTTGTGGGGTATGTCCAAGGATAAGTAGCTGTACTCCTGATGGGGTCATCTCTCCCGGTACTTGTGTCTACTACCAGAAGTGGCTCGACTTTTGAAGATCAACAAGCTGTGGTTTATAGTGGAAATGGTAAATAGGACTCCTCTGCCTTTATGATTTGGAGCTTCAATGGCTTGCTCACGGTGCAAGTCTCGAATCGGAAACCATTGTCCTGGAGATAGAAGCACCCTGTTCTCTGTGCAGGGATCAGAAGTACCGCTGCTAGCTACTTTGAAGACCTTTTGTTTTTCTTTTCTGTCGGTTTGTTTCTTTCATCATTAGTTACATAGGAGTTGATTATTGTCCCTTCATCAACTGCTCTGGACTTGGATAACTGCTTTCTGATTATAGATCTCAGGTTTAGGAGCTCTTATTGGCAAATCTGCAACTGTCCAGAGTTCTGTTTCCTGCTGCAATTTGACTTGGGTGCTCAAGTGGAAAGGTTAGTTAGAAATCCACCGTCTTCATAAGCAGCATTTTCATTTTGATCAATTGCGTCATTCAGCCAAATGGCATTGCCTAGTCACTTGAGATTTGCAATAGAAAGAATCTCTATTCAGTCTTCATTAGAGATTCAACTTAGAATCATTAAGGAAAAAGTATAGTGGTGCCTTTGTTGTTTCAAACAATAACTCGGCTTAGTCCAGACAACTTCCAACAAAGCTGCTATGAAAAAAGAATTGTTCATGTTCATCATCAACGAGTTATTATGTTACTGATTAATATTATTCTCAAATTTCGTAAAACAATCAAGACACCAATAATCGCTAATTTTTATTAGTTAAGCTAGTTATAATCCCTATATATTAGTTAATGAAGAAGCTCCTCTATCATTTGCAATGCAACCCTTTCCTCTTCTTCTAACATTCCTCCTTCTTCCACACTACTAATTACCTTGTCGTCCGACGAAGAACCACCACCAAACTCTCCTCCTCCTCCGCCGCCACCGCCACCGCTTCCCTCCACCGCCTTCCCAGCAGCAGCAAGCTGATGATCATCAACCCTCACGACCCATTTCGAGTCCCCGGCCCGCTTCTGCCAAACACCAATGTGGCAGCTCTCAGTATCCAGCCTCAAGCAAGTCAGCGAAGACGACGACACCGCTTTGCCGCAGTACTTTTCCCGCAGCCTGGCGCTCAGACCCGACGTCGTTTTAGCGGCGGGTGATGAAGAGGGAAAGTTGGTCTTGGCGTTGCGGCCGCTCATGAGGACGGCGGCTTCGTCGTAAGCTCTGGCCGCTTCGTCCGCCGTCTCGAACGTTCCCAGCCATACCCTCGTCTTCCTATAGCCATGCAAAGAAAATTGTTATATATATAAATTGGATTTTGAAGTGAAAGACTGATCAGCATTTTGAATGGAGTTGAAAGGGAGATTTGATTAGTGTTTTACAGCAACGGGTGGCGAATCTCTGAGACCCATGAGCCCCAACGGCGTTGCCTCACGCCTCTGAACTTCTTCTTCGCTTGTACCATTTTGATATAGTGTACAGTACGTGCTCTCAACTCGAAGGAATGTTTGGTTTTGCTCGGAATGAAGTTGTGTAGTGTAGGTGTATATATAAGAAGTAAGAACTCTGGTATACTATGCCGATAAACATCGGGGACAAAATACACCTGTATAGTCAAAATTTTCGAGCTTGTGTCAATGATAGTTAAATTTTAAAAAATATTACTTATAATTACTTCCGTCAAGTTTCTTTATGGTACAAATTAAACATTTACATTAACCTTATGGAATAGCAAATTCAATTTGTACTCCTTTTCCTTTTTGTACAAATTCCTCAAATTTGTTTATTGCACAATTGAAATTTCACCTTTAACGATGTGAAACAAATTCAACTTTTATATGAAAGCACTGGTAATGATCAACGTTGTTCATAAACTTTTTAGTGTTAACTAAAGCCAGAGAAATCTTTGAGCAAAACCCGATGCGTAGTGTGGTGGTAAATTTTGTAGTCTGAAAATCATGAGTTCGTCCTGTGCTTCAAAATCGCAGGTGCGTTTGTTTTCAACGCGTGTTTAACTATAAGGTAGGATCTCACGTTGTATATCGTGGTTCTCCCAATTCAAGGAGCTCAAATATACCACTTGTCGAGAATCAATTGATCTCAATAATCTAATCTAAATTGTTGGAAGACATTCAGTAGTGGATTATACCATTGACTAACACAGAGTGTCTTAGCTTCTACCGCTAATTAAGTTGAGCTAAAGCAGGTGATGATGACCTATGGCCAAAATCAGTTGTAGGGTAGACTGGGGAATATTATTCTTTGCCATAAATTTGTGTTTGTTTACGTCCCACATGGAAGATTTTACAGATCTCAGAACGAATGGTACGTTTGATGTAAATGGAAGATCTTACAGATCCCTGAACTCCAGCCATGGAGTAAATATTGCCTCACGAACCCATGCTCCATTACTTCAGTCGTTTTCCTTGCTGCGTCACATAATATTCCATATTTCACTTTCCTCTCTTAGGGTCTCTTCGTTTTGGTCTTCATCCACAAGACCACAACCAACTAAACTATCAAATGGTGTCTTTTTTTTTTGTTTTTTGTTTTGACAGAAGCATTAGTTCATTAATAGTAACAATAAATGGTCCAATTTGCATTGTATTAGTGGGTAGAAGTATCAAGTATGCATGTGTTGTAGTTGAACAAATCTTGTAGCCTTGGAGGAGATTGGAAATTTGGAATGATATAATGTATAGTAGGTCGATTCTTCTTGCATGTGTTGATTTTCCTTTCGATGAATGTGAGTAGGATCCTTGTTTGGCTTATGTCGTGAAGTCGATTCAAAATATCGTCATACTCATTCAACGCCTAGCTTAATTCTTAAGATTTTTCTAGTTTCTTTTATACTTACAAAAATATGTATAATAGCTCTATGATTCTTGTAAATATAGACTTTTCTTTAGATGAATATGAGTGTGATCGACTTGTTTGACTTACCTGATTGAAGTCAATTTAGATCTTTCTAGTTTATTTTATAGTTACAAAAAATATCATGTTAATTAGTATGTGCATTGTCGAGAATCCTCTAATATATTGGGAATCGTAATCTCGTGTGTCAAGAATTTATGGTCTCGTGTTGGTCGATTAGAAAAAAAAAAAAATTTGGCTTAACTATGTATCTGATGAAAAATTTTCTCAGTACTTGTGTTTGAGAATCTTAATCTCGCGAATAGTTTAGATTTGCTAACAGAACATTTACACCAATATCAATGATTGATTGTTCGTTATAAATGGTCACACAAAGTGATGAACGGTTAAGCGATCATAATAAAATAACCTTAAAATAGTTTATTTTTTTATACTTTTGTTTTGAAGATGATGTTGGGCTGTAGTAACAATCCATGTTCTTTCCTCCCAACTTGAGGCCAATTCTTTGGACACAAAGCCCATCTCAGCCCAACACCAAATTTTTTTTTGTCATTTGATGCCCCTCAAACCCTAGCACCTTTGTCTGTGTTTGTGCCAGCCTGCCTTTGTCATTTTCTTAACTTCAATGCTCCACAAACCCTACAACCAAGAAGCCATTACTGTCTTCTTTCTTTTTGCAGCAAGTTGAAACTTCACGTTCTAAGTGTTTTGCGTCTACGTAATTGAGCGTTGAATAAGTATAAACAGTTGACAAACACCAAAGGTAGATATTCCTGCAGGTGCTATCAGACTAACTAATTACTTGACGGACAATAAAACTATCTCATAAGCTATTCGTTGTATCATCGATTTATCTCAATAGCTCAAATGGCCAGAAAAAAGTAGAAAATATGCATTAAATTACATTGTTATAACGTTCCTCCGAACAAAATTCAATCATTGGCGAACTGTTGCACAAATCCGTCATTACCGTATGTTAATAATGCCCATATGAAGTTCAACAAGATCAATAGCTGAACACATATAGGATGGTTCGGTGGTCATGTAACGATATACAATGATCTTTTCAAGTGTTGAGCCCAGTAAATACCATCCAACTTTTGTTTGACAGCTATGATGAAGTTTGACGATGTATATGAAATTTATTTCTCGCTGTTCCTAACTATAACTCAAATGATTGGAATGAAACTAAATGTATTCGAAAGCTAATTATGTCCAAAATTTAACGATTGAATTAAACACGTAGAGATTTCACTAACTCCCAAGATAATGAGCCCCAGCTATATTCCTGTCGATCCCACTTCTAATTTTCTCATTTTGTCAATCAATTGGTGGGTTTTAATTAGACGAGCAAAGAAATTTAATTTTGGATTCATGAAGAACCCTAACCAGCATTGCAGTATATGGTGTGAATTTACACCTGGAAAAGATGTTCATTTTCAGTTAAAACAACAACATCTAGGGCTTGTTTTTGGCAAAGCAACAGCTCACTCTTCACATTCTTTCCCAATGACCCCTCTCTTTCCTTGCCAAAAGCTAACTTCAGAAAGAAACTAATCTATTTTCATCAAATTCACTTTCTTTTTTTCTCCCTCTACTTCAACTGGAATTTCATTAGTCGATTATTTTTAATAAATTGAGACTATAAACTTATATGAATTCTTCGAGTAAGTGTAGCCCTCAATCTCTACTGACATTTTATATATCTTTTGACTTTTGATCTATGCAATTAGTGAATTATTGTTAGCGAGTCGAGCTAGATTTCAAACAACAAAAGTTTATCGTTAAGGAATCATGGTATACATATGCCCTATGAACCAGATTGAACGTTGTAGGAATAAAAAAATTGAACGAATTGTTATTTACATATTTAAATGCCTTTGAAAACCGCTTAATTGTTGCAAAAATTAAATATTTAACAACTTGACAATCTTGAGAGATCACACTAACTAAAAAAACTGTCATTTTGCTAGATATCGAATCATCAGTTAACATTAGAATCGTATAATTAAGCAAATTTCATTTAAAAATTAATGAGATTGTTAGTAAACATTGCACAATTATGTCAAAATCGATCAAAATTTAGCTAGATCTTATGTGGAAGCATGCTCCATTAATTTCCAAAAAAAATCGTGAGTAAGTACTTAACAATATTAACTCATGATCAACTTCTATTCCCTTGTAACAAACACAAAATGAAGACTAAACTAAACGAAGAAGATAAGAAACCAAAAAGACACTTCCTATTGCAAAGATCAGCAATGGTGGAGAAGTTGCTTTCTCTATTTCCCCATTTCTTCATTTTTCCACCTCTCTCTTTACTTAATTTTTCTTGTATATAAGTGCTGGGTTAGACAGACTTACAGGCAAAAGAAAGTAAAGAAGGAATTGCAAGAAAAATACAGAGCTATAAATCGAGAGTGAAAGGGCAAGAGAGAGAGAGAGAGAGAGAGATGTGTGTTTCTTTGGAATTCTAAACTTTCCATTTAGTTCATATCTGATCTCTTCTCACCAGCCAGCTGATCTCTTCTCTCTCTCTCTCTCTCAGCTGCAGGTTTCTCTCTGAACTTTCTGATCAGTCTCTCATTTCATCATCATCATCAATTCATCATTATTGTAGAATAATAAATCTTTTTTTAGCTCTCTCCTTGGGTTTTGGTTCTCCTCTGCATGCTTTTTTCCATTTTAATTTGCTGCTCTCTCTTGGTTTTTCTTGTATTTATAACCCAACATAGAAAGGAATAAGAGCTTGTGAAGGGAGGAAGAGAGGGGTAAAAAAGCACCAAAAAAGGAGCAAGAATTTAGCTCCTTCTGAAACAAAATCTTCTTCTTCTTCTTCTTCTTCTTTCTCAAGATCTCTCTTTCTCTCTTCCTACAAATTCTTCCTCTCTCTGTCTCTCTCTTGTGTTTTTCTTATCCTTTTTGGGAGTTTAATCCCATAGCATAAGCTGATTTGAGATCTCTACTTCTTTTGTTGTATATGATATAGTTGTTTCCATGGCTTTCCCATACACAAACCCTACTAAACTAGAGCAAGGTCCAATCTTTTCTCTCTTTAATCAAAAGGGTTGATTTTAAATTTTTGGCTATACCCCTTAATCTAGCTTTGTAGCTAATGTGTAGCAACGATCTAGCTTGCTAACAAGCCTTAAATTGATCTTAATCATCCATTTCAACTGAGATGGAGTGAAAAACATGGACAAGTACTTGATTGTCCAAAATGAGGAAAGTTTTTTCCTTTGTCATTTTGGGTCCAGAAAATGAAAAAAATCATTGCACTTTTTTTTACACATGTAATTCTAGCTCCATGAAAACAGTTAAAGGACAGTACTGGAGAAATGGGTCTTTGTTACTTTGTGTCTCCCTAGCAAGCTCTCGCTAGCTAAGAGCTCTATGATAAGACTTCATACACACAGTTACACCTATCTTCTTCATTCATTCTTCTTGTTTTCTCCAAAACTCTCAAAAATGGCTCCTCCGTCGAGATCTGAAGAGAAAAGTCCAAAACTTTGAAACCCTTTTCTCATTCTTACCTTTGCTTATAGGTAGATCTCACAAATATGCTTACTTTATGCTCTTTTCCCCTTTTTAGGGAGTGTAGAGTTTGGAGAAGATCAAGAAGAGATCAACAACAGAAGCAGCGGCAACATGGGAAGGGGGAAGATCGAGATCAAGAGGATTGAGAACACGACGAATCGCCAAGTGACGTTCTGCAAGCGCAGGAATGGGCTGCTGAAGAAAGCCTATGAGCTCTCTGTGCTTTGTGATGCTGAGGTTGCCCTCATTGTCTTCTCCAGCCGTGGCCGCCTCTATGAGTACTCCAACAACAAGTAAGCTAATCTTAGAATCAATAAGCTTAGTATAATTAATTAGTACTGTGTTTAGTGATTTAAGTTTTAATTCTATATATGGATCGATGATCTACATACCCAGATCTATGCACCTCATAATCCCATTTCGTACAAATGGGGTATTTCTTAACCTTTGGAGTAGAATTATGGAGTAATAATTGTAGGGTTGTACTTAACCACTAGGTCTAGTTAAATCGTTAGGTTACTAGTTCTAGTTGGGGATGTGTGTATATTTTTAATGCAGTACCTAAGGTTACTAGTTCTAGTTCCCTCAAATGTGAGGGATAAATCCCTAGCACATAAAAATCTTTTTTTTTTGTTGTTGTTGTTGTTATTGTTTTTTGGGTTCTTAATTATGTAAAAGAATAAAGTGAAAAATTGCTCTTAAGCAGAAAAAATTAACTTCATCTAAAGGGTTTACCTAATGGTAATAGGTTGGATGATACCCATCCCGGGATAAAATCATTATAAAAATTATTAACCTAATTAATCAGCTCTAGCTGCATGGGGAAAAGATGAAATTGGGGCATAATCTGAAATTTTACAAGAGATTCAGTGCACTGTGTGTCTGGATGAAAATGGTTTATGAAGAATGTGGGTTGACAGGAACCTAGCCTTCCTTCTTTTCTCTCCTTACTCCTGATTCTTTTTACCTCATCTAATCTGTATATATAAACAGTCACATTTGTCAGTTTTCTGTTTGCATGATGATGAGAGAAGCTGAATATATAGCTCTACAAGAAGGAAAAGACAAGTCAACCATTGGATATTGGTTAATTGTGTCACATATATGATAACTTACTATGTTCAGCACTCTTTGGATTTTGTTTGCATTGCAACAGCTAGCCTGCACCCACTGATCTCACTCTTCTATATATATATATGGAGTCTGAAACATGGATTCCCTTTTTGGTGTTGCAATCTTGAACTACTATTAGATCATTATGGGTTAAGTGAGTTTCTTCTCATAGTTAGCCTTTCCCATTTTTGGCTTCAAAAACCTCATAAGAACATCTCTACTCTCTCTCTGTCCATTTCCAAGTTTGAGATTCTTGATTTTTTTGTCTTCTGAGAAGTATTAGTAATATTACAGCATGTATGAGTTTATTTATATGAGGTTTTAGATATTATGACCTTATTCTGAGTATATTATTATGATAAACCCTATCACAAGGCTATACATTGGTAACCTGGACAACTCTTGTCTAGCTATAGCTCTAGGGTTTCCACTTCCAGTTATGTGAGGGAGACTGGTGACTTTTTCCCCTCATATATTTACCTAATCACTAATTGGGGTTCTTACAGCCCCAACCCACACTGACAATGACAAGAAAACAAGGTTCAGATGAACAGTAGGAAAAAACCCATAAATATATAGGTGCATAAATGACAATAAAAGAGCTATATAAATGGACCAAAAAGAAATCAAAATTTAAGACAATGGGAAAGAAAGAAGAAAGTTGTTGGGGCTGATAAAAAGAGAGGGAGAGAGATGTGGAGTAATTTGAACTATTGGTGAAGAGATCTTCTTTCACAAAAACAGAAGGAAAAGTTGGAAGTACTTTGCTCTTCTGAAACATTCCATTTCTTGCCTGCAGTTCTGTATACAACTACCACAACTGGATGGGAATGGTGTCCCTCATCAATTTTGTTTTACAAAGTCCCTCATTAATAAAAAGATGGAAATTTTCACAAATTTGAAATTAGTTTATCTTCACCCATATTTTGAAAAAGTAAATTGGGACGTAGTATCTTTTTAAAGCATATAATTTTGGTATAGATATAAGATGAAATCGTAACGGCAATTGAATCGTTAAAAGCTCTTATCGGCGAGTATAAATTAGTATGCGGTTTTAGTAGGTAAAAATAACCTCGAACAACCTATTAGTGACTTTTGAATATATGACTTTTGATAAAGAAAATAATATCTTTAGTTTATATTGGTGTCTGCTTGCTTCATTATTCCTCCTATCTTACACTAGCTAGGGCTTTCTGATCATCCATATCTTATTAAATATTATTGAACTTTCATTCACTTTTTTTCTTCATATTCTTTCTGTCATTGCTTTTTCTATGTCCCTCCTTTCTTTACTTGGTGTCTTTAGTCCTCTAGAGAGTTAAACAAAATGTATCATGGAAAGGGAAACTCTGAGTCAACTTAACAATGGACACAGTTTCTCTACACACAAGAACAACACATGAAGCTGTCTCTCTGTCTATAGCGCCTTGGAACTCTAATAAAAAGTCATTGTCCATCGTTTCTTCTGATGCTCAGCAATAGTAATGATTAGGGTTGTGCATCAATTTTGGTTGTGTGTGAACCGGATCGAGTTGAGTCGTGATAAATGTAATTTTATTATGCGATATTGTCTGATGATTATATGATATTTCTTTGGTGTGTTATTTTTAAAATTAATTAGTAGCATCAAGTCGACAATAGAGAGGTACAAGAAGGCAAATTCCGACAACACCCATACTGCCTCTGTAACTGAAATTAACGCTCAGGTAATTACATCTAACATCTACTTCTAGCCAGATTATTACGAGAATTAGATGGTGAATTATGAACTTTATGATGATTATATTTGATAAATTCTAACTCATTACATTTCACAATGCTCTCATTGTAATTCACGATCCATTATATATGGTGGTGCTAGATTGTGGAATCTATCTTTCTTTTGAAGAAAACAAATTAACATCCACTGCTTTTCAATGAACTTCATTGTAAATGTTATGAAATATGGAGGATGAGATCGAACTTTTGATAAATGTAATAATATGTGTGTGTTTTTATTGCAGTATTACCAGCAGGAGTCAGCAAAGCTGCGCCAACAAATTCAGGTGCTCCAGAACTCCAATAGGTGAATTCACTACCCATATTTTCTTCTTCTTCTTTCCTAGCGGCAAGTTGAATTAATATTTTATCTTTTGGGTACCAAAGAAGAGAATCCATAAAAATGTGGGGCGTGTTTTGGAATGTTAAGCATGCTTTGCAGGCACCTCATGGGGGAATCCTTGGGTTCACTGTCTGTGAAGGAGCTGAAGCAGCTCGAGAACCGGCTCGACCGTGGAATCAACCGAATCCGGTCCAAGAAGGTATAAACAAATAAATTATTACATGCTAAAATTTTGATAATTACTTTGGTTAATTAATATATTGTGCTTACTATTGTGGCATTTTTTACAGCATGAGCTGCTTCTAGCTGAAATTGAGTATCTGCAGAAGAGGGTAATAACTATTATGAATAGAATTATTATTTCTAACAAAATTAATTACCATCTAAAATTAAGTTCTACATACTAATATTGACTAATAGAATTAATAAATTTCTTGTGTGAAAGGAGATTGAGCTGGAGAATGAAAGTGTCTGTCTTCGCACCAAGGTAATGTGCACATATAAATGCCGCGGTCATTAATTATTATTGATATATGTATTAATCATAAGTTAATAACAACTAATTACAATTACGATCGATAATATTTGGGTTTGATTCATGGGGAAATTTTTTGATTACAGATAGCGGAGGTGGAGAGGGTTCATGAAGCAAACATGGTGAGCGGAGCCGAGATGAATGCAATCCACGCGCTGGCGGCTTCTCGCAACTTCTTTGCTCCACAAATGATGGATCCTCCGCCGCAGCAGCAGCCACAGGACCTTTTCGCTTCCTCCGGCGCCGGCAGCAGCAGCCACCACGGCCATCACCACCACCACCACGACGAGTCTCCAACTCCGGCCGACAAGGATTCCGGCCACGGCCACCTCCACCTTGGCTGATAATGGTGTTCTCATGGTCAGCATGACGCATGCAAGCACATCCGCGAACATGCATTGCATGGAAATGATTATTAATATATAAGTCTGTGGTAATGTGGAAGAGATTCAAACAATAAGTGAGCTACGTAGATTGTGGTGTGTGTTTGTGTTAATGAATGAATACCCTAAGTGGTTAATTTGATGATTACTTTTCTTTAATAGTGTTTTAATTTGTTGTTTAAAGAGGGCTTGTTGTGGTGACACGATTCATTGAAATTATGCATGTTTTAAGTCGTGTGTATCACTACAAGAAACATAAGATTTTGCGACGGATGAATTCGTCACCAAAGTCCAGTTATCCGTCGCAAATGCAGTATCGCAACAAGTTCACGAAACTATTACTATTTGCGACGGAAATAAATCCGTCGCAAATGATGCCCTTCCGCGACGAAATTGATTCCCGTCGCTAAACCAGTCTTTTTGTAGTGGTACGAAAGTGAAATCTTGAGGGCTTTGGCTTATAGGTGGGCTTTGGCTTGCGAAGAATTTGTGTGGTGGATTGTTACTCGAATTGATTAGTTGGTGGGTTTGAGAAACCAATTTTGAAAATCGATTCATCTTTTATCGAATCCGATCATACCAAATAAATCTTATGATCAATGATCAATTCGGTTCGATAAATTAATTAATTAAAAGCTGCCTACAACAAACCGAATGATTCATTAGAGGAGCACCCGATTAACCGTCCGAACCGCTCGAGCGATTGGTCCGTGCCCCCTTTCATCCAAATCCGAACTACTTCTTTCTTACACAGTCAAGTAAAAATAGTAAGATCCAACTTTGATGTGTTCCACTCTTTAATTTCTACACATCCATAGCCCTGAACCAAGTCCCTGAACCCTCAGTTGTGAAGCCAACACAAAACTTACAAAAGAAAATTTCCCCAACACAAAACTCCGCCCCACAGACGAAAATGTGCACTGCTCCTCGCCAGTCTGAGTGCATCATTCAGAGGATTGCACACTTCGGCTGCTGCTTCTCAGACTGCTTCCGATCAGCTGCCTCCTTACGCAGCTCCTCGGCTACCTTCTCAGATCTCTCAAGCTTCTCTCGAAGCATACGAATCTCGTCCTTCAGAGCTTCCTCTGCCTTAAATCGCGCAGCCTGCTCCTCCTCCAGCCTCTCAGCCGTCACCTTCAGCTTCTCCTCAATCTAACATTTCACACACATCAAACAATTCGTGGTATGAAAAAATAGACACAAAGCAAAGACAATACATGATCAACAGGAATTAATATCGATTATCGAAGAACCATTTCAGTGATTCGCTTAAGCTGATCGTCGTATGACTTGATCATCTCCTCTTTCAGCTTAACCAGTTCCTCATTCGTGGCTGCACCGTTTGAATTCAGTGAATCCACTTGATGTTGCTTATCAAGCAGGACCATGTCACGTTTCTGCAGTATCATCAAAATTCATCGATACGATTTACTCGAGCAGACGAGTTGAGCTAAGTATCATCATCAGGGGCAGAGCTAATTAATATTTCGTATATCACCATCGACAAACCTGCATCTCGATGAAGACATCGTCTGTGTAGGGCCTCCCACCGTTCTCCACCACGACATTGTTCACTAGTGCCATGAGCTCCTTCACCTGTCCAGCTCTCTTCGCTTCATCCTTCGTGTTGTTATCGAACAACACCATCCGGTTGTGACAGAGTGAGAGTATTTCCTATGCATGAATGAGTTCAACAAGTGCAAAAATCAGTACTACAGAGAAGCAAAAAAACAACATTCCAAAAAAGCGAAAGTTTTGGCTGGGAATTAAGGAACCTTTAAAGGCTGAGGACAATTACGGCCCAGAAAATCGTCTAAAGTTCTGCCCTTCTTGAGCTCATCTCCACCGGTGAACAGAACAATCATGTACTCGACTATCTTCTTTCCGAACAGATGCTGCAGGTTGCGAATCGTCGCTGCTTCCTCCTCTGTAAACCGAGTCTTCACCGAGAGCACGAGGATGACCGCGTGGATCCCGTGTTTGGCTATGCTGATGCATTTGGCGAGCTCTTCCACGATTCGATCGCGTCCCAGGGAGACATCGAAAAGTCCTGCAGAAGAAGAAAAAAAACATCAGTTCCTGCAGAGGATCTGCAAAAAGCAGAGCTATATATGGAGGAATCAAGTGAATGTATCAACTAATTAAGCTTAGCTTCGTACCAGGAGTGTCAATGACATGGACTATCTGGCCATCTTCCGAAACAGCAATCTGCAGCTCGCAGCTAGTGGTGACGCCAGATGAACTGAGCTGCGAATCGAAGACCTCTTCCCCGAGAATCGTATTACCTGTTGCGCTCTTACCGTTACCAGTACGTCCAACTAGAACGATTGTTCGAGTTTCACTAGATGGTGAGGTGAGCTCCCACTCATCTTCAATGGAGCATCCTCCCATTTTTGGGAAATTCTGAACATCCATAAACCACCACCATATATAAGACTATGCAAACCCACAAAGGAACTATACCATTCAACATGCTAAATAAACACCCTCATCGAATAAGAAACAATTTTCAGGGTTTGTTACCACAACAATGGCGAGTGAGGGAGCTGGAGAGTCGGCGAGGAAACGGGTAGGCAAGTCAGAAGAGAAGCTGCCTCTCACCTCTTAGTCTCCTGTTCTGTGAAAAGAAAGGAAAAGGGTAGATGAAACATCAGAGTAGAGAGAAGTTATACAGTTGGAATTGGACTCTGCTTGGACCAATATTTTTGCTTCGGCAGGGGCAGAGCATGATTTAGCATAAACACGAAGGCCCAAATAAGGTAATCTCTTGTGGATTTTTTTTTCTTTCTTTTTTTGTCATAGAGGTAATCTCTTGTGGATTGACATCTCGCAATTGTTGCTGATCTAGCAAGTTGAACGTTGAACTGATTGGCATCTCATTTTACACCGTGGTCATTCACTTTAGAAGCTAGCCACCTCCACCTTGGCTGATGAATCATCATATCTTGTCATCACAGTCGGCATGAAAGTGAATATGATGTTAGAGATTAACTTTCATGAATTATACTTCATCTATAGACGATTTGATCTGGGTACATCAACATCTGCCACATACCACATCAAACCGCATATATGACATGCATACATAGCTCTCTGCTCAGCACTCAAAAGCCAGTAAGCCCCAGAAATTTGAAAGGTCATATATACACCAGAACTAAAATCTCGACATCATCACATCATGAGCCCTCAACCAAAGTCCTGAGTCCGAATCCCGAGTCCAACAACTTTGAACGCAAAATGAGTATCTGCCAACACATTAGCCCGACAGAGCAAATGTGTACTGCTCTTTAGTTCCATCAGAGGATTGTGCACACCTTCTCAGCCTTCTTGCGGAGCTCCTCGGTTTCCTTCTGAGCTCTCTCTAGATTCTCCCGGAGCTGGCGGATTTCATCGTTGGATTGCAACTGGGCCATCTGGGCGACCTCCTCTGC
Organism: Linum trigynum; assembly: GCA_964030455.1. Lineage (NCBI taxonomy): Eukaryota > Viridiplantae > Streptophyta > Magnoliopsida > Malpighiales > Linaceae > Linum > Linum trigynum. Next base: position 35,174,251 of record OZ034814.1, on the reverse strand, counting down.
CCTCAGTCGTGCAGCTTGCTCCTCTGCCAGTTGCTGCTCCAGCCTGCTTGTCGTCTCCCGCAGCTTTTCCTCGACCTATTTCACACCATCGTGTTAAAGGGAAAAATATAGGGCAAGGTTAATCTGCATAAACGGTCAACGACTTTCAGGGCCACGTCTTTCACTAGACTTTGGCCTTTGAACTAACAAAAGAAACAGCCACTCTGTCATTTCCAAGTTTCCGAGTCAACTCATGCAATTTAACTAAGACACAGAGATAGATGGCATGGTTGTTTATTTAGTTAGTCTACAGTTTAAAGTTCAGTGAACAGTTTGTTAGTGGCCTTATGAGTTCAATGGCCATTGATGTAATTTACCAGACCTAAGTAAGAATTGAACAGGTGAAGAGAAGGAGAAGAACAGGGAAAGGGAAAGGGGAAAAGTACCATTTTAGTAATGCGTTTAAGCTGTTCATCATATGCCTTGTTCATTTCCGCTGTCAGATTAACCAGTTCCTGATCAGAGGCACCATTCAAGTTCTGGGCATTGACCTCATGTTTTTTATCACGCAGGATCTTTGCCTTCTGCAAATATCAATCATTCATTAACTTCAACATCACAGGGAATGAAGCAGCATCAAAGCACAATGCTGATGTTTCTTATCAAGAAAAAAGAAAGGGGACAAACCTGCATCTCGATGAAGATATCATCTGTGTAAGGTTTTCCATCATTCTGTGCTATGACACTGTCCACAAGTGTCATCAGCTGCTTAACCTGTTCAACTCTCTTCAGTTCATCTTTAGTCTTGTTATCAAAAAGCACAACTCGATTGTTACATAGTGACATGATTTCCTGCATGAGTTGAATAACTTGTACAAATCATTATTTCATCTTCAGTGAAGCAAAACAGCTATGAACGAGTACTAAAAATCCTCCTCATGGCTCCAACCCTCGAAGCCAGTAGAATTTTCAACCCAACCCCCAAAGATTCAGATGCAAACGCGCTGAATTCAATCAAACAACAAAAAAAGTTAAATCTTAACAGGCCCTACATGGCACTATAGAGAATCTTAGAGGACAACAGAAGGTGCAAGAAACCTGAAAGGAAAACACAAGCAGAAAGTCCTACTGAAATGGATTGAGATGTCATAAGAGGCTATTAACCTTCAAAGACTGAGGGCAATCACGACCCAGGTAATCGTCTAAAGTTTCATCATTTTCCTCGAGATCATCTCCACCAGTGAAGACTACAACCATGTAGTTGACTATCTTTGTCCCGAACAAAGACTGCAGGCTTCGAATTGCAGCTCCTTCCTCTTCCGAAAAGCGGTTCCTCACGGTCAATACAAGGATGACTGCATGAATTCCATCTTTTGCCATATTGATGCATTTGACTATTTCTTTGCCAATAAAATCAGATCCAATGGAAGCATCAAAAAGTCCTGGCAAAAATTACAAGTCAAATTTCTAGCTCTACAAAAAGAAGGCAGCAAGCATATAAATTGGACATTGGGACCGTGTTGAACACAAAATACTGGAGGCAAACAATTGGGACTTCATACCAGGAGTATCAATAACGCTGACAATTTGACCATGTCCCAAGACAGTTGTCTGCAATTCACAGCTGCTTGTAACACCAGACGAACTAGTCCTAGACTTGAAGACTCTTTCTCCAAGAATGGTGTTTCCTGTTGCACTCTTCCCATTGCCAGTTTTTCCAACTAACACGATCGTTCGAGGCTCACTAGATGGCATGGTTAACTCCCACTCATCTTCTATTGCAGACCCTCCCATTCTAAGCAAATCTGATGATCCTTCCTTTCTAGAAATTCAAATCATCCATCAAAAGATATATCAGAATAACACAGTAAAAAGGGGCAGGAAAATATGCACTTAACCACAACTATTATAACAAACACTCATAATCTTTTGCTTTGACAATGCAGAATGAAACAACCACAGAGACCCAGTAAACCTTCATCATCAGCAACACAGAAATCGATCATCCCGCGTTCAGTCCGAAACTATGCCAACAAACATTCAATACTCAAAAGGGAAAACTGGCAAAGCTTCACCGGTTCTATTTAGCCTACAGAAACCACCATTCTACCTAGAACTTGAACAAAGAGGAACGATTGTCCATCGATTTTTACGAAGAAACCCACCAAGAAACTAACATCCAACACGCCAAAACCTTCGATCAGTGACCGATTCTCAAGAACAGTAACAAGGGGAAAGAGAGAGGAAAGGTAAGTGAAAAACCCTGGTCCCAGCTAGCTAACAGAATCGATCAATCGTTCAGCCAAACGCTATACTAAGGAAACCCAGAAGCGACAAAGCCAAATCGAACAAGAAACATAGACAATCATCGCATGAAACCCCATCAGAAACTTTCCCAGTATTTACCGCGCAAATTTAGGAAGAGAACTCGAGAGTCGGCGTAAAGAGCTGGTAAGAAATTCAGAAGAAGAGATGCTGCTTCTCACCTCTAGTTATTCCCCGGTGAACTTGATTGGAGGCGGCGAACTTTCCGGGAAAGATTAACCTAGACTGAACGGAACGTTCGGGCGTGGCGGAATCTTGGACTCTGCTTAGCCAATATATATTTGCTTGCTTGGCGGGGAAGACTACTAGCAGCAGCTGATAATTGGTACCGGATCAGGGTAAAATGCATTTAAGTCCCTTAACTTTAGGTAAATTTCCATATAGACTCCTAAATTTGGTAATTCGCTGATTCTTTTGTGCAAGTTAAAAAGATGAATAAATAAGTCTTTAGTTACAATATGTGAGTTAATTAATCTCTTTAGACCTAATATGTTTTTTCTTTGCACTTTAGGTACAGTGGGTTTGATGCGTTCTCTCATCTTCAATATTGATTTAATTTAAAATGACTAAATTATTCATAAAATTAAAGATTATAAGATTTATTGAACTTCTGTGAAGGGACCAAATTATAAGATTTAGAATATATTTTTGTTTTTGTGTGCCTCTTAACTCTAATCCAAAAATTAATGAACTTAGTAGATTTATAATTAAAGGTTGTTTCACAAAAGTATTTATCTATTACCCTTGCCAGAAGCTAACCCTTCAGCCATGTTGAGAGAATGCATTTTCCAGCAGCATATGGTTAGAGCCTGCTATAACAAAAACCCAGACACAAATGCTCTAACAACCGACCAATGTTTGCATTCTGAATAGAGAAACACTTGTTAAAAGCTTTAAACATTTACATGAAGCTAGTAACCAGGCATCATTTATCATCCAAAACCTAAAAAAATCCGCAAAATAAACCTCCAGTAAGAAAACTCTGTACATCCTCAAACAAGTAAACTGGTCGATCTCTCTCTCAAGTCACAGCATTGCCTCTCAAACCCCCGGATTCGCATTGCTACTCAGCTTCCCTTGCAGCTTCCTCACACTCTCCCTAATCCACAACACCGCCGAATGCTTCTCAGCCTGATGCAACAGCTCCACAGTCTCCTTCTCAGCCTTCTCCAAACTCCTATGGAGCCACAGAACAGCAGAATGGGACTCGGCCCTCTTCAGAATCTCCCCTGTCCCCATCTGGGCCCTCACGAGACTTCGTTTCAACCACAGGATCGCAGTTTCCCTCTCTGCCTGCTCGCGGAGCCTCTCGGTCTCCGCTCGGGCACTCTCGAGGTTCTCTCTCAGCTGGCGGATCTCGTTGCTCGACTGCAAGTGAGTCAGCTGTGCGAACTCCTCTGCCTTGAGACGTGCGGCTTGCTCCTTCGCCAGCTGCTGCTCGAGTTTGACTGTTGTCTCATGAAGCTTCGACTCGACCATCTCAGTTATGTGTTTGAGCTGTTCTTGGTACAGATCATGCATCAGCTGTTTCAGACCGGCTATTTCCTGAGAAGAGTGGTGCTGAACTTGAAGGGCCTCAATCTCAGCTTGCTTGTTACGAATGATCTTAGTATGTTTCTGCAAAACGTCGATCAAGTAAACCCAAATTAGCATAAAGTCAAATTTGTGGACTGGAATCATTAGATGTATTATAAAACACATCACAGTATTGAACGTACTTAATTACATCCAATACCTCGATGAGTAATCTGTATCTAGAAAAGCTCATAATATACGTAAGACAGCTTCTAGACAAACTAAGGTAAGAGACCAATCATTACAAGAATAGAGCACATTAAAAATCCTTCTCAAAAATTAAGGCATGGCCAAGCTAGTCGGAAAATGGAGCTAAGCTAAACAACCTCCATCCCAGGTTGTTTGATTTCACTGACCTCATACAGTCTGATTGCAATTTACCCGCTTTTATGGTATGCCAATTTGTCTTACAAATCAAGATCGGAACTTAATGTCAAACCCATAGAACAACAATTGTATAAGTTACCATTATTGATATCTTATTACTCACCTGCATTTCGACGAATATGTCATCCGTGTATGGTCGTCCACCATTCTGCATCACAACATTGTTAACCAGGGCAAGAAGCTCCTCGACCTGTCCAGCTCTCTTGAACTCGTCTTTAGTCTTGTTATCAAACAGAACCTTCCGATTCTTACACAGTGACAGAATTTCCTGCATGAGATCAACAACTAATCAGAACCATTTACAGCAAGATCACACGAAGGACTTTAAAGACACGAGAAAAGTTTTGAATTAACCTTTAGAGGTCGAGGACAATCATCACCCAAATAACCCTCTAGAGTCTCATCATTATCTTCAAGTTCATCTCCACCAGTGAACAATACAACCATGTAGTCGATGATCTTCTTTCCGAACAACGACTGTAAGTTACGAATGGTAGCCTCTTCTTCCTCGGTAAACCGATTCCTCACAGAGAACACAAGGACCACAGCATGGATCCCATTCTTAGCCATGTTGATGCACTTGGCAATCTCCTTGTGCGCAAAGTCAGCCCCCACAGAGAAATCAAAAAGCCCTGGAGAAAGAAATCAACTTGTCTTAAAAGGAGTAGATAAAGGAATAAGATTGAAAAATCAAAACTTCTACATAGACTCTCATATACCAGGGGTATCGATGACATTGAGGATCTGACCATCTCCCAACAGAGTCGACTGCAACTCACAGGAACGCGTAACCCCAGATGAACTATTCTTGGACTGGAAAGCTTTCCTCTTTAGAATGCTATTACCTGTTGCACTCTTCCCGTTACCAGTGCGTCCAACTAGAACGATCGACCAAGGGTCTTCGGTAGAAGGTGAAGCAAACTCCCAGTCATCATCGATTGCAATTCCTCCCATTCTAGCAACAGTTGCAGATCACCTGTCAAAAGATCAATTTTCATTGACATAAGACATTAGCTGTCATAATCTAATGCACCACCACCAGTAAGAACTGAAACAAAGCTCCTTAGTTACTGCAGCTGATAAGCGTAGGGTATTGAACAGCCAGGCCATCAGTTAATCCCTTCTAGTTCTAATTTTGAACCAAAACCCTTCCCAAATTTAAAGGCATACACAATAAAACAGCAGGAGTGCAGCACTTACAAGTTTTGAGCAAGAGTAATAAAAACAGTCGTGTCACTAATTTTACCAGTGTAAAGCCACCGATCAAGCATATCAAACTCCAATCCAAAGGTTACCCATCAGGTATTTACCGTAAAAACAAAAACGCGGTCACAATATCAAAGTCACAAAACCCAGATGAAGAAAGAGAGAGAACAAGCAAACGAACCCAACAGGCTAGAGATTGTAAGTCAGAAACCCAGAAACTGGAATTCAGAGAAAACCCCTAAAAGGCGTCGCCTTCGTTAGAATTCAGAAAAGCTTACTCGATCGCTCTTTGCTGTCTCCGTTGGGTAAACTCCTCGAAGGGGGAAAAGAGCAGAAGAAGGGTAGGTCAGGTCGGCTTTAATATTAAAAGAGTGGTAGAGGGCGCTACGGAATCGGCTTGGCGAATTGTGCGCCGGAAGAAATCTTCTTTGGCGCGCCAGCGGCGCGGGAATATGATCGAAGGAGTTGTTTGTTTGTTCCGAAAATACTGTGGGCAAGTTAGCACTTTTTCATTATATCCTTGTACTTGTACCATAATTTTCCCTCTCTATTTTTCGGAGGGAAAATTACAGGGGAAAGAGGAGGAGGAGGAGGAGGAGGAGGAGGAGAAGAAGCAGAATTTCCCTTTGTTATTGTTGTCATTTTCAGATATTCTAAAACTGGGGATCTACAATGGAGCTTGTAATAACAGACAAAAGCTTTGGTTTCTTTCTTCCTCGTGTATGCATTGACTGATGCATCTCTGAATGGAAAGCTATAGACTCCATTTCAGCCATTGAAGCATTGCCAGTTTTGATATTGCTTCAGGCTAATCACAGAAAACGAAACTGTAACAGGGAACAACCTGTTCTTCTGATATAGGGCAGCATCTCAAGTTTTGGAGTAAGGAGGAGAAACACTCCCTAATCTAATATCTACTAGAAATTTATGACTTTCAGTGGTCATATCTTGAACCAATTAAAACCATTGACATGTCACTAGTTTTCCTTTCCTTTCCTATATCCATAATTTTGATGACAAATAGAACAATCCAAAGGAGTATATGTATAATGAGGTAGAAGAACTGTGTACAATCTACAAAGAACTGTCTACTTTTAAGTTAACCTGAGGTCCTTCTTTCTTTTTTACCAGCAGTCCTACTCAATCTGAGCAATCTCAACCAATATCTTGTGCAGAGACTGAGGCTTGGAAAAGAATGGGCAATGATCGCTCCCTTTGATCTTGAACACTCCTTCTGGCGGGTTTTCCCCCACCAGCTTCTCCTGAACATCCGGTGAGAGAGCACGATCATCAAGCGTCTGAACATAGAAACGTCGAGAAGCACCATATTTCTCCGGTGTTAGTGACAGCTTCTCCATGATTGGACCTAGGGGCGTGGGTCTCATGGAAACCATCGCAAGAGCAATATCCTGCCAGAAGAACTCCATGGTTATGTTTTACTGATAGCATTTGAGCATCTGATGAAATTATTGACGTCAATAAATGATAGTAAAATCATACCTTCGTTGGTGATTGATTGAAGTATAGACCTTTCATCAGCTGCTTTTCAAACATGAAGCCTGTGGGAGGATTGTCCTTTCCATTCCCATGAATCAGAAACGGCGACTCCTGCATGAAGCGATCAGCAGAACCGAGCTGCAAAAGGAGAACTTCAGTCATTATCGTTCATCAAGACTTTGGCTATTGAAAGGCATAGAGAAAAAATAAGCACTACTATAGAGATTGCAAAGAATAAAACTCGAGAAGCAAAAAAATGAACGAAGAAAATGAGGGTTTAACTACTAATGCATATGCATAAAGGATGCCATTGATGAAGTGATTTGCCATAAAGCTCACAGTGACGAATTACCTTAACATTCTAAGGGGTCATTAGAATGAAGGATTCCTAAAGTAGATGGGCTGTTGGAATGGATGAATTTCAAATAGATAGGTTTGGATGAGTGATCTGTAGAAGTGGATTGCTAACACAAGGGAGATTTCACAATTTCCACAACTTTTTGCACACCCAAACGGATGCTTTTGACCAGTTCCTCACAGAAGAAAGGGGCACACTATCATTCACCTTAATCTATCATCCAATTGTTCTCTTATATCAATGATCTCTAATGTTTATACAAAGGATGCCAACATTTCAAGCTTCAAATTTCAATTATCTTACCTCTGCAGCAAACACATCAAATGGTCTCTGACCATCAGACACCATTGTAGCACAGACAAAGATAGCTTTGGATATCTTTTCGGGGAAAAGCTCCAATGCATGAGAGACGCATGCACCTCCAGTACTGTGAGCAACCAAAATAACCTGCAGGTCAAAGATTCCGGCTTTCAAAAATCTGCAGAACTCAAAACATCTCAATGGTTCTATAAACTAGACAAAATGCTGATATGAGCTAACCTTTTCATCTTCCGGAAGGTTTTCCAAATAGCTGATCAATGGTTTCGAGTACTCTGCTAATGTCTTAATGCAATTTGTATCTGTGGTATCAATACCAGATCCTGCTAGATCTAAGGCAACTGGAACAAGACCTACTTCCTCCAATTGAGCAATGGTTTTATACCAACACCAGGCGCCAAAACCTTCTCCGTGTATCAGAACAAACTTCTTTATCTTGATATTTTCCAGGTTCTCGGGCACCTTATCCTTCACAAAATGAAAAGCATAATCTCAGACAAAATAGAACTTGCAACTGATGAACAGAAGTAGTTAGGGAAACATGCAAAGCAAAGATTAATCCCATAAACAGAACAATATCAGCAAGTTCCACGAATCATTTCATTCTCATACATACTTTTTCATTTATATATTTAAAACTACCCTAGTTGATATATATAAACCTGAAACATTCTACATCAAGGTCAACTGATCGACAATCATTTCTGCATAAGATTCTAACAGTATCTCCAAGGCTGTTGGGACTCTCAACCATCCACCTAAGAAAACTACAAGCTTTTCCCTATATGTCCAACTCCAAATGTTCATAATAAAACAAAAGGGATAATCACCATCGTTCAAATATGACCTTTTTCAATGTCTATGTATCTTCTGAACATAAGAATGTGCTCAGAAGTGAAGATTCCCCCAGGAGTGCCACAGAAAATAATCAATGTAATCATTAGAAAGTTGGGAAGAAAAAGGAGAAAGTTCACCACCATGAAAAAAGCAAACAAAGAGCTTAAACGCACCAAGACCTAGATCCACCACTTTATGGCTTCTTCAACATTAATCTATGATTACCACATCCAAAAAGTGCAACTTCTTTCAAACACCCACAATAAATTCTTCAAATTTTTCCCTCTAAAGTTGGAATCTTTCCATTAAGATTGGAGAACCATCATCTATTGCCTATTGTTGAACAAACTAAATCCTCCTGTAGCTCTTCACTTGCTCTCAAGACCATTCCTTTCCTCTCCACTCTTAAGAATCAACCACTTCCACTTTCCTTCCACTTAATTATCCATGTGAATCTTTAAAAATTAACCAATTGAACAGAAATCCTCTCCCCTTTCCCCCATTCAGTCCCCAAAACAGTGACTTCACAATAAGCAGATCTCCAATCATAAAAAAAGCTAGAAAGTTTCCAACTTCACGAGGAAAGCAACAGAAAAAGCAAAACAGTTCGATTAAAGAGCAAGGCAAAAGGGTATAAATTAAATTCCAACTCCCACAAACCTGCTTCCCCCCATTGGCCAAAGCATCAGCATCAGGCAGATTTTTCCTGCGGGAGCTAGTGGACCCGATCCTTCTTGACATGGATCCATTATCGAATCGCTGAGACAACTGGTGCTGGTGAAGCGCCATGGACAGAGCTTGCCTGTGGAGCAACTCTTCTTCAGCCAATAACTTCCTCTGCGACCTGTTCACGCCCATCCTCCTGCTGCTCTTCGATCCATTATTACCTTTGCTTCCACCGTCCTTCTTCGCCATGCAAATCAGGTTACCCATTTCAGCAAACTCCTTTCTCTACAGAACCCAGGGGAAAAAAAAAATCTTTCCTTTGATACTTGGAACTGATTGAGGGGGAAAAGTGAGCGATTAGGTGGAAAAGAGATGGAGAGAGGAGCAGTAGTAGAAGAAGAATAAGGGAAGTGGGAGCAGGTTTGTTTTTCTTTTTGGCTCCGTCGTCAGCTATAAATGCCAAGAACAAAATTTAGGAGCTGGAATGGAAGGGAAGTAAAAGGAGAAAGGAAAATGGGGAAATGATTTTCTCTTCTTTTTCCACGATCGTAGCCAGAAAATTTGCAGTTAGTGATAATTAATGCCGTTGTTTTTGGGTGTTTATACGCTGCTGTTCTTTCTCTTTCACCTTTTAATCGTTTCATTTTTGTCAAATGAAAGTCTTTTCTCTAGTCTCTTTCATTTTTCGTCTCTTCCTCCCAAGTCCAACGGATGGAACATGGACAAATGAGTTCATTTTGTAGAAGATAAAAAGACGTGGTGCATGATGAGAGAAGGAGGAGGAGAATATGAGATAACCAAAAACTAGTTTGTGAATGATGAAAAAGACATTTCATTACAAGACCTCTCACTCACTACTACATATGTTTTCTTGCAATCTCGTTAGGTTTGTATGGATGAAAGTGAGGAAGACTACTAACGATGGTTGGATCATGCATAAATCAGGTTCGATTTGCTAAAATGAAGGTGAAATCTTGTGAAAATTACTTGCTCCAAAGTGAATGACCCCATAGGGCACTTTTTTAATTCTGAGTGTTTGCTCCATCGTCAATTTATGAGCATTGTTGATGGATGTTAAGTAACTTGAAATGTGACTTCTTATGCAACTTGGTTATCGTTGCACAATTCAGTAGTCAATCAGTCATCAATTAGCGTTTCAGTCAGATAATAAAAATAAAATGAGAAGTAGTCAACATCATATTTTGTCAATATGACTTATGTTTATTGTTTTAATGTATTTCTCTCATTCTGATTTTATGTTTATGTGTGAAACTAATGCATAAAACGGTCCAAAGTATTGATAAAAAGAAAATAATCCATTCTCATAGATGGTAGATACTAGATAGGTAATTTCCCCTCAATTATGGCGGGTAAGACGAAGGAATGTGCCAAAGAGAAGAAAAATTAGTGGGGAAAAGTACAAGAGAAGGGAATTACTCTAAATTGAATTTTGTTTTGGACAATTATAGAATGGATTATGGATAAAAACAATACGAGAATCAAACATGATAGTTTGAAGAAACCCATACAAAGACAACAACCTATATAAATAAAATAAACTCAGGATAGGAGCATATCTTCATGTCAAGTAATGTATCATAATACAGGTCTGTCTTGTAGCACAGCTGGACACAGATTGCGGATACTTAGCAGAATTACAGGTATTATGATGATGAACTGTCCTTTGACCAGAATATGTGAAATAAAAATGAAAGGTATGTTTCTAAGTTGTTTGCCAGGTAATGGTTTAAGAATATAGTATATGATATAATTTTCAACATTTATCAATAAAATCATACAACAGCTAATCAGTGATATTCCAGTTGGAAGCCTGAACAAAATGAGTGACAGGAGAAAGAGCATACAGGAACCATCTCTTACTGAGAAGAGTTTAGATTGTTAGATGAAGGAGTAATACACAGGCAAGAGAGCCGGTGGGAACTACTAATGCTGTACAGTAAACTGCATAAAGGTAAAGTCCATGAACAGCAATCAACATAACCAACACGCATAACATCCAGCCATATCTAAGGTGGTTCTCAAGCAACTCTCCTCCCCTACTTTGCTTTGAGTCGATCCTAAGCGACTAAGCCTATTCGGTTCAACACCAGACCAAACCAAACCAGTATAATATCTGGATCATTCATGGCTCTCCAACTCTCATTGAGTGTGGTCATAGCAAGAGACATGTACCCCTCCCAAAATGAAATCTGGGGTTGCTCATGGTCATGGAGCTAAAGCAAAAGCCAAGGAACGAGAAATGGAACCAACAAGAATCGGATCTCAATCCGTCACTAGAAGAACATGACATTTTAAAACTCTGCTCAGAAAGCATGGAGTTGAAAGTTGATAGCAGTATTTGGGATTGTCCTCCTCTTTGAGAGCACAAATGAACTACTTGCATGAAAAGTACAAATGGATGAACAGAGGGAAATACTGGAAGATATCAGGGAACTGGTCAACGGACTTTGCGAGCTTTCTCTTCTTGGCCTAACCCAAGTGACTTCTGCGCATTTGCAATACCTTCAGGGTCTGAAGATTACAACAAGTTTCACCTTAATGATCATCATTACCAAACTCTTACAGAAACTAAGATATGTCTATACTGGAAAACCAAAAAGCTTCGATGAGATTGACTAATCATCATTTCATCCAAAACCAGTTCATGTTGATCACCATTAGTGGACAACGAAGTACCCTAAGTTAAAATCCAACAAGCAACTCTTTCAATCGCACAAACAGTAGCAAAGGTGCTGTCTTTCACCAAAATTATCCCCCAACTAGTTGAGAGTGGTCGTAAATCAAAGCTTAATCTCAGAATCAGGGCTTAGTTCGATCTTATCATTAGTCCAGTTCCAATTTTCAAGACGTTACTGGTGTTGCCAGGCAAGTAAAGAACTACCAGGACCAACACACTATATTCTTATCCATGGTCAATTGGTAATAATATGAAACCAAGACTTACCAAAGAACTGAGTGAAGATGCGAGTGAAGAAGCTCAAGTTACGAGAGACATTGTAAGCCATCGCAGGTGGGAGTGGCTTCACTATTGTATCAATGCTAAATACTCTCTGAAGGAACTGCAAAACCACACACACATGGACATAGCTAAGCTGCAGACTAATGCCAGTTCTCATCATAATTAGAAGCTCACGAATTGAATTAAGCAACAGAAATGCAGAAGACCTAGAAGCTTCCCCTGAAACGAATCAAACCCACAGGAATGCAGAAAAGCAGCAAGCTTTCCGCAATTGAGCAGCTACCCAGCAACACCCAGTTAGGAATTCCGACTTCACACTTCCAATCCGAATAAAATCGAACCCAGAAACTACCCACTAACACAGAAAGTGCTCAAAATCGAGCTGAAGCAATTGCAAGGGCGGAATTTTCAATTAAGGACCTGGTAATTGCGGTGGAAGCTGTAACGAAGCTCCGGGTCAATTTCGAGCTGGTCGTCGTCTTCGTCGTAGTCGGAGGGGCGGCCTTTCTTCTTGCCAGGGAGGTGCATTTTGGCGTCGGAGCCAGGTTGCTTTGTGACTTTGAGCTTAGCGTCTTTGAACTTGTCGGCCTCGCCATCGTCGTCGTCTCCTCTCCACGGCGCTTTCGACAGCAGCTCTTTCTTGCCCTTCGCCATCTTTTCCCCCCCTGAAATTCGCGGCTGACGAAGTGGTTGTTCTTTTTCCCCTCTTGACTGCAGCGAGATAACGAGACCGAAGCAGAGGTGATGATAACAGGGGGATTAATTATAGAAATGGTCACAATACTTTGTATACACTACAATTCTACACCTCAAAAATTTGAGACATAACAAATGTTACATTGGACGCTAAATTGCTCTAGATTTTAGGTGAGTGTAAATTGCAAGTTTGGGACAATGTAATATCTTCCTAATATTTCAACTATATATTGAATCCTAAAAAATCATTGCAATATTCAAAATAATTTCAAATATTCCTTCTATTAAACTAACCACTGTTATCACAAACAGCAAACCACTCTTTCTTTTTATGGTTAAATATTTTATTAATTTACGAAAAGGACATAAAATTAAACAAATTAACTGCCTACCTAAACAGCTACCCAGAACTACAGGGAGGCCAGCAAACCACTTCCCATCAAACAAAAACATCCAAACGAAGGTCCAAAAGAAGCCAAAACCAATAAACATAAAGAGCAAGCACAAAAATGTATCAGGTTGACACTGATTTCCCAGTTGAGATCCTCACAATGCAGGTCCCAAAGTTAGTTCCAGAGCAATCCAACTTGCAGGAGGAAGGTTCCAAATCTTTATTATTGTTGCGTTACTTCTGCTCTTGGCAACTGCTGGGTTCTCAACTTCCTCAACCAATCCTCTGCAACGACTCTTTCTACCTTCTTATTGGCACATAACCAGTCCACCATGCCTCGTCCAATTCTAATACAAACCACGTTGACTGTTTCCTCAATGTCTCTGAATACTTTGCTGTTCCGTTTAAGCCAAACACGCCAGCACAATGCGTGAAGGAAAATTCCCGAACACCATTCCTGAGGGCAGTCTGGCTTTTTCCTACTCCATTCTCTCAGTAGCTAGTCCCGACGTCCGATTCACAAGTAACTTCACAAAATTTCTCATGATCTGCCACACTCTTTGTGAGAACCTGCAGGTCAAAAAAAGGTGGCCTACGCTTTCCTCTTCCTCGCAACATAAGGTGCATCGATTTGGCAGCACCCATCCACGTTTCTTAAGATTGTCCTGCGTCAATATCTTGTTGTGGTATAACAGCCATTAGAACACACAAACTTTGAAAGGAACGACCTGCAGCCAAACTGCTTCAGCAGGGAACTCGGATCCAAAGTTGTTCTGTTCTTCGATCATTTTCTCATACATTGACTTCACTCGAAAGCCAGTGCTTGAAGACGTCTCCCAAATTAGTCTCGATGGTCCTGCAGAAAACAAACTAAAGGGGATGTTATGAAGTAAATTTAAGAGATCAATTCTCTCACCCTCAGCCCCACCCCGAAGACTGTAATTATGGGTTAAATCCCAAGATAGATTTCCCGCCCCAATATGCAGGACTTCGACGATTTGACAGCAAGGCGACTCAGCAGCAACGACCATCCGTGGAAAAGATTTGGCTAACGAGGGTCGTCCCTTGATCCATACATCATACCAGAAAGAGAACCACGCTCCTCCACCCAGTTCCACCCAAGCAAGTTTCCAAAATTCTTTTGAAACTTTGAGGATTTGAGACCAAGGGCAGGGGGCTTCACCCTATAGGACCCTTGAGCTCACCCGCCATCCACTCCGAGGCTTTATGAGGATATTTAAGATTTATCAGTTCCCTCCACCATTCATCTCTCTCATGGGAGAATCTCCATAGCCATTTGGCCAACAAAACTGTATTCCAGATCTTTAAATTTGAGATTCCCAGACCACCAAAAATTTTTGGCGCCTTGCATGTTTCCTTGGCCATAAGGTGGATCTTCTTCTCTTGCCTCGCTCTTGAACATATGAAGTCCTTCTGGATTCTCTCCAACTTCCCCATTATACTGGCTGGTGCACGAAATAGCGAGCATTGATATAAACATTTAGCATCCCCCAATTAATTGAATCTAGAGGTGGAACTGAATGATCTAATAGGGTCGTTACGAGTGGTAAGTCATCATAGTGTGAATAATGAATCAGTTATTACGAATGGTAATGTCATGTGATTAGATGTGACAATTTGAATCCAATTTAATTCATTCATTAAAAAAATCCAACTAGTTCGATTCATTAATTCTAAATCCAATTGGATGAATGAATTCATGAATTATTTGGTAGACATGAGTCACATGACTCATAATTTGAGGGATCGACAGTGAATTCCACTACGCTTGATAAGGAGAGCTCATGCTAAAACTCAATGATGTGGTAGGGATGCCTGAGATGGAAAGCACTAAGTTGTCTAGGAAACTCAAAGGACATTGAAAGACAAATTTTAGCTTCATAGAATCCATGGAAACATAACAACTATTTGTCTTTTTTCATATAAACAAATATATAATCTCCAATTGGCAATTCCACCATCCTTTTTCTTCTTAGTTGAACATAAATGGGTGCTGACTAATGGGCGCACTCGATGGAATCCCATCAAATCACTTCTTGTTTCTCGGTGCTCGATGGAATCCAATGGTTCTTCTTCTACTTTAAGCACTAAAATAGAAGTGTGCAATAGTTTTTCCCCCCCGCCACGTAACCTATCGTGAGCATTAGAAGGTGCATCATGTCTTAGAGAACAACTTTATCATAATGGCGACGTACAACATTTGGTTACACGTCAGCAGGACAATCTTCTTCATCACCGTGATTCCTCGGTGTTGGTTGCTTGCTGTCCGAGGTTGCCGCCGCCTTATGTTCGCCATACAAATGAGAAGCGAACCCCCAAAGGCACATCGCCAGCGCCATCCCTTTCGCGGCGTCGAACCCTTCCCGGAGAAAAATCACGGCGAAAACCTGTTGGGTCGGGACTAGAAAAGACGTTACCAGCCCCGAGAAAAGGGAAGATGAGCTGAAAACCAACCCAATGGATCCTATGATCATGAGCTGGAGCGCCACCGCCGCCAGCAGAATTGTCATGTAGTACTTGGTTTCTCCGAGATCGAACTCTACCGCCTCTTTAGCCATAGCCTGCGAGGGGAAAATGCCGAATTTACAACTGAAAATTGAATTAGATTGAAAACGGTCTCAATCGTGATTGGATTGGATTGAAAATTGTCCGACCAGGTCTTAACCTGAAAATCAGAAAGATCGACCCAATTCTCTTATGAAACGCCACTACAAGAAAGAAGGCTTTTTGCAACCAATAATTTGGTCCCTGAAGGTCTTAATTTGGTTATCAATATCTTTTTACAACCGAAAATTGAATTAGATTGAAAACGGTCTCAATCGTGATTGGATTGGATTGAAAATGGTCCGACCAGGTTTTAACCTGAAAATAAGAAAGATCGACGCAATTCTCTTATGAAACACCACTACAAGAAAGAAGGATTTTTGCAACCAATAAAACTGGTCCCTAAAGGTTGTAAATTTGTTATCAATACCTTTTGCAACTGAAATAATTGGTCGCTATAGACTCGTTACGAAATACCTAATGCAACCAAAATAGTGATTGGTAAGCGAAAAACAAAGCTATCGCAACCAAATTCGCAAAAGTTAAAAAAAATCCTTAATTTTTCGCGACCATGTTAAGAATCAATCAGTCGTCGATGTCGCGCAGTACTACAAATTACCTGGAAGTCACGGTTGATGATCATGGGGACGGTGCAGAAAACGGCGGCGAACATCGAGATAACGAACTGAACCTGCATGACCAAGTCAAACGTCAGAGGAACCCCAGCCTTCGTATGAACATACTCAAGCGCCGTCATCAAGAAGCCATGCAGCGCCGCCGCGGCAACCGTCATGAAGAACCCCAGCGCGTATCTCTCAACCGACTCCCCTCTCGGGACCACACCGCCGTCCATGTGAAACCCCAGCACAGCCGAGCCGAACGTCATCAGTACGACGGCGTTTACGGTGTAAGGTGTGAACTTCTGCTTCACGATCAAGAAGGCGAACACCGCCGTGAAGGCGAGCTGCGTGGATCCCAAAAGGGACGAGACCGAGACGGGGAGGTACGAGGTTCCGAAGGAGTAGAGGTAGCTGTCGAGCCCGAGGAGGATGCCGAGGACGGCGCTCGCGGCGAAAAGCCATCTCGTGAGAGTGAAACGGCCGGGGGATTGTGTCGTTTTGGATTTCGCGGCGAGGGAGTAGTAAGAGACTGCGAGAGGGAGGAGCATGATGGGGAAGCCGCAGGTGAGGATCCAGGCGGAGAGCCATCGCCGTTTGCCGCCGTGGAGGAAGTAGGTTCTGGCGAGGAGCGGGCCGCCGACTTGACCTACCGTGAGTAACAAGCAATTGAGGAGGACGAGGTATAGCTTCATGGTTGTTTCTGGTTGTGGTTAATTACGGCGGCATGAAGCACATTTATGAAAAGAGGGAGCCTAGTGGGAGTGGGTAACAGTCTAATAGATGGCGGACAGAAGAAAGTATGAGCACTGAGATAAAAGGAGCGAATGAAATGAAATGGAACAATCAAACAAGGTGCTTTAACCTTAAAAAATTATTAGCATGCACTAAATAATGGAACAATCGAAATGGTGGATTTTACATTATATTTTTCTTTTATCAAGTGGATCGATATGAGTGGTCTTTTTTTTATCTCTTTAACTTTGTCATGAGTTAATAGGATCCGATATGATTGTTTCCAAAGGATTGAAGGAAAATCTGCAACTAGCCGACTACTATATTTGGATTTGAATTTTAACTTGGATATCTAGGCTACAAACACTAAGGGGTCGTTTGCTTGTGGGATTTGGGTGATGGATTTGGAACCCAAATCCCAAACATCATGGAGTTGACACAAATCCTTTGTTTGTTGAGGGACACAAATCCGTGGGGTCCACGGATTTGGACCACTTTTTTAGATCCAAATCCGTGGACCCCACGGATTTGTAAATCCCACATTTCATTTGGGATTTGACAATAGAAGGAAAAAATGTGAGACAAATCCATCACAAATCCATGATAAAAAATCAACTAAACAAACAATGTACTCTTCCAAATCCATGATGCAACAAATCCATCATAAATCCAAAGGTTTTTAAAACTCAAAACCTTCATTTTCAAATCCAACAAGCAAACGAGCCGTAAGTAAACGGATTGCATTTGTACATTATAATCACATGGTCATTAAAATAGTTGGTCTTAAATGGCATTTTGAAATCTAAACGGGTGTTACTCGATCTGATCTGTGTTGGGACGGGTATTATCTGAAGCGTAATAGCGTGAGGCGGGACATGTGTTACTAATTTAGACATTTCTCTTATTTTGAATACTTTGAATAATATTTCACGTAATAAAATTTGGGCTATGACTATTTATTAGCCAAATTTTTTCTTGGATTCTTTTTTATTAGCTAACCTATCGAAATACTAAAAATTAGAGAATATTTTGTAATGTATCAATATATTAGCTATTATTACGCTATCGTTAATAATTTTATAACTCTTTTCTTAGTTAAAATACTAAAATTTGGAATGTTAACCTCTATGTATCTCTTACAAGTCAGTATCATGTTGTCAAGTCAATGTTACTAACAAAATTGCTAACCGAAAGTTAACATTTGGCTAACTATTTATAACTCAATAGATTTCGTTAATAATAAATAATCTAAAAAAAATTTGGCTAATAAATAAGTATTACCCAAAATTTAAACAGTGCACTTGAAAAAATAAAATTTCTTGGGCTTACTCACACAAAAGACCCAACATAATGGGCTAGCTAGTCCATATTTAGGAATACTTAGCTTCATGGCCCGGGTTGGTTTCGTAACCGGATGTATCAAGCGACTACTGGGCTTCTTGGGCCTACTCTCGATACAATGAAAACAACAGCGAACACAAGGATCGAAACCTGCATTACTCTTGGTTGTTTACCCTCTGAACTACTCTTCTTCTTCTTCCACATCTCCCCATCCAGCAATGTTCCATTTTCACCGTCTTCTTCATCATCATTATCTGACGCCGTCGCCGCTACCTCCAGCTTCCCGTTCTCAACCATCCCAACGTTGTCGAACCTCTCGACACGAACCTTGACGTCGATCTCCGCCGGCAAACCGCCATTGGCTAGACATTTATCCACCCTCTTCATTAGATCCCCGCCGTTGACCATCTCCTTCATAAAGCAAGCAACGTCCAAATACTTATTATTATTATTAGCCCAATTACCATTTTCTCCTCCTGTGGGACCCTCCATGTATATGTGGATCACTTTGAGAATCTTCTTGGAAACATCCACGGTCGAGAGGACGATCCGGCTGCCCGAACCCAACCAACCCATCACCGCAGCGAAACGGAGGAGCGACTCCAGCTTCTCGACGTCGTCGACGAGTGCCAGGACCTTTTTGTACCCGCCGATGGCGGTGTGATTCGTTCGCACGGCGGTGATGATGTCTCCTCCGTCGTTGTCCCATACTTTCCGGGTCCATTTCAGCTCCGGGTGGTCCTGCTGGTCCGACCGGGTTGGTTTGAGTCGAAATGTCTTGTCGTTTTTGTGATTGGTGGTGGATGGGAGTTGTGATTCCCTGCGGGCGAGCACATTGTCGTACACGAGTTTTGCTGACTTGGTGCTTTCTAGGCCGCCCAATCCGCAGATCCTGACGATGGCGATGTCTTGTAGGTTTTGGTAGGAGAAGAGGTGTTTTTCCTTGAGAGTCGTCGTCGCCATTATGGGAGTTATTTTGGTATGGGCTTCTTCTTCTTCGGCGGTGATCTCGTTCAGCTTGAGTTGGATTGTCTTGCTCATCTCTTCCACTAAGGTTGCTTCTGATCTGCGTGATGAAATGTGTCACCATAATTTAATTTGGGACACTGAAGAAGTCGTTTGGCAATCAGTAATTTACACTATATTATATTCTCAACACTAATAAATATTCCTCCGATGTTTTGGGTAAATTTAGGGTTGGGAAATCGGTTTTTTTTTTTAAAATCAAAATCGAACCGATAAGAATTTTATTGGTTACGGCCTTACGGGTTTCATACCCGAATCTGATTGTATCTTACCAGTTTCGGTTTAAATGGAAAATGAAAAAAAGAACCATAATCAAACATTTCTTAGACCGAACTATTACAAAGGTTACAGACTTACAGTTTTCATTTTGTTCTAACCAAAACCAAACCCATTAAGCAACCAAACCCGTTAAGGGGCTTAACGGTTTTGGTTTCAATTTTGGGAAATTTTAGATAAGTTTTTGGTTTTAATTATTTTGATTCTGTTAACCAAATCGAATTGACACCCCTAGGCTAAATGAAAACAGTTTGGGAATTCGGCTGAGTAATGTGTGCTGCTAATTGTATTACAACATAATTCTAATTCTCGTGATTCCACCTATAAGATATATGATATCTTGAAACTCATCATGTATCGTGCAATACATACTTGCCACACAATTGCTAACAAACGTATAGATTAGATCATAAGATTATATTCAATAAAAGGATTGTGAGCACCAAAAACAAAGAATTTCGGATAATTGCTTTTGGAATCCAATGTATGTTACTCAATTAGTTGTTGGGTCTCAAACACCACTTGCCTATTAAAATATTTGACGTTGCTTTCGATGATACAAACAATAATGCAAAGTCAAAAGTTCGCACGTTATATATTCACATGCTCGACCTAATCGAAAACAAAACAAAAGAATAAAGAAAGACCGATGGAATTGAAAAATTGAAAGAGAGTGGACTTTGATGGGTTCTTACTCATTTTCGCCGAAACACCATCCAGAAATCCCAGCCACGGCAACCAATGCCTTCCTCCAATTCTCGACCCTCTTCTTCTTGAACCCACCCTTCTCATGATTCACGAACGCCTCCTCGTAGACCCCGGTCTGGCCCGCCACATCGTCTGGTGACACGTGGAAGAAGACGGGCATAGCCACGTGTCCCTTCCTTTTCGCGCATCTCATTATCTTCACCAGCTCATCCAAGCACCACATGGAGTCTGCATACCGAGAAGAGAACAGAACCACAAAGACCCTCGACCGCTCGATTGCTGTGA
The DNA here is from genome assembly GCA_964030455.1 of Linum trigynum. Taxonomy (NCBI): domain Eukaryota; kingdom Viridiplantae; phylum Streptophyta; class Magnoliopsida; order Malpighiales; family Linaceae; genus Linum; species Linum trigynum. Next base: position 35,153,483 of record OZ034814.1, on the reverse strand, counting down.
GGATGGACTTCTCGATGACATCTCCTCTCGACATCGTCTTGCTATCCATGAACACGTTGATCTTCAGACCCCGGAGTCTGGAGTAGAGGTGGTCGACGAACTTTCCCCTGACGTCTTCCCCTCTGAAGCTGAGGAAGACGTCGTAGTGGGAAAGAAGCGGGGGCCGAGGTGGTGGAGGGGTGGTTGGGGGCAATCCTATGGAGAGATTCTGCTGGAGAGATGATGATGCATCTTTGGCCATGGTTGGGAGAAAGGGAGATAGATAAGGGAAGCAAAGTGAGAAAATGTTGGTCTAAGCTTATTGTAAGAAGGGTATTATGTTATGGATCTACTTAAATGAGAAAGATCTGGACTTAAATTTCCTCGAAGGTTGTTTGGACTTACGAGTGAGAGAGATGACTAAGGGACACGGTTTGACCTGCCAGCTAGGGTAGGGGTGGTGTATAGTTTAATTAATGTTAAGTAAAAGGATTAAAAGTCAAAATGGTCACCAAACTGTGATTAATATCGTAAAAACATCACCACTAATTTTCAAAACAATAAGGTGGTGATGGCTTATGTTCATTTCGTTACTTAACAATTAACATTCGTTCTCTTAAAATTAACCTCTCCCTTGTTAAGAAATGGTACGGTGACTCGGTGAGCACGCGTTCGAGTTAGAGGGCAAGCTAGGACCATTTATGTTGACCGAGCAAAAAAAATGTAAATGTTAAAACTTCGGCACATTTTGAAATTTAGTGTGGGATCTAGTTGCAGTAAACAAAGTTTAGTGGTAATACTACTAACCTTGAACCTGGAGGTCCCAGGTTCGTATCTCTTCAATAGTACCTAATTACAAAAAATAACCTATATCACCCTTATCTAAAAAAAACAAAGTTTAGTGACCATTTTGGATATATAATCCGTTAAATAAAACTAAAGAAGTGATTTTTTTTTGTGGTTCCTTTCTTTTCTAAGTTGCATCTCATTCACCCTAAACATTTGTTTCAATAACTAGTAGAGGTGGCAATTGGATCGGATTCGTGGATTCGTGGATTGGATTGGCGGATCCATGGATCAAATGGATTGGTGGATTCATGGATTGGATCCAATGGATTGGTAGATTGATCCATGAATCCAAATGACATCTAAGGCTTGGACCAAAATGTAAAATTTGAAAAATTTTGGTACTAAAATGTCATAATGAAAAATTTTAGGTACCAAAATGTAATTTTCCAATGATATTTTTCGTGTAAAAATATAAATTTTAGGTATCAAAATGTAAAATATAAAAAATATAGGTACCAAATCGTAATTTGCCATTTGGATCCATGGATTGATTCATGAATCCACCAATCCAATTGGATTTGGATCAAATGGATTGAATTAGGTGGATAATTTGATGGATGGTTTGGATTCATGAGTTTGGATCCTAATTGCCACCTCTAATAACAAGTGAGATGGGTTTTGGATTATATGGTATAGCTAGAGAAGTGGAATAAGTCTCACCAATCGCTTGGAGTTGGTAGAAAATGTATGGTTGACTAATGGTCCATCTAAAGGGAAGTTAAAGTTAGGACTTAGGACAAGTATATGTGCTAGATGAAAAGGAATAAAGATGATTAATCCCTAATATTTTAAGTTTTGTCCACCGATCATTAATATACATATCTAACAAATCCTTGAAACATGGTAATATCCCTACCAATTGATATAAAAGTAATTTCATTGAAAAGTTACTATACTTAATCTGTATTTGTATCCACAATATTAAAATTGGAGTGGATACTACAAGAAAAAATGGCAAATTTTTTGCATTTACAACAAGTGTTGATTACTTGTAAACACCTAATAAACACAGGTTCAATTAATCCGTTGACTACCTACGTACTTCCAATCTTTCTTGGGTGTCATTCTTCCCTCCTTTCCTCCCCATGTTGCCAGCCTGAAGCCCTAAACTATAATTTCACGTGCTCACACACTACTAAGAAAATTCTCGAGGCCCCAGTCGGAAATCGTATACCGAGCGGCGGCGGCGGCCACCGGCGGCCTTCTTGGGCCTAGCCCAGATACAACAAACACGATTGCAAACATAAGGAACGAAATCTCCATGAATCTTGGTCGCTGTGAATTCCTCGATGCCATCTTCTCCTCGAGTTCTGCTTCGCCGCCATAACTCCGTTCCTCGTCGATCGGGTAATAAGCATCCAAATCTTCCCTTCTCTGCATATCAATTCGTAACATCAACGTCAGCAATTCGAATTAATTACTACAACAATTGGTCACCAAAAGCACAAACTGGTGGCCGACTGCAGTTTCAGTTGTTTTTTGCGACCACACATTTGGTTGCTAAAAGGATATAGTAACCATGACATTGGTCGCTATTGCTTATAAGTTAGAAATAGCATATATCTAATAATAAAAATTTAACTTTTACTTACCGATACTATAGTGTCCGGAGGTCGGTTTGGATGACGACTAGCCGTCACTATTTCCAGCTTCCCGTTGTCCACCATCACAACGTCCACGAACTTCACGATACGAACTTTAACGACCATCTCCGCCGGCAAACCGCCTCTATTCAGCGATTTCACCAACCTCGTCATCAATTCCCCGCCGTTGACCATCTCTTTCATAAAGCAAGCAACGTCCAAATTCTTACTACAATTACCACCAACTCCTCCTCATCCCGTGGGGCCCTCCATGCTAATGTGGATCACTTTAAGAATCTTCTTTGACTCGTCAACGGCCGAGACAACGACCTGGCTACCCGACCCGAACCAACCGAGCCTGGCCGCCAGCTGGAGCAGTGCCTCCAGCTTCTCCACGTCATCGACGATGGCCAGGACCTTCTTGTCCCCGCCACTCGTTCTCACGGCGTTGATGTCTCCGTCCTCGTCCCATATCTTTCGGCTCCATTTTAAGTCCGGGTCGTTCCGGTCCGACCAGGTCGGTTCACAACGAAACCGGCCAGAGGGTTGTGATTCCCTGTGGGCAAGTACATTATCGTAGACGAGTTTTGCCGACTTAGTGCTCTCTAGACCGCCCAATCCGCACACTCTTATAACATCAATGTCTTCCAGAATCTGGTGGGAGAACAAGTTTACTTCCTTCACTGTGGGCGATCTGGTCCATGATGACTTCATTCTGTTGACAACGCTAGCAATCGAAGCAATCCTGGTCTGGGATTTCTCAACCATCTGCTTCAGTTTGAGTTGAATTGTCTTGCTTATCTCTTCCACTAATGTTGCCTCTGATCTACATATCAAAATGTGTCATAGGATTAATCATTGATGCTATGGTCAAGTATAAGGTGAAAAAGAAAGAAAAAAAATCAATTTGAATGATTATTTTGGGCAAATACTATATAGTTAGGTGATTAAATTGACTAATGCCTAAAAAAGTTGAGTTGTTGGATAGTCTTAGTTTAATCCCCAAATGGTGGTAGTTAGTCAGTTCTTGGTCTTGCAAATACTAAAGAATAAATTTATAATTTTGGCCCCTAGACTACAACTTTAATCTATTTTAAACCCAAAGGTCATACTTAATTATTTCTTGGGTCACTAACCACCATATATTTTAATTTTCTCCAAGATCACATGGCCGTCTCCTCAAGTAGAGACAAAATAGAATTGGAAAAAAAAAAAAAAAGAGAGTGGACTTGTCTTACTCATTTTCGCCCAAACACCATCCAGAAATCCCAGCCACGGTAATCAAAGCCTTCCTCCAATTCTCAACCCGCTTCCTCTTAAACCCCTTCTCATGTTTCACAAATGCCTCCTCATAAACCCCGGCCTGGCCCGCCACGTCGTCCGGTGACACGTGGAAGAACACGGGCATCGCCACGTGTCCCTTGTTCTGCGCGCACCTCACTATCTTCACCAGCTCATCCAGACACCACTCCGAGTCAGCATACCTCAGAGAAAATACGACCACGGAGAATCTCGACCTCTCGATTGCAGTCAGTATCGATTTCTCGATGACCTCCCCTCTCGCCAGCTTCTTCTCGTCCATGAAGGCGTCGACCTTCAGGCCCTGGAGCCTGGCGTAGAGGTGGTCGACGAACTTCCCTCTGACGTCTTCCCATCTGAAGCTGAGGAAGACGTCGTAGCTCGAGAGCAGAGGGGCTCGTGGTGGCGGTGGAGGTGGTGGGGGGAGAGGAGAAGTTGGAGGCAGAGCTAGGGAGAGGTTTCGCCGGAGTAATGTGTTTGTGGACATAGTGGGATGGAGAGAAGGAGGGATAAGGAATGGAATTGATTGAGAGAAAAGAGGACATACATATAGAAGCTTATATACTTCCTTTGTTCTGTTGTGGAGGGAAACAGCCATGTAATTCAATACTGATTTCCTCGAAGGTTAATTAGGAATGAAAGAGGGGAAGAGGACCAAGGACTCGGTTTGACTAACAAGTCACTAGTGGGTGCATCGTAAATATTTAGGCATGCAGTATTCTAATGAATGAATAACCCCTAATGCATATTCTAATGAATGAATAAAACATATGAAGAGTGAAAGTTAGGTGGGATTGTTGGACATATACATGGCTGATCAAAGTGGAATAATATATGTCTCACCTAGAAGCATTAGACTTCTGTTAGTTGACTAATTGTAACTGTGACTATGGAGAAGTCAAAAGCTTGTTTCGCGTTTCTAAGGCTAACTTCAATGGAGTTCCTATAAATAGGAAAGTCTATATAAATGGAGTAGTGTCATCTCTAATAGGGGTGGCTATTTGGTCCGATTTTTTTGGTTTTACCCGAAACTGGACCGTATAACCCGGACCGAGAACAGATAGCAAACAATCCAATCCCATCTTTAGGTTTAGATTATTGAGATAAAAAATTATTCAATATCCAACCGGAAACCGGATAAGGGAGCACAACACACAAGTTTGGAGAGTATGAGTCTAAAACTATAGATTGTAATAAACACTCCAAATAAGTTAGACTGTTGATTTTTTTTAAAAAATCAACGAAAAACAAAAGATTATAATTTTATATTAAGAATCATGTTTATTCGTAATAAAAAAATGGGATAGAAGGAAGAAAAAAAAATCCCATGAATCAAAATATAAAATCTTTCTAATTATAAGAATTTTGATATCCGCACATTGTAGAAATTTGAAATCTCTAAAAGCAAACTCACAATACTTTAAAAAAAAAAAAAAACTTAAAACTTACTACTCAACGCTACACATGCTACTCCTTGTACTCTCAACAATTCCCCCACCGTCATCCAGCAATTATTACATGCACGGGAAAACCCAAACCGGCGGCGGCCAGATCAGGATAGGATCGTACAAGCCCCGACAAGAGAACGTCTCTAAACAGTCTTCCCCGATGTCATAAACCCCAATGTCGTAGCCTCCATGACAATCATCCTTGTGAAACTCACTTCCGTCGTCCGTGAAATAGATGCAATTCACTCTACACCCGGGATAATCATCCGGCGAAACGAAGACCGGCGGCCCCGACTCGATCCCCAAAAACAAAGCGTAGTCGCCTATGCTCTCCACTTTCTCCCAGTCGAGCACGTCTTCATTCAGCTTGAAAACCGCGAACCCCGCCGTTCTCGGGAGCAAGCCACCCACACATTCATCATGCTCGTCGGGATCATTTTCATACAGATACACACTACAAAATTTGGAAGAATTGGGGACAAACATTGGGGACAAGCATTCTAATTTGTCTCAGGAAATATGATTTAAGTAAAATAAGGGACGAGCTTTTGAGGGTGTCCCCAAAAAGTAAGAAAATAACTTTTATTAAGTTCGTAGTTGTCCCCAGAAAAAGTCTGGGTAAAGTAGAAAAGTGTGCTCTTAATTTTTCATAGTATATGCGTCCCAGTTACTTATAAGTTTATAAGGTGTGTTATTATTTTCCTTTTCATATTTGTACCAATTTTTTTTCCTTTTCATATTAAGATTTCCCCAAAGATAGGTGACATAAAGATGTCTCCAAATATACGAGTTAAATGATAACCGGTCAATCCTTGTAAGTTATTTAGGAAACAATTAGTCATTTTCGAAGGCATAAGTTAAAAGACAACAGTGATCGCTACGAGTTAAATATAGGATAGTTAATCGTCCCTAAAAATACATGGTAAAAAATAATTGGTCGACCCTGCAATTTAAATAAAAACAATTCCTTATCTCTAACAAAATAGGTCAAAGGACCACTAGTCCTCCAAAAAAATTAGATAGGTGACAATTTTTCATCCTCACAATCACAACTTAAGGGGCATTTGGTCATCCAGAAAAGTCACATAGGTAACAATTTGTTTTCTCGAAAGATACATCTTTGTTGTCCTTAAATCAAAATTTTGCGATCAGTATTAAGAAGAGTTTAAATTCGACTTACATTACAGCTTTCTTCCTTCAGATAAAAATATATTATAACAGTGAAATTAAAACAAAATATATATAGAACTATTAATACTTAGTAGCATCACTGCATCTATATTTGTATAAAATTGTCATCTTAACAAAACAAAGTAATGGACACTGAAGATTTTAGAAAATAACATCACAATGACTCATCATGGGTTGGAATCAGGACCGCATCTACATTAGTCTACTTTTCTAGAACTCTCTAATTCATCTTAAGCGTTCATTTTCAAAAAATTAATCCCGCGCGTCCATTCAAATTTAAGTTAAGACGGAAACCCTAGCTACATTATAATCTTTACCTTCTTCTGGCCGAATGGCCTATTCCCTTTGTTCGACTCATCGTTTCTCTTTTCGTTGAGCGCCGACAATTCTCTCTCCCTATGTTCACCGGCGCCTCTCCCTCTCCTCTTCATCGGAGGCCAGTCAATGGTAGGACTTAGATTAGTTCCTTTTTCTTGGTTTTCGGTCTTTAATTCAATATATTAGCTTAAGATCTGTTTTGTCGTCAACGTTTTCTCTTTTCTTTTCTTCTAGGCTCGAAATCGATGATAAAGCTTGTGGAGACATAGCAGATGCTTCTTGCCTCTTGGTTTATGTTACATTGAAGAGGTATCTGAGGTGGGCTGGCGGCGATCCGTGATACGGTATTAGGCAAAGCGACATCGATTTCACATATGCTGGCGGCAAAACGGAGATGAATGACGGCACAATGCACAGCGACACCATATTTGCTGTGGTGGTTTTTTGTGCTTCTTATTCTATTTGTATGTAACAAGTACATGCGCATTAATTTTTGCATTCCTATGAAACACTAATATCATTGTATGTTTACTACCATAACAAATTCAATGCAAGCCATATCGATTTGGTCTCCTAATTTGCTCGGTTTAGTTTTTGTGCAGTTTAAAATTGTACGTCTGCATAAAAGCGATCTCCAGACGTAATATTCCAGTTTAACTCTTTCAACAAGAGATATATAACGTACGTGTAACAACACTGGGTAGCTAACAATTTTTCGTCCCCCAAAATAAGTTAGGACACATGTGAAGACGGTATGTTGACCCTATAAAAAGAATAGAGGGACAATATATTGTCTTCAAATATCCACAATACTACCATAAAATGAATTATAGGGACGACGTTTTGTCATTTAAAATAATGTTTGGGGATGACTTTTTGTCATCAAAATTGGGGCTATAGGGACGACATGTAGTCTTTTATTCAAATAAACACAACAATAATTCACGAATTTTGGGGACGACTGTCGTCCCTAGTAATGGGGACGACCTTAATTTTTGTCGTCCCCAAATGAATAGAGGACAAGAGTATAGGGAACCACAAATTGGGGACGACTTAATCGTCCCTAAAAACTATAGGGACGATTTTTCTTATTTCCGGGGACGACTTTTGTTGTCCTCGAACCTCCTCTTTTTTGTAGTGACAGTACTAGACCGCCTTCGTTGTTATCAGGGTCCAAATAATTCGAGTTGTTGAAAGAGGTTCAATAATAGATATTATTGAATATATACTGACATGAAGGGGTGTCGTCCTGGGTGAAGGCTAGCCACCCGAACCCGGAGCCTCGACAGGTTTTGCCGAAAGCTTCGGGGAAGCTGAGGTGGTGGAACTCGTTGGTGACGACGTCGTGGAAGCAGCGGCAGTGTTCGCCTCTACAATGCTCTTGTTGTGCATGACTGTGCTCGTCGTCGTCTTCTTTATCGCGGCGGCGGCAGTAAGGCAGCATTAGCCACGGGAAGGTCTGGCGAAATATTTTGGGGCTCTCCTGCCGGAAGAAGTGTCTCCATGGCTTGCAAACGGCTTGGAGACGGACGTGATCTTTGCAGGCTTTTAATTTTCTGGCTATCAGGTTTAACGTCCCCCGGTATTTGGGACCAATTGCGGCCTCCTGTCATCTTTTCGATCGACCCGAATGCTAACTCATAGGAAGATGTTTGATGAGAAAGCCTAAATTTATAGGACCCCCACAAGGCTTACAAAGGAAAAACCCCTTCTCCGCTTTTGACTTAGACTTGCAATTCCTTTGTTGTTCTTCAAAAGAAAAAAATTCCTTTGTTGTTTGTTGAATTTCGGTGCACTTTCAGTTTCCTTCCCCCTATTAAAGGGATGATATGACCCAATCCGGTCAACGCGGGTAAATTCCGCTTTGATTGATTGTGGGACGGGTTCGGGTTTCTAACCCATGGATACCCGCACCTAAGTCCATACCCCCATGACCTACGTAACCATTAACTAATCAACTGTAATTTCTAAACTAATTTCTGTAATTTCTAAACTAATTTCTCACACATTTAATTAATCATATTGTTTGTGGATGTTTATCTTTAATATTGAACAATTTGTATCAATGATTTGTGGGTTAGTGTGTATGTAGTAGATAATAGTAGTGAAAGCTAGTGTAATGGCATCTTTGGACATGAACCCATGGGTATCCATGATTCCGCGGATACACAGCGATTCATGGATTGGGTTGAGTTTGAATTTTCCAAATTCAATAGCTTTTATCCTGAGTTTTTTGGTGGATAAACCCATGAGTTTGGGTTTGGCATAACCCGCCCTAACCCGACTCATTGCCATCCCTGTACTGTATTAGTATTATGGTGGTCTAGACAGTACGAGACGACAACATTCTAGTAATCACCAACCTTCATCTCGTATATCCATAAAAGAATCAATAACGACTTTTTAAATAAAACAATTAAAATATGAGAAAGAATAAGGTACAAAACTCTCAACTTTACCGGTTATAGTAATGCCTAGCGAAAGGTATAGACCGGCAACAGTATATACTTGCCACATGAGACCCACGGCGGCAGCCGCCGTAGAAGGACAATCCCATTCCACCGACGGCGAAGAAATCAAACCCACATCACCTTTACAAAATTGATTTCCGAGAGTCAGAGTCGGAGTTCTTCTCCCCATCTTTCCATCACAAACAGATACTACTATATATAAACCCACAAAAACAAAAGGGTTCATACTTCATATCCTCCATCTACCAAATTCACGAAGAAGATGAGTAAGCTATTATTAATCTCCAACAAATTACGAGTGGGCGTGGTTTTGGTGGCGGCGTTGTTGGTTATGGCCGCACGTCCCTCGATCTCGAAGAAGGGATCAGTTTCCATCGGAAATAGATTGCCGACCAGCGAGGTAACGGCGCGCTGTCAATCCAAAGACAACGACATCGGTAGACACGACATTGCCGTCGGCGACAGCATTGCTTGGAGTTTCGGAGATGTCTTTACGTACGAAACGCTGTTCTGGTGCGATCTGAATGCCACTGATTATGGGCTTCTTTCTTTCGACGCTTACAGAGGTAACGACGCCGAATTTTACGACTATCATCTCCATTGGTTCGTCGAGAAAGATGGAGTTCATGTGGGGAACCTGATCGGTATGGTAGATCCATCGCCAACCAAGAAGTGGGGAAACTGATCAATGCGACAAGGAGTTCGATTCGATCTTGCGAGCTAATTGATAAATGGGTCTTTGTTATCGTGTACGTGCTCATCATGTTGTATGTTTTTTATTTTCCTGTAGTTATGTTGTGTATCCGATCGAGCTGTCTCGACCCCTTTTTCGGAACTTGCAACTATCATAATGACAACTAGGTTTTCTATAATGTTTCCTTAAGGCTTCCGTCAAGGGGATCCATTATCTGCGTACGCAGCGCAGTTTCTGAAACTTTTCAACTTTCATAATCATATCAAAATTTCCTATAATGTTAAAGAGTATTTCATCTCATGTGAAGAAAGGGAACCCTAATTAATTAAGAATACTCAATCCAGGAGGTTTCATCTCTCTCGATTGAGTATTACTTTGATCGTGTAGTAGTAAACTAGTTTTTAACGTGGCATCAGAGGTTGTCTTGACTAACAAGAACATGTACTCTTTGAAGGCGCGATTTTAATTGCTTTTGTACCCTTCCACCACATGGCTGGCGGATTTTTTTCGAGTTTATACTATGAAATTTTTATATGGAAGGTTAAACGTTTTGGTGACCTAGAAGAGTAAAAGCGTAAAATTTTAATTTTTAGAGCATGATTCGACTACATTGATTGCGAGCCTTAGTATTAATAGATTGTCCGAGCTCAATATATGGTCCATCCGTGCAAAGTTCAAAAACTAATGATTTGGTTGTCATTTAATGTTGTGTGTCCTACCAACTCGAGGTACTCAAAACGAACTAGTTCTTGACATTACATCAAGTTCTGCTCTGACTGAGACGTCTCTTTTTCAAATTGTCACAACCTCCAATGTTATTAATCAATATAACCACAAGGTATGGTTAACTTGTGAAAATCTTGACCCAATGAATTGACAATTCCAGAAAGTATCAATCCTGAAAGCATCTGGATTTGCCTGCATCGATCCTGGAGGAGGAGCTTGGGTCTCCTTCTGGCACGACTGCTGGATTCCTAAGACGATTCTCGCTGACTCCTTCCCCCGCGTCGCTGCTGCCGCCCAATGTCCTGATGCTTGGATCTCGGATGTTCTTTTTCGACCAGGTGAGGGTGTGGGGTGTGATATTAATTTAAATTTGAGAGTGTCTCTTCGTGGGGGGGCTGAGAGGGAAAGAATTATGTTTCTTGATTTTCTTAACTCACAGGCTTTCAGTAGATTGGGTTTTGGTCCCGCTCGTATCGAGTGGTCGCCAAATCCAGATGCTTCTCTGTCTGTTCACTCTTTCTACAGGCAGCTGATGGATTCTCGCTTTCCGGGCGTGGCCGACTTTCCGGCCAAGGCGGTTTGGAAGGCGGTTATCCCCGTCAAGATCTGTGGTTTCTTGTGGATTTGCTATCATCAGAAGATTCTCACCCTGGATAATCTCAAGAGGAGAGGCTGGGCAATTGCTAATCGGTGCGAGCTTTGTCAGAAGGAGGAAGAGAATATCCGCCATCTGTTTGTGGATTGCGAGTACACGAAGAAAGTCTGGTGTGGTATTAGTTCGGTTTGCCCAAGCATTGTGGGGCCTGCTGCTGATATTATCCCAGTGATTAGAGAGTGGACGACAGACACCCCGGAGTGCGTTGAGGAGTGGGTTGCCTTCTGCAGCCTTCATGCTGTCTGCTGGGCTGTTTGGCGAGAAAGAAATAATCGAATCTTCAACAATCTGCAAATCGCACATGGAGCTCTCTCAAAGAAGGTCATCAGGAAGATTGTGGATTGGGTCATTGCCAAGAGGAAAATCAGCAGAGAACTTGGCGCCGATTGGCTTTCGAACAACTTGACCCGCTGATTCGCTGTTTGCTTCCTTTTCTGGTGAATGGCGGGAACTATTTGTCTGCTGCCCTCGTGAGATCTGCTGTGTCTGGCGTCCCATTCTGTGGTTTCTTTCTGTTTCTTTGGCCCCTTGGTCCTGCTTTTGTTTGGTTTTTGCTCCTGGTCTGGCTGCCGGCTTTGGCTCCTTTGGACTATGCTGTTCCTTGTTCTGTGTTTTTGGTTTTCTTTTCATTTTTTGTCTTTGGGTCCCCCTGGGATTCTGGCCCCTCCGAGTCACCCTCTTGTGACTCCTGGCCGAATTTTGTTCTCGTTTCCCTTTAATTAATATATTCTCACCCTTATCAAAAAAAAAAAATGAATTGACAATTGTTAATTGAGGAAACATGTAAAAAAGCTATATAAGATCTATATTTAAACCTCTCCCAAAAATGCTAAATTTCGAATAAATTACATAGCCCTAGCAGTAAAATAGGGCCGGTAACTAAAGGTGGCAAATGGATTGGATTCATAGATGGGTGAATTAGATTTGTGGATTGGTGGATTGATTCATATATCGAAATGACATCAAAACCTTGGACCATTACATAAAGTTCGAAATGTTTAGGCCCTAAAATATCATGATGAAATTTTTTAGTTACCATAACATAATTTTCCAACAAAATTTTTCGTCGAAAAATAAGTTTTAGGTACCTAAATGTAAAGCACAAAAAGTATAAATACTAAACTATATTTTGCCATTTGAATTCACAGGTAAATCTATGACTCCACCAATTCAATTAAATTTGGATCAAATAAATAAGATTTAAATGGATTGAATTGAATTCATAAATTTGTATACTAATTGCTGCCTCTACCGATAACCATGACCGCTTCAATGGTTTTCCTTGTATGTATGTATCTTGTACCTCGTGATTTCTTATCTCGAAAATTGAGATGCATTTTCTTTCTCAAAATTACCGATTATAGTAATGCCTCACAAAAGGTATAAACCGGCAACAGTATATACTTGCCGCACGAGACCCACATTGGCATTGGCAGCCGACGTAAGAAGAACAATCCCATTCCACCGTTCACGGCGAAGAAATCAAAATCATATACGTACCTTTAAGAAATTGAGGAGGTCTTCTGCTCATATTCGGACACTATAAAAAAACAGACAAAAAACAAAAGGATTCATATCCCTTCATCTACCAAAAAATCAATGGTAATCTCCACAAAATTACGAGCGGGCGTGGTTTTGGCAGCGGCGTTGTTGGTTATGGCCGCACGTCCCTCGATCTCTTCGACCGATGCATCAGTTTACATCGAGAATAGTTTGCCGACCAGCGAGGTGACGGCTCGGTGTCAATCAAGAGACGACGACATCGGAAGACACGACATTGCCGTCGGCGACAGCATTTCTTGGGGTTTCGGTGACAACGGTTGGTCGGAAACGCTGTTTTGGTGCGATCTGAACGCCACGGATTACGGGGTTCTTTCTTTCGACGCTTATAAAGGTCATGAGGCCGGAGTTCTCTACTATCATTACGTTTGGTTCGTCGAGGAAGATGGAGTTCATGTGCGAAATCAGTACGGTATAGTAGAACCATTGCCTACCAAGTCGTGGGGAAACTGACTTTGAGAATTGATTCGAGCGAAGAAGACAGGTCGATCTCGCGAGCTAATTGATAACAAGGTCGTTGTTGTTGTTGTTGTTGTGTTTTTGTCAGCTCATGTTGTATGTCTTTTTACCAGTTATGTTGTGTATATCCGACCTGTCTCCCAACCTCTTTTTTACAGAGCTTATCGACTATCATGAATCAATATCTAAGTTTTCTATAATGTTTCGTTAATACGTGTCTCATTTTTTTGGAGGTGTCGTTCTAAGATTAAGGCAGTATTAAAGGCCAACACTCAAATGAACTTTTTACAACCAGCAAAGGAGAGACTAGGAATGAAATTTTGAATCCGCTATGTTCGGCATTATCCGACCTGATTTAAAATGGGGCGTGTATTACCCGACCCGCGGTAGTATGGAGTGCGGCATGAGTATCGTGGTACCCTCTCATTCCGCCCCATTGCAATGATTACTATGAGAGACGAAGCATTTTGTCCATTTTATACCAATTTCTTAAAGTATCTATCCATATTTTTCTTATTTTGACTTTTCTTCAATAAATTAGACTTGGTGTTTCAACTAATTAGACTCAATTACCCATTTTATTATCACTAATTTTTCGCAGTGATAAAATTAATTATATTTTAAATATTATTTGCTTATTTAATAATTTAGTGAAAATCAAATAATTCACAAAAAATTTTGAACAAAATACCTTCATAAGTTTTACGTATTGTCTTAGTAAGTACAAAAGACTTATATGATACGTATCATACGTTTGTTTAATTGTTGAATAAGAAATCACTATGGCTTCATAAGTTTAATGTAATGTGTTTGTCATTTGTGTAATTGTGTTAGTAAGTTGTAAGTACGTATTATCGCACAATGACAGCCGCCGTCATAGAAGAACATTCCCATTTGACCGACGATCGACGGCGAAGAAATCAAAATCATACAATTTTAGTAAATCGATTAAGGAGAGTAAGAGTCGGAGGGCTTCTGCTCATCTTTCCGGGCACTATAAATTATAAAACCAGAAAAGGGAGGATATATAGTAAAAGGACCCACGAAAAGTATATATAAAAAAAAAACGAAACGATCGGATTCATATCTCCATTTACCAAATTCATACACGATGAAGAGTAAGCTGATAATCTCCACAAAATTGCGAGTGTGCGTCGCTCGATCTCGATCCAGCAAGCATAGATTTTTGTCGAAGAAAAAAAAAAGAAAAGAATCATCTACCTTGTTTGTATTTTTAGAGTTTAAGATATTGGAAGAAATTAAAACAGGGAGTTATCTATGACTGACTTAAAAACAATTCTAGCAATTTAAATTCAATCATAATGAGGGCGAAAAAATTACTCGTGCTGAGTTTCGGAAACCGCTCCTTCATGATTGATTTAAAAACGATCCGGAGTTGAAGATCAAGTATCAAAAGGACTTCGAGTGGCAATCTTATATTCTGAATATCATTGATGTGACGTAGCCACTATACATTGAGGTATATATTGTGTTAGTCTCGATTAGTTTTTTTTTTGATAATGATGATGAATGCATTAGAACAAAAGGAAGGAGTCTGTACACGAAAAAAGGAAATAGCAGCACAAGATGTGCTGCGAAAAGACAAACCCAGAAGAACGATAAGAACGAAGAACAAAGAAAACAAAAAGGGGGGGCTTGGCGAACCAGAACGCCCCTGCACACCCTAAACGAAAACACACAAAGAAGCTAGAAACTGCTCACAAGCCAGCGCCAGGAAACGACCTGCGACATAGTACTGAAACAAAAGGAGCGGGACAGAACAGGCAAGTCAGCTTATAAAACGGCGGCCTTGTGAACAGACGCCTCTGTTCGAATGAAGAGGGTTGCTGATCCTCTCGTTCAGCCACTGTCGTGCCTCTTCCTTGGTGATTTTGCCCATTACAACCGGCCATTCGATCATGGACTTAAAAGCTCTTCTGGCGACGGTTGTTACTTCCTGTCTCGAATCTTGAAAAGTTCGTCTGTTTCTTTCGAGCCATATCTGCCAGCAGACGGCGTGAAGAGCGCCGTAATTGATCCATTCGTCTGTGTTGTTAGGGGAACTTGATTGCCACCCACTGACTGTGGAGGTGAGGTCTGCATTGGTGTTGTCAATTCTCGGGCATGCCTCTCTGCATCGACGCCAGACTTCTTTCGCAAAATCACAATGAATGAAAATATGATCGGCCTTTTCTTCATCCTTCTCGCAGAGTGTGCATCTGTTGGCGATGGACCATCCTTTCTTCTTAAGAATATCGAGAGTTTGAATCTTCTTCAACGTGGCCAGCCATATGAATATGCATATTTTGCTCGGGATGATGGTTTTCCAGATTGACTTGGCTGGGAAGTTGTGGATGCCTGGGAATCTGCTTTTCATGAGGGTCCTGTACATGGAATGAACAGAAAAGGAGTTCTCTGGATCGGGTAACCAAACAAGGCGACTAGGCCCGCTTGATACCCTAGTAATAGCATGTTGATTAAGAAAATCCAAAAGATTAGAGAGTTCACGCTCAGCTCCTCCTCTCAAAGCAAACTTTAAAGATATTTCCCACTTCGTACCTTCGCTGTTGCGTGTGAGGACGTCGCAAATACGGGCGTTGGGATCGGATGAAGCGGCGGCGACCCTCGGGTAGTTTGCTGCAAGTGAGGTTTCCGGGTTCCAAACGTCGTGCCAGAAAGAGCTCCAAGCTCCACAACCCGGATCAATGCAGGTCATTTTCCAGAAGCTATTGAACTCTTTCATTATATTAGCCCAAGCTGAGTTGGTGAAGCCGCTGTTGCACTTTCCAGAATGCCATTGAGAGTGGGGATCTGGGTATTTTTGGCCGATAAGCTTCCTCCACCATTTGTCAGTCTCCGTAGCAAACCTCCAATGCCATTTACCCAACATTGCGCTGTTGAAACATGCCAGATCAGTGATTCCCAACCCACCCTTGGATCGAGGTGCCTTGCACAAGTCCCAGCTAACCAGAGGGGTTTTGTAGTGTTCCGCTGTCCCGCTCCAAATGAATCTCCGTTGGATGCTCTCCATTCTCTTAATAATTGTTTTTGGAGCCTTCAGCAGAGAGAAAAGGTAGACAGCTTGGCTAGATAGGACTGACTTGTTGAGAATGACTCTTCCCCCCATTGAGAGAAATCTGCTTTTCCAACCTTCTAGCCTTTTCTGATATTTGTCGATGATGGAATCCCAAGTAGAGACAGCGTTGAGTTTGGCTCCAAGCGGGAACCCCAGATACTTGGAGGGTTCTGTACTCCATCTGCATCCAAACAAATTAGCAAAGAACTCTGGATTGGGAACGTCTCCGACGGTATACATGACTGTTTTGTCAAGGTTAATATTGAGCCCTGTAACCGCTTGGAAGCAAACGAGTGTGGCGATGATGTTTAGAACCTGGTCATATGCAGCTTCGCAGAAAACGAGAGTGTCGTCTGCGAATAGGAGGTGTGTGACTTCACCCCTATCCTCGCCTTCAGTCATGGAGAAACCCTTGATCTTGCCGGCTTCTTTAACTTTGGACAACATAAAATCCAGAATGTCCATGACAAGTACAAAGAGGCCGGAGGACAGTGGGTCACCTTGTCGGAGGCCTTTTTGCATAGGGAAGAAACCTTTGGATTCGCCATTGATGAGGATGGACACCGTAGGAGAGCACATTGTACCTTTAATCCAGTTTAGCCATTTTGCAGGGAAGCCTGCACTCGAGAGAGCCTTAAACAGACATCCCCAGTTCACGTTGTCGAAGGCTTTCTCGATGTCGAGCTTAAACATGAGCCCAGGTTTTTTGCTTCTCTTTCTGCTGTCGACAAGTTCGAAGGCGATCAACCCGGCGTCTGCTATTTGCCGACCTTTCACAGAAGCTTGTTGACTGTGTGAGATGATTTTGGGCAGTAGTAAGCTAAGTCTTGTTGCTAGAACCTTGCTGATTAGTTTGTTGATAGATCCCATCAAACTGATTGGCCTCAAGTCCTTGGTATCCTCCACCGCGTCTCGCTTGGGGAGAAGGCATAGAAATGAGTGCGTGGCGCATTGTGGGAGAAAGCCTTTGGAGTGGAATTCGGAGAAAGCACGAACAACATCGGTTTTGATCCAAATCCAGCACCTTTTGTAGAAATCCCATGTGAAGCCATCCGGGCCAGGCGCCTTACTTCCGTCGCAGTCGATCAAGCATTCCCAAATTTCATTCTCACTGAAGGGTCTTGTGAGAGTGAGAGCCTCACCATGGGAAATAGCGGCATTATTGTAGATACTTGGGAAAGGCCGGTCAGGCGTGTTCTCCATGAAAAAATTCTGATAGAAGACCACTAGGTTGGCAGCTACCTCATCTCTGCCTTCTACAAGAGTTCCGCCGATTTTGATGCAGTCGATTTTATTAAGCTTCCTTCTATAGTTAGCCACTTTGTGGAAGAAGTTGGTATTTTTGTCTCCCTTATTGAGCCAAACTTCCCTTGACTTTTGTCTCCATGATATCTCGAGAAGGTTAAGGAGTCTCCCCAATTCGATTCTGTGCAGATCCCTGGTAGCTTTCAGATTAATATCAATAGGGCCAGATTCCTCCAACCCATCAATAGCTGAGATTGCGGATAAAAGCTCGCTGATCTTGTAGTTAACGTTGCCGAAGACTTCTTTATTCCATGATTTGATCTTGATCTTTAAAGCTTGTAATTTCCTGGCCCAGAGGAAAATGAGTCCTTGTCCCTGGACCTGAGAGTTCCACCACACTTCCATACCCTCGAAGAATCTGCTATCTTCGAGCCACATGTTCTCAAAGCGCCATGGTCGTCGAACTCGTACGTTGTCACCCCATTTGAGAATGAGGGGGTTGTGATCAGATTATACTCTTTCCATTGCCATCAGCGAGCACTCAGGGTAGATGGAGTCAAAGTTGTGGGAGATGAAAGCCCTGTCAATGCGTGATAAGCAGCTATTGTTGCCTCCCCTGCTCCAAGTGAACCTGCTTCCTCCTAACGGCATCTCGATCAGTGTGTTGTTGTCGATGAAATTGTTCAGTTCCATCATAAGGTTGCTGCTTCGCCTTGCCCCCTGGTAGTCTTCGTGGCTACGCACCATATTGAAATCTCCTATCAGACATGTTGGGTTTGTACTCTGTTGGCAGTAGCTATCCAATTCTCCAAGGAATCTGATTTTGTCATCTCTTTCCTGCGGCCCATATACAATTGCAAGGTTCCACGCTTTGTTCGAAGAGAGGTCGAAGAGCTCTAGGGCTAGGAAATGGTTGCTGATGTGGCACGACAGAACTTGGAAGGAGATTTTGTCCCAGTAAACCACAATACCTCCTGAACTGTTGATCGCGTCTTTGGCTTTCCACCCGCAATCTCTAGTACCGCCAAGGCTGCGAATGAGACTGTCATCGCATCTGTCAAGCTTGGTTTCTACCAGACCAATGATCTTGGGGTTGCGTCTTCTGATGATATGTTTGATTCTGGCTCGTTTGTTGGGGTCACCGATTCCCCTCACGTTCCATACTAAAACAGAGTCTTCCATTATGGGTTAGCTGAAGAGGAGTGTCTCCCTGCCTGCCTTTTGCTTCTGCCCGAATTTAGGTTTGGCATCACCGGGTTGCTCAATCGATGTTGTTCCATTTCCAATTTGGATCTTTTGGTACGAACTTTGTTGTGGTGGACTGCTTTGGCTTTCTCGATGATCATATTGGTAGTTTGCCCCTGGCCTTTGGAGTGTTCCAGAGAGAAGAGGTTAGCAAGGTCGAGGCTAGTGTTCACGAGGGTGGCTTCATCGAACGGGAAATCACTGAGGTTCCAGTCACAAGTCTGGGAATCTGGGACACAAGAAGGAGACGGTAGGTCGAGGCTAGGATCAAAGTTTAGGGACGATAAGTCGAGGCTAGGATTGAGGTTTAGGGCTGGGGTTTGGGTTGGGGTCTGCGGAGTTGCGGGAACGATGGAGGTGGATTCAATAGGTGATGATGGTGTGGGGGTTTGGGGTGGCTGGGTATCTTCGTTATCCAACTCGACAATTCTAGGTGATGGAAGGGTAGGGGGGTGAGTAGATTGGGTTCTCTTGACGGGGGAGGAGAGTAAAGGGATATGGTCTGCGTTGAAAGGGAAGGAGAGGTTTTCTGTGGTGGTAAAGGATAGGGTGAAGGATAGAAAATTAATCGGTTTGGGTTGACGGTTTGGTCTTGGTGTGAATATAAACTGGAAAAGGGAGGTGGGATAATCGTTGTTGGGCTTGGATGGGTAAAGGCTGAGATCAGTGGTGGGAAGCGGGTTTGTAAGGCGGGTGGGCTCAAGGCTTTCCTGGTTGGTGAAAGGGTTTGGGCAGGGGCCGAATTTCCTGATCCACATCTTCTTGGGCTTTCGTGGACCTGGGCCGGGATTAGCATTTGCCTTTACTCTGCCGCCGCTAGGAACATGGGATAGGAGATTGGGTGGAGCCATGCACGTCTCCTTGCGCTTTGTAGTCTCGGTAAACGAATTTTGGCTGTTGGTGTTCCTGACTGACAGCCTGGGGCTAGTTTGCTCTAGGGATTTGCACGAGGCCGATTGACTGTTGGACTTCCCCACAGGTTGGCGGTATTTGCTTCGACGTTGGTTCTCCAGCTCCGCCGGAACCGGTGCATGGACCTTGAGAATGAAGCGGTGTGATTGGAACGAAACTGGAATCTCACTGGGTATGTTGTGTATGACTGATACTCTGATGCGGGTGAAAGGAAGGCTCCACGATGCCCAGTCAATCTCAACGAAAGAGCCACAGAATTCCCCAATAGTTTTGAGCAGGTTGACACTCTTAAGGTGGAGAGGGATCCCCGTGATTGTTAACCAGGTGGACTCATCCTGTGGGGAGGCCTGCAAATAATCCTCGTTCCATGTTGATAGATGAAGCTTGAAAGATTTGAACTTAAAGTGGTCTAATTCCTTGATTCTTAAAGCCTCGTTGATATTGGGACAGACCAACAGCCACCTCCCGTCTCCCAGATCTTCGAGCTCAAAATTATCATCAGTTGCCCATCTGTGCCTAGCCCACATTCTGAAATCGTTGATAAGATTTTTGGTGAAGAAATGCTGCTGATCAGAAATAAACTGAATGACGATGCTTCTTCCCAGGAGGTTCCTCCTTTCTTGGACTCCCTCTGTGCCAATTTCAATGAACTTTCCGGTATTGTCTTCTTTGATCGCGCACTTTCCACCTCCATAGAAACCAACTCCTTTTACTGCTTGGGCGTACGATTTGCTCCCCGTAGATGTGGACGGGTGGAAAGGAGCCGATGGAATATTGAGGTCGACTGCTTGGATCAGTGACTCCCGCGCTTTGACGAGTTGCTCCCTTTTGTGAAAGTCCTGGAGTAGAGCAGTGACCTTTGCCCATTTATGTACGTGATCTGAGGATGGAATGAGAATTTTGAAGATCCTCCCGCTCTGAACTTGCTCAGAGATCTGAAGATCTCTACCTCGCCGTGTGTTGGCTATCCCGACATGTACTGTTCTGTTCCTACTTTTCTTGATGCATCCACTTGGGATGCTCCATCCTTGCATTGCTGCGGTCTGAATCGTCCCTTGAAGCCATGAAAGTTGCGTGTCGTCTAGGATGACGAACCATTTTTTGCCATGAGGATTTTCGACTTCGATTTGATACCACACCTGACTCTTCGTCTTCTTTCTGATGATGGTCACAAGTTTGGAACCCATCTGTACCTGACTTCTGCAACTACCCAGAGGCCTACCACCTCTGTCCGCCGCCGCCCGTACCTGGAACCTGCACGCAAAGGAAGAAGAAGGTGAAGACAAAGAGTTTCCCTTCCCGACTCTAACCCCGGAACTCACTCTCTCTGAATCTCTCCGACTCCCAGAGCCTGAGGAGCGAGGGCGTTTTCTCTCTCTAAATTTCTCTCTCATCTTTTCTCGAAACTTTATTCTTCTTTCTGGCAGGTTTCTAGTCTCGATTAGTACGTTATACACAACAGTTATGTAACCGGTCTCTAGCTATAAGCTAAGAGGAATGCATACACTAGTTGATTAACATTTTGTTCATTTAAAATATTAGTTGCAATTTTATTGATACCGAAAATTAAAAATAAAACAATTAAAATATGAGAAAAAATAAGGTACAAAATAAGGTACAAAACTCTATCATACAAAACCACTAAAACTCTCAACTTTACCGGTTACAGTAATGCCTCGCGAAAGGTATAGACCGGCAACAGTATATACTTGCCACATGAGACCCAAAACGGCAGCCGCCGTAGAAGAACAATCCCATTCCACCGACGGCGAAGAAATCAAAACCCATATCACCTTTAGAAAATTGATTCAGGAGAGTCAGAGCCGGAGTTCTTCTGCCCATCTTCCCTTCACAAACAGATACTATAAACCCACAAAAACAAAAAAAAAAAACAAAAACAAAAAACGGTTCATATCCTCCATCTACCAAATTCACGAAGACGATGAGGAAGCTGGTAATAATCTCCAACAAATTACGAGTGGGCTTTGTTTTGGCGGCGGCGTTGTTGGTTATGGCCGCACGTCCCTCGATCTCGACCAAAGGGTCAGTTTACATCGAGAATAGTTTGCCGACCAGCGAGGTAACGGCGCGCTGTCAATCCAAAGACGACGATATCGGAAGACATGACATTGCCGTCGGCGACAGCATTTTTTGGAGTTTCAGAAACAACCCGGGTTGGTCGGAAACGCTGTTTTGGTGCGATCTGAACGCCACTGATTATGGGGTTCTTTCTTTCGACGCTTACATAGGTAAGAAGGCCAAAATTTACAACTATCATTACTTTTGGTTCGTCGAGGAAAGTGGAGTTTACGTGCAGAACCAGTACGGTATAGTAGAAACATTGCCTACCATGTCGTGGGGGAAACTGGATTAAGAATTGATTCAAGGCAATAATAAGAGGGTCGATCTCGCGAGCTAATTAATAACAGCAACAGGGTTGTTGTTGTTTGTACGTGTTTTTGTCTGCTCATGTTGTATGTCTTTTTATTCAGTTATGTTGGTGTATCCGACCTGTCTTGTCGGCTCTTTTTTCTTTTTTCTTGAAGGTGTCATTCTAAGACTAAGGCAATCAAAAAGGCCAACACCCAAATGATCAAATGATTTACAAAATAGTTCAGGTATATATATCTCGATAATTTTTTTATGTAATATCTTAATTATTATAGAAGATTTATATAATACGTTTTTTTAACAGATACTTAAAAATTAACTACCCATTCATAAAATTTAAATAATGTATTCATAATCTAAATAACAGTGGTAGAACGAAGTTACCTGATCTCTCATAATATGTGGTCTAGCAATTAAAAATATAATTTATAAGTACTTAATATATATAAATAAAAGTACTTAAATATAATTATTCAACTATCTATTAATTCACCTATCTGATTGGATTTCAGTCTAATGAATTTGATTTAAATAAATTGGGTTAATTGGAAATTTAGTGGATTGGTGGATTTGGTATCACTATATGCACATCAAATCTCGGGGATCCTCGAAGTGTTTGAGGCCCACAAGGGATTAGCAGTTGGGCCTTGGTGTTGTAGTTCCGAGCCATAGCCCAACGCTGAAGCCCGTGGTCGCAGCCATGCATGCAGACGTGAAGCAGCTAGGAGCCAGCTCATTGAAGCTAGGTTACCTTAGAATGACTATTATTCATATCATTAGCTGAATTATTAGTTTTGGACAAGAAGTTTGGATGTACATACTTTTAAATGCGTAATACTGTAAAATATTACAAAAAAGAAAGAAAATGTTACGCATAATTTCATTTTGTAAGGTATCTAATCATATTTCACGTTCATAAACCATATTTTTCAACCCCAATGGAATATGGACCAATAATTCCTTCCGTAGGGCAACTATCGATATATTCGTCCAACGGAAGGAATTGTTTCCCTCTTACCTTGATTCGTATCTGAAGAATCGACAAGTTTTCTGTATAAAAAAATATTTACATATAATAATAATAATTATTATCATTATTATCGTTATCTCACACGATTCCATCCAAAAGCAACAATACAGCTCAGACAAATAAGATGGGCGAAGGAATCGTTACACACTGGAGAGACAAGAGAGGTCCAGAAGGCTCTTCTACTGAGCTCTCATATGCATCCTCCAATTACCACCTCTGCACGTTTTGAACGTGCCTTTTGGCTCTTCGACGACGTTATTTGCACTATAAATACAGCCAAAAACTAAAGGAAGGAAAGAAGGTATAAACATACACAGAGAGAGAAAAAGGACATACCCTTCAAAAGAATTGATCACCAACATGTCGAGGCAGCTGCTGATCCCCTCAAAACTACGTCCGGCGATGGTCGTCGTGGCAGCTGCCTTGATGATTGCGGCGGCGGCACGTCCCACAGTCCAGATGTTTCAACCGAGGTCGGTTTCCGTCGTAAACATGCTGAGCGATAGGAAGCTGATCGTGCATTGTCGGTCCAAAGACGACGATTTGGGAGCCCACGTGGTGGAAGTAGGCTCTGAGCTGCGCTGGGTGTTCGTCCCGCTCGACGCTACGCTGTTTTGGTGCAAGCTGGCGGTGGAGGATCGGCGTCGTTCTTTCGATGCGTACGATGGGCTGAAGGGCGATATATGCTGTCGTGATATTCACTGGATGGTAAGGGACGATGGGCTTCATCTCATGGATTCGGACGGCGTCGAAGTAGAATCTCATCGACGGCAGTGGCACCACCTATAGATAACTCTAATACATACCTACTCTACTATTTTAATTTTGACCTTTAAAGCTCTCTATATATAGCTCTAATCAATATGTGTTTTTTTTCTTATAAGGGTGTTATACGTTTTTATTTTTTGAAGTTGGGTGATATTTTTAGCGATTTGAACTGGAAACTTTCATGTTCAAGATTAGTGATCTTACCACAAGAGAAAACCCTTATTCGATCGCCATTTATGTGCTTCCTTCGCTATTTATGATTGTTGAAGGTTCATATATCTTTTGATATAGATGGATGTTGCTTAATGAATATTGTTCTGTGAAATACCAACAACACTGGCTAATTACTGTGAACGAACAAATCATTTAATATCAAATAACTTAAGTTGTTGGGTAGAGGTTTGTATGAATTTTTATGTGGTTCTTTTCTTCTACATGTTCTTCAAATGAAAGCCTACTGCGGACTTCCAGTTTGCACAGGTTAAACATACATATTGATCGGCATTTTTGGTTTGGGTGACCACCCAATGACATTTCAACACTTTATTTATATTTTAACGATCTATCTTATTATTGTTAGGTTATTATTTGATCTCTCTATTTTTATATATGAAGAAATACACTTGGGGCGACGAATATGCGGCGGGGAGCCTTAATCCATACCCGCCCCATCCTCATACAAAATTTTGTAGGGTTACCTATTAACTGGAATAGAAGTGTTCGGGTACCCGTGATTGCGACTTTCAATTGCCACCCCTTATAATCACCATAAACCATTTGGGGTCATTAAAAAACTTTCTAAGGCCCATTAGTACATGTTGATTAATTAGTAAGCATTTTGAGAGGATTAGTAAACGACCAAATGAGTCATTAGTAACCCTCACAACCGGCTCAAGATAGGGTGCATAACCATGGGTTATGCACCCATCAATAACCAAATCTGGACCCTTCATTTAAAAAATCCAGATCTAAGGATGGAGAATTAAAAACTATTTTTATTTTCACTAGCTTTCTTAATTGACTCATATCTTTTTCGTTTTAACTCGGATTTTAATTTTTTTTGCACAGATGGAATGAGTTCACCGTGCTCTACAAAATGAGATCAATTTTCAATATTTTTTTAGGAAAAAAAAATTCTGGCCTCTCGGTACCAACTGCATACCATATGGTATCTTCTTCATTTTTAATTCGTTTTTGAAAACGTTTGCACAGCAGGGATGAGTTCATCATGATCTATTGGATCTACAAATTTCTGGGTGAACAAATTACAGGACCAAAAAATACCACACAATACGGGGTGGTATTGTATGGTATCTTCTTCGTTTTTAATTCGTTTTTGAAAATGTTTGCACAGAAGGGACGAGTTCATCATGATCTATTGGATCTACAAATTTCTGGGTGAACAAATTACAGGACCAAAAAATACCACACAATACCATACAATACCACCCTGGTACGGGGTGGTATTGTGTGGTATACAATGTTAAAAGTCGTAAATTACAATTAATATACTTCTACTATCATGTATTCAACCATCCTACAGTATTGGTTTGTTCATACCACCATGGTACGTTTTTCAAAACATAGGTATGCTTTTATTTCAATACCAGTCAATACCATATGGTATAGGCTGGTAAAAAATGGCACAATTTTTTTTGTTCGAAAAATATACTAAAGTGGATATCATTTTGAAGAGCACAATTAATCTGATCTAACTGTGCAAAAAAAATTAAATTTCAACTTAAAATGAGCGAGAAATCGTCCGTCAAATATTAAAAAGGGAAAAATTAAAGGCTTTCCATGAGAGAGAGGATGCTGATGTCATGCTGATGTGGACGGGTTACTCATGGTTACTCACCATAAGGTTACTGACCTGATCCATTCCCCTCACAACCTTGACAAGGCGGGTTTGTAATGACCATTTTCCCTCTCTAGTCCTTTGAATAAACAAAAAATTTAGCAATGTGAATGAAGGAGGAAATATAAGCTGTGGATGATGATAAATGTGAGTTTGACGGACGGATGCATGTTGATTATATGAGGCTATGACATTATATATTCCAATCTAGCGTGACATCCAGTCACAAACATTAAGTGACGGTTCAACTCAAATTTGGGAAAGGAAAATAGAGAGCATGGAATTCACTTACTAAAATCTTTGCCATTCATGAGTTTTCTTTCTGTTAACATCTTTATCTTCCCTATTTCTCCCTCAATAAGAGAAAAAGAAAAAAGAATCATCTACCATTTTGTTTGTATTTTATGAGTTTAAGATATTGGAAGAAATTAAAATTGGGAGTTTTCTAGGACTAGCTTAAACAAAATTCTCCCATTTTAAGTTGAATCATAGCGAGGGCGACAAATTCACGTTGAGTTTGAGAAATATTACCCCGTGATTGATTTCAACAATTCGGAGGGGAAGATCAAGTATGAGAAGGACTTTGAGAGTAGAGCAAAAACCAAGAATAATGAAAGTAGACTAACCTCTCATCCACATTCATCTAACTGATACAGTGATTTTTGTTGCTAATGCATTTAACGGTTTAATTCATAACAAAAGAGAATAAACAGATGAGGTGGATGTTCATATTTTTATTTTCTCTATTTCTCCCTCAAAAAGAAAATAAGGAATCATCTAATTTTTTGTTTGTATTTTATGAGTTTAAGATATTGGAAGAAATTAAAATAGGGAGTTTTCTATGACTAGCTGAAAACCAATTCTGCCATTTTAAGTTGAATCATACTGAGTGCGAAAAATTCACGTTAAGTTTGGGAAACCGCTACCCCAGTGATTGATTTCAATGATCCGGGGTGGAAGATCAAGTATCGGAAGGACTTTGAGTGGCAGTCTTATTTTATGCATATCAATGGTGTGACATAACGACTATACCCAAAAGTGAAAACATATCCATCGTGTCACCCTACATCTTGCCTTCACAAGTTACTGTGAACGAACAAACCACTTAATAGCAATAACGCGAGTTGTTGGGTATATGTTTGTATGAATATTTATGTGAATGCTTTTTCTTCTACACATCCCACAAATAAAAGCATACTGCGGGCTTTCAGTTTGCACAGGTTAAACATACATATCGATCGTCATTTTTGGTAAACCATTGTTTATATTGGGATGTCGAAATCAAGAACTATTGATAGAATGCTTTGATACCATGTGAATGAACAAACCAATTAATTCGAATATCTCAACTTTTTTAAAAAAGATTTATAAGAGATTTTATATGTAATTCATTTTCTTTGATGTACAATCACTTCCTCCTTTAAATACTTAGTATAATGAGAATCTGAACACGAGATCTTTGATAATTAGCGAACTATTTCTCATAATATATTATTCGAGTTGTTAATAGTTGGACGCATGCAGCTTCTTAGTGAAGTAAGTGAAAAGATGACTCTACCATAAGTTGCTCTAGCCTTATTCGCCTGGTAAATCAAAAGATGAGATGACTCTAAACCAATCGTGTAGATAAACTGGTCTGGTCCGATTCTCATGACTTGAATATGGCATGACTGTAAGGACCAGACGTACAACCTCAAGTAGTGGTGGAAATTGGTACGATATATTTATTCCCACACCGAATACGTAAATTCCAAATACCGAATAATACCCAGAAATCAATCCCGATTTCAATTCCCAAATAAATTCGGTATCTTATTCCAACCTTGTTGTTGCATATGATC
This sequence comes from Linum trigynum, assembly GCA_964030455.1. Classification (NCBI taxonomy): domain Eukaryota; kingdom Viridiplantae; phylum Streptophyta; class Magnoliopsida; order Malpighiales; family Linaceae; genus Linum; species Linum trigynum. Next base: position 35,125,885 of record OZ034814.1, on the reverse strand, counting down.
CTGTGATCTCATATTTTAAAAATTGACATGTTTTATTTTTTCATACAATCATTTACAGCCTATTATTATCTTACACGATTTTTGTCGAAAGCCTCAATAGTACATACATCTCAAAACAAACAAATAAGATGGCCGATGGAATCATACAAAGAGAGAGAGAGAGCCAGAGGTCCAGAAAACTTTTCTACTCCAATCCCAAGCCTGCACCATGGGCTCCAATTACAATATCTGCACATTGAGAAGACCTTTCTGCCCCCCACAGAGCCGTCCTGCTTCTACACATAACTGCACTATAAAAAATAAAAAAAAACAGCAAAAAGCTAAAGGAAGAGGAAACACATAACATAAACATGCAGAGAAAAAGGAGACCTAATTGTTCATCAAATTAATCACAATGTGGAAGCTACTAATCCCTTCAAAATTACTAGTGGCTGTGATCATCCCAGCCTTGATGATTGTGGCACGTCCATCGACCGAGGATCATTGATCTTCAAAGTGTTTCCCATAAAAAAACCTCCCAAATAGCCCCAACAGTGAGTGTGTTCTTTAAAATTTTATGAAGCATGTTTAATATTTTTTTTCGGAAACGCCCATAACTCATGAGACCCGATGAATTGGGTCAATATTTAACCCCGAAATCAACCAACCCAACATGATCCCAACCCGTAATAACTTATAACCCGAGATTCCCTACAAAATTATCCAACCCGCAGCCCGATTGCCGGGTCTAGTTCAACATAAATTTTTGCTTCAATTTTCGGAGCAATAACAATTACTACATCCAATCGCGCGAATGAATTGTTCCCTTAAAATGAAATGGTATAAATGGGGCCGCCGGCAACATCACATCTCAACAAACACAAAAATCAGAAGGGCGAAGAAATCATGATGAACAGTAGGAGAGAGCCATAGCTACAAAAGACTCTCCGAGCCGCGCTGCTTCTACACATCATTGCACTATTAAAAGAAGCAGAAGAAAAAAAACAGCAAAAAACTATAGGAAGAGGAAAGCAATAACGCATAGAGAGAAAGATGTGGAGGCAGCAGCTAATCCCCTCAAAATTTCCACTGCCGGCGGTGGTTGTCGCGGCGGCTTTGATAATTCTGGCACGTCCCACGATCCAGAGCGCGGTTTCTGTGAAAAACGAGATGAGCGATAAGAAACTGATAGTGCACTGTCAATCCAAAGACGACGATATTGGGAGCCACGTCGTGGACGTAGGCCTTGATTTGCACTGGGATTTCCTTGCGGAGATTGGGACACAATTTTGGTGCAACTTGGCGGTGGAAGATAAACATCTTTCCTTCGACGCATATCAACAGTCGGACAGAGACTTGTGCTGTGGTCACATGTACTGGAAGGTCAGGGATGATGGGGTTCATCTAGTTGACCCGGATGATGGAGAAACAAAATCTTATCGACGGGAGTGGAAACACCTATAGCTTCAATCCATACTTATTCTTTTTCTTCTTCTTCTTTTCTTTCGTTGATGATTGGCCTTAAAGTTCGAACTTAGGATGTGGTAGATGTTTCTCATTATACGACATCTAGACCAACCCCTATGCTATTTATCTTTTGCTGTATCGTGTGCCTTTTACGGCTCTACACGATACATATCGGTTTTCTGCATTATTTAGTAATTTAAGTTGTTGGGAAATGCGAACCTAGTGTTATATCAAGCAATAACCCAATATACTAATATTTTATATTTCAAAAGTTCAACTAATAAGTTAAAAAGATTTGGACTAATAAATTATATTTTCCAAGAAAAGAAAAAGAACATTATACTTTTACTGACATAAATCATTGGCAACTTGTATTGAACGATATGGCATATGAACGTGGATAAATTGTAACTCTTATAGATGGATTATTTATTGGGCCTGGATCGGTGCTCTAGCTCATATCCACAGCCCGCTAACACTCGATCGAACTCACACGTGACACCCCATGCATGCAGACGTACGTGAAGCAGCCAATCCCATTTAGGTAGTTTGCCTTGCGATGAGCTCCATCCATATTATTATTTGAATGAGCTAAAAAAGTTCAGATTTATCATTTAAGAATTGGAAATTAAAGATATTTTATTTTTCTTAATTTTGTTAATAAATTTTTATGTTCTTCATTTTAATTCGAATTTAAATTTCTTTGCACAGAAGGATAACGTGTTCGATGTTTGACGCATGAATCAGGTCGATCTTCCCCTTCACCACATCCGATTCGCTCAGGTTTGAATCAAAGCGCCGACGGATATGACACAAATTGGCCCACTAGGGTTTCTCGCCACTGAAGTGCCCCCAGTTTTTCGAATCGTAGAAGGAAGTGAGCATATGATATAGATTTCAGTCGCTGGTACAAATTAAACCTTGCAATTGTCCTCCATAACCATAACTTTGAGAATATATTATTCAAAATTGAAAAGAAATTATAAGAAAAGTATTGAGAAGATATTTTTATCGAAATTGAATGAAAATTTTAATTTTAGGATTTTAGTCTAGCTTATAGGTTATAGATTCGATGGTTTGAAGTTAAAAAAGTTACGGATTAATTTGGGTGGATTTATGGGCCCCTGGTAGTATTTTTATGAGAAATTGACACATTCTTCTTTCTTTCAATTCTTTTTGTGATCTCATATTGTCATTTGCGGATTAATTTGGGTGGATTTGCAGCATATTTTTATCTCAGACGATTTCGCCGAAAGCCTGAATATAGTACATATATCTCAAACAAAAACAAATAAGGTGGGCGAAGGAATCATGTACTGCATACAGGAGAGACAGAGCCAGAGGTCCAGAGAAGACTCTCTGCCTCCCCAGAGTCGTGCTTCTACACATCATTGCACTATTAAATTGTGTAGGATTCATTCCTACACCCTGCTTCTTCATCACATTGATCAGGATGCTGTGGAGGCTGCAGCTAATCCCCTCAAAATTACAACCGGCTGTGGTGGTGGTCGTCGTGGCTTTGATAATTCTGGCACGTCCCTCGATCCAGAATCCGGTTTCTGTGAAAAACGAGATGAGCGCTAAGAAGCTGATAGTGCATTATCAACAGTCGGACAGTGACTTGTGCTGTCGTACCATTTACTGGGTGGTCAGGGATGATGGGGTTCATCTAGTTTACCCGGAGGGAGAAATCGAATCCTATCGACGGGAGTGGAAACACCTCTAGCCTGTTAGTGTTGTGGTATATGATACACGATTGAACCTCTCCCAACAACTCGAGTTATTGGGATCAACTGGTTCTTGACATGGTATCAGAGCCTTCTGTGACCGAGAGGTCTTGTGTTCGATTCCCGGTAAACCCCATTTGTTAAGCACATGGTATTCTGTGCAAACTTCAAGCCCTTGTGAGTGGCTTTCGTTTGAGAGGGCGTGTAAGTGTTGTGGTATATGATACACGATTGAACCTCTCCCAACAACTCGAATTATTGGGATCAACTGGTTCTTGACATAGCCATAGGATTGGGTTGCACCGCTTGTGCTTCCATTCTTTTACTCTCTGTTCTGTTTCGGGTCCGTGAACCCTTTTCCTTTTCTTTTAATAAAATTTTCATCCTTATAAAAAAAAATTAATAATAATAAAGAAAGAAAGAAAGAAATTCATTCTATAAGGTATCTAACCATATTTATTCACACTCATAAACCATATCTTTTCAATCCAAATAGTTGTATAAATTTTTGGTTGAATCCTTTTGAAGCAACGAGACCATGGCCATATAGGGAACTACCAACATATATGCGTCGAAGTCCAAGGGAAGGAATTGCTTCCCTTTTACCTTGACTCCTATCTGAAGAATCGACATGTTTTTTTGTAAGAAATTATGATTACCTCAATTTCACCGAAAGCTACAATACAATACAGCTCAAACAAATAAGATGGGCGAAGGAATCATTTAATCATTATACACGAGGGAGAGAGAGAGAGGTTCAGAAGGCTCTCCTACTCCAATATTAACACGTCCGCATGTTTTGAACGTGGAGAGGAAAGAAGTCCCTTTTGCCCCCACTGGCCATAGCCGTGTTGCTTCTCCTACATCATTTTCATTGCACTATAAAGTCAGCCAAAACCTACACACCCTTCATCATCAAATTGATCGATCAACAACATGTGGCGGCTGCTAATCCCCTCGAAATCACGAGTGGCGGTGCTTGCCGCGGCCTTCATCATATTGATTGCAGCGCACCCCTCAACCCAGCTTAGTACGTCGACCGTTTATGTCGAAAACGAGTTGAGTGGCAACAAGAAGCTGATAGTGCATTGTCGATCCAAAGACGACGATGTCGGAGCTCAAGCCGTCGACATAGGCGCTGCATTGCACTGGGGGTTTACTCCCTACGAGGGCACACTCTTTTGGTGCAAGTTGGCGGTGGAAGATCGACGTCTTTCCTTCGATGCATATAATGGGAAGAAGGCCGATATTCGCTGTCGCGATGTTCGCTGGGCGGCTAGGGACGATGGGGTTCATCTACTGAATTCGGATGGTACCGAAATAGAATCCTATCGAAAAGAGTGGAAGCACCTGTTCTAGCTCTAATTCGTACTTTGTTTACTGTACTATTTTATATTTTGACCTTAGCATCGGTATGTTTTTTTGTCGCCTATAATATCCAGATTTTTCATTTTCTCTAATGATACTTATTGATTTCCATCTTTTGTTGTTTTCAATTGGTTACTACGATTCAGATCCATGGGCGGGTCATCCGAACCCATGGATCCTTGAGTCATCCTATAATGTCCTTTTTCACTTTCTATGTGAGTTGCCTCTAATATTCTTTCTCCTTTCTTCTAATCCACAAACCCAACTCGGATCAAGCCATTTCGGAGAGGGTCCGTTGAGCTCCCTTTTCTATAATGGTAAGCGCTGCTAGGGTAAGACGACATCACAAGCTGATGAGAGGGCACCGGCAGGTCATGGAAAAAGATGAAGGTTCTTTTAAGCACTTTGCATCGATATGTTCTTTTGAACCCTATAAACAAGATTTTCATTTTCCCTAATGAAGCTAATTACGTACACTGTAGTTTGTTTGCTCATATATATATATTTTTACATTCCACTAGATTATTCTACGAATTGCATGCTTAATGTGAATCCGGATGTCGTAAATTATAAGTCACTACGAACCATGAAGCAAACCTTCCCCTGGTTTGTCTGGCACCTAAAGAATTTGAATCGTTGTTGCACATCAGCAAAAACAATGCCTCAGATAGGGCTGGCTATTTGGACCGGGACCGGATGAAAAACCGGAAACCGGACCGTATAACCCGGACCGAGACCGGACCGGGACCGGATAGTAAACAATCCAATCCAATTTTTGGGTTTAGATTTGAGGTAAAAAACCGGATAAAGACCGGATAAGAGAGCTCAACACCCAAAACTTAAGGGTAATTTGCATAAACGGTCACAAACCTTTACACTTAGTACAAAACTTAACCAACTCCTCACCCTTTTAGGCCTTAGGCCACTCAAATTCCCACAATCTCAATATAAAATCAAGATCGAATTGGGACCGGATCGAGTCAAGACCGGACCAGATCAAGACCGGACTGTATCCAATCCAATCTTCGGTCCTTATATTTTCAAAAAAACCGGACTGGACCGGATCAATTTGGGCCAATTTAACCGGACCGGACCGTATAGCCACCCCTAGCCTCAGAGATCGATGCGGCAGACAATTTATGGCAAGAAATATACATTGCGAGCCCAGACTATGATGAACCACACATTCGCATCCCCGCAATCTAAGCACACACAAACTTTTAAACCACTACTCTCCTGTTAGTCTAAACTAGCTACCCTTTACTCACTTTTGATCGTGAGGCCTTGCCATGTGTACCATATGGTGTTAAGGCTCTTAGCTTCTACCGATGCTACATTTATCTCTATCCATCAATCTTGCCTTTCGAGTTCCAATTGTCTTCTCTATGTGCATCCCTCACATTCATGTTTAAGTTGTGTTGTACTTCTAATTCAAGAACGAAGAATATGTTAGCAGTTTGTCGTTTGATCAATATTCATGTTGCAATAATTTCATGCCCTGCCACATAGCGCGGACTTCCGTTCTAGTTTGAGATTAAAAAGTTAAGTTTACTGTGAGTCTATAACTATAGTCCACTTACATTCATCCATTCTTTAGCGGATCACATATTTTACAACCCACATTCATCGATCTATAAGAATTAAGAACCGCCCACAACATATTGGATGGGTCAATTGCGGGTTAATTTTAGTGGATGTATTCCCCCTAGCGCGCGAGTGACTGTAATTTTGTGATAACGTACATGGAAAATTGACGCGTTTTTTCTTTCTTTCAAACCTTGTGCAGCACATTATCATCTCTGACGATTTCGCCGAAAGTCTGAACGTAGTACATACATCTCAAACAAAACAAATAAGATGTGCGAAGGAATCATATGATGTATACAGGAGAGACAAAGCCAGAGGTCCATAAAACTGTCTGCCCCTCCAGAGCCGTGCGGCTTCTACACATCATTGCAATATTAAAAGAAAAAGAAAAAAAAAACTATAGGAAAAGGAAAGCAATAACGTATAGAGAGAAAAAGAGTAGAAGAATTCATTCCTACATTCTGCTTCTTCTTCATCACATTGATCAGGATGTGGAGGCTGCAGCTAATCCCCTCAAAATTACAACCGGCTGTGGTGGTGGTCGTCGTGGCTTTGATAATTCTAGCACGTCCCTCGATCCAGAGTCCGGTTTCTGTCAAAAATGAGATGAGAGCTAAATAATAAAAAAAACTGATAGTTCATTGTCGATCCAAAGACGACGATATTGGAGCTCACATCGTGGATGTAGGCTCTGATTTGCACTGGGATTTCTATGCGGATTTTGGGTCGACACTGTTTTGGTGCAAATTGGCAGTGTAAGATAAACGTCTTTCCTTCGACGCATATCAACAGTCGGACAATGACTTGTGCCGTCGTAACATTTACTGGGTGGTCAGGGATGATGGGGTTCATCTAGTTTATCCGGAGGGAGAAATCGAATCCTATCGACGGGAGTGGAAACACCTCTAGCTAGCTCCCCAATCCATACTTCTTCCTTCAATTTTTCTTCTTTCTTTCGTTGGTTGTTGGCCTTATGGTTCGAACTTAGAGTGTGCTAGATGTTCTCGTTATACCACCAGACCTAACCCATTAGAAGTTATCCACACTTAATCGTGATCTCATGTACTATTTATATTTTGTTGCATCTTGTGCCCTTGACAACTCTCTACTCCATGCTTATCAATCCTCTGTCTGTGTTAATAATTCAAGTTGTTGAAAAATGCGCGGACCTAATGCTTATATTAAACCGTAGACAAATATGAAGATGTGAAAGCCTAATCACGCAAGGCACATCTCAAATAGTTTCCTTGGTAGTGAGCTAAGTCAGTTTTGTAGTTGAAGTGCAGCTGTCTGTTGGTTCACGTAATGTAATAGTTTCCTTGGTTTGGAAGGAGATTAGTTGGCCGTATCTTGCTAGGGTTTGGCTTCCTAGCGTCCAGTATATAACTTAGTACAAGGGGTTGTTTGGTTTTGGTGATAGTTTAGTGGGGATTGTTACAATGATTGTTGGCAATACATTGTTTTTTTTTTGTTCTTCAACAATGCAATCATTATTTTGTTGATTTGATGGAAACAATCACTCATATTTGAGTGATATTACTATCTCAAGCAAAACTTGAGATTGTTTAAGTAGATTGTTTGAATGTTATTTTGTTCCAATTATATCCCTAGATATTTTTACATATATCGATAATAGCCTTTTGAAATTGCTTATCAATAGACTTTTTGAATGCTAAAATAACTATCACCAAAACCAAACAAGGTAATCTACAATGCCACGAACAAGGGATTGGTCTAGTGGTAATACTACTAGCCTTGAACCTGGAGGTCCCAGGTTCAAATCTCTTCAGTAGTACCTAATTAAAAAAAAAAAACCTATATCACCCTTATCTAAAAATCTACAATGCCTCATTTAACAAGGTAATCTACAATGCCTCATTTTCTTAATTACATGTATATTACAATACATGCATGGATCATAATGCATTGATTTAAGTATCACCAAAACCAAACGATCCCTAAGATAATATTAATTAGAGCTATAGATGGTTCCATCCCCGTCGATGGGACGTCAATTCTTGGCCATCGGGGTCCAAAAGATGAAGCCCATCGTCTCTCACCGACCAGTGAATATCACGACAACAAATAGAGCCATCTGAATTAGTATATGCGTCGAAAGAGAGTCGTCGATCTTCCACGGCCACCTTGCACCAAAAGAGTGTTCTGTCGCCGCCATAGAAATCCCAGTGCAGATCAGAGCCTACATCCACCATTTGAGCTCCAATATCGTCGTCTTCGGATCGACAATGCACTATCAGCTTCTTGCCACTCAGCTCATTGTGAACATACTCCGTGTAAGACTGAATCAAGGGATGAGGAGCCAGAATTATTACTAAGGCTGCAACAACCGCTGCAACCCGCATGGTGATCAATTTGATGGAGGGGATTGTAGAAATCCTTTTGCTCTCAATATCTCGGCCTATATAGATTATTGTTTAATTTGTTTCCTCTTCCTTTTAGTTAAATGCTGTGTTTTTCTATTTTATAGTGCAATGATGGTAAAGGGTTGGGATTTGAATACAAGAGTCACTTGGATCTCCTATATCCATTATCCGATTCCTGCACTTGGATGTATTCAATGTAGTCACCCATTTCGTAAAAACTCTAAATGATGTTTTAGAACCGATTTAGAAATCAACAGTGCAAGAAAGTAATTTACGTGATTTACTAATATATGGTTTTGCCATCGTTACGGATAACAGATAGCAATTTCACTATAGTGCCTTCGATCTCCATACCTCATCACTTCCGATCGTCGACAAATAATCTATCTTCAAGTAATAACCACATCATATATTGGTAAAACTCGTCCACGTAAATAATTTAGTGCCATATAAGGTTTTGCTTCAATTTTTGGACGAATAATACATACACCCAAGCGAAGGAATTGTTCCCAATTATTTATCTTGTTATTGTCTTTTGTGTGTTTATTTTGTGATGATCTCTTATATATAGAAAGTGAGATATCTAAGTGTCTTGCAGCTTTATTGTTTCCCTTAAAAGGAAAGGTATAAACGGGGCCGCCGGCAACATCACATCTCGACAACACACAAAAATCTGAAGGGGCGAAGAAATCATCATGAACAATAGGTGATTGTAATCACCATACTCAATCATGATCCTAATCTCCAGCTTTTCGGATTGTCCTTTACATACATCGACGAATTGTTTCCCTGCGCGCAACACAAGTTACATATAAAACCATAATATCAACATAACTTACGTTGAAAAATTCACGCTCGATCGAATCTGGCAATAGCAAAAGCGGATAAAACTAGTTCTCAATATAAAACTCGTCAACAACGGGTCTGGCTTCAATTGTCATTCTCAACCAAAAGAAAAAAGAAAAATAAAAAAAATATTAAAGCGGATAAATTCCAACAACGGGCCTGGGTTCAATTGCAACTCGCTTTGACAGTGTTGAACCGTGTTTTAAAAAAATTCACACTCGATCCAACATATCGAATAAAAAAATAAATAAAACTCGCTTGCGTTACAAAACTAGTAAATACCATGAATTTTTGTTCAATTGTCATTGTCACACAAAAGAAAAAAGTGTAATTGTGGGTATTTTTGCTATACCTATTATTAATCCATCTCCTAGGCTTCCCTTAATAGTATAAACCGGCCGGCCGCCAACCCAACTACATGTCGACGAAATAATTGATCGGTCATAATTATTACAAAGGAGATACAAAGCCGATCGAGGTCCCTTAAAAGTTTTAAGCCTGGCCGGCAAAAGTACAATGGCAATAAAAAAAAAATATATAGATGGGCGGATATTGGAAAATGGAAATCATGATAAAGTACAGAAGGCTTTTTTTTCTTCTTCCCACAACCCTAGGAGTGGTACTTAATACGTACAATTGCTAAATATTGTCTTAATTTTGATACATTATTGTCTATTTCGAATTTCCAAATGAAACTCCAACCATAATTAATTATCTCCTCGATCGAACAAATAACCATAGATGTTGAAACAACATAAATAAGGTTCTGATTTAGTGAGAAAGGTGATTGAACTTCTCAAACTTAGCTCCAGCTTGGATCCTGCATATTGATATAAACTACGAAATCCTACGGTGATTTAGTGAGAGCTCCAGACACCACTGCTAGGGATGGCAATGGGTAAAATAATAGTGGGTATAACCCGCACCCGCCCAGTCAAGCCCGCTTTGAAACCCGTCAATGTCGGATATGGGCCGGATTCAGGGAAACCCGAAATATGCACAGTAACGGGGATGGGTCGGGGATGGATATCAGACTATCCGCCCCGGCCTCGTCCGATATGCATACCTGACCCATTACCTTCTCTCAAACCAGCCAATCCTGATCCATTACCTTCCTCATTCCAAGCCAAAAAAACTAAACCCTAGACTAACTCTCTCTAACCTCCCCGATGTTTTGGCCGCCCCCAACTCTTTCTTTCCTCCCCTTTTCTCTTATCTCTCTTGTTGATGTGACTTGAATCGGACTATCAGCTGCTACGACTGGTAATCGGGCCTGGTCTGTAACCGTTTTCCTTTGCTAGATTGGATTAGGTTTAGACCCACATGGAGAAGTACTATAAATACTTCTCATACTCCTCTGTAATCTGTAATCTCCTCGATATAGTGAAATCGGCTCTCTCTCGCACGTGGACGTAGCTAACACACATCGTGTTAGTGAACCACGTAAATCGTGTGCCTGTGTTTTTCGATTCTCGCTTTCGTATTCTTGCTTTGTCGATTCCGGCGATTTCCCGATCCGTAGCAGCGCGTTTATAACATCTCTTCTTCACCATAAACGAACTTCAAGGAGAAAAGAACTCAACATTTTCTTCATCTTTTCCCTGTGCTGCACTGCATCGACTGCCGCGAATTCTCCAGGCCGCCGCCGAACTCTTCATCAAGCGAAGTGACGGGAGGAGCTCTGCCATTCAGTGGTCGCTGCATCTCCCGCCGGCACGCTATTGATTGTCTCCTCTGCTTTGCGGTGATGGTCTGAGTCTGTACGACTACGTGACGCCGAACTTGAGATCAATCGTCGGCAGTCCTATGAGTGCGGCGGGTAAAACCCGGCCAACCGGGGAATGCCCAAACCCGCATGGGTATGGGTAGTGATTTAGTATCCATAGCTTATTCCGGACGGGGACGGGTAAAACCCGTTTGTATGTGCGGGCGGGGATTGGGGAGCCACTATCCGTACCCATACCCACCCGTTGCCATGCCTAACCACTCCTATCGCTACTTTGTAGAAAAAAAGGATAAAATTTGGCATGCATGTCAAAGTTGATCGAACAAATAACCATAGATGTTGAAACAACATAAATAAGGTTCTGATTTAATGAGAAAGGTGATTGAACTTGTCAAACTTAGCTCCAGCTTGGATCCTGCATATTGATATAAACTACGGAATCCTACGGTGATTTGGTGAGAGCTCCAGACACCACTCCTATCGCTACTTTGTAGAAAAAAAGGATAAAATTTGGCATGCATGTCAAAGTTGATAACTTTTTCGATCTTGTTTTCTCCTATTTATAGCCATAAGGAGTAATTGTCTTTAATAAACCTCTTGCAACTGTCGTATTACTTGACATGTAGCAATCTGTGTCGTCGTAGAGGTGTCTTGTATTACACCTTGTCACAGTATCTTGCTTTGCATACTTGCTGATGTACGTTAAATAGAAAAACAATATAACGTCATTTTATTGATTAATCAGTACTATTGAAAATTAAATAAATAAGCACACACATAAACTGTTACGCACACCTTCATGGAATGAAAATATCGAAAAAGCAGAAAGAAAAAACAACAATAGCAGCAGCAACAACGAATTTCTGTAGCAAAGCTACGTAGACGAAACTAGTAATGGGAAACGTAGACGTCAAGCTCGTTGACGCGCAAGTTGCGTTTCGGATCACGCGAGGCGAATTTCAAGGCGGCGTATCCACGAGCGAAGCGGAATACGCCCGTGCCGCCGGCGACCGTGAGCTCGCTGGCTTTTCCTGATATCGGGAAGACGGAACCCAGAAGGGAGAGTGAGCTGCCGTTGTAGTCACCGTAAGTGAAGGCGAAGCTGTATATCATCTCGTAGACGAAGTTGGTCGTGTTGGAAGGGAAATGGTAAAGCCCACGGGCTTTCCCCACGGACGTCGAATTATCTGGGTCCGGGCCCAACGTCAGCGTATCGTCGTTGATGGTCACGGCGCCGTAGAAAGTGGCGTTGTTGAGGATCGGGGCGACGCTCAAGGCCGTGGGCGCTCTCTGGAAGTTGCACCAGTAGAAGTGGAGGTGGGTTAGCTTTTCTTTCTTCTTCGTCATAGGCAGCTTCTTTGTGGCGAAGGAGGTTTCCTGGGATTCTGCAGCGGCCAAGGACGATAATGCCAACAGTACTAAAGTGGCAAGCGTCACTAGGAGAGGAAGAAAGACGGCGGAGGATTTAGTTTCAGCCATAATGTCGACTTAGGAGGAAGTTGGAGATTTGCAATGGAGATTTTGGAGAGATGGATGGTTTGCAACTCTGGACTACATGAGGCTTATTTATAGCCCACGGGGCGGTTTTTTGTATATGCGTTTCATCGCACAAAGTTCATGCAGCTAATATTTTTTCTGTATCGTCGAATTTTACCATATGTCACTGAAGAGATGCCGTCGGATTTAATTTTCTTATCTCTTTCTGGAGTTCGACTTATTTTATTCATTTGCTGCTGGATGCGCGCCGGCTCTTTTCTGTATCGTCCAATTTCTCTACTGGTTACGTTCTTTCTCTTTCCCGTCTGCAAATGTGAATCTTTTCGATCGGCTCTTTCCTTTTTTTACTTCTGTTTTTTATATTTTGCGATGATCTCTTCTCTATAGAAAGTGAGATATCTAAATGTGGCACCTTATCGGTTCCCTTAAAGGGAAAAAGTATAAACGGGGCAGCCGGCAACATCATATCTCAACAACACACAAAAATCAGAGAAGGCTGAGAAATCCCATGACATATAGCATATGCTGAGTAAAAAAATGATATCTAGATCTCGAATAAACTATACTCTAATCTTTAATGAGTGAGCCTTAGGTCCTAGTGATATGTTAGAAATCCATTTGTTGGGTGATTTCAGTATTTGGACTTGTTTGTCGTTATATTCATGTTTGGATTATTTTGGATATTATTCGGAGGTTTTGGGCGCATTTGAGGATTATTCAGTTATTTTCGTTAAGAACTGTTAATTGAGGTAGTTAGCGGGAATTATTCGGGTTATATATTTTTTAATTAGTGGGTAATTACTCATTAAGCAAATACATAACAGAATTCCCAGAATCCTAATCTCCTTCTTCCCTCTCTTTTCGGCCGAATCCCTTCCCCAACCCCATCATCATTTTCGTCGGCCAACCCTGGTTGCCGACCCTCCTCATTTCTTCTCCCCGTATTTTCCCTCAATCCTCTCTTATATATCCTTATTCAATCCCTAATCCCCAATTCCCTATTGATCCTGATCGCAGAGCCTTAGACGCAAGACGCCTAGATCCCAGCTTTCTTAAAGTGGTATCAGAGCATGGTTTGCGTCTGGGCTAGAAGAAAGATGAGCTCTTCAGACCAATCCCCGGAGAAGAGACTGTAGGACACCGTGACGGTGGAGGACATCAGCCTCGAGGAAGATATCAAGAGCCTGCTGAGGACAATGACAGATCATCAGATCAGCCTCCATGTTCGTATGGGTGAGGTGAACGAAACCCTTCAAAAGATGACAAGAAGGAACTGTGACGACCTACGGTCGCTGATGGAACTGATGAAGGCGGCGATAGCACCGCAAGGTCTGTCATCATCACCGCGAAAGACCAGGGAGACGACGGCCGGTGCGAAGTAGACCGCAACCGTCGCGGTCACTGTGGCGACCGCGGAACAAGCGCCGGGTGAGAAGACTGAGGCGCCGGTGGTGGTGGATTGCTAAATGTCATCTAAAATTGCTAAACATCTTCCTAATTTAATCCGTCATTGTCCATTTCGAAATTTCAAATGAACTCCAACCATTAATGGTCTCCTCGATTGAACCAAGCCTTCCATCCGACGAAAGAGTCATAGATGTTCAAATACGGTTCGGGTTTAATGATAAAAATGATTGAACTTCTCAAAATTAGCTCCAGCTAGGATACAGCATGTTGATATAAACTACGTACAACTATGTAAGTTCAGTGAGAGGTCTAGAACCTACTCCTATTGCTATTTGTAGAGAAAGGATAAAACTTGACATGCGTGTCAAACATGTATGATGTCATAGTTTGCACATATGTAAATAGGAAAACAATACAGCGCCATTTTATTGATTAATTAGTACTATTGAAAAATTAAATAGGTAAGCACACATAAACTGATACACATACCTCTCATGGAATGAAAAGATCGAAAAAGCAGAAAGAAAAAACCGCAACAATAGTAATGAATTTCTGTAGCTAAGCTACGTAAACCAAACTAGTAATGGGAAACGTAGACGTCAAGCTCGTTGACGAGCAAGCTGCGTTTCGGATCACCCGAGGCGAATTTCAGGACGGCGTATCCACGTGCGAAGCGGAACACGCCCGTGCCGCCGGCGACCGTGAGCTCGCTGGCGGTTCCCGACAGTGACGGGAAGACGGAACCCAGAAGGGAGAGTGAGCTGCCGTTGTAGTCTCCGTAAGTGAAGGCGAAGCTGTATATCATCTCGTAGACGAAGCTGGTCGTGTTCGAAGGGAAATGGTAAAGCCCACGGGCTTTCCCCACGGACGTCGAATTATCTGGGTCAGGGCCCAACGTCAGCGTATCGTCGTTGATGGTCACGGCGCCGTAGAAAGTCGCGTTGTTGAGGATCGGGGCGACGCTCACGGCCGTGGGCGCACGTTGGAAGTTTGACCAGTAGAAGTGGAGGTGGGTCAGTGATAGACCGATAATTACACATATTTTCACCCCTATTCTGAAGCCGTTTGTGACGAGGAATCTCGTGTTTTAAGCCGATTTCACGCTAGGTTGTGTGTTTATGTCATATTTCAGGTCCCGGCGTTGGAATCGAGGCGGAGAAACGAGTTCTGGGTCGAAAGGAGCAAGTTTGGGACGAATAGGGCTGAAGGAGCAAAATACCCGGTCAGGTGGCCAAATACCCGACCGGGTATTAACCAAGGTTGGGCGCCCGAGAAACAGAGAGGGGCCCGGGCACATCAGTTAAATTCCCGGTCGGGGATTTTGGTGGTAGACCGGGGATTTTCCCTGAGGACGAAACGGTGCGCTTCAATTATACCCGGTCGAGACCCAAAATACCCGACCGGGTATTTCGACCGGGTATCGCGAGGGCAGCTGATAAAAGCCGGTTTTGTGCGTTTTTGCAAGGAAGAGCTGGGTTTTGGATCCCAAACACCCAAGGGACGAACCAAAGAAAGAGAGGGCGATTTGAGGGCATTCTCGGAGTGGAATTGGAGGATTTCTTCGCCTTGGAAGCTCGAGGAACAAGCCCGGACTTGAAGACTGATCATCTGAAGATTCTTACTGCAGTCTCTCTCTTCTCTATGGAGTAACTTCCCTTCACTTAGGTTTTGAGGAACCCTAGCTATGTTTGTTTGATTGGATGATTGTATGAGTACTCTGACTTGATAATCTTGAGTTCATATTCAATCTATGCATGTTTTCACGATTCAATTCTGCTTTAGTCGAGATTATTGATTCTGCTTTGATCCTATGAGAGCGAATACCTGATTAGGTCAATAGAGCACCATAGATTGATAGTAGTGGATCGATTGCTTTAGTCGAGGGTTGATTCACTGCTTTGTATCGATTGAGAACCTCTTTCGATAGAGGGAGTCTAGCTCAGAACGCCTTGATCGATTGTTCTAGAGAAGGATACGTCCCTCTAGGCAGTTGACTCAAGAGGGCCTTGTTCCTTTAGTCGAGACTCAAGGTCTAGTTAAGGATTCTCCGCATTGTGAATGAAAGTGAAACATGTTGGAGATCATTAATCGTTAGTCTGGCTAGTGGCTAGGGGGAATCATACCTAAGTGAGTTCCCAACCTGTAATTAGATTAACTTTAACTGTAGTTTGCTAGAGTAGTTTTAGTTCTTTCAACTTAAGCTGTTTTGCTAGATAACGAACTGAAGCTGAGTAATAGTAACTCTAGAGACCCGTGGATTCGATATTTATTACTTGAGCCACTATACTGCAGTCCCTTTCATTGGTTACACTTGGCCATTGTTAGGTGTTGTGTTTTAGCGAGTCAAGTTTTTGGCGCCGTTGCCGGGGAACTTTCTAGATTATTAGGAAAGGCAGAAGTTTGTTACTTTAGCGTTTTTCTTTTGTTTTCCACCCTTGCTTTTCACTTGGGTGTTTTTGTTTTTGTTGGTGCAGATCTGAATCATGGATCCTCATGGCTTCTCCAACCATTGGGGGTATCCACCACCATCCGAGTGGTATTACCCCGAGACACCCTGGAGCAATCAAGGAGGAGAAGACTATGGATCCGGGTTCCAGTACCAACCCCCTTTCTATGGAGAACAATCTGACCCCTGGGCATATCAAGAACAATCTCATTACCAAGAAGACTTTCTCCCACAACCAGAAGGGCCATCAGCGTTGGAGTTACCCATGGCGGCCTTCACGGGCCATTCCGCAGAGCCATGCTACACTCCGCAGCCAGATCCAAACTATGAACTGAAGCTTCTCCTGGAGCAGTTTGTTCGGGACTCCGAGAGACGCAATCGCAGAATGGATCTTCACATCCAAGCCCTCCCCTCTTCCGATCCCTCATATCTCCGTGATATGGAGGAGGCTGTTCAACGCTCAGCGAAGCAAACAGAGTGGGTTGAGCAAGTTTGTGCACAACTTGCTCAAGATCACCCTTCTGCTACCATACAAGAAGAGGACGAGGAAGAAGAAGGCTACAAGGACATTGTGGAGCACACAGAAGTTGTCACGGAGAGCTCCCGTGATGATCATGATCAGGAATGTCCTGTCATAGCCGACCACCCTTTCCCACATCCCACACTGCGCTTTGAAGAGGTGGGCATGAGTGAGGAGATGCAAGAAGATCTCATGAAAGAAATTGCCTGGCAACTTGCTCTCCAATCCGTGCTAGAAGAAGAAGAGCAAGAAAGGGTGCAGAAAGAGGTTGTGGAGGATGACGAAAGCGAAGCAGGAGTAGTTCTTGATCATTTCCCAGGGGTGATACCACATGAAGAAGAAAGGGAGGTTGAAGAAGCAATTGGCGTCCAGGCTGAGGACGAAGTTGAGGTGGAAGAGGCGTGCACCGGCCATGAGTTACATGTGATATCTCCACCAAACTTCGAGGAATTGCTCAGCAAGGACCCATTTGCAGTGTCTCTTTGCCAGACCAAGGCCACATCGACATCGGTCCCTCTTGGTGGACGCGATGGTGGCCAATCGATGCTGTCTTATCTGGTTTGGGGCAATGAGACGAGAGAAGAGAAGAAGAGGTCTCGAGGGTGGAGACTTCATCTGCATCAAGTGCACGAGCCTTCATCACCTGCCACACCACCTGCTCGTGACTTGAGACTCCACCTCATCGATGAGAACCTCAACTTCAAGGAGGTTCTAGCATGGACCGAAACTTAGGAGCCATCGTCCGGCTCACGACGTGAAAGAAGCGCTTGTTGGGAGGCAACCCAACCAGTCGGTTTGCATTTCTTTCTCTATTTATCCTCGGTTGAGTCAGTTTTGTTATTTGATGTTAGAGTCAATAACTCAACCTTTGTGAGATTTTGTGTGGTGTTTGTGTTCTGATTACTCTCTTTTCCTGGAATGCACCGCCTGCCCCGTCCATCATCATTCACCCTTGATCTGGTAACTTCGTTCTACCCTCCTTATCTTTCCTCCATTGAGGACAATGTCGTGCTTAAGTGTGGGGGGGTGTTCGATTATGTATGCGGGTGAATGTTTGGCTGTTTGTGTGCTTGGAGCCTAGTCCACTGTCCAAATTTTAAATTTGAGGGCTCCAAGTACGTGTTTACTTGCAAATTGCCTGCTCAGTATGCTTTGAATTGACAGTCTCTATAGTAACGTGCAACCTAGGGAGGTAGTGTAGCACTATGGAGGATGTTGAAGTATAAGATTTTTCCTATCTAGCTCTCTGCTGTGTCAGTTGATTTTGTGAATTAGTGAAGCTAAGACCGTTGAATTCATGTGGTAATGTGGACTCTGTTTGAATTGTGTTATGGACTCGTGTATTGAACAGGGTGCTCATGTGGCAAATGAAAAGCAGTTGGTCCTCCATGTCGAAATCATCAAAAATCTTAAACATGGGGTAA
The DNA here is from genome assembly GCA_964030455.1 of Linum trigynum. Taxonomy (NCBI): domain Eukaryota; kingdom Viridiplantae; phylum Streptophyta; class Magnoliopsida; order Malpighiales; family Linaceae; genus Linum; species Linum trigynum. The sequence continues at coordinate 35,107,507 of OZ034814.1, read as the reverse complement.
GCCCAACGTGTGTGGCACCGTTCATTGCACAAAATCGGGTTTTGGAAGAGATTTTAGTGATCCTTAGTGGGGTACTCCTACAAGGTGAAGCTAAGCTGTCTCTAGTACAAGTAAAACTTCCACCCGTTGAACGGTTTGCCTACTCGAGGATGTGTTTTTAAGGGCACGGATAGAGCTTCCGACCCCCCTTAATTTCATTGACCCTCCACACGAGTTGAGGAAAAGGAGTTAAAAGAAGTACTCTGGCGAGCGCCAGATGTACAGAAATTGCTCCTGCTCGACTAATAAGGGTCGACCGCGCAAAAGACTGCAGTTGGAACTCCACCAAATGAAAGAAAAAATGTAAATGAAAGTGAGAAAAATCGGGTTCCAACGGTGAAATGAAGTGAAAGAGCACCCCGGTACAACGAGTCCTTGGTTGTGAATGGTGTGAGTCCCTTTATCCATGAACTGACTGTCTTACTTTTACTTTTTCTCATGATCCTGGCTTGAGTCTAGTACTCGCATTGAGAAAGATAGGGGACGTCTTAGAAGACCAGTTGACCTCGTAAGCTGCTTTATGATCTAGAAAGTCCTCTACCGACGATCTGGGGTGTTTGTTGCTATAGAGGTCTGGAGAGCTGCATTGGTTTGAGTTAGGTTTGCTTGGGGACAAGCAAACGGTTAAGTGTGGGGGAGTTTGATAGACCGATAATTACACATATTTTCACCCCTATTCTGAAGCCGTTTGTGACGAGGAATCTCGTGTTTTAAGCCGATTTCACGCTAGGTTGTGTGTTTATGTCATATTTCAGGTCCCGGCGTTGGAATCGAGGCGGAGAAACGAGTTCTGGGTCGAAAGGAGCAAGTTTGGGACGAATAGGGCTGAAGGAGCAAAATACCCGGTCAGGTGGCCAAATACCCGACCGGGTATTAACCAAGGTTGGGCGCCCGAGAAACAGAGAGGGGCCCGGGCACATCAGTTAAATTCCCGGTCGGGGATTTTGGTGGTAGACCGGGGATTTTCCCTGAGGACGAAACGGTGCGCTTCAATTATACCCGGTCGAGACCCAAAATACCCGACCGGGTATTTCGACCGGGTATCGCGAGGGCAGCTGATAAAAGCCGGTTTTGTGCGTTTTTGCAAGGAAGAGCTGGGTTTTGGATCCCAAACACCCAAGGGACGAACCAAAGAAAGAGAGGGCGATTTGAGGGCATTCTCGGAGTGGAATTGGAGGATTTCTTCGCCTTGGAAGCTCGAGGAACAAGCCCGGACTTGAAGACTGATCATCTGAAGATTCTTACTGCAGTCTCTCTCTTCTCTATGGAGTAACTTCCCTTCACTTAGGTTTTGAGGAACCCTAGCTATGTTTGTTTGATTGGATGATTGTATGAGTACTCTGACTTGATAATCTTGAGTTCATATTCAATCTATGCATGTTTTCACGATTCAATTCTGCTTTAGTCGAGATTATTGATTCTGCTTTGATCCTATGAGAGCGAATACCTGATTAGGTCAATAGAGCACCATAGATTGATAGTAGTGGATCGATTGCTTTAGTCGAGGGTTGATTCACTGCTTTGTATCGATTGAGAACCTCTTTCGATAGAGGGAGTCTAGCTCAGAACGCCTTGATCGATTGTTCTAGAGAAGGATACGTCCCTCTAGGCAGTTGACTCAAGAGGGCCTTGTTCCTTTAGTCGAGACTCAAGGTCTAGTTAAGGATTCTCCGCATTGTGAATGAAAGTGAAACATGTTGGAGATCATTAATCGTTAGTCTGGCTAGTGGCTAGGGGGAATCATACCTAAGTGAGTTCCCAACCTGTAATTAGATTAACTTTAACTGTAGTTTGCTAGAGTAGTTTTAGTTCTTTCAACTTAAGCTGTTTTGCTAGATAACGAACTGAAGCTGAGTAATAGTAACTCTAGAGACCCGTGGATTCGATATTTATTACTTGAGCCACTATACTGCAGTCCCTTTCATTGGTTACACTTGGCCATTGTTAGGTGTTGTGTTTTAGCGAGTCAGTCAGCTTTTCTTTCTTCATCGTAAACAGCTTCTTTGTGGCGAAGGAGGTTTGAGATTCTGCAGCGGCCAAGGACGATAATAATGCTGCCAGTAGTAGCGTCACTAGGAGAGGAAGAAAGACGGACAATTTAGTTGAGGCCATAATGTTGATTGACTGACTGACGAAGAAGAAGTTGGAGATTTGGAATGGAGATTGGAGAGATGAGTGGTTTGGAAGTCTGGACGTAGGCTTATTTATAGCCCATGTTGCGGTTTTATTATATGCATTTCATCTCGTACAATAATCATGTTAATCTTTTCTGTATCGTCCAATTTTATCCGTGTGTCTCTAGTGAATTGGCATGCATGTACGTATCACTTTCTGGAGTTCGAATTATTTTATTCATTGCTTGGTTAATTCTTTCTCTTTCCCGTCGGCAAATGTGAATCTTTTTTGATCGGCCGCCGGTCTCGTTGGTGGCGGAGAATTTAATAAAAGTTGCACAGCCGCTGGCTTTTATATTTTTTCGGAACTGATATATAATTGATGATACAAAAGCCAGTTGCCAGCACATCTTGTTCATGACTAGGGGTGCTGGTTCGGTTCGGGTTGGGTAACCGAACCCGGAACCAGAGAAAACCCGGCAACCCGAACCCGTTACTGTACAACCCGAAACCGAACCCGAAATTGCAGCTTGCGGGTTTCGGTTGTTAGCTTAACCCAAATTGCAGAGATGGGTTTCGACGGCCGCTGTTGAGTTTCCCATGAGGCCGTTGGCGGCGAGAATGATGATGTAACGATGGGGGCTTAAATGTACTAAAGGTAGAGTTGAGGTTGTCTTTTGTAATTTGGCAGCCTATAAAAGAATCAATCGAATAAGAAATTGCAGAACCCTTTTCCCTGTTCCTTCTTCTCCTTCCCTATCTCTGTCTTTCTTCTTCCTCCTTCTCTGTAATCTTCTTTCTTCTTCCTCTTCCCTAATTCTCTGCTCAATTCCACAGTCTGTTCAATTAACTCGCCGGGAAATATCCAGCTTTCGACCTCAATCGTTACAGATGATGGCGGCGAGAACGATGCGGCGAGGACGGTGACGGCGAGGGAGTTACACCGGGCGATGCTAGGTTTGAGCGTTTGCTGAAGGTAATGGCGACTTGAGGCGAAAAGTAGGGATTTCACCCGGCCCGGGATTGCAGCGTCGTCTCAATTCTCACCAAAAACGACATTTATTGAATTCGGGTTCTTGGGCTGGTGTCGATTTTCGGGTTTCACTGAAACCGAAACCGCTGACAGCATATGCGGGTTGAAACCGAGAAACCGCAAACCGAAAGAGCATATATCGGTTCGGTTTCGGGTTAACCCGAAAAACCGAAACCGATCTGACACCCCTATTCATGACTTTTATGATACGTACACAAACAAAGCAAACAAAATTTGATTCAGTGAGAATGTTATTTTGGTGTCGTTGTTAGGGAATGGTATATGATTCACGATTGAACCTTTTCCAACAACTCGAGTTATTGGGATCAACTGGTTCTTGATGGTCGTTTCCTTTCTAGCTATAAAATATACCGACAAAAATGATGTTCTAGAGAGTATTCATTGATGCTGGACGGCTCTTTTTATTTGATAGTACTGCACTCACATCGCAGATCATCTACAAGTTCTTTCTCATCTGCAAATGTCAGTCCACAGGGCTGCTTGTCGATATCATTGGTCGATCAGATCATTCGAGAAATAAATATTTTATAAATTTTCGGGAGTGGATCGATCACTATTTTTGTGATGATTTCTTATGTATAGAAACTGAGATATCTAAGTGTGGCAGCTTATCGTTTCCCTTAAAGGGAAAGGTATAAACGGGGCCGCCGGCAACATCACATCTCAACAAACACAAAAATCAGAGGGGGCGAAGAAATCATCATTGCACAATAGGTGAATGCAATCACCACTCAATCGCCCATTTCGTAAATGTCAGGTCCGGCCTTGAGGCGGCAGCGAATCCAGAACAGGTTAGAATACTGATCCTCATTTAAAAAGCTGTGGGGAGGGCTGGGCCATAACCCTATAAACATTGACATATATACCCAAAATCGAAAATTTACAATGTATTCAGGTAGGGCTGGGCCGTGGTTCGGGGTCAACCCCCTAGATCTGCCGCTGCCTTGAGGGTGTGCCAGCAAGCCCTCTAGCACAGGTCTCCGGACCCTGCATTATGTATGTGACTAATCACTATTACGGACTGTCGTGTTTTAATTATGAATTTAAAAAGATAGAAAATTGATGAGTTGGTTTTTATTACAGGTTAAACGATAATACTAAAAAATTTACGAACCATTGAGGGGAATACATACTTTCTTAGACTTTGAGCCGTGTAGACATTGGATATTTTTTTATAAAATTTGTAATGACCTTTTGATAAAATTTGAAAACACCTAATGACCTTTCGATAAAATTTATAGTCATCGTATATTTTTTTATTTATGAATTATTTAATTAATTTTTTTTTAATTTACAATTTAATTTAATTTTGTTATGAGAACACAACTACAAAAAAAATTCCGAATCCATCACTACCCGGCCTGTTATAAACCGAGTCGGCAAAAGTACAATGTCAACAAAAAGAAAAAGTTAGATGGACGAATAACTCATAACAAGTAGGAACCCACATCTATCTACAGCTTCTATCATCCCCACCAAATTCCCCGTGGCTCAATACATTTTTCTCATCTAAATAAAGTTGAGTTTTTTTTTTTTTTTTTTAGTTTATACAGCTTATTGATCGATCTCCCAGGATTCCCTTAAAGGTATAAACCGGCCGGACGGCAGGCAACATTAGTTTCTACTCATCAGCGCACCATAAAAGCAGCAAAAAGGAGATAGAAGATTTCTGTCTTGCAAAACAAAATTGAACACGATGGGGACGCAGCAGCTGTTTTTGGCGGCCTTGACGATGATAATAATCCTGCAGGCACGTCTGGCCACGTCGAGCCGGAGGATGGTCGATGTTAAAAACGAGCTGAGCCAAAAGATTCTGATAGCACACTGTGGATCCAAGGACGATGATCTCGAAGCTCACGTCGTCCTCGTTGGCTCGAGTTTGCGTTGGAGGTTCGGGTCAGTTCGGGACACATTGTATTGGTGCAACATGGCTGTGGAAGACAGACGTCTTTCCTTCACCGCATATGATGGAAATGACGTCCACATTTCCCGTCACGATGTTTCCTGGGCTGTGAGGGATGATGGAGCTCATCTGTTGAATCGGGATGGTTCTGAAGAACAATCCTACCGGCGTGAGTGGAGTAGGAATAATGGGTAACAACTTTTTTTTTTTTTTTTTTTTTCCGTTGAAGATACTAGCTAAGTGTAATGACCGACAATTTTTAGAAGAGTGGTCAACTTAAAGTCAAATTGAAAATTAAGACCTTTCCAAAATTTGTGAGAAATTTGCCTCATTTTGAGCCCAACCCAAACCTCATATTTAATCCATCAAGCCAATAGCCCAATTATTGGATTGGCCCATTTTTGTTACTAGCCCTTTTCACCTTTGTCTTCGTCCAAGCAAAGGAATGAGAGGAAGTAAGGGTGATTGTACGGTCCGGTCCGGTTAAATTGGACCAAATTGATTCGGTCGCAGTCTAGTCTTTTCGGAAATATAAGGACCAAAGATTGGATTGGATACTGTCCGGTCTTGATCCGGTCCGGTCTTGACCCAGTCCGGTCCCAATTTTATCTTGATTTTAGGTGTTGGGGGTCTTATCCAGTCTTTATCCGATTTTTTACCTCAAATCTAAACCCGAATATGAGATTGCATTATTTGCTATCCGGTCCCAGTCCGATCCCGATCCGAGTTATACGGTCCGGTTTCGGTAAAACCAAACAGTCTAGGACCAAATAGCCAGCATCAGGAGGAAGGTTTCCTACTGCCAACCTCTCCCTATGATATTCTTGTTTTTCCCCTTCCTTTTATATGGGAGCCGCCCAGCCGGCCGCCACCATGTCCATATCTTGTTTTTCCTAGGACGAATTGTAGAGAGATCAGGGATTGTCTTTTAGTCTCCGGCGGATCTCAGTCACCGGCGGATAGATGGTGGAGTGCGGCGGTGGATGGACGGCCGGGATATAGTTCCACTGTCTCTTAACTTCTGCGTTTGTCTCTAGCCTTTATTTTCATTTCTTGATCGTCTCTATTTACAACTTAGAGTGCCTAAATATTTGGTTAGTGGTTCCGTTTGTTGGGATTAGGGAGAATGACGTACGTTTGGGTGTTCAGGAAATGCATTAGATCAAGGTTGTCAACCCACGGGTCAGGTTTAGTTTACGGGTTGATTTTAGGATTTGGGAATTAATGTTAGTTGGCTAAAGTTAGTATTTTGAGTTTCTTTTGATTGATTTGTAACTCGTGTCAGGTTTAGTTTATATTCATTCGACTAAATTAATTTGAGCCTACTATATGAGTTGGAATTCGATCTTGATTTCGTCAGGTGAGTAATGGCCGTGACTTATTACGTCAAATTCGGTGAATATGGTTTTTGATTTGAAATTTTGATGGTGTTTGGCTATTTGAGTTGAATTCTTTGGTACAAATGATTTTCATTAATACTGGTTTATGATGACGGGCTGTAGACTAAGGTACTAAGGGATCTCGCATGACAGTAAGTTAACGTAGGCTCAATTTAAACCAATTTAATCAACATAATAACATCGGCCTTATTAATAACAACCACTATTTGAACACAATCGTTATGATATTAATTTATATTTCTATAGATAAACAGGAGGACATATAGGTAAATAGAAAAACAATACAACATTTTATTGATTACTGTTGAAAATTAAATAAATAAGCACACATACACATACCTTCATGGAATTATGAAAAGATAGAAGAAGCAGAAGGAAAACAACAACAACAACAATAATGAATTTGTATAGGATGTCTCATAAGCCAATTTTGGATGCCGAAGCTAGTAATGCGAAACGTAGACGTCGAGCTCGTTGACGACCAAAGTACGTACGGGATCAAACGAGAAAAAGTTCAAGACGGCGTATCCACGAGCAAAGCGGAAAACGCCCGTGCCGCCGGCTACGGAGAGCTCGTTGGCCGTTCCTGACGTCGGGAAGACGGAACCCAAAAGAGAGATGGAGCTGCCGTTGTAGTCTCCGTAAGTGAAGGCGAAGTTGTACACCATCTCGTAAACCAAAGCCGTCGTATTGGACGGGAAATGGTAGAGCCCACGAGCCTTCCCCACCGACGTCGAGTTGTCAGGGTTCGGGCCCAATGTCAGCGTATCGTCGTTCAGGGCCACCATCCCGTAGAAAGTCGCGTTGTTGAGGATCGGGGCGACGATCTGGGCCGTGGCCTCGGGCCCACTACGGATGTTGGACCAGTAGAAGTGGAGGTGCGTCAGCTTTGCTTTCTTCATCGTCAAAGGCTGCTTCTTTGTGGCGAAGGAGGTTTGGGATTCTGCGGCGGAGAAGGACGACGCTGCTGCTGCCAATACTAGTAAAGTGGCAATGGTCGGCACCAGAGGAAGAAAGACGGGTGATTTAGTTGCGGCCATAATGTTAACTTACGAAGAAGAAGTTGGAGATTTGCAATGACGATTGTTGGAGGGAGGGATGAATGGTTTGGAACTCTTGGACATAGGCTTATTTATAGCCCATGGGGAGGTTTTAATTTTATGTTTCGTTCTTGCGCAAAGATCATGCTAATCTTTTTTTATCGTCCAATTTTATCATATGTCGGTAAAAATGTGCCATGGGAGCGGGTGTGTGCGTCTAGCCAATTGGCATGCATGTACGTACGTATTGTTAGCAGCGTCGAGCGCGAGACACCTTCTTCTCGAGTTGGGTGGTTTTGTTCCTGCGAACCCTAAATTCCCTTTTGGAAGATCGAATGAGAATGAGAAATAGGGTTGCTGAATCGACGACAGAGTTGAACCAAATTCGTGTAGGTGTTAGTAGGCTGAGAGATCACTCTCTTTTCGTTGGGCTCGAAAGCGCAGGCCCACTCAATTGTCAGCCTGCCAAACTCTTCTTATTAGTGAAACGATTCGTTTCAAGTTACTCTACTCGGGACCTTCTTCTTCCTTCGCAAGCGTCTGGGTTTCTTGAGCAGACTCGAGCTCCCCTGTACCTGCAAAACAAAGAAGCTATCCAAACAGAGATATTATACTGAAGTAAAAGACACAGGCTCAGTTTTTACGTGGTTTCCAGTATTGGGAGAAAATGAATCCCAATACTGACTACTCCACGGTTGGAGAATCACGATTTGTGACTTCCAACGATCCACTAGATATGTCGCTCTTGATATGTTGACAGTTATGCGTTCTATGAGATCACCCAAACCAATCCTGGATGGATGATCAAGATTCCTATCTACGAACCCAATCCCAAGCTATCCAGCTCCTGTGTTTTCCAACACCTCTTTTCCCTAACACTGTTTCACTCCTGAATCAATGCTAGAACCCCCTTTTCACTATCAATTACACTCGCTATAACTCTAACGTTTCCTGTGTAACTTGATCTCTTGGAAAAGTGATTTCTTCTTGATCTGGAGCTGAGTATTTGTACTCCTTGCAGGTTAGCCGTTGTCTTCCAAGTATAGTAGGTCTTCTCTTTTGAATTCTTTCCTGGAACTCCTTGTCTCAATCAATCCTTCCGATTTTCCAAATCTGCTTTCCCCTTGTTCATATTTCTTTCCAAATGCTGCTCCACCAGAGTTACGATCTCTTTTTCTTGATTTAAGATTATTGGCTGGCTTGATTTGTCAACAATCTCCCCCTAAGACAGTCAATGATCCTCTGAGCTGCTGATGGAGTTCCTGCACACACTCCAACACACGGTTACATGCAGACTGTTCTAAACACAGACTTTGCTTAAGTATATCACCTTAATTGACAATCCAAGCCGAGACAAGTTTATTGATAGTTGAAACAGAATTGTTGAAACAAAGACTCAAAACACTCTAGACTCGTACTTTGAAAAATAAAAATGACATGAGCCCTGGCAGGGCGTTTATTCAACCTTGACTCTATGACATCTACGAAAGACACACTACCCGGCCTGCTTTCTGACTCCCCCTCAGTTCAATATTCCTTCTAAAACGAGAACCTAGGTGACGGCACATAGTCTGATATGGTATCATCATCCTCAATCATCAGTCCCCTATTGCTACTACTAGCTTCCTCCTGTCTGAACATAGCTCGAACAGCCTCCAGTGGGTCCATCATTGGTCGCTTCCCATTGTCTCTCACGACTCTGTCTGCCATGTCTGTATCAGGTTCCTCTGCTGCTTCATCCCCTCCTAGCTCAGACAAACTGAGTCCGTCCTGACGCGAGAGAACTCCAGCAGTTGCTGCTTCTCCCCCTGGAGCATTGACTCGGGGGCCACGACGACCAACAGAGGCATCCACCTTACGAAGAACGAATTGAGCACGAAGAGAACCGAGAATATCAACACGAGCCACCTTAAAGCGAAGATCTATGCCTAAGGCCAGCAAGATTTGAGTAATCTGTGGTGCAAAGGGTAGATCAGCAGCATAGTTATCAGCATGGAAGTTCAACATGTGGTCGAACATGAGATGGGGATAGCTGATAACCCGGTTTTCTTTGGCACTAGCCATGATCCAGAGATCAGAAGGATAGATAGTGTTGAGCCCAAACGACCGAGGCAGAAAACATCGAGTTATGTAGAAGTGCATCACTTTAAGATCATCTGGGAGTCGCCCAGCATGAAACTCAGAAGGATAGTAGCGTCCAGTGTCGCGAGTATACAATCGCATAGCATCTCCTTCATTGAAATCGACTGAATGAAAGTCTGATTCATTCATGACTTCAGCTCCCGCAATGGGAATTCCAAGCAGCAGAGATAGTAATTCCACATTGATGGTGATCAGATAGTTGTATACTATCGTTGTAAAGCACGGGGGAGAGATATGAAGACACGGCTTCATATTGGCATAAAACATTCGAACTGCCTCAGGTCGAAACCCAAAATTGCGATTTGGAAGGATATCCCCCCATCCAATAGTGCTGATTAGGCGTGGAACATCCATCCCATACCTATTGAATCTGGAGGGATCAAGAGTGATAGATGGAAGCAGGGTACGATCTTGAAAGTGATGAAGATAGCGAGCATACCCCGCTGCATCTTCAAAGCCCTTGCCATTGAAAATGGCGGCTTGAGCTAGGCGAAGAGAGGCTATGTGTTGGTTTGGGGCAGCCATGAGGGCTTTTAGATTGCAGACAGTAGATGTGGGCTAGGTTACGATTCTGATCTGCTTTTTAAGTTGCAAGAGTGAGTTCATTAAGGGAAGGTCAGACTGAATAAGGAATCAGAGAAACTTGATCCGGAAGAATTCCAAGAATCGTGGGAAGAGTTATTGAGGAAGGTATATTAGTTCACTGATTTAGGGGAACCTTGATCCTAAGTTCTCTAAAGGAATCGAGACAAAGAAGGTAACTCAGATCAGCTAGATACCTTCTAGTGCTAGGTCGGCAGGTGAGCTATATCGTGTAATGTGAATAACCCTAATTCACGTCGGATGCGAATGAAGGATTCTGAGCTCAAGGGCTTGGTGAATATATCGGCCCATTGACATGAAGTTGGGACAAATTCTAGTCCTATTTGCCCTTCTTCTACCAGATCTCGAATAAAATGATAACGAATATCAATATGTTTTGTTCGAGAGTGTTGCACTGGGTTTTTGGTCATATTGATTGAGCTTGTGTTGTCACACAGCACAGGTACAGTACTAGGGAGCAGACCATAGTCCTGAAGCTGATGCTTCATCCAGAGAATCTGAGTACAGCAGCAGCCTGCTGCAACGTACTCAGCTTCTGCTGTTGACAAGGCGACAGAATTTTGCTTCTTACTGAACCATGACACTAAAGAGGTACCTAGGAACTGACAGGTTCCTGAAGTACTCTTTCTGTCTACCACACACCCCGCATAATCTGCATCCGAGTAGCCTAGGAGCTCTAAACTCGATTCATGTGAGTACCACAACCCAAGATCAGGAGTACCACTCAAGTATCTAAAAATTCGTTTAACCGCACTCAAATGGCTCTGTTTGGGTGAACTTTGAAATCTAGCACAAACACAAACACTGTACATAATGTCAGGACGACTAGCAGTTAGGTACAGCAGGGACCCTATCATACCTCTGAATAACCTATCATTAACTGGAATTCCAGAATCATCCTTATCAAGCTTAGTGTTTGCTGCCATGGGGGTTACAGCAGTCTTTAAATTACCAAAATCAAACCGTTTCAACATGTTTTGAAGATATTTGGTTTGACAAATGAAAATTCCAGCAGGCGTTTGTTTTGTTTGAAGTCCTAGAAAGAAATTCAATTCCCCCATTAAACTCATCTCGAAGGCACTCTTCATTTTTACTTCAAATTCTTTGCACAGTTTTTCACTTGATGACCCGAAAATAATATCATCTACGTACACTTGAACTAACAGAATGTGTTCCTCATCATGTTTAATAAATAGAGTTTTGTCCACTTTGCCTCTTCTAAAGCCATTTTCCAACAAGAAGGAACTTAATTTATCATACCAGGCTCTAGGAGCCTGTTTTAACCCATACAAAGCCTTTTTTAACTTATATACATGATTAGGATAACTGTGATTTTCAAAACCTGGGGGTTGAGACACATAAACCTCTTCCTTTAGATCTCCATTAAGGAAAGCACTTTTTACATCCATCTGAAACAGTTTAAATCCTTTTGAACTAGCAAATGCACAAAGCATGCGAATTGCTTCTAATCTGGCTACTGGAGCAAACGTCTCCTCAAAGTCTATACCCTCTTCCTGACAATATCCTTGAGCCACTAAACGAGATTTGTTTCTAACCACAGTACCTATTTCATCAGACTTGTTCTTATAAATCCATTTTGTTCCAATTATGACTCGATTTTCTGGTTTAGGCACTAACTCCCATACATTAGCACGTTCAAACTGGTTCATTTCTTCAAACATTGAAGCTGTCCAGAATTCATCCTGGAGAGCTTCTTCTATATTCTTAGGTTCGATTAATGATACAAAAGCTACTAAAGAGGGCAGAGTTCTTGATCGAGTTGTCATACCTTGGTCTATTCCCCCAATGATCTGGCTGGGAGGATGTCGTTTCACTATATGAGGAGGAGGTTGTATTACAGTTCCCTCTGATCCATCTTTCATGTTGGCCTCTGTTTCAACAGACTGATCCGAGGCTGTCACTTCCTTCTCATCCGAAGATGGTTGCTTGGTAGCACTGTCCTGAGTCTCTTCTGCTACTCGTGTTTTACTTCGAGTAATGCTGTTCCCAAGTCCAAAGTCCTCATTGTCATCAAAAACATCTGTACACTCAATAACACCTTCATCAAATATCACGTTGGCGGACTCCTCAACCTTGAGGGTCCGCTTGTTAAAGATTCTGTAAGCCTTACTAGAGTTAGAATACCCTAAAAATACTGACTCGTCGGATCTAGCATCGAATTTTCCTAGATTATCTTTAGTGTTTAAGGCAAAGCATTTACATCCAAAAGGATGGAAGTATCCTAAGTTAGGCTTTCTTCCTTTCCAAATTTCATAGGGAGTTTTATTCAATTTTGATCTAATTAGAGCTCGATTGGTTACATAACAAGCTGTATTAACTGCCTCCGCCCAAAAGTACTTAGGTAGATTGTAATCATGAAGCATGGTACGAGCAATATTAATTAGAGTTCTGTTTTTTCGTTCCACCACACCATTCTGCTGGGGAGTTCTTGGAGCAGAGAAATTATGAGAGATTCCTGAGTCATTACACAGTTTCTCAAACATATCAGAACAGAATTCCCCACCATGATCACTTCTAATGCTTGCAATCTGACTCAATTTTTCATTTTCAACCTTTTTAATAAATGTTTTAAATTGCTCAAAAGCCTCATCCTTTTTAGCCAGAAACAGCACCCATGTAAACCTAGAGTAGTCATCTACAATGACAAATGCATATAGTTTTCCACCATAGCTAACAATATTTGCCGGCCCAAACAAGTCCAGATGAAGTAGTTCTAAGACTCTAGATGTGGACATGACTGTTTTACTCTTGAAACTGGACTTGGTTTGTTTTCCCTGAGCGCAAGCATCACAGAAGAAGTCCTTCTTCTCGTTGATTCTTGGTAATCCCCTAACTAAATTCATTCTGGCCAGCTTAGCTAAAACAGCAACATTAACATGACCTAATCTCCTATGCCAGTCTTGTTGTTCACTGGTTTCCATACTAACCAAACACATCTCATTGAAACTACTCTTGTCGTTTAGATCAATGGTATAAATTTTTCCACTTCTTTTTCCTGTAAATAAGATTTGTCTGTTTTTCATGTTTTCCACATAGCAACAATTTGACTCAAAAATGACCCGATTATCCTTCCCACACATCTGACTAATGGATATTAGATTATGTTTCAAGCCTTCCACTAGCATTACATTCCTTATGCAAGGACTACTTCCTACTTGACCTTTACCAATTATTTCAGCAGAATTGTTATCCCCAAAATAAACTTTACCATAGTTTCCTGGTTTAAGAGATGAGAAAAGATGTTTATTACCTGTCATATGATGTGAGCATCCACTATCCATAATCCATTTAGTCACCTCCATGCTCACTTGAAGGCAACTCTGGGTCAAGGATACAGGAGAAGCTGGTTCTTCATCTTCTTCTTCCACTTGATCAGCAATCGCCATATAAGATTTGTGAACCGTTACTTCGTCATCTTCTTCATCCTCATCTTCACTACAACTCCATGTAGCTGCTAAGGCTCTCTCTTTCTTCAGCTGAGGACACTCAGCTTTGATGTGCCCCATTCTGCCACACTTGAAACAACCTGTCGAGTTTACCCCCTTGGTTACTGAACTTGATTCTCCTCGAATTCTTGTGAAGTTTCTTCCTTGAGCACCTTTTATTCCTCCACCATTTTTGTCAGAGTCTCTGGGCTTGTTTCCATACCCACCTTGTTTCTTTTCTCTCCTAATCCTAAGCAGCCTGCTTATCTGTTTGCTCAATAGTGCCAGTTCTTCATCCTCCATCTCCTCAAGCTCTTCAGGATCGTCAATAAAGCTAGTTGCCTTAAATGCCACTCCTATTTTTCCTTTATCTGTGATTTCCTTCTCGTGTCCTGCCTTTGCCAATTTTTCTTCGTGCGTAGCTAGTGACCCAATCAATTCGTCTACAGCTAATATCTCCAGATTCTTCGCTTCTTCTATTGCTGTGACTTTAGGAGTCCACTTCTCAGGCAGACACCACAAGATTTTTCTCACCAAATCACCACTTTCGTAAGTTTTTCCTAAATTCTCCAAACTATTCACAATGTTGGTGAACCTTTCATACATTTGCCTGATCGTCTCACCATCCTCCATTTTGAACAGCTCAAACTGATGTTTCAAAGCATTTATACGAGAAATTTTGACCTGGGAAGTACCTTCATAGGTGACCTGCAACTTGTCCCAGATTTCCTTGGCAGTCTTGCATCCAGCCACTTTGTGATACTCCTCTGGTCCCAATGCACAGTACATCAGATTCGTCGCCTTGCAATTTTGCTGAAACTTCTCGAAATCTTCTTCTGACCATTTCTCTTGATCATCCTTGAGTTCATGAGGACCCTTGATCACTCTGGCCCATAACTTAGGGTCTGTAGATCCGACGAATAGCTCCATCCTGTTTTTCCAATATCCGTAATTTACCCCTTCGAACCTTGGAGGTCGGTTCTGCGAGAACCCATCTGCGAGATACAGTGGCGCGCTGCTTGAGGACCCAGATGCCATCCTTGGATCTTCCAGAGGCTGTGAAACCTTTTTCATCTGGTAACGGGGCTCTGATACCACCTGTTAGCAGCGTCGAGCGCGAGACGCCTTCTTCTCGAGTTGGGTGGTTTTGTTCCTGCGAACCCTAAATTCCCTTTTGGAAGATCGAATGAGAATGAGAAATAGGGTTGCTGAATCGACGACAGAGTTGAACCAAATTCGTGTAGGTGTTAGTAGGCTGAGAGATCACTCTCTTTTCGTTGGGCTCGAAAGCGCAGGCCCACTCAATTGTCAGCCTGCCAAACTCTTCTTATTAGTGAAACGATTCGTTTCAAGTTACTCTACTCGGGACCTTCTTCTTCCTTCGCAAGCGTCTGGGTTTCTTGAGCAGACTCGAGCTCCCCTGTACCTGCAAAACAAAGAAGCTATCCAAACAGAGATATTATACTGAAGTAAAAGACACAGGCTCAGTTTTTACGTGGTTTCCAGTATTGGGAGAAAATGAATCCCAATACTGACTACTCCACGGTTGGAGAATCACGATTTGTGACTTCCAACGATCCACTAGATATGTCGCTCTTGATATGTTGACAGTTATGCGTTCTATGAGATCACCCAAACCAATCCTGGATGGATGATCAAGATTCCTATCTACGAACCCAATCCCAAGCTATCCAGCTCCTGTGTTTTCCAACACCTCTTTTCCCTAACACTGTTTCACTCCTGAATCAATGCTAGAACCCCCTTTTCACTATCAATTACACTCGCTATAACTCTAACGTTTCCTGTGTAACTTGATCTCTTGGAAAAGTGATTTCTTCTTGATCTGGAGCTGAGTATTTGTACTCCTTGCAGGTTAGCCGTTGTCTTCCAAGTATAGTAGGTCTTCTCTTTTGAATTCTTTCCTGGAACTCCTTGTCTCAATCAATCCTTCCGATTTTCCAAATCTGCTTTCCCCTTGTTCATATTTCTTTCCAAATGCTGCTCCACCAGAGTTACGATCTCTTTTTCTTGATTTAAGATTATTGGCTGGCTTGATTTGTCAACACGTATCTCTTTCTGGAGTCCGAATTACTTTTTATTGGGTTACTAAGTTGACTAGTTCCGAGTTCCGACCGAAAAAAAGGTATTGTCCGGCCAAATGAGTCCTCCATTGCTGTTGGACGGCCGGCTCTTTTCTTATCGTCCAATTTCGTCTACAGGTTCTTTCCCTTCCTCAGTCTGCAAATGTGAATCTTTTCGGCTGCTGGGTATCATTTGTGGCTGACAATCATATAAAACTTGCACAGTCGTTGGCTCTTTTCCCCTGTTTTTGTATGTTTGGACCTGATAATGGATGATACAAAGGCCATTTGGCGGGACATTTTGTTCATGACTTTTATCATAGGTTAGGACTACATCGGTGAATGACCAGCAAACATTCACTACTTCTGACTCCAGCGATGAAGGTGTAATGACCAGGAAGCATTCATCGCTTGCGACGACCTCGATGATACATTGATCACTTCTGACAGCCGCGATAACACTGTTCACCACATTTGACGGTCGCGGTTTTGTCCAAACGTGTGTAGATTGGGAATATTTCATAATATGTCGGTACTTTGTGGATTTTTCATGAGAACATGTGTACTATGGGGAAAAATCCTCATAAGAAAGCATTAATACACAATACATATAGAAGTAAATTATAAAACATAAGCATCAATAATAAGAAAGCATTCATACTAGATAAACATCAATAATCATCACATAAGCATCTAAACTAAAAGCATCCATATAGACACATGATAGACAATGTAATTTATAAGCATAAACACAAGCATCGTATGAAATCATGGCAATAATACATAAAAAGATAAACGAGTTCACATTCCTACACAATTAATTTCGAAGCTACACATAGAAGAGTAGAAGGGACCACCTCTCTTTAGCTACACCATCACCTACGAATGCTAAGTTCTCAATCGAACAGGTGCATACAAAAGTTTTGAATGGATTTGCTGGTTCTTGCACTTCTTTGGGTCGAGTCTTCTTTCATGGGCTCCTTTAGGCTCTACTCGTGGTTTCTAGTAGGTTTCTTCGTCATTGGATCTCTTCTTTTACATGAAAACTTCATATTCTGCTCTCTGTAGCTCCTTTTGTCCTCGAGAATCATCCAATTTTATACCCAAGTTCTCCTAGGCTTTATTTTACTTTGAAAAATACAAAAAACACACCAAGAAAGCATAAAAGAAAAGAATAATTACTATAAATAATGCTATTGATAAAATAGTTATGGTTTAGATATAAAATATATACGAGAAGAGAAAAAGAATAGTTATTAGACCACATGTTACGGAAGATTATCTAACACCATTCTATAACCGTTATTGAAATACACTATGTAAAACTTATGAAGGATGACGAGATAGTTTCTTATATATCAATCAGACAAACATATTACATAATTCTTTCGTAATAATTAAGACACCAATAATTAAGACACCAAAGTGTTTTTATCATCAGCTTCACCGTGGTTGATGTAAACCCAATAAATGAATTGTTTCCTTATCACCTAATTGCTCTCATTCTTAATATTCTTTGGTATCTCTTAAAAGTTATAAGCCTGGCCGGCAAAAGTACAACGCCAACAAACACAAAAAATTAGATGGGCGAATCATTCATTCATTCATAAATAAACAGTAGGAAAGCCCTTCTAGCTAGCTCCTCTCTGATGCTCCTACGTAGCTTTGAGTGCACTATATATCAAAGCAGGAGAAATGGAGATCAGAGAGATACGATGAAAAAGCTGGTAGTAGTCGCCACAAAATATCCAGTAGGAGGAGTGGTTTTGGCACTTTTAGCCATATTAATCATGGCAAATCCTTCTTCCCAGCAGGACCGTACAAAGGTCGATCTGAAGAATGCGTTGAGCGGCAAGAAGTTGATAGCCCATTGTCGATCCAAAGACGACGATCTTGGCGCCCAGCTCGTTGAAGAGGACACTTCTTTTCATTGGAGTTTCAAGACTCTTTTGTTGGGCACGACGCTGTATTGGTGCAACCTGGCCGTAGAAGATAGACGTCTTTCTTTCACTGCCTACGACGAAGACGATGACGAGATTCGAGGTTATACTGTTCGTTGGGTTGTGAGGGACGATGGAGCTCATCTGGTGCTGCGTTCGGATCATGAGGAAGAAGCTATTGCCCGACAGAAGTGGAGAAGGATTTAATTTCTTTTCCCCCCGACACTAGCTAGGAATGGATGATGCATTATTCATGCGCCTGGCTTTGTTATTGTCTTCATAATTATGCTTCTTTAAAAAAAAAACAAATTCAAGTTGATGAAACCAAACGGCTTATCACATATAAAAAGAACTAAACTCATAACTCGAATGGAAGAGAAAAGCTCTAGTACGAATCTCATACCACGTTTTTACACCATGAGCACGTGAACATACTGAGAATCACTTCCATAATGGTGTTTGTAATATGTTCGTGCATCAAAAGTACGTTAAGATGACATTTTTAAATGTTGATTAAGTACATGGAACAATTAGAAGTGTTCGTATTGCCTGAAAATGAAGGAAATATATGTAAGTTGCTTATGTCCATTGTCTTGACTTATTGATTTTCTCATGACTTCGCTGACAGGTGCATATATTTATAATTAATTAATTTTAATTTTTTGATATAGATTTTTCATATTTAATTAATTAATTTCGATTATCAAAATTAATTTCGAACGATCAATTAATTTTAAATTTCGTGAAACAAAGTAACTCTTAAAAAGGAAACCTATTTTTCACAACATAAGTCTATTGCTACTAGAATTAAGTTTTAATTTGTTCTTTTTTATATAAGGATTTATATATTAATTGAATATAGGCCACAAGTTAGAGAGGATTAATAAATAATTTATGTTCTAATTTGTTCTTCATCTACCTTTCTTTTCTGTATCACAAATACATAACTCAGCAAGTTGCCGCTTCAGATTTCTGGTGAAGCGACTTCTATTAGTGATTCGTCTAATCTTACCGAAGATCGTAACTGCGACAAAAAAAAGCATTCTAAGAAGAGTTATCAAACTCACGCCATCAATCCGTTTGTTTGATCATTCGGTAATCAAGAGCTAACTAGTATCATACTAATTATTATCGTGGAAAAAAAAAATCTAGCTAGTACTAAGAATGTCAAATCGACACTTCAGAGACAGGGGAGGAAAATCCTGGTAATGAAAAACTGGTAAGCAAGAACGTGCGACGATCTAAACTCAGCGAATGTGGTGAAAGCTCAGCTGGTAATTCTGTGGATATGAGATTAATTTTGGTAATTCTTTCCAAAAGATTCCTCCATAGATAGTTCCATTTTTTTTCAAAAATGAACTGTTGTAGCTCTCTATCTAGTCTCAGTCTCGGTTGCCAACTTGCCATAAACGAACACAAATACGTGGTATGGCCTCGAAGAAAATGGCGGATTACAAAAGAGCCAAAGATACGTCAAATAAGATTTCGAATTCCCTGCGCCAATAATGGGCCAAGGGTTTATCATCTTATCGGCACCCTTTGTCTGCTTCATAATTCTCCATATATTATTCCCCAGCCCATACTTCCATTCAGAAAATTTTCTCAAGTGACGAGGACTTCTCTTTCAGCTGCTGCGGTCGTCTTTGTTGGTTTTCTTGGTTCTTACCACAGCATTTATTCTACGTTATGAGAGATGGAGACGAGGACCATTAAAGCCTATCCATTTTCCCAGATAATTCTAGAGCTTTTTAGAAGGACAGATTACCATTCTTAGCAACTTCTTCCCTCTTCCATTTTTATCATAATCAAGTGAATCCAATAATGTGAATTGTGAGATAATAATAATAATAATTTAAATTGTGGAGTAAAACTTATATATTATGGACTCTAGTGTTAGCAACAGCAGCAGAAGAGAACAATAGCTGAAAAGCCACAATGAGCTCTCCCACAAAGTCTCCAAACCCACTTCCCTTCTTACCCCTTTCATTCTCTCTATTCCTAGTTCCTCCTTTTCGCCATCCTTAGATTGTCATTTTTTTTTAATAACTTGAATTTGAATTATCTTCCGCGAATTGGAAGTCATGAGGCCCGGCCCTCTGTATTCTGTAATCTCCACAAATATAGTGAAATTGTTTCTCTCATACTTGTGGACTAACTAACTAATACGCATTGTGTCAGTGAACTACGTAAGTCTCCGTGTTATTTACATTCCTGCATGGTCGATTATTGCGATCCGTTATTAACACCTTCCATCCTCTTGCTCTGGCCAGGTTTTGCTCTGAATTGTTTGTGCTTTCTGGTGGGGTTCTGTAAATGGACGATTTGGGTGAGGGGATTGAGGGACAACCTGAGACTTTGGCGATTGAGGATGCTGTCAAAGTTCTTTTACAAGGTTTGGGAGAGGATATCAATAGAGAAGGAATCAAAAAGACTCCATTTCGTGTTGCCAAGGCCCTGCGAGAAGCCACTAAAGGTGCCACCTTTTTTCCTATACATGTCTCCCATTGGCCCAGATGGCAGATGGGAAGTGAATATGCAGTTAATTGTTTAAATGGGTCTGACCGGGTAGATCCAGAATTTGATGGTTGGGATGGGAGGCTGGAGCTTTCTTGATATGAAAATATGAGACCTGTACACTTCTACTATGCTATATAGTATTGGTACTTTAATGTACAACTTGAAATTGTACCATAACATTAAATGTATAAGTTTAGGTTGTACCATAAATGAATTTGTATCATTATGTTATGGTACAACTTTACAACTTGAAGTTGTACCATCACATAAGGTACAAGTTTAAGTTGTACCATAAAATAATTTGTACAAAAAGTATAGGTACAATCTGAAGTTGTACTATAACATTAAAGGACAATTTCAAGTTGTACCATAAGGATAAAAACCTATAGCACCAATGCTATATAGCATTATAAAATTCCTCGTCATAAAATATATTGAAAGGTGTTGTCACATTCTGCTTTAAATGGTAGCGATATCATTAAATCTATAAAAAGGTACAAGAGAAAAAGACTCCCTTCATATTAGCTAGAGTGATTTTTCTGTAATTCACTAAATATTTTACATTTATCTATTCCTTCTTTCTTAGTTTCCTAAAAATTAATTTACAGGTTATAAACAAAAGGTGAAGGACATAGTTGAGGGAGCTTTGTTCCCCGAAGCCGGTCTGGATGCTACAGTGGGAAATGCAGGCGGAGCTGGGGGCCTCGTTGTTGTCCGAGATCTCGATCTCTTCTCCTACTGTGAGTCCTGCCTGCTTCCTTTCCAGTTCAAGTGCCACGTCGGTTATATTCCATCAGGCCACAGAGTTGTAGGGTTAAGCAAGCTTTCAAGGGTGGCTGATGTCTTTGCAAAGCGACTTCAAGACCCACAGCGCCTAGCAGATGAAGTCTGTTCAGCTCTTCATCGTTGGATCGAGCCAGCAGGTGTCGCTGTCGTGCTCGAATGCTGGCACCCGAGCTTGGAGTCCTTCCTTCCGGACTCCAATCGTAAAGGAGGATGGTCGAGGGTTTTCGTCCGATCGGGTTCTGGTGTTTTTGACAATGTTGAGGGTGAAAGCTGGAACGACTTTTTGAGCCTTCTGAAGTTGAAGACAGAAAACTCTACATCTTCATGGTCTTGGTCGCGATCTTGTGCTAGTCTGAAGGTTTCTTCTATAAATGGACAACTACTCGACTCAAGGATGGTTGCAGCAGTGGATTCGATCCTCAGGTGTTTAGGGGAAGACCCTGTGAGAGAAGAGCTAGTTGGCACTCCGGTTCGTTTCGTGAAGTGGCTGATGAATTTTCGAAACACGGGTTTGGAGATGAAGTTGAATGGGTTTGTCTATGGTAGAGGGGTGGATTCACTGAAGGCTAACAATAAGGAAGAGCAGTTACAGACCGAGGTAAACTTGTCGTTTTGGTCTCAGTGTGAGCACCATTTGCTGCCCTTTTATGGAGTCGTGCATATTGGGTACTTCGGGTTCAATCGTGTTCCCAAGTCCCTTCTGCGATCGATAGTGCATTTTTACGGTTTCAAGCTCCAAGTACAGGAAAGACTGACCAGACAAATTGCAGAGGTTGTTTCTTCTTTGGTGGGTGGAGATGTCATGGTGGTTGTAGAGGCTGCACACACATGTATGATTTCAAGAGGGATTGAGAAGTTTGGAAGTAGTACTGCCACAATTGCTGTATTAGGACGATTTTCAGCCGACCCTGGTGCAAGAGCCATGTTTGTGCAGAGCCTCCCAAATAGTAGTATTGAGTTGGGACCATCTTGATTGAATCTAGTTAAAACCCACAACAAGTGAGGGTTGGATTCGATTGAGGATTTGAAATTGAGGGTTTGTGTCAAATTCTGGGATTGGGACAACAAAGGACTGGTGATGAATTTGGTTTATTTGGAAATTTGGAGATTTGTTGTTTTTATGTTAAATTTTATGATGGATTGTGGTTAATTATTGGAGACATGGTACGGAAAATTAATGTGTATATTCAGAAAATTAAATATGAGAAGAAAGGAAAAAATAAAATAAAAAAGAGACAGAAATCTGACAGCTAAGAGCGCCTACAGAAGCAAAGCACAACCCTTGGCAGTTGCCAAACAGCAGCCGAAACAACCATTGGATTTAGTGCTATACCAGAGAGAGAGAAAAAGGAAAAAGTGGAACTTTGTATGCCATTTTTTTTACACATTCTCTGAAAACAAAGTTCCATACATGGGTTTAGAGGTTGCATAAACCCACCATATCGTAATACACAGGGGTGGAATTAAGGAGAGTAATTTGAGGTGTGTCCCAGTATTTCTTTAATGGAAAATTCTTAACTCCAACTTTGGTTGTACGTAGAAGCTCCAACCATCCATATATGAGTTTATTATTAGTAACAAGGTTGGAGCTAAGAATTTTCCTTCCTTCATTGTATAAACTGTCGGGCCGCCAACACCACAACATGTCAACGAAATAAAATAAGGGTGGGCGAACAATTGATCGGTCATAAACCATACGAGTAGTGTGGTAGCCAAAACTCTTCTACTCAGTTTATATTGCTCCTTGTATAGGTAAAATATGTTACGGATAAGTTAACTAGCTATAAAATAGGTACGTAAAGTTTACTTTGTCGCTAAATTAGAAGTATGTCTAAACGATGCTTAGTATTAATTATTTAATATATATATATATATATATATATATATATATATATATATATATGGTGGCTACTTCGGCGCACTCACTTTTTTGGGTGCACTCAGTGCACCCACTCTAAAAGTGTCCATATTACATCAAATTTTTAACTTTAATTAGTACTCTCAATCTAATATGATGATATGACATAGAATCATAACAAATCAATCAATTACCCTCACCCCTTAACCTTCAATTTTGAATCCCAATCCAAAATCCCAAATGGTAAACCTAAACCCTAACCCTAAATCCCTAAATCCTAAATCCTTCAAATTAAAGTAAATTTTGAATGAATTTTTTTTCAAATTCATGTGCTTCTTGTTCATAATATCATAAGCAACAATTGATACTGTTTTGACATGAATCGCATGGTTAGAATGTCAATTATGAGGCGGGTGCACTGAGTGCACCGAATACGCCACCATATATATATATATATATATATATATATATATATATATATATATATATATATTCATTAGCATTTCCATTTTTTCTTAATTTAAAAGAAATAATTTGATTAATATTAATATACATCTACATATATACACGTACGTATTAAACGGAGTATTTACTTACTATGCATTGTCAAATGCTATAAACTCTTTGCTCTCTGTTGATTTCATCCTGGAAATATCCCTAAAAAAGTTACAAACCTGGCCGGCAAAAGTCGAATGCCAACAAAAACAAAAAATTAGATGACCGAATCATTCATAAACAGTGGTAATTAAACCCCTTTCTAGCTTAGCTACTCTGCTGTGATGCTCCTACCTACCTTCAGCGCACTATATCAAAGCAGGAGAAATGGAAGATCAGAGATATACAATTTCTGCACTGATCAAATTGATCATCACGATGATGAGGAAGCTAGTGGTTTTGGTAGCTTTAGCCATATTATTAATTACGGAAGAAGTTCCCTCTTCTCAGGCGAATGCTGCAAAGGTTGATATCAAGAATGCGTTGAGCGGGGGGAAAAGGTTGATAGCCCATTGTGGATCCAAAGACGACGATATTGGCGCACAGGTCATTGAGGAGGGCGCTTCTCTTCATTGGAGTTTCGAGGCAGTCAGTGAGACGCTGTTCTGGTGCAATCTGGCGGTAGAAGATAGAATGATGGAGCTCATCTGGGTTGTGATGGATGATGGAGCTCATCTGGCGCTTTGGATTAATTCTCCTGAACCGATTCCCCGACACAAGTGGAGAAGGATACTTTTTGCCCCACGACATTACTAGGAATGGTACTCGATTATTGGATTGTTGAATGTTGTTCTGAAATTACTAGCTAGATGTCGTCTGAATTTGAATACGTAATTGAAGCTCCAACCAAATGGCTCTCTCTAGTCTCTCTTCCCTAATTCATTGTCTCCTCAATCGAATGAATACCTAGGTGACTTTGAAGGAGTGGAGGTGCCTACACTGGCCTCTTTGGATGATGAGGGGTGTAGACAGCGGTACTAATAATGCATCTCGCATACTAGTTGGCATTACAAATCGCATACTACCCATGCCCGCCCCGCCCCGCCCCAAAACAGGTCAAACAGGTCGGGTAAAACGAGTCAGGTCGAAATTGGCATCCCTACCCGTTACCAACTGCATACCATATGGTGGCTTCTTCGTTTTAAGTCGTTTTTTAAAACGTTTGCTCAGAAGAAATGAGTTCATCATGATCTATTGGATCTAGAAATTTATAGGTGAAAAAAATGCTGGACCAAAAATTACCATACTTTACCACTATGGTATGTGAGTGGTAACTTGTAGTAAACAATGATGAAAGTCGTAAATGACAATTAGTATACTCCTACTATCATGTATTCAACCTTCTTACCATATTGGTTTGTTCATACGATCATGGTACGCTCTCTTACTATACTGGATTCCTAATATATGGTATTAAATAGGAGCATATCATATGGTAATGACTAGTAAAAAATGACTCAATTTTTTATAGTAAAAATATATCAAAATGAATATCATTTTTAAGAGCACATTTAATCTGATATATCTGTGCAAAAAAAATTTAAATTTCGACTTAAAACGAAAAAAAAATCGTCCGTTAAAGATTAAAGGGGAAAAGATAAAAAGTTTTCCAGGAGATAGGGGATGCTGATGTGGACAGGTTACTAATGGTTACTCACCATAAGGGATTAAGGGTTACTGACCTGATCCACTTCTCATCACATCCCATCCCTTCCCTATTCCGTTCTTTCTTAAATTCTAACCCACAAAGAAACCGAGGGAGGCAAAATGGGGGAGGTGGGTCTTGCATGCTTCGATATGGGAGAGATTCAGAGGGAGGCAGGTCATGCTTGTTTCGATCGGAGAAGAAGTAGAGCGACGGTCGCTTTAAATCGGCATGTGAGACTGAGAAGAGAGAGGCAAACCTGCGACCGCTCCAAATCGGTCGTCTCGTCGCCGCCGCCGTCAAGGAGTCGGATGAGAGGCAAGCAGAGAGGGTGGGTGAGATTAGAGAATAGAGTGACAAGAGAGAGGAGGGTTAGATTTGGGTGTTGACGGCAGGGTGGGAGTTGGGAGGGTGATGGGTTTTTTTTTTCTTTTTGCTTTGCAGTTAGGAAGAGATCGGAGAGAAGTGAAGAGATTGGAGAAGCGCGACTGCTTTCGATGTGAGGGAGACGATTTAGGGTTGTGTAGTTGGGTCTTGGGAATTTGGGCAGGGTTGGTGTGGCCTGTAGTTGGGATTGGGTCTAAGTTGTTGGGGGAGGTGGGTGGCTGGAGAGATGGGACGGACTGAAGTTGGGCTTTCTGGTTTTCCCGGTTTTAACCGAATCGGACCGGGTACAAATAGAAGTTGGACTGAAACCGAAATGAATATAATTTTGTAGAACACAAAAAGAAATTTCGAAGTACAAATTAGAATGGAAAAAAATAAAACAACGATTAAAAAATAGGAAAAATAAAATAACCATTAGGTTTCATCATCACTTAAATCTGGACCCCGTACGTACGTTACTGGAATAAACCAGGTCGGCAAATGTACAAATGTCAACAAAAAGAAAAAGTTAGCTGGGCGAATAACACTCATAGCCAGTAGGAAACCCCCATCTATCTACTGCTTCTACCTTTCTTTCAAAAAAAAAAAAAACAAACAAATTACTACTTCTACCTTCAGTGAACTATAAAAGAAGGAAATATGGAGAGACAGGATTCCTGGCTGCCTGCATCGATCAAATTAAATTGATCATCACGATGAGGAAGCTAGTTTTGGCAGCTTTAGCCATATTAGTTATGGAAAATCCCTCTTCTCAGGCGTATTACGCAAATGTTCATGTCCAGAATTCGTTGAGCGTGGATAGGTTGATAGCCCATTGTCAATCCAAAGACGAAGATCTCAGCGCACAGGTCATTGAAGAGGGCTCTTCTTTGTATTGGCGCTTCGATCCTACTGCGTTGGGTAAGGCGCAGGTTTGGTGCAACCTGGCGGTACAAGATAAGCGTCTTTCGTTCACTGTCTACGATGTGACGAACACCGAGATTCGAGGTGACGAGGTTCGTTGGGTTGTCAGGGACGATGGAGCTCATCTGGTGCTTTTTGGTAATGTTGCGGAAGAATCAGTTGCCCGACAGAAGTGGAGAAGGATTGTTTTTTCCCCCGACACTAACTGAAAATTAATGGATGATGCGTTCATGCGCCTAGGCTGAAAAATGTATGTAATTTGACATGCATGTATTCGAAATATTGTGTTTCTCCATCTCCATAAGCGATTGCTAATAAAAAAAAGATATTATCTAATTAAAACTTATCCGTGAAGTGAATTACGCTCAATGGTATACAAAGAGTTGTAATTTTTACATAAAAAATATTTTTTAGCACTTTTCACTAAAACACTAGTATTTTATGAGATGAAGTTATTTTAAATTCAATTTCTAATGTTTTTATACTCTCTTCTCTTGAATAGTTCGAACAATAATTGTATTTTGTACATATGTTCCTAATATAAGTGATAAAAATAGCTAATATAAACTATCTTATTATAAATGAGAATGTTTAAGCACTTGAACATGATGAGAAAGTTGTATGTAATTGTAATCTACTTGTAAATCAACCCATGTGTTTAGAGGTTGGACAAGCGAACAATCTGATATCATACAAAAAATTAGAGGTGAGTATTGGGTGGTTGAACCTACAAACTCACTTGCTACCGATCCATCCATTATTTTTTGGATGGATCCTATTGGTGGTTGTGACTTGTAAAATATGTGGCCTGCTACAGATTAAGTGGGTGGGTTGATTGTGGTTGACCAAAATCTTACCTAATTCTTAACCTCAAATCATAGAATCTCTAAGTGATAGCTATACCGAAACTAAAAGGGTAAAATTCACAAACAAAAAAAAACCCCTCGAACTTCAATCTAAATATCTTACCAAATCTCTAGTATTAATTTTTCACATCAATTTTGAATGGATATCTTTTCAAAGAAATTGTAATTGAGGATAATTGCAAAATCTAATTTGGCTATTTGGCTATATAATATCTTCATTTCCTTCTACAATTTCATTAACAATTTTTGTTGCCGGTAATTTTTTGTGATTTCATATAAATGGAAAATTGACATGTTTTTTTTCCCTCTCAAAATGGTAACTTACTATATTATTATCATCTCACACGATCCAATCAAAACCATACATGATATCAAACAAAAACCATATAAGATGGACGAAGGAATCAATCATAACATTGGAGAGACAGAGAGCCAGAGGTCCATAAGACTCTTATACGTACTCCAACCCCATGCATGCATCCAACGAACCGCCGCTGCGCGTTTTCAACGTGGTAGGAAAGAGACGTACCCATTTGCTCCCCATAGAGCGTATTGCTTCCCATAAGAGAGTGTAGAGAGAGAAAGAGAGAGAGAGAGAGATTAAAAGACGAAGGTTTGCTTCATCAAATTGGTCACGATGTTGCGAGTGGCAGTTGTTGTTGCGGCCTTAATGATTCTCCAGGCACGTCCCTCGATCCAGCACAGGACTGTTTCTATTGAAAACGAGTTGAGGGAAAGAAAGGTGATAGTTCACTGTCGATCCAAAGACGACGACATTGGAGCCAACATCGTTGACGTTGGCTCTCGTTTCGAATTGGGTTTCGCGCCAAACATTTTTGGGAGGTCGCTCTATTGGTGCAAGCTGGCAGTGCGAGATAGGCGACTTACATTCGACGCATACGATGGGAAAGCTGACCACGTCGGCGGTCATGACGTTAGCTGTCTTGTTAGGGATGATGGGATTCATCTGGTGGATCCGGATGGTACCCTGGTAGAATCCTTTCACCGGGAGTGGAACCACCCATAGCTCTATCTGAGTTGAAGGTTGTCAACCTGTGGGTCGACCACCTGAATTGAACCTGGAAAATGGGCTCGCTGCACACCTGCGGGTCGACTCAGAACAATGTAGGTTCTCTACCTGTAGGTTGCACAACGACGTTTTTCTCTTTGATTTTGGAATTACTGTCTCTTTTCTGGTTTTCTCATTTGCCTAACTTTATGTTTGGATTTCTAAATTCAACTTTTGAATATTGGTGAGGTATAAATGTGTTGTGATTTTCACGGTATGTTGTATTCAAGTACTATTTCGATGTAATGTTAACGGGCAGCTTGATTCATGGATTTCAACATTTAAGGTTTTAGGTAGACCAATGAAGGGTTTTTGTTAAATCTGGATTTTGAAAAATCATGGATATATTAGGATTTTGGGTTGTATATGGCCTTGACAACACCATAGTTTGTTTCATAAATTTTAGGCCTAATACCAGAAAAGGGCCCGTAGTTTAGGGTTTGAGTCATTTGTACCCCTAGGTTTATACCGCGTCACTTATGTCCTTATTTTTTCTTTTCGTTAACTTTGACCGTTAGTTGTCAACAGTCAAAGTTTTGACCGATGATGTGGCATATTATGTGATTTTTTTTTTGCACACCACTTAATATAAAATAAATAAAAAATTAATACTACAAAATTAAATTGTATATTTTTAATAAAAAGTTAACAAAATAAAAATGAAATCCTAACCAAACCCGATCTCTACCCTAATCTAACCATCGTCACTGTCTCCTCCTTCCCCAAATAGCGCCATCGCTGGGCACGTGATGACTCGATATTTGCACATGTTTTCCCCTGTGTTTCTTGATCGTTTGAGCTTTAATTATCACATCTTTGGCCTATTTTACGCTAGGTGGTGTTCCTTTGTCATATTTCAGGTCCTAGCACATAAAGTGAAGCATAGGCGCAAAGTTCAAGTCAATCAGAGATCAATTGACGATTCGGGAGAAGAAACTCGGGTATGACCTGAAGAAGAATGGATTTCTACCTCACTTCATGAACAAAGAATCATGCAAGCTTGTTATGAAATGAAAGAGGACGAGACTACGAGCGTCTGGGATCAAACGGCGACTGATTCGGAGTCCGGACGAGGGAGAAACGAAGCATTGAACAGGCTCGGCAGTGAAAACACGGGCAGTAGGCCTTCAGAACACGGCCGTGTTCTGTGACCGTGTTTTTACTGCCGAGAGCTGATTTGAGTTTGGCCAACTCGAGCTGAAAACACGGGCGGGCTGAGGCAAAGCACGGCCGTGCCCTCGACCGTGTTTTGCCCAGAATCGGGTTTTTTAACCCAAATTCGAGCCAAAGGAGAGGGAGAGCTGGGTTTTGGATCCCAAACACCCAAGGGACGAACCCTAGAGAGAGAGAGCGACTTGGGAACATTCTTGGAGCTATTTTGGAGGATTTCTTCGCCATTGGAGCTCGGGAATCAAGCCCGGACTTGAAGATTGATCATCTGAAGATTCTTACTGCAGTCTCTCTCTTCTCTATGGAGTAACTTCCCTTCACTTAGGTTTTGAGGAACCCTAGCCATGTTTGTTTGATTGGATGATTGTATGAGTACTCTGACTTGATAATCTTGAGTTCATATTCAATCTATGCATGTTTTCACGATTCAATTCTGCTTTAGTCGAGATTATTGATTCTGCTTTGATCCTATGAGAGCGAATACCTGATTAGGTCAATAGAGCACCATAGATTGATAGTATTGGATCGACTGCTTTAGTCGAGGGTTGATTCACTGCTTTGTATCGATTGAGAACCTCATTCGATAGAGGGAATCTAGTTCAGAACGCCTTGATCAGTTGTTCTAGAGAAGGATACGTCCCTCTAGGCAATTGACTCAAGAGGGCCTTGTTCCTTTAGTCGAGACTCAAGGTCTAGTCAAGGATTCTCCGCATTGTGAATGAAAGTGAAACAAGTTAGAGATCATCAATCGTTAATCTGGCTAGTGGCTAGGGGGAATCATACCTAAGTGAGTTCCCAACCTGTAATTAGATTAACTTTAACTGTAGTTTGCTAGAGTAGTTTTAGTTCTTTCAACTTAATCTGTTTTGCTAGATAACGAACTGAAGCTGAGTAATAGTAACTCTAGAGACCCGTGGATTCGATATTTATTACTTGAGCCACTATACTGCAGTCCCTTTCATTGGTTACACTTGGCCTTTGTTAGGAGTTGTGCCATAGCGAGTCAAGTTTTTGGCGCCGTTGCCGGGGAATTTCTAGATTATTAGGAAAGGCAGAAGTTTGTTAATTTAGTTTTTTTTTTTCTTTCTTTTCTTTTCCACCCTTGCTTTTCACTTGGGTGTTTTTGTTTTTGTTAGTGCAGATTTGAATCATGGATCCTCATGGCTTCTCCAATCATTGGGGGTATCCACCACCACCCGAGTGGTATTACCCCGAGACCCCCTGGAGCAATCAAGGAGGAGAAGACTATGGATTCGGGTTCCAGTACCAACCCCCTTACTACGGAGAACAACCGGACCCCTGGGCATATCAAGAACAACCTCATTATCAAGAAGAATTTCTCCCACAACCAGAAGGGCCATCGGAGCTGGAGTTACTCCTGGAGCAGTTTACTCGAGCCTCTGAGAGAATATGCTCCAGGATGGATCATCAAATCCAAGCCCTTCCCTCTTCCGATCCCTCATATCTCCGTGATATGGAGGAGGCTGTTCAACGCTCAGCGAAGCAAACAGAGTGGGTTGAGCAAGTTTGTGCACAACTTGCTCAAGATCACCCTTCTGCTACCATACAAGAAGAGGAGGAGGAAGAAGAAGGCTACACGGACATTAGGGAGCACACAGAAGTTGTCACGGAGAGCTCCCGTGATGATCATGATCAGGAATGTCCTGTCGTAGCCGACCACCCTTTCCCACATCCCACACTGAGCTTCGAAGAGGTGGGCATGAGTGAGGAGATGCAAGAAGATCTCATGAAAGAAATTGCTTGGAAACTTGCTCTCCAATCCGTGCTAGAAGAAGAAGAGCAAGAAAGGGTGCAGAAAGAGGTTGTGGAGGATGACGAAAGCGAAGCAGGAGGAGTTCTTGATCATTTCCCAGGGGTGATACCACATGAAGAAGGAAGGGAGGTTGAAGGAGCAATTGTCGTCCAGGCCGAGGACGAAGTTGAGGTGGAAGAGGCTTGCACCGGCCATGAGATACATGTGATATCTCCACCAAACTTCGAGGAGCTGCTTGGCAAGGACCCATTTGCAGTGTCTCTTTGCCAGACCAAGGCCACATCGACATCGGTCCCTCTTGGTGGACGCGATGGTGGCCAATCGATGCTGTCTTATCTGGTTTGGGGTAATGAGACGAGAGAAGAGAAGAAGAGGTCTCGAGGGTGGAGACTTCATCTGCATCAAGTACACGAGCCTTCATCACCTGCCACACCACATGCTCGTGACTTGAGACTCCACCTCATCGACGAGAACCTCAACTTCAAGGAGGTTCTAGCGTGGACCGAAACTTAGGAGCCATCGTCCGGCTCACGACGTGAAAGAAGCGCTTGTTGGGAGGCAACCCAACCAGTCGGTTTGCATTTCTTTCTCTATTACTCTTCGGTTGAGTCAGTTTTGTTCTTTGATTTTAGAGTCAATAACTCAACCTTTGTGAGATTTTGTGTGGTGTTTGTGTTCTGATTACTCTCTCCTCCTGGAATACATCGCCTGCCCCGTCCACCATCATTCACCCTTGATCTGGTAACTTCGTTCTACCCTCCTTATCTTTCCTCCATTGAGGACAATGTCGTGCTTAAGTGTGGGGGGATGTTCGATTATGTATGCGTGTCAATGGTTGGCTGTTTGTGTGCTTGGAGCCTAGTCCACTGCCCAAATTTCGATTTGAGGGCTCCAAGTACGTGTTTCCTTGCAAATTGCCTGCTCAGTATGCTT
The DNA here is from genome assembly GCA_964030455.1 of Linum trigynum. Taxonomy (NCBI): domain Eukaryota; kingdom Viridiplantae; phylum Streptophyta; class Magnoliopsida; order Malpighiales; family Linaceae; genus Linum; species Linum trigynum. Next base: position 35,075,342 of record OZ034814.1, on the reverse strand, counting down.
TGAATTGACAGTCTCTATAGTAATGTGCAACCTAGGGAGGTAGTGTAGCACTATGGAGGATGTTGAAGTATAAGATTTTTCCTATCTAGCTCTTTGCTGTGCCAGTTGATTTTGTGAATTAGTGGAGCTAGGACCGTTGAATTCATGTGGTGATGGTGACTCTATGTGGATTGTGTTTTGGACTCGTGTATCGAACAGGGTGCTCATATAGAAAATGGAAAGCAGTTGGTCCTCCATGTCGAAATCATTGAAATCTTAAACATGGGGTAAGCCCAACGTGTGTGGCATCGTTCATTGCACAAAATCGGGTTTTGGAAGAGATTTTAGTGATCCTTAGTGGGGTACTCCTACAAGGTGAAGCTAAGCTGTCTCTAGTACAAGTAAAATTTTCACCCGTTGAACGGTTTGCCTACTCGAGGATGTGTTTTTAAGGGCACGGATAGAGCTTCCGACCCCCCTTAATTTCATTGACCCTCCACACGAGTTGAGGAAAAGGAGTTAAAAGAAGTACTCTGGCGAGCGCCAGATGTACAGAAATTGCTCTTGCTCGACTAATAAGGGTCGACCGTGCAAAAGACTGCAGTTGGAACCCCCGCCAAGTGAATAAAAAGGAAAAAAAAGTAAGTAAAATGAAAGTGAAAAAGGGGTTCCAACGGTGAAATGAAGTGAAAGAGCACCCCGGTACAACGAGTCCTTGGTTGTGAATGGTGTGAGTCCCTTTATCCATGAACTGACTGTCTTACTTCTACTTTTTCTCATGATCCTGGCTTGAGTCTAGTACTCGCATTGAGAGAGATAGGGAACGTCTTAGAAGACCAGTTGACCTCGTAAGCTGCTATATGATCTAGGAAATCCTCTACCGACGATCGGGGTTGTATGTTGCTATAGAGCTCTGGAGAGTTGCATTGGTTTGAGTTAGGTTTGCTTGGGGACAAGCAAACGGTTAAGTGTGGGGGGATTTGATGACTCGATATTTGCACATGTTTTCCCCTGTGTTTCTTGATCGTTTGAGCTTTAATTATCACATCTTTGGCCTATTTTACGCTAGGTGGTGTTCCTTTGTCATATTTCAGGTCCTAGCACATAAAGTGAAGCATAGGCGCAAAGTTCAAGTCAATCAGAGATCAATTGACGATTCGGGAGAAGAAACTCGGGTATGACCTGAAGAAGAATGGATTTCTACCTCACTTCATGAACAAAGAATCATGCAAGCTTGTTATGAAATGAAAGAGGACGAGACTACGAGCGTCTGGGATCAAACGGCGACTGATTCGGAGTCCGGACGAGGGAGAAACGAAGCATTGAACAGGCTCGGCAGTGAAAACACGGGCAGTAGGCCTTCAGAACACGGCCGTGTTCTGTGACCGTGTTTTTACTGCCGAGAGCTGATTTGAGTTTGGCCAACTCGAGCTGAAAACACGGGCGGGCTGAGGCAAAGCACGGCCGTGCCCTCGACCGTGTTTTGCCCAGAATCGGGTTTTTTAACCCAAATTCGAGCCAAAGGAGAGGGAGAGCTGGGTTTTGGATCCCAAACACCCAAGGGACGAACCCTAGAGAGAGAGAGCGACTTGGGAACATTCTTGGAGCTATTTTGGAGGATTTCTTCGCCATTGGAGCTCGGGAATCAAGCCCGGACTTGAAGATTGATCATCTGAAGATTCTTACTGCAGTCTCTCTCTTCTCTATGGAGTAACTTCCCTTCACTTAGGTTTTGAGGAACCCTAGCCATGTTTGTTTGATTGGATGATTGTATGAGTACTCTGACTTGATAATCTTGAGTTCATATTCAATCTATGCATGTTTTCACGATTCAATTCTGCTTTAGTCGAGATTATTGATTCTGCTTTGATCCTATGAGAGCGAATACCTGATTAGGTCAATAGAGCACCATAGATTGATAGTATTGGATCGACTGCTTTAGTCGAGGGTTGATTCACTGCTTTGTATCGATTGAGAACCTCATTCGATAGAGGGAATCTAGTTCAGAACGCCTTGATCAGTTGTTCTAGAGAAGGATACGTCCCTCTAGGCAATTGACTCAAGAGGGCCTTGTTCCTTTAGTCGAGACTCAAGGTCTAGTCAAGGATTCTCCGCATTGTGAATGAAAGTGAAACAAGTTAGAGATCATCAATCGTTAATCTGGCTAGTGGCTAGGGGGAATCATACCTAAGTGAGTTCCCAACCTGTAATTAGATTAACTTTAACTGTAGTTTGCTAGAGTAGTTTTAGTTCTTTCAACTTAATCTGTTTTGCTAGATAACGAACTGAAGCTGAGTAATAGTAACTCTAGAGACCCGTGGATTCGATATTTATTACTTGAGCCACTATACTGCAGTCCCTTTCATTGGTTACACTTGGCCTTTGTTAGGAGTTGTGCCATAGCGAGTCAAGTTTTTGGCGCCGTTGCCGGGGAATTTCTAGATTATTAGGAAAGGCAGAAGTTTGTTAATTTAGTTTTTTTTTTCTTTCTTTTCTTTTCCACCCTTGCTTTTCACTTGGGTGTTTTTGTTTTTGTTAGTGCAGATTTGAATCATGGATCCTCATGGCTTCTCCAATCATTGGGGGTATCCACCACCACCCGAGTGGTATTACCCCGAGACCCCCTGGAGCAATCAAGGAGGAGAAGACTATGGATTCGGGTTCCAGTACCAACCCCCTTACTACGGAGAACAACCGGACCCCTGGGCATATCAAGAACAACCTCATTATCAAGAAGAATTTCTCCCACAACCAGAAGGGCCATCGGAGCTGGAGTTACTCCTGGAGCAGTTTACTCGAGCCTCTGAGAGAATATGCTCCAGGATGGATCATCAAATCCAAGCCCTTCCCTCTTCCGATCCCTCATATCTCCGTGATATGGAGGAGGCTGTTCAACGCTCAGCGAAGCAAACAGAGTGGGTTGAGCAAGTTTGTGCACAACTTGCTCAAGATCACCCTTCTGCTACCATACAAGAAGAGGAGGAGGAAGAAGAAGGCTACACGGACATTAGGGAGCACACAGAAGTTGTCACGGAGAGCTCCCGTGATGATCATGATCAGGAATGTCCTGTCGTAGCCGACCACCCTTTCCCACATCCCACACTGAGCTTCGAAGAGGTGGGCATGAGTGAGGAGATGCAAGAAGATCTCATGAAAGAAATTGCTTGGAAACTTGCTCTCCAATCCGTGCTAGAAGAAGAAGAGCAAGAAAGGGTGCAGAAAGAGGTTGTGGAGGATGACGAAAGCGAAGCAGGAGGAGTTCTTGATCATTTCCCAGGGGTGATACCACATGAAGAAGGAAGGGAGGTTGAAGGAGCAATTGTCGTCCAGGCCGAGGACGAAGTTGAGGTGGAAGAGGCTTGCACCGGCCATGAGATACATGTGATATCTCCACCAAACTTCGAGGAGCTGCTTGGCAAGGACCCATTTGCAGTGTCTCTTTGCCAGACCAAGGCCACATCGACATCGGTCCCTCTTGGTGGACGCGATGGTGGCCAATCGATGCTGTCTTATCTGGTTTGGGGTAATGAGACGAGAGAAGAGAAGAAGAGGTCTCGAGGGTGGAGACTTCATCTGCATCAAGTACACGAGCCTTCATCACCTGCCACACCACATGCTCGTGACTTGAGACTCCACCTCATCGACGAGAACCTCAACTTCAAGGAGGTTCTAGCGTGGACCGAAACTTAGGAGCCATCGTCCGGCTCACGACGTGAAAGAAGCGCTTGTTGGGAGGCAACCCAACCAGTCGGTTTGCATTTCTTTCTCTATTACTCTTCGGTTGAGTCAGTTTTGTTCTTTGATTTTAGAGTCAATAACTCAACCTTTGTGAGATTTTGTGTGGTGTTTGTGTTCTGATTACTCTCTCCTCCTGGAATACATCGCCTGCCCCGTCCACCATCATTCACCCTTGATCTGGTAACTTCGTTCTACCCTCCTTATCTTTCCTCCATTGAGGACAATGTCGTGCTTAAGTGTGGGGGGATGTTCGATTATGTATGCGTGTCAATGGTTGGCTGTTTGTGTGCTTGGAGCCTAGTCCACTGCCCAAATTTCGATTTGAGGGCTCCAAGTACGTGTTTCCTTGCAAATTGCCTGCTCAGTATGCTTTGAATTGACAGTCTCTATAGTAATGTGCAACCTAGGGAGGTAGTGTAGCACTATGGAGGATGTTGAAGTATAAGATTTTTCCTATCTAGCTCTTTGCTGTGCCAGTTGATTTTGTGAATTAGTGGAGCTAGGACCGTTGAATTCATGTGGTGATGGTGACTCTATGTGGATTGTGTTTTGGACTCGTGTATCGAACAGGGTGCTCATATAGAAAATGGAAAGCAGTTGGTCCTCCATGTCGAAATCATTGAAATCTTAAACATGGGGTAAGCCCAACGTGTGTGGCATCGTTCATTGCACAAAATCGGGTTTTGGAAGAGATTTTAGTGATCCTTAGTGGGGTACTCCTACAAGGTGAAGCTAAGCTGTCTCTAGTACAAGTAAAATTTTCACCCGTTGAACGGTTTGCCTACTCGAGGATGTGTTTTTAAGGGCACGGATAGAGCTTCCGACCCCCCTTAATTTCATTGACCCTCCACACGAGTTGAGGAAAAGGAGTTAAAAGAAGTACTCTGGCGAGCGCCAGATGTACAGAAATTGCTCTTGCTCGACTAATAAGGGTCGACCGTGCAAAAGACTGCAGTTGGAACCCCCGCCAAGTGAATAAAAAGGAAAAAAAAGTAAGTAAAATGAAAGTGAAAAAGGGGTTCCAACGGTGAAATGAAGTGAAAGAGCACCCCGGTACAACGAGTCCTTGGTTGTGAATGGTGTGAGTCCCTTTATCCATGAACTGACTGTCTTACTTCTACTTTTTCTCATGATCCTGGCTTGAGTCTAGTACTCGCATTGAGAGAGATAGGGAACGTCTTAGAAGACCAGTTGACCTCGTAAGCTGCTATATGATCTAGGAAATCCTCTACCGACGATCGGGGTTGTATGTTGCTATAGAGCTCTGGAGAGTTGCATTGGTTTGAGTTAGGTTTGCTTGGGGACAAGCAAACGGTTAAGTGTGGGGGGATTTGATGACTCGATATTTGCACATGTTTTCCCCTGTGTTTCTTGATCGTTTGAGCTTTAATTATCACATCTTTGGCCTATTTTACGCTAGGTGGTGTTCCTTTGTCATATTTCAGGTCCTAGCACATAAAGTGAAGCATAGGCGCAAAGTTCAAGTCAATCAGAGATCAATTGACGATTCGGGAGAAGAAACTCGGGTATGACCTGAAGAAGAATGGATTTCTACCTCACTTCATGAACAAAGAATCATGCAAGCTTGTTATGAAATGAAAGAGGACGAGACTACGAGCGTCTGGGATCAAACGGCGACTGATTCGGAGTCCGGACGAGGGAGAAACGAAGCATTGAACAGGCTCGGCAGTGAAAACACGGGCAGTAGGCCTTCAGAACACGGCCGTGTTCTGTGACCGTGTTTTTACTGCCGAGAGCTGATTTGAGTTTGGCCAACTCGAGCTGAAAACACGGGCGGGCTGAGGCAAAGCACGGCCGTGCCCTCGACCGTGTTTTGCCCAGAATCGGGTTTTTTAACCCAAATTCGAGCCAAAGGAGAGGGAGAGCTGGGTTTTGGATCCCAAACACCCAAGGGACGAACCCTAGAGAGAGAGAGCGACTTGGGAACATTCTTGGAGCTATTTTGGAGGATTTCTTCGCCATTGGAGCTCGGGAATCAAGCCCGGACTTGAAGATTGATCATCTGAAGATTCTTACTGCAGTCTCTCTCTTCTCTATGGAGTAACTTCCCTTCACTTAGGTTTTGAGGAACCCTAGCCATGTTTGTTTGATTGGATGATTGTATGAGTACTCTGACTTGATAATCTTGAGTTCATATTCAATCTATGCATGTTTTCACGATTCAATTCTGCTTTAGTCGAGATTATTGATTCTGCTTTGATCCTATGAGAGCGAATACCTGATTAGGTCAATAGAGCACCATAGATTGATAGTATTGGATCGACTGCTTTAGTCGAGGGTTGATTCACTGCTTTGTATCGATTGAGAACCTCATTCGATAGAGGGAATCTAGTTCAGAACGCCTTGATCAGTTGTTCTAGAGAAGGATACGTCCCTCTAGGCAATTGACTCAAGAGGGCCTTGTTCCTTTAGTCGAGACTCAAGGTCTAGTCAAGGATTCTCCGCATTGTGAATGAAAGTGAAACAAGTTAGAGATCATCAATCGTTAATCTGGCTAGTGGCTAGGGGGAATCATACCTAAGTGAGTTCCCAACCTGTAATTAGATTAACTTTAACTGTAGTTTGCTAGAGTAGTTTTAGTTCTTTCAACTTAATCTGTTTTGCTAGATAACGAACTGAAGCTGAGTAATAGTAACTCTAGAGACCCGTGGATTCGATATTTATTACTTGAGCCACTATACTGCAGTCCCTTTCATTGGTTACACTTGGCCTTTGTTAGGAGTTGTGCCATAGCGAGTCAGCACGCTCACCGCCATCTCTGCTGGAAGAGAGCTTTGACGACAGCCTCGTCAACGTCGGAGCTGATGCCGAGGGGAAGGAATCCAATAGATTTTGAAACCCACCACCACCACCCGCCCCAAAATTCTCGCCGATTTGAATTTCCTTTCCCTGAGTCGTGCGTCACCGACATTGCGAAGGCGAAGAATCCGAGCCGCTCTTAGATCCCTTTCGGCGAGTTGTCAAGATGCCAGAAGATGGTGGCAAGGATGAATCCGGTCACCAGCAGAGCTTCCGAGCCAAATCCCCAATAGCTCCTGCATCCGGCGGGAATTCGTGATGTATCTGGTGGATGAAACCGCCATTTATTTTCATATCAGGTTGGCGATTTGTTGAGTCGTCGATATGGCGGATCAGATCTAGGGCTTGTTGAATTCGATCAGGGATTTGGTGCCGCCAGGGGAGCCTTCGAGCTCGCAGATCAGATTTAGTTTTGTGGCCAGAGAGCGGCCGCCTTTGTGGGGGTAGGGGGTTCTTCTTTGATGCTATCTCTGGAGAGGAGAGATGCGAGAAAGGAGATAGGTGTTGGCGGTGGTGGGAGGGAGATTGGCAGTAGGAGTAGTGGTGGAGACGGTGACTTCTGTCGGCAGGGTGATCGGAAGGAGATTAAGGAGTCGAGTAGGTGGAGGAGAAAACATACCCCGATTGAGCAATGGATTTTATTTTGGTGCATAAGTGGAATGATTTTTTAATGTTTGAAAAAATATTTCTGATTTAATTGAGATAATAATTTTTTTTAAATATAAAAATGCCACGTGTGTATGATGTGGCTGACATGTGGTATAAAAGTCAAATAAGGGTTGACCGCCGTTAGGTTGACCGTCAAGTCTAACAGTCAACGAAACGAGTGAGGACATAATTAGCATGCGGACTATAAACTTGGGGACATAAGTGACGCGGTATAAACCTAGGGGTGCAAATGACCCAAACTCTAAACTACGGGCCCTTTTCTGGTATTAGGCCTAAATTTTATTATAGATGTTTTAATTCTTTTGAAGATTTGTAAATGTGAAGTAAAATTAATATTTATTGTCCTCTTTGATATGAGAAGAGAAAGGATATAAGAGGAGTACGTTGATAAAAAATGATAAACTTCAAAGTCTTTTATCAATTCTCATATAAGAGTGAGATTTCAAATTTTTTGGGGCCACGGTTTTCGACCTTTAAAGTTCGTGCGTCTCACAGATTTGTTGCTCCTGGATATATGAAGCGAACAATTAAGTTTGGACAAAGTTCATGATGGATCCAAATCCATCAAGCAAACAACCCCTAAAAGATATTATCCTTCTTTTTAGAAATTTGATATAATTTATAAATATATGAATAATATAACAATCTTTTCAAACATCCAATTTAAGTTGGGCTATAGCGATTGGACCATTAACCTTTAATTCACTTGTTCGACCATGCCAACAGGCTAAACCAGTTTGACAACCTTGCTGTAAGTACTCTATTGTTACGACTGTTTCTCTGCGGATCGGGAAATTTGGAGTATTCGACAGTGCAAAAAAACTAAAGCACACACACGTCACACGATTTACGTGGTTCACTAACACAATTTGTGTTAGCTAGTCCACATGCAGAATAGAGCCAGTTTCACTATACTTCGAGGATATACATATTACATAGGAGTATGAGAAGTATTTATTGTACTTCTTTATGGTCTAACCCTAATCCAATATGATAAAGGAAAAGCGGTTATAACCACACCCAGAACACGAACCCAAATAACATTGACCCCATAGACCATGGGAGCAAAAAGGGAGTCGTACATTCACGGTTCGACCCGTAGCCAGGTTCCTGGATTTGAGGTCACACGATGTTGTTTTTCGTTTTAATTTACGATTTGTACTTTTTCTGTTTTCTCCTTCGTCTAATTCTATATTTAGAATTTTTTGTTGAACTTTTCAATATTGATGTTACATGAGTGTGTTTGAAGTTTCACGGATAATTAACATAAACAGTCACAAACTCTTTACACTTTATACAAAATTGTCACAAACCATTATTTTTGCACGATTTGATAATAAACATTTGAGCATATAACAAAACAGTCAAATGTAATAAAAAAATGGTCCAAAGTTCTGTTAGTTTTGTCCAATCAGCACTCCACGTCATAAAAAATGTTAATAAAAAAAATTGAACTTACACTTCTAGAATTGATCCGGTCCGGTCTTGACCCAGTCCGATCCCAATTGGGTCTTGATTTTAGATTGAGCTTGTGGGGATTTGAGTGGCCTGAGACCTCAAAGGGTGATGAGTTGGTTAAGTTTTAGGTGTTGGGGTCTCTTATCCGGTCTTCATCTGGTTTTCGATCCGGTCCTAAACGGTTTTTTACATCAAATGTAAACCCGGATATGAGATTGGATTATTTGCTATCCGGTCCCAGTCCGATCCCGATCCGAGTTATACAGTCCGGTTTCGGGTAAAACCAAAAAGTCCGGACCAAATAGCCAGCCCTACTAGGGAACTACGAATACGTCCAATTGAAGGAATTGCTTCCTTCTGTCCTAGTTGTTACCGGCAATTTTGGGATTTCACATCTGGAAAATTTACATGACTTTTTGCACCCTAATATGGTAACCTATTGTTATTATCTCACACGATCCAAAAACACATATAAGATGGGATAAAGAATCAATCATACATAGGAGAGATGGAGAGCCAGAGATCCATAAGACTCTTCTACGTACTCCAACCCCATGCATGCATCCAACGAACCGCCTCTGCGCGTTTTGCACGTGGAAGGAAAGAGACGTACACTTTTGCTCCCCGTACAGCGTATTGCTTCCACGTGCACTATAAGAGATAGTATAGAGAGAGAGAGAGAGAGAGAGAGTTTAAAAGACGACGTATTGCTTCATCAAATTGGTCACGATGTTGCGAGTGGCAGTGGTTTTTGCGGCCTTAATGATTCTGCAGGCACGTCCATCGATCCAGCACAGGATTGTTTCTGTTGAAAACGAGTTGAGAGGTAGAAAGGTGATAGTTCATTGTCGATCCAATGACGACGACATTGGAGCCAACATCGTTGACGTTGGCTCTCGTTTCGAGTGGGGTTTCGAGCCAAACATATTTGGGAAGACGCTCTATTGGTGCAGGCTGGCGGTGCGAGATAGGCGACTTTCTTTCAACGCATATGATGGGAAATCCGACCACCTTCGCGGTCATGACGTTCGCTGGCTTGTTAGGGAGGATGGGGTTCATCTAGTGGATCCGGATGGTACCCTCGTAGAATCCTTTCACCGGGAGTGGAACCACCCATAGCTCTAAGTAGTCAAAGGTTGTCAACTTGCGAATCGACCATCAGAATTGAACCTGATCTGACGAGAGAAATAGGTGCGCTAGCTACACACCTGCAGGTCGACCCGTAGCAATGTTATTGAGTCGGTAGTTTGCATAACTGACATTTTTTTTTTCTTTTGATTTTTGAATTGCAGACTTTTTTTCTGGTTTTCTACCGCGAACTCTTGATGTTTGAATTTCTAACTTTAAATTATCCAATCTTGCAACAATATCTCATTTAAACAATTATAATAAATAAAAAAAATCATATATTCAAACGATGATTGAAATAGATCATCAATTATGATGAGCTACATGATTAAACAAGCATTGGGGTTTTCGTCACTAAATAGCTGAGGAGCGTAGACATAGTGAATGAAATAAGGGACGCCTAGGCCTCCATCTTTATTCTCCACGCAAACCGTCTCAGTCTCACATCTGATGCCAGGTTTAGTGGTAATGATCTTCTGATCAGAATCACAGCACTTGTCCACTTTGATCTTGACGATATCCTTTTCCTCGTCGTCTTCGTCGTCGCCACATTTTGCTTCCACTTTCTTCTTGTCAACCTTCTTCGAGACTACAATCTCTGCGTGCTTGTGTACTCTTCTCCTCATGTAGCTTAGCAGCTTCTCTGACTCGATGGTTCCTTGAATGGTCACTGCTTGTGCTTTCATATCCATTTTCACGGTGTGAATCCCTGTGCTAGAAGAACGTACATAAAATTATCATGAATGCGATCAATAGTGTTGTTATCTATGTAAGTTCATGAAATTAGGGTTACCTTTATGCTTGAGTAACTTCTTCTTGAGGTCAATCTGGCATTTGTGGCAGTGTAGGTTAACCTTGATTGACGTGGTGCGTATAATTGTCTTCCAAATTTAAAACGGAGCAAAAAAAAAAAAGTGTCAATTTCTTCTGATTTGGTACGCAGATATATATGACTTTTGCGTGAAAGCAATTAACGTCTATAACTACACGGCTTACTTCTTTCGTTTCTTCAATTTCTACCTCCTTTTTGCCTGCATTGCCGGTCTTGCAGTCAGTTTCCGACGTTACAATCTCAACTTTTCTCTTACTAATTCTTCGAATCACTTCGTGAATCTCTTTCACGTCGATTTCCCCTTTGACCTTCAGCTCTCCCTTCTCGACATCAGCAATGACACTATGGACACCTGAAAAAACGTTACGTTCAAGATGAAAAAGGTATTGGACCAGGCTCGGCCCACGTGATCATCCTGTTTCGGCCCACGAGCCTTCACGACGCACCTTGTCTGGCGAGAAGAGGCGTCTTGACCGTAATTGCACATTCTTTGCAATGTAAGTTTAGCCTGTAAACGGCAGTGCTCAGCTTCAGCTCGACCACTTTCTTCACAGTGATCACCTTCTCCTCCGCCTTCGGTGACATTAATTAGAGGCTGCAAAAAAAAAAAAAAAAAAAAAAAGATGGGCGTTGGCGTTGTATTAATTTGCTATACGTACGTGGGTGATTTTTGTAACTAACAAGATAAGCTTCGATCGGGATTATATAGAATGAGGATGATCATTAGAAGCAACACTGATAATTAAATTGCTAACCACGCCATTGAAAATATATTTAAGACGCTACCGTATATATAGAGAGAGAGTTGAATCTGCAGAGTAGGAGTGGTTCACCAGCGGGGCATCTTTGATTTTTTGACAGGATATGCGCGCAAACAGTCACACCAAACCCACAACCATAAGAAGAAGGAAAAAAAGGCATGTAGATGTTCGTACGTAGTAGCTCTTGACTAACTCAGCCACTCATTTATGTACAATCAGAAATAACAATTCATATTTGGATCAACCATCCCGAAATCGCAATTCGTAATGATTCAATGTATTTGTAATTCCCGGAGAAATCGTTGGTCAAGTTGGCTCAGGATGTGAGAGGTCCTGAGTTCGATCACCAGCGACGCCGTTTGTGTGTTCAGGGAGGCATCTCTGAGTGTCGGGGACGAAGTCACCCGATGTTGTAGATGTTCGTACATAGTAGCTCTTGACTAACTCAGCCACTCATTTGTATGTACCATCAGAAATAACAATTTATATTTGGATCAACCATCCGTAAATCGCAATTCGTAATGAATCAATGTATTTGTAATTCGTGGTGTATCGAAACACGAGAAATATAGTTTTCGCTTTTGGTGTCTAGATAAATTAGGTGCTATACAAGAACTAGGGATGGCAAATTACCCACCCATGGGTAATTATACCCAACTCAACCCAAAGTAAATGGGTATGGGTACAAACTCATCAAACTCTACTAATATCCATCTATTTGGATTTCTTACCCAACCCAATTGGATTGGATAGTAAGAAACCCATGAGTATGGATGGGCAAAGTTGCCATCCCTAACAGCAACCCAACACCAACTTTCATTGATTTGGGTGATGAAATTTTGTTAATTACTAAATCCAATCCATCATGCACTTGTGGGTTGTGGCAAATCTATTGTTTGTTTGCAATATTGTTAGGGATCAAATTCCTGGGCCTGGGCTTGGGCCTGGATTCTCTAGTGGTCAGGCCAATGCACGACGGAGGAAAAATGGAAAGAAGTCGAGAAAGATTCCCGGCTAATTTCTGCTCATCTTAGAAGTTCCCGGCAAACGATTCCCTCGAAAGTATAAACCGACTACACTACATCTCAGCACAAACGAACCAGACGGTCAAGGAATCAGATAGAGCAGGGGAAACAAGGCAAGGAGAGGGACAGGGCCGTTGGCCCAGAGAAGAAAGACTCTTTTAAGGTTGATTGCAAGAATCAATAATGGTCTCTATGCTAAAGTAAATTCTTTATAATGGCCTATTCTTCATCATGGTCCTCAAAATTCACGCTATATGAAATTGTTATGTACCAATTATCACAAAGGAAGAAAAAAATAAACTTTAGTACTAGCTCAAATAAGTACAACCTTTTTTACCAGAAATCTAAAAGTAAATTCGTGCAGGTTTGTCATTAAGCGGACAATGTCGTACCAATAAAACTATCTGATATCAACAAGTAGTATAAGAACCTGGTTCGGATAATCATGAGTGGTGGACGTCAGGATGGACCTTCAATCGGCCAATCACCTTGGGATTTCGTATATGCACTTGTATAGCGGATAAAGGGTGATCTATGTCTGGTATTCTTTCTCGTGGATCAGGTGGAGACCTGCATATGATAAATTCTTGTGACGAAGAGCATGTCGAAGCAAAGGCATCTGGTATATCAAGATAATTGCTGAGAGAGGACAGAAAGTTCGTGGTCCTTGTCTTGAAGGGTGGATTGTTATATATGATGCAATACAAATATCACATTAGAAATACATGAGAAATGACCTTTGTATACTGTCCATGTCCACGAAACTCCATTAGTACAAGGCATTTTGGGAAAAGAACCGAAAAATAAATTTTTTTTGCGGACTTAACCTACATCGGACAATATCATACTAATGGAACATCCGATCTCAACAGAAATCAATCCCACCTTTATACTCATCAGTCCACTATAAAAGCAACAGATAGCTAGCACTAGTCTCCGCATTCAGATCAACATCCTTTCAATATACCTCCCAAAAGAGAGAGAAAGAAAAAGAGGAACTCCTCCATCAAAGTGATCATGGCGAGGAATATGGCGGTCATCATCTCCAGAAAATTACTTGTAGCGGTGGTCTTGGCAGCCATTCTTGCTCTGGTGCGACCCTCGATCCAGTGGACGGTTTCTGTTGAGAATCAGTTGAGTTCCAAAATACTGATAGTGCGTTGTTGGTCCATTGATGATAGCATTGGTGTTCATGCCGTTGCTGTTAAATCGAATATCGCCTGGAGTTTCGATGATTGCCTTGTGGGTGACACACATTTCCATTGCCACTTGGCCGTCGAAGATAAGCGTCTTTATTTCCACGCTTACAGCCAAGGCACCGAGCTTGGAGGTTATGATATTCGGTGGTTGGTTAGGGACGATGGAGTCTATCGGATGGCCGCGAATGGCACTGAAGAAAGCTTCCCTCACGAGACGTGGGGGAAATAATTGTGAAATCGTATCGGAGATTATATCGGAAAAAAAGTCATTGGTAGCGTGTCGGTTTGAGGTTTGGTATCATGTGTATTCCATGTGCGACTGGATAGTAGGGTAGGTTTCCAAAACATTGATTGGATGATATCCCTTTTTGCTATTAAATTCAATGTATGATTGCAGCAATTCTACTCTGTTAGAAGTGGAACTGAAGACTGATCTTGGAAAGCTTGATTGATGAGGAAGAAGAAGGTATGGCGCGAAGGGTTGAATTCGAAGTTGAAGAACGCGTTGGCGGGTCAATAAAAAGCACTGTTGTGTTGTTTTCGAAGTTGAAGAACACGTTTTGGCGGGTCAATAAAAAGCACTGTTGTGCAGTGCTGTGTCGTTGAAAGAAGTTCAATTCTGTATTAGTTTCATTTTCTCATTCTAATAAAATCGTCAGATTGCAATACAAATGTTTTCATACTTTCATCTTAGGAATCACTTTTAGGAGAGAGTACTATAACAATTTGACGTTTTCAAAATCGTGAATTCCGACCCCCTGGCTACACTAAACATGCAGAATTCCACTTCCTAATGATCGCCCATGTCAAGAATCAGCGAGTCTCAAAGACTCGCGTCGTAGAAAGAAGTTCAATAATGTATCTTATACTACATATTAACACACTTACTCAAACGAAAGTCACTCATATAGGCTTGAAGTTTGCACAAGCATCAGGCACCATATGCTTACCAATGGGATAACCGGGATTCCAACATAAGACCTCCCAGTTACAAAAGGCTTTGATAACATGTCAATAACCGGTAATTCCAATAATTCGAGCCATTGGAAGAAATTGAATTATAGATCATAAACCATTTACTAAAACATCCCCTCAAACGAAAGTTGCCTTATATGGATTTGAAGTTTTCACAAGTACAAATACACATGCTTAACAGAACAGATGAGGGTTAATTCATGGTTTGATAACACCCACAAATAATCAAAATCGCAATGGATGAGTGTGATTGATGTGGGTGGATCGTCGATTGAAAATTTCCTATTTACATTTAATTGAGTGGAAGGTGGGTAGGTTCCGGGTCATCTAAATGACCTTACCCCCACTTTCACATGACAAAGAGTTGTTACTGAGTTATAGTATCAAGTAGCCATCATATACCCTTAACTGCAACACATACTAACCATCGACTTCTAAAGGCAAAAAATTAAGAATTTTTTTGAACAACTCCTACTGGTTAATATATTGTGTATTGTCCATTAGATATAAGAATGCAAATTATAAATTGTTAATTGCATCAATGTCATAAAAAGCGTTCATTTTCTCAATGCGATTGGTTGATGGAATAATGAAGATTTGATACATTTGCTAAAGAAGTGAAATCCGCATAAGTAAAGAAACTTCTATGGTTAGTATCTATGTTTTCTTTATCAACGAATACTTCATTTAAAAAGGGTCCAATAAATGTTGACATGAGTACTGAAATAAGTTTGCGTTTAAGTTCTAGAAAAATTCACATGAGACAAAGTGGGGTTATATAAATTTTTAGTGTCTTCCTAATTTACAAGGACTTTATAATTTATATTTAGTTAATTTGCTAATAGAGAGTAGGTGTGGCGTGTGAATTGGCCGTTAGCTATCCCGTCCCAATCGTATGAACTTTCAAACTCCTAAAGGGTATCGTTGGGCTTTGTATTACTGTATGTATAAAATTTGGTAATGGGTTATGCATATTTCAGTTGGCAATTAAGGGCTGGTAAAAAATGTGTGTGAGGATTGAGGAGAGATTAGTTTAAAGGTGAAAATGCACCATTCTTTTATATTATTTTCCTGTATTGTTCGATATATCGGTATATACCGATTCCAATCTAATAAAAATTTCATGTATTCAATAATATCAAATATGGACAAATGTAATACGGTATCCACTATATACCAAATGCCAATACCAAACTTACAGCACTAATCTAGGCAATCAATCCATTCTCTATCTAGCTGGACAATTAGATTTAGAATGGAAGCAAATACAGTTGTGTATTTTAGGCATGTTAAAAAGTACCCAAATTTTGGGTATCATCCAAAACCAATATACTACCGTTCTAATCAGGTTTTTTTTTTTTTTTTTTTTTTTGATAAGTGTGATGGATTTTATTAAAACAGACAAGGATCAAGAGAATTGATCCCCAAGAACATAGTTCCAGCAAGCCAGCAAGCAAAACAACAGTAAAGGAATCCCAGCCCAGAAGAAAGGCAAAGCCTGCAAGGCGGACCAGACTGCCCCTGCAGGAAGGAAGACGAGAGACCGAAGATGCCGAAAAGGCCTCAAACCGGTAGAACAGACGAACATTGAAATTGATGCATATAAAAATGTAGAAACACCGACATTGAAATAGTGAATCTAGTTGAAAAGAAGTAATGAGATGATCAATTTTTCTTTTCTTTCTGTACACAATCAAATGGACCTAAACAGACTTTGTTTTAGACTGACCTATATAAATTGATTCAAACTGAACCCAACTCAAACGTAACCCAAATTCACTGTATGCATTCTATCCAATTGGATTCATATCGACCCATTGCCATTCCTGGTCTAGTTATGTTTGTTTCTGCTGGGTCTATGACGTGAGAATGCTATTTGTAATGATATGAAAAGGAAAAGCGATCTCGATCCGGCAAGCGATTCCCTTGAAACAATAAACAGGCTACATTACACCTCGGCGAAAACAAATCAGACGGCGAAGTGATCATCCCTAATAGGAAAGAATGAGAGGGACAGAGCCGTTGGCCCAGCGGACTCTTCTGGGCCGGAATACATCAATATGGTCACTAAGCTTTAGGGTTAGTGACAAGTCGATCCCTAAGCTTTAGTTTTTTTAACAAAATTGCTGCTGAAGTTTGGAACTAATTAACCTAACAATATGCTATTTCTTCCTGATAGAAATCATTTTGATCACCCCAAACTTGTATCTGAAAAGCATAATTGACACTGACGAATCATTCTAAAGTCATATACCAAACCAAGTTTGTTATAAACGCGCTGCTACGGATCGGGAAATCGCCGGAATCGACAAAGCAAGAATACGAGAGCGAGAATCGAAAGAACACAGACACACGATTTACGTGGTTCACTAACACGATGTGTGTTAGCTAGTCCACGGGCGAGAGAGAGCCAGTTTCACTATATCGAGGAGATTACAGATTACAGAGGAGTATGAGAAGTATTTATAGTACTTCTCCATGTGGGTCTAAACCTAATCCAATCTAGCAAAGGAACCGGTTACAGACCCCCGATTACCAGTCGTAGCGGCTGATAGTCCGATTCAAGTCATATCAACAAAGTTTATGACCACATATATGTTGCGGGTTAATGCTGCAATTTCGATCACGTTCGCCTTAAACTAGGTAGTCAATACTAAAGCTTTTAAGAAAACTTGAACTATAATGTATGTTTCTCCAAATTGATTTCAGTGAGAAATTCGTCAAAACTCAAAGTTGGGTAACTGAACTTTTACTTGCCTTGAAATTGAGGCACCGTTTATATAATTAACCAACCAACTCTTCTACTCATCATTCCATTATAAAAGAACTTAGCTAGGAGTTTCAAGTATTCAGTAATCATTACAACATTCTTTTCTTTTTTTACATACCAACCAAAGAGAGGGGGAAAAAAGGATTCCTACATCAAACTGAGCATGACGAGGAGCAAACCGGCGGTAAGCCAAGCCAAATTACTAGTGACGGTCACCTTGGCGACCATATTGTTCATGGCACGGCCCACAATCCAACGGACGGCTTGTGTTCGAAACGATTTAAGCGACAGAATACTGATAGTGCATTGTCGATCCGCGGACGACAATCTTCACGCTCATTTGCTCGATGTTAAAGCCAACATCTCATGGAGTTTTAATGACAACTCGGAACTTGTTAGGCTGACATTTTTCCGGTGTCGTCTCGCGGTCGAAGATAAGCGTCTTTCGTTCAATGCGTATTACCAAGGTACCGACATCGGAGGTTATGATATTGAGTGGTCCGTCCGGGATGATGGAGTCTATCTGGTGACCGGAGATGGCAACGTGGAATCATCCCCTCGACAAGAGTGGAATTGAAAGAAGAAAAAAAAATGTCCCTGCTTTGTAATGTAATCTAACGGCGGTGAACTGAAACTAGATGAGAACTTGGAATTTTGTTTTTTTTTTTTTCATTTTGTTTGGTGCTTTGTCTTAATGATCTTTACAACCAAGAAAAAGTAGTATTTGCAACCAAAAACTTTACAACCAAAATAACATCGGTTGCAAAAAGACTGGTATTTACAACTAATTATATTTTGGAAGCTAAAAATGTTAATAAATTTTTTGCCTATTATAAACAAAGTATGGATAACCAAATGAAAATTGAGGAGATCAAATAATTTGATTGCAAAAATGATTTATGCTTTTCCCAACCAAATAATATTGGTAGCATGTTTTTTTTATGTCTCCATCTCGTGGACTAACCTATTGGTTTTGTAATTCGATCAAATAGGATTTTCCACTCCTCGAGTTTTTTTTTTATGAATAAAATTCGGAGCACCTTTTAAGAACTCTATTTTCGACAAAAAAATGCAATTTTTACTCATCATCGGCTCGCGAGTGTGCTGATGGTGTAGATGCCGAGATCGGATTGGTTAAGAGAAGGCATTCTCTTAGTCTTAGGACAACATTGAAACAAATCATGTTAGGTAACGTGGAATTTTATAATGCTTTAAAGTATAAGTGTTTGTTTGGTTTTTCGCCTTTATAATACAAATTGAACATATACATTTTAATGTTATGCTGCATTTTCAATTTATATCTTAAAAATAGATAAATATTTAGGCCTTTTTAACTAGGAAATATCGTATTTAAACACTCACAAATCCATCCCAAATGGACAGTTTCTCTACATTGTTTGTCCTTAACTCTCCTAACTCGTTTTTCTCATCGTTGCTAGGTATATATACTTCCAATTTAAGGAATTGTTTGACTTTTACACGTCAAGTTAAGGAAAGTTGACGCATTTTGCCGGAGATCTCTTCTATTCTACTAATATAATTTGCCGTGGGTTTGTTACCTGGAAGGAGAGTCAGAACTCAGAAGCCTGAGGTATATCTTACTTTGTTTTTGACAAGAATGTCCTCTACTCATCGGTGCACTATAAAAACAGGAGAAGAGGCCTCTCAACTCAAACAACGGTTTATGTCGAAAACAGCATGTCCGTTGGGACGGTTCTGAGTGTGCATTGTCGATCCAAATTAAAGACGACGACATCGGAGACCAAGCTCTCGACGTCGGCTCCAACATCAGCTGGCGCTTCGAAAACGAAGGGTTTGGCTCGACGCTCTTCTGGTGCGATCTCGCAGCCAACGACCACAAGCGTCTCTCTTTCGACGCGTACGATGGAGCAGCTACGAAACTGCGAGATATGAATCATTTCGAAATTAACGAATTCAATTTAAGAAACTATAGAAATTAAGAGAGTTTAAAAATATGCACCAATATGTAGATCACTTCAATACAGGTTGAATGCATGGTTGGTCACTTAAATATTTCCAGTGATAAATATGAACATTTTTTATAATCTCGATGACCAACCATGCAATTAAACCTTGAATATAGAAGAGTTTTAAGTGAAACACCGAATAATTACCACGTATTATCTAAACTTTTTGTTTACAATAATTTTTCTCTTACTACGAAGTACTTCAAAAGTAACAAAGAAAAAATAACATAGCCAATTGCATCACTCTAGTGATCACGAGAATTTACGAATATAATTTTACTGTGTTTATTATTATCTGCATCACTCTAATCACTTTGAACATACCATACTGTAGCATAGTTAAATATAGGCAAAATACACTTGCATAGCCAAAACTTTCACCTTTATGCCACTTATAGCCACATTTGACGAAATACCACTAATAGCCACTTCCGTCCGATTCCTTAACGCTGTTAACGTTAAGTGTGACTGGGCAAACGGAAGGGCTTACGTGTCAAACCTGCGTTTTACACGTGGATAAAAAAAACAGAATCCCTAATTTTACCCTCCTCTCCGTCTCTCTCCTCTACTCTCGCTTCTCTTCCTCTTCGCCCCCAATCAGCGGACACCGCCACCGTCTCTACCCCGAATCACCTCCCCTCGACAATCAACTCATTATCAACTCACCCGTAAGTGTAAACATGATCAGGCTTTTTCCGAGAAGCAGCAATAGAAAACAAGGAGAATGTAAGAAGACCACACCCGAATGTCAAATGAAATGCATCAGATACCAAACCTGTAAAAAGAAACGAAATGGAAGCAAACCCAATTACTAACTCCATATGCATACAATCTATTATACTTTAGAGCTTCAAAATTTCCAGAAAGTTGCAAAATTTCTTACCGACACGGACACTAATAAGCCCAATCCCGAACTCGGTCGTAGAATAAGCAACATTGAGGAAAATCATCAGGAAAAGCCTCTTCATTTTGCCGGTTGCCATACCTTATGGCCCTAAACGCGGATACCACTGACAATTTCTCACTCCTCCCGCCGGCGGCCGAGTCATTGGAATCGCCAAAAGCACCGCCCTTTTGGTAATTGAAAGAGTAATGTCGTCTCTCTCTCTCCTCTACTCTCGCCTCTCTTCCTCTTCGCCCCCAATCAGCCGACACCGCCCCCGACTCACCTCCCCTCGCCGCCGCAGCAACGCCAATTCCACCTCCATTATCTGCGCGAACCCCCTGATTTCCGACTCCAGCAACGACAACAACAGCATTCCGGGCGACGATGCACCGGCCAAGATCGACGAGTTCGACAACCTGGAGGACCAGACCGACACTGCCGCCGCCGTCAACGAAGACTGCGATATGTCTCGTACGAGAGGCTACAACTTAGCAGCCGGAGGTAGCGGCGGTGGAAACAAGGTGAGCAATAAACCTAATTGCTTTATGAGACTAGTGAGAGAGAGAAGGGGCAAGTCCCCCACCACAAAACCAAATCCCCCCATCCCCAAATAGCAAAACCCAATCCGAAAATCTAAATTCCATCCCCCAATTTGCAGCTCCACAAAAAACCCCTCCAATTAGTCGCTCAACCAACTTCCCTTATCTCTGTATTTCTTCTGGGTATTGGCTCAAGTTCAACCTTCCAATCCATGTAGATTGAATCTAGGTCACAAAGAATTGGGTTTTTGAGGTGTGGTCGTTTTCTGAAAAGAGATGGGGAAGAAGGAAGACTCGTGCGATCAGGTAAATGGGGAAAACGTGTTAAAAAAAATTAAATAATAAATAAATTATTAAGATGACGTGTCAATTTTTGCTTAGTTGTCAATGACGTGGCTGATGATTTGGCGCCTCGTCAGCCGACCGTCAAATAAGTTGACGGAGTTATTAACACCGTCATAGTTTCTAACGGAAATGGCTATATCTGGCACGCAACATTTTTCAAAAGTGGTTATTAGTGGTATTTCGCCAAATGTGGCTATAAGTGGCACAAAGGTGAAAGTTTTGGCTATGCAAGTGTATTTTTCCTTAAATATATGATAGTAGGAATATACGGACTTTCATTTACGACTTTCAACATTGTGTGCCATAAGATACCACCCTCATAGCAGGGTTGTATGAGGTGGTATTTTTTGGTACTGCATTTTTTCTCCCATAAATTTGTAGATAAAAAATATCATGATAAACTTGTTCTTTCTGTGCAAATGTTTTAAAAAAAAGATTTAAAAACGAAGGAGATACCATAATGTATGTAGTTTGGTAACGACATATATAAAAAAATTCTAAAAGAATATTGAAGATAGATCTCATTTTGTAAACTACAACAAACTCGTTCCATATGTGGAAAAAATAATTGAAATCCAAGTTAGAACAAATAAATTTCTCATTTATCTTGATCAATATAATTATTCCTATTATTTAGTTTAAACCATATTTTGATAGCCAAAATACTTATGTAGTCATAGTTAACTCTATCGAGAATTACGACATATTATATAATCAATTCGATTTCAACGACAGCAATATTGACGGTTACATACGTCCACATGAATGAATTGTTTTGACTTATATCTCTCGATCGGTGCCTCTAATTTTCATATTATCTAGAAAGTGTTTTGTGATAACGCGCGACCATATATCGAGGAAAAAGCCAAAATCTCTTTAATTTTACAGCTTAAATGTTATCAAAGCGCCAATTTGCAAGGGACAAATTTGCAAGTGTTTCGTGATAAACTCCAAAGTCAACCATGCCGAAGAAGGAGAGTCACACCCGGCCGGAGCTCTTCCACCACTCATCTTAATCTTTTTCAAACAATGCTTCTCCTAAGTGCACTATAAAAACAACGGAAGATGTAATTAAAGGGAAACAACAAGCAAAAAAGCAAGGAAGAGAGGAGAGAAAGAAAGAAAAATGATGATGATGATGAAGAGGAAGCTAGTGGTTCTGGCCGCGACGTTACTAATCATGGCGGCGCGTCCCTCGGACGCGTTCCCGTCGACGGTTTACATCGAGAACTGGATGACGACCGACCGGGCGCTGTCGGCGCACTGTCGGTCAAGGGACAGCGACATCGGGGAGCACAGCCTGCCCATGGGCGCCCATCTCGAGTGGAGTTTCGAGCTTGACATGTTCGACCGGACGCTGTTCTGGTGCGACCTGGCGGCGGCCGGCGAGTGGCTTCGTTTCGACGCGTACAAAGGGAAGGACAGCCACAAGCTGGGTTCTTTTGCTCATTACGTTGTCAAGGACGACGGGGTTTACTTGCTGGATGGGGAGAACGAGCAACTGAAGGGGCAGTGGAACCGCTGATTACTGAGAGTATACTCTGGCTATGCCACTGGCCGTCGTGTCATGAACCAGTTGATCCCAATAACTCGAGTTGTTGGGAGAGGTTCAATCGTGGATCATATACTACAACACTAACACGCCCCCTCAAACGAAAGCCACTCACAAGGGCTTGAAGTTTGCACAGGTCCGAAGACAAGAATACCATGTGCTTAACAAATAGGGGTCACCGGGAATCGAACACAAGACCTCTCGGTCACAGAAGGCTCTGATACCATGTCATGAACCAGTTGATCCCAATAACTCGAGTTGTTGGGAGAGGTTCAATCGTGGATCATATACTACAACACTAACACGTCGGACCCATGTTGAATAAAATCCTGGCTATGTTACTAGTCGTCGGTCGATATTGTGCCGTATACTTTACGCTTTACTGGCATGTTTTTCTACTTGGATCTTGTTTTGTATCCAGTAGTGCGATGCGTTGTTCTGAATTGATCACATCTTTCTGTTTATGCGAGAAATTTTACAATGTTATATAGCATTGGTGCTATAAGATTTTGCCTTATGGTACAACTTAAAATTGTACATTTACGTTATGGTACAACTTCAGATTGTACCTATACTTTTTGTACAAATTCTTTTATGGTACAATTTGAACTTGTACTTTTATGTGATGTTACAACTTCAAGTTGTAAAGTTGTACCATAACATAGTGGTACAAATTGCTTTATGATACGTACAAACTAAACTTATACATTTAATGTTATGGTACAACTTTAAGTTGTACATTAAAGCATCAATACTATATAGCATAGTAGAAGTGCTCATGTTTATGCTGTGTTTTCATAGTTTGTAGATGTGTTTTTGTTTGAAAGTGGGGAAGACACTAAATTAGAAATTAGTAAACTCAAAACAAATAATAATATTAATGAGAGACACAGTTTGTTTTTTTTTTTAACTAGTGAACATATGTGGTGATGGGTTTGAGTATGATAAATTGCGTACATATATTTTTATTTCCTAATCCCGATTCAATCCCGGGACCTACCCTCATACACGAGAAAAGTTTTATTTTGTCGAGACGAGTCACAACACATAATTCACATATTGTGAAGTTCATTCACGTCATCACGTAATTCGATGTTTATTCATGTAGGAACTATGATTATTCATGTAAATTGAACCACAAAGTGTATTGGTCAGATTTTATGAATTTTCTCTCTTAATTTCTTCCTACTTATTAAACTCCAAGTTAGACGAACCACATAAATCCTCGTTTACGTGTCAAATACATTCCTTCATATAAAGAAACATAATAGGCTATTAAAATCCTTCTTGCTTCGCATGTCGCAACCCTTCTCATTCTGTCCAGCCATGGGTTCTCTGGGTAAAAGATATCTTATACATTAGGAGAAGAAACCTGCAGATCTGGATCCAGTTATGGCAAGCATGGAGCCGAGCTGACAAGATCCGCCTAATCTAGAGGAAGAATTTAATTCTGCTTCTGAAGCCCATAAATGAAACGCATGGCTCTCAGCTCTCCTCCTGACCAGAGCGCAAAAATTTCTTATTAGTTTTTGTACTCTCCTCGATGACGATGATGACGACAATAATAATAATATATAAATAAATAAATAAATAAATAAATAAATAATATACTAATGTTCAGTTCCGAGTTCCAACATAGGCTTGGCCAGTGGCCACTGGAAATTTGGAATAGCACTCCATGACTATAGCTGAAACCTGCAGAGCATTAAACTCCAATCACCGACCCAAAGGAAAATTACGTTTCTCACCCTCCCAACCGTTACATCAAATATCCACAACTTGTATATAAACTTTGTTGCACTAGCTAGAGCTTGGCTTAATATAGCTCAATGACACTTCTAAGTTCTAAGTAGCTCAACACACCTGGACTTAGCTAGCAGTAAATTTATCCCAATGAAACTCGCAACAATAAGCAAATGAAAGTGGTTAAGTGATGTGACGCATGTGAATTCTATGTGCAATTTTTATAATGAATGATTTGGGTAAAATCTTATATTTTGAGATTGAAGAATTACGTTGAATTTTGCTAATTTGAATTTATGTTTGAATCTGTGTTTGAATTTTAGAAATTGCAAAAAATTTGACCCTACAAATTTTGCCTAAAAGAAAAATAAGCCCATATACGTGGACCCACAAATTTAACTCAACCTCATTTCATAGTTAGTAAATACTCCGTTTAATACACGTATATGTACCCGTACGTACTTTATCCGTTTAAAACTTCCGTATCCGTATTATTGTCAAGCCGTTTCATTTTTTTCCGTTCATTGGATGGCTCCCGTATTAAACACGTATAAAACCCGTATAACACGTTTAATATCTGTATTTAATAAATTAAATTGTGAACTTTACTATTATTTATATATTTATTTATTTTTAAAATAATTTATTTTTAAATATTTATTACTATTAACGTACTATTAAACGTACCTTTAACTTAGAGACGGCGTAAAATACCCGTATGTATTTTTTACGTAACTTTCCCGTACCGTATTTTACTAACTATGCCTCATTTCCAACAACAAATATGAATAATGCAAGAAGAAGCGTCAAAACTCAAAATCCCACAAGCAAACAAATTGTAGAGAGTAAGACCAATCCAGACGATTGGAATATAAGAACCACGCAAAAAGGGCTGTGTTCTGCGGTTCCTATTTTTCCGCACCATCGTTTTCTGTCCACCTATTTAAACCACATCACCTTTCTCCTCCTCCCACTGCTTTCCTCAATCCACCATCTCTCCAGTCCCCGCCTACCAACCAAAATGGAAACTCGTCCCAGCAAACACGGCCGGCGCCGGCGCCGGATCCTGCTCGCCGTCCTCCCCATTTCCCTCCTCGCAGCATTCCTCCTCCTCATCCACCACCACCACTTCCCTTCCCGGCAAGCACAACTCCCTCACCTGCATTTCCACAAACACCTTGCCGTCGCAAACTCTGCCTGCGACGGCACCTTATACCCTGACCTCTGCGTCTCCACCCTCCTCTCCTTCCCGGATCTCACTTCCAAACCCCTCCCCACCGTCATCGCCGCGACTCTCAACCTCACCGGAAAGGAGATTCGAGCCTCGTCGGCCAACTGCACCCGTCTCCAGAAGAGCGCCAGAGTCAAGAGCCACCTCGACCAGGTCATTCTTCTGACACTCTCTTCTCTTTTTTTTTTATGTAATTAATCCTTGGATTTTTACTGTTTTGATAATAAGTAACAGTGTAATATAATCCGTTGCTAATAAGAGTTTGGTCTAGCGGTATTATAATCAGTAAACACTTCGTTAAATATGTGTATATAATAGATATACGTATTTTATTCGGTTAAGAATTCATTTTTTCGTATTTTTCCTAAAATTTTTTATAACTCCGTCCGTAACTTAATACGTATGAAATCTGTATAACACACGTTTAATATTCATATTTAATAAATTAAACCGATGATTTGAACTTTATTTATACATTGATATTTGAAATAATTCATATTATGACTTAGACATATCTTTTTTAACGTAGCTCATGCGTATTGTATTATACTAGCTAATTACGAGAGGTTATATGATTGGTTTACAACATAGATTGAAAATACAACCGATTCTAAAAGCAATTATTTTTATACGAGGAGAAATCCGTCTTACGAAACAATGTATACCCTGGACTCATAGATAATAAAAACAAATTTGTGTCACTTCTATGGAGAGAGAAAAAAAAAACAATGTAATATTATTAATAACGCATTTCATGTCGGCAGGTCGCGGTGGCTGATTGCCTGGAGCTGCTCGACGACTCGTTCTCCGAGATCGAATCCGCGGTGGCCGATCTCGGCGGCAACGCGACCTCGATCTCGAAGAACTACAACGAGATGCGGACGCTGCTGAGCGCGGCGATCACGAACCAGTACACGTGCCTGGACGGGTTCGCCTACAGCAAGGCCAAGTACCTGAGGGACGAGATCAAGACGAACCTCTACAACATCTCCCGCCACGTCAGCAACTCGCTCGTCCTGCTGAAGAAAGTCGCCGGGAATGGGAGTAGTTGCGGCGGAGGAGGGGCGGAGGAGGACGGTGGTCGGAGGTTTCCTTCTGGGTTCGGCGAGGTTGGGGGAGACGGGTTCCCCAGCTGGTTGTCGAGGAAGGACAGGAGGCTGCTGCAGGCGCCGGTCAACGGGACGAGGTTTGACTTGGTGGTGGCGAAGGACGGGACGGGGAACTTTACTACGATCACGGAGGCGGTTGCCGCCGCGCCCAATTCCAGCAATACCAGGTTTCCTCTTTGATTACTATATTAATTATTAATTAGAGAGTGCTTCTGATCTCGGGATTATATGCTGAGCTCACTTAATTATGGTCACATGCATGTTGTCGGTTGGTGCCAATCCAAAAGAGTTGAAAATGAGTCACTATAACACGGATTGGAAGCCCAAATAATTAAGGAGTTGTTTGCTCGTTGAATTTGGGTCCAAATTTTATTATTGTTTATTTATGGGTTTGTTTAAATTATGGATGCGCGAATTTGAGTTCTTGTTATTCAAAATTTGTACTTCCTAGTTCCTATAGATTTTGTAAATTTCACATATTATATTGGGATTTGGATGAAGAATTCAAATATTCTATGACTGTTAATTCATAATATAGAAATATATTATTCAATCTATCATTCAAACAAATACTTTTCAAATCAAAATGTCAAGTTTAGCCAAAATTTTGATTTTTCAAATCCAACAGAAAAGAATTGAACCCTGCCCTTCAGTTGTATCCCTCGGAATTTGTTGGTTTTGGTTTTTATACGTGGCTAGATGCTTTCACTAAATAGATAGATCGTTTGGTATATGTGTTTGAAGTGTGTTTAATGTATCGTTTGGTTATCTATAGAATTCGAGTATCTATTGTCAAAAGAGTTTGAAATGGTTATAATCACAACTTAGGTTAGTGTTATTCAAACACTAAGTACATTTTTATTTGTTAACCGATGAAATTGAAGTATGGGGGAATTTGTATTATTGATGAATAGGTTTGTGATATACATAAAGAGCGGGGCGTACTTCGAGAACGTGGAGGTGGAGAAGAAGAAGATAAATCTGATGTTCCTCGGCGACGGCATCGGGAAGACGGTGGTGAAGGCCAACCGGAACGTCGTCGACGGCTGGACCACTTTCCGATCCGCGACTGTCGGTGAGTTTTAATTCGCTCTATCTATTTCACCAACTTTTACCCCTTTACACGCTCCTGTTATATTTTCGAGAAGATAATATTTATATTTATTTCTGGAGAAAGAGAAGACGAAAATAATAAATAGAGACCGACAGGGTACGAGTAATTAAGCCAACAAGATAGAGTAACAGTACTAAAATGGCCCCTCCAGCTATAAAAAAGACATTTTTAAATTGATGTTATGGAAAGATATTTCGAGATGTTTCAAATAAGGTAAAATAACAGTACTGCAATGGGCAGATCTGGTTATCAATGTGATAGTGGGTCAACATTGTGCATTTACTAGGATGGCCGTGGATTAAATGCATTATTCTATAGTTATGCATATCATAGGAATGTGCAACGGTTCCGATCGAGATCTAATAATTAAATATATATCAGAATGAGGAATCAAATCGAATCATCATTATATTTGTATGATTTGGTCATATTCAAATGTTAATTTGGATATTTTTTTTAGTATTTATAAAATTCGTAGAACTAGAATTAGACTGTAATATATTCGGCTCGGTATGGTCCAATCGAAACATCGATTTGATAAAATATGTTGATTTTGAGTGGGGATAAATTTTACGCATGTGTACAACTGGATGGAGTCTCATCCAATCATTGATTTTGGGTGGAGATAAATTTTTATGATTGAATCACCCATTTTATTTTTTTCGTTGGCTTTTCTTATTTCATTTTATCCCAAAACTTTAAAAAAACATTTACACTTGAAAATAAATTTATTCTTATCTATAAAATGTTATCATTTTTTATTATAAATTTTGGAGACAATATTTGCAGAATTACCAATTTACCACCACCTATTAGCATCTCACTATTATGGTATATTCATAATATCACTATAGTATATCTTTACCACTATGTTATAATCTTCTACATCACCATTATATAATATTGTAAAACACAATTCTAGAGTATCGTGTTTCTTTTTCTAAAATACATCAAATTATTTATATTTCATTTTCCTCATTACTCGTGTTCCTAATTATATTCTTCCAGTGTATTTCATAGATATGTGGCGCTAATTATTCATCGTTTCATAATGACCAAAATAATTGCAGCCATCGTCGGGAACGGATTCATAGCCAAAGGCATAACCATCGAGAACTCCGCCGGGCCCAGCAAGCACCAGGCCGTCGCCCTCCGCTGCAGCGCCGACCTCGCCGCCTTCCACCAGTGCAGCTTCGTCGGCTACCAGGACACCCTCTACGTCCACTCCCTCCGCCAGTTCTACCGCGACTGCGACGTCTACGGCACCGTCGACTTCGTCTTCGGCAACGCCGCCGCCGTCCTCCAGAACTGCAACCTCTACGCCCGGAAGCCCAACCCGAACCAGCGCAACATCTTCACGGCCCAGGGCCGCGAGGACCCGAACCAGAACACGGGCATCTCGATCCACAACTGCAAGCTGGCCGCCGCCGCGGACCTGATCCCGGTCAAGGCCCAGTTCCGGACCTACCTGGGCCGGCCCTGGAAGCTTTACTCGAGGACCGTGATCATGGGCTCGAACATAGAGGATGTGGTTGACCCGGCCGGTTGGCTCGAGTGGAACGGGACGTTCGCGCTCGACACGCTGTACTACGGGGAGTATAGGAACGTTGGGGGCGGGTCGAATACGACCCGGAGGGTGACGTGGCCTGGGTACCGGGTGATTAATAGTTCGGTCGAGGCGGGTCAGTTCGCGGTTGGACCGTTTATTCAGGGGAATGAGTGGCTTAATTCTACTGGGGTACCTTTCTCTTCGGGTCTCTGAACAAGAGATTTTTTTTTTTTTGGTCTTTTTTAAGTGTTACTTTTTGATTGAGCGTAATGGGCTTAGGGGTTATTAGAGATGATCAATAAATTTAAGTTGTATTTGGTCCGATTTCTCGGATATTTTGTTAGTTTGAAAGAAATAGTTGGGCTAAATGTTGGGATTCGTTAAGCTGTTCAAAACCTGGTTACTGGATTTGTAAGGGTTGGTAACAATGTAGTTAAAATCGTGTTTTAAAATTTGAAAGTTCACTTTTTTATAATTTTAGATTATCAAAACGCTTTTAAGTAAATCTTCCTTTTTTACACTTCTAAATCTCCAAACATCTTCTACGTAGAATCATAATTTTGGCTGTATTAGTTGGTAACTTGGTATAGTATCACTATTTGTTAATTAGTATGTAAAACCAAACCAAATTACTTAAATCAAACAAACCAAAAAATTTAACCAATCCAAATATCCAAATTAACCAGATCAAATTAGCCAAACACTACAAGTTAACAAAGTTACCACGGTAAACTTTATGTTTGAACATCCCTACTCATACGAATTCAATATCTAACAAGACCGAAGAAGACATGATCTCTATAAATAATAAATCATGTGAGCAAAATTGTATACATGATTTTTATAAGAGCCACAAGGTTAACATGACATATCTTTTTTGTTTGTGAAATTATTTCAAAATAAGTTTGGAAGCAAGCTTAGTGTGTCGTTTGTACTCATGAATTTCGAAAAGGATTGCCCGAAGCATGTTGGCTCTCTTTAAAATGAATGTCATATGGGAGATAGCTTCCTTATTTGGTTGTCTTTATGTATTTTAAGGTATTGGAAGAAACTAAGCAATTTAGCAAATTTTGGTATACAAAAACGGGGTTATTATAAGATTTATGGGTTTCGTGAAAGAATTATATTAAAACTATAGTAAGAGTCAAATCAAATTTAAATTGATGACCTCTTGATCTACAGTCAAATACTCTGCCATTGGGCTTGAATTCAATATGAGCAGAGGAAGCAAGCAAATGAGAAAGAGGAAGAAGATGGAGAAAATTGAATTTGAAAGTAATTGGCGAAAAATCAAGCAGGCCGGACAAAACAATCAATTGGTTCTTTTGATCTAAGCCAACAAGAAACAATAAAAAATAAAATAAAGGAGAAATTATTGTCAATCATGATCATAGATGGCTACTTGACAATGCCACCGATCCACCCACCACCGTCTGATCCACAAATATTCCCAGCAAGGGGACTCTGAGCACTCGTTTTCCTTTTATATTTATCCAAACCAAAATCATATATCACGTATCCATTTGTGATTAGCTATATACAATTATTCGCGGTAGTGATACCATGTTTAGAACACTAATGGTACTAGTCTAGATATAGGTTTCGTACTGACACTGGTTTAACTGTCGAAAAAAGTATTGGTCCTGGTATTGGTTTTCTTGCCCTAGTGATATTGGTTCTCGTATAATAATAATTTTTGTGCAATGGTATAAGGATGGAGGATTTGAAGTCCCAAAATACAATAAATATGGATAAATAATTCAATATTAATCTTACCTTAAATTTGCAACATACAAACCACCCGTAACATTTGGACCACATCCGGTCCCTCGTCGTCTCAAGTATGGATTGTTAAAGGGATAAAATGGGCAGAATAAAAATCCCGGAAAACATAAATAGTACAAGGTGGTTCCACCCTCGTTGATGGGATTCTATTTCCGGACCATCCACAAACAGCAGACAAACCCCATCATCCCTAACCACCCAGCATGTATGCGTCGAAAGAAAGACGCATGTCCTATCCACCGCTAGCATGCACCAAAAGAGCGTGTAACTAGAGAGAGTTGCCCTGAACCACCAATGGAAATTCGAGCCTACTTCGACGATGTGAGCTCCAAGGTCGTCGTCTTTGTATCGACAGTGCACTATCAGCTTCTTGCATCTAAACTCATTTTGAATATAGACAGTGATCTGGATCGATCATTGAAGGGCGTGTTGTAATTGTCACCGCTGCAACGACCACTGCTGCTTGTAGTTTTGTGGGGATTAGCCGCTTCATCCTTGTATATTTGATGGAGGGCAGATCTTAATCCTTTTACTCTCTTCCTCTACCTCTCTCTTCTTCTTCCTTTTATATTTATCCAAACCAAAATCATATGTCACGTATCCATTTGTGATTAGCTATTATACAATTATTCGCGGTAGTGATACCATGTTTAGAACACTAATGGTACTAGTCTAGATATAGGTTTCGTATTGACACTGATTTAACTGTCGAAAAAAGTATTGGTCCTGGTATTGGTTTTCTTGCCCTAGTGATATTGGTTCTCGTATAATAATAATTTTTGTGCAATGGTATAAGGATGGAGGATTTGAAGTCCCAAAATACAATAAATATGGATAAATAATTCAATATTAATCTTACCTTAAATTTGCAACATACAAACCACCCGTAACATTTGGACCACATCCGGTCCCTCGTCGTCTCAAGTATGGATTGTTAAAGGGATAAAATGGGCAGAATAAAAATCCCGGAAAACATAAATAGTACAAGGTGGTTCCACCCTCGTCGATGGGATTCTATTTCCGGACCATCCACAAATAGCAGACAAACCCCATCATCCCTAACCACCCAACATGTATGCGTCGAAAGAAAGATGCATGTCCTATCCACCGCTAGCATGCACCAAAAGAGCGTGTAACTAGAGAGAGTTGCCCCGAAACACCAATGGAAATTCGAGCCTACTTCGACGATGTGAGCTCCAAGGTCGTAGTCTTTGTATCGACAATGCACTATCAGCTTCTTGCAGCTCAACTCATTTTGAATATAGACAGTGATCTGGATCGATCATTGAAGGGCGTGTTGTAATTGTCATCGCTGCAACGACCACTGCTGCTTGTAGTTTTGTGGGGATTAGCCGCTTCATCCTTGTATATTTGATGGAGGGCAGATCTTAATCCTTTTACTCTCTTCCTCTACCTCTCTCTTCTTCTTCCTTTGATGTTTGTTGCTTTTACAGACGCGCGATAAAAGGCGTTGGATGATAGAGGCCCGAGTTGGAGACTTGGAGTAGAAGAGTTTTTGGGTTCTCTTTATTACTCTTTAAATTCTTTGTTCTTTACTACTGTTTATTTATGAGTGATTCGACCATTTGATTTTTTTTTTGTTGAGATTGTACTGTTGCCGACAGCTAATTTGTTATCATACATATACATTGGGTAAAGATTGGTATATCTAGGCGATCTAACTTACTTCGTTGAGCTCCGATCAATTTTAGTAATTAATTATTATATTTTATTTGAGTTTATAAAATCAGGCCTGAAGTTTAACCATCAGAAATTAAGATATACTAGATATTATCACACCCAAAATCAATTTAATTCATTATCAAGTTAAAAAAGTATCTGAAATATACTCCCAATGTATAGCAATCTGCTCCATATTTATTCTTAATTTCTTACATGTATATACTAGAGTGTTGAGTGATTATGTGGCTTGTTAAATTAGGAGTAGTTAGTGTTCAATGAGTAGTTTTTTATCCAAATATCAATGCTCACGAGCGGCTTTCTTCATTGCTACTAATAGGAAGACCCATGCTTGCCCAATAGCCGGATTGGGTTTGGGTAATACCTAAAGTCTACTATCAACCAAGAAAAAATTTACAACTAACCAAATTGAAACATAAAGGAAATTTACAAAAAGCCAAAAACGTATTAGATCCCTGGTAGGAATCTGCTTCATTGATCCCCACATGTTTCTCTATCTTGACTTTTCTCCAGTGATTTTACTGGATCGTTTGGAATATTCTGACGTCATATCTAACGAACTAGGAATCAATAAACGTACACGGTCGGAGCTGAAGGATGGCCGGAGAGACAGCGGATGTATATACTCTTATCGGTCCGCTATAAAGATAGGGGGAAATAAAGGATTGAAAAAAGCTGGCCAAAACTAGAGTTGTGAAAAAAGTCTGGACTTAACTATGAAGACCGGAAATAAAGGAATAATTAGATAGGTAAAACTATAGTTGGGAAAACAATTTAAGATTTTCGGTCAAATAGTAAACCAAATTGTTTAAAACAATTCGATTGCAGCTGAAAACCAGATTGTGTCCTATCTGGATCTATTTTGGTAATGGTGGAGAAAGAAGAATAAGAATTAGCTATCGTTATTTAAATTTAATCAATAATGATTGATGATCATAAGAATTTTCTCTCTCATACGGATCTATATCTAACAAGATCGAAGAAATGTGATCTGTATAAATGACAAATCATGTGAGCTATATGGTATACATGATTTTTATGAGCCACAAGGTTAACATGTTATATGTTCTCATGAATTTCAAATTTAGTTTAAAAGCAAGCTTGGTGTGTCGTTTGTACTCATGAATTTCGGAAAGGATTGTGTGGAGCAAGTTCTCTCTCTTTAAAAAGAGTGTCATATGGGAGAACAACCATCTCTTTCTTTATAGCCAAACACCCTAACACAAGCAGCTCCTTCACCATTCGTCTATTCCCTTGCTCCTGTCGTCGAAAAACAAAGTAATCATTCATCCATTCCCCTGCTCCTCTCGCCAAAAAATAGACAGGTGATGGTTTATACTTTATACTAGTGCTAAAAAAAATCAGAAGGTTTGTTTGGTGTCATTGTTGTTATTGGTGGTGACTTCATTTGGCCAATCAAATTTGAATGCCCTCATGGAGCTCCATATGGGTATTATGGAGGACACATCAGGGACAGTGATCGAGTCGTGGGATTCTACATCCATTGCTTCCAATGGATGTCCCAAAAATTAGTACGAAATTGTGTGCAATGATGGCAATATGGCTTCAATCAATCTGAATGGGACGAGTCTAGGTGGGTATTTCAGTTTTCCAGTGATCTTTGTTCTTAAAATATTGTGCAACTTGTCAATTTCGAACAATCATTTCAGTGGTGTGTTGTCCATTCAATATCAAAATATAAGTCATAATGCATTTAATGGTGAGAGTTGTTTGCTCATGGAATAACATCTTTTAGTAGTCTATAGGTTTTTTATGCCACCAATAACTAGCTGGTTTTACAGTAACTCCATTCAAATTTATTTTCTCTCTTCAAAGGCTTAGGTTTGGAGGAAATCAGTTGTCAAGAACTATACCAGGAGGTCTTCTGTAACAAAGTCTGATGTTACTGTTTGAACTAGAGATGTGTACGTCAAATGAATTGGATTCATGAATTGGTAGATTAGTTGGATATTTAAGTGGATATATTGGAATGAATTAGCGAATTGGATAGAAAATTGCCAACTCAAGTCAGAACGAATCGTAAAAAGATTTGATTCATGTGAAAAACCATTTGTAAATATTGTAGTATACAATTAATAAACACTACGAAAGCCCTTCTCTCCCATGTTCACTTTCATTAACCAAGGTGACTCAACAGAATATATGGTTTATACTCAAATGGACTTATTTGGGTAAGCCCAAATGGATATGCCCAACTTAAGTGCAATCTAAACTCAATCCAAAAACAATAAATTGGGTCAATTTGGGTTCGAGCCCAATAGCCATATGAATTATTGTACTTGGGTTACAATAGGTCGATCTATTGCCAACTCTATTCTCAACTTATGAATTAAAATAGTTAAAGTGATTTAGTAGAGTGTTGCATTCTCAAAATGAGATACCTAAAAGATTTAAGTTTCTAAGAGTGGTATTAAAACCACGTCCTTTTAGACTCAGTCTGACTAACTTATCCATCTTGAACTTCGATGTAAGTTCATTCTCCGAAGAAGACCAATAAGGTAAACAAATAGATTATTATGTGCATCAAATTTAAGCTCTCTCCACAAAGTGCATTGTAGCAATTGCATCGCATTAGGGTTAATTCAAATTAACCATTAGTATGTTGTCTCTACAATAGGAAGAAGGTCAAAGACAATCGACTAAACAAGCTAGTAATGACAAATTTGTTTACCTTATAGTCACTTTCTCGACTTGCCCTCTCACTTCCTCGTCTCTTTGTTTCTTTTCCTCAAATTGCTTGAGGGAGAAACAACAACATTCTCTAGAAGGGGATGTTGAGGATGAGTGAAAGTAGTTTGAAATCTTGTGATGCCATAAATACTAATTGTAACACAAAATTTGTACTTCTTGTGACACCACATTAGTTAAAAATTTCTTGAAGATTGCTCTTCATTTCATGAAAAACATATGCCACGGTTTTGTTCCTTAAAAGTTTCATGAACTTTTTTTTTTTTTTGATAATGGTGAAAAAAAGTTTCATGAACTTTGTTATTTATGAACTTTGTTATTTATTATAATCAAGAAGAGATACGAGTATCGAGCAACCACTCAGGCATCATTGAAAGGTAAAATTACTTGTCTGATTCAAAATTGTTCGATGTATCGGAGTTTTAGAAAACTATGTAAAATATAATTAGTTTTTTATTTTGTTTCTCAACTTCTAAAACTAACAACAACAAAATTAATATGTGACATTTCTCAAAAACAAAATTCAACTTTTAGTGATATTTTAGAATAACAAAAATATTCTTTACTTTCTTTCCATTGATGTCGTCCATTTCTTCTAACATGTCACCATTAGTTTAGGATTCTTTTTTCACAAACTTTTTCATATTTTTTCTAACTCTTTTACAAACGTAGGAGAAACCCTGAATCTCCACTCAGAATTCCTTCATTGTCAGAATCATTATTTTCTGGTATTGTTATCATCATCAGATAATTTTTCTGTTCAATGTTGTGATTTCTGTTTGGATTTTCATTGTTTTTTCTTTGTGAAGATTCAGGGTCCGAATTTTCCCTCTTTTGACATTTTTTGCATCACCGTATTGGGTGAATTCAATTTTTCGATAGAACAACGAAAAAATGACTTTTGTTGCCAGGTGATTTTGGTCCCAAAGTTCGAGCACACGGTGGAGAGGAAAACATCAGGAAATGTTAAACCCGAGGTTTTCAGAATGAATGTTGAGAAAGAAGAACAAGAATTATCTATCATCATTTCATCATTAATGGTTGATGATCATCAAAATTGGCTCTCTCATACGTATTCCCAAGGTTTTTGTGCGAGATTATGGGCTGTATATGCTCCAAAGGAGCTCAAGAACAAGAAGATTTAAGCGCTGACAACAACAACAATAAGGATCAAACCAATCTAAATGATAAATCCTCCAACCAACTTGTTGCTCCTACACCTTGCAAGGCAGAAGAATACCACGATCACGATCCATCCAACTACTCGTCTCGCAACGCTAGCAAAAGAGCGTCTAGGTTCCATTCGCGACAATCATCCAGAGTCTCTCATTACAATCCTAATGCCAATGGGATTGGCAAGAACAACAACAACAATGGCAGTGTGGGAGACCGAATGTTCGCCAATGAGAAAAAGCTCGTCTCGAAATCAGCTCGACATCACCAGAGGGGCACGACGATGGACCTCTCCGGTGGGAGTAACTTCTTCTTCCTGCCTCGTATGTCTAGAACTTCTAGCATGCCATGTGATGGTGATGCAGAGATTGACCCAGGGTGGCCTCAATGGCTAACCTCGGTCGCTGGTGATGCTGTTAGAGGTTGGCTGCCGCGGCAGGCCAGCTCGTTCGAGAAGCTAGAAAAGGTATAATGTCGTCCCTACTTGATGCTATACCATCCCTTAATTTCTGGTGACTTGATTTATGCTTCTAAAGAGGTCAATGAAAAACAGAGTTTTTGGTAATTGGGCAGATTGGACAGGGGACTTACAGTACAGTGTACAGGGCGCGAGACCTTCAGACAGGGAAGATCGTGGCGATGAAGAAAGTGCGGTTCGTGAACATGGACCCCGAAAGTGTTCGATTCATGGCGAGGGAGATCAACATCTTGAGGAAACTAGACCACCCAAATGTGATGAGGCTTGAGTGCATTGTGACTTCCAGGATGTCGGAGTGCTTGTACCTCGTCTTCGAGTACATGGAACATGACCTTACTGGGCTTGCAATGAGACCCGGTGTAAGGTTCACCGAGCAGCAGATCAAATGTTACATTCAGCAACTTCTCCTAGGGCTTCAGCATTGCCACGACCGTGGCATTCTGCATCGTGACATCAAAGGGTCGAACCTCTTGATCAACAACGACGGAGTTCTGAAGATTGGAGATTTCGGATTGGCCAACTTCTATCGTGGTTCGCACCAGCAGGGTTTGACGAGTAGGGTGGTGACACTATGGTACAGGGCACCAGAGCTCTTGCTTGGTGCCACACAGTATGGAGTTGGGATTGACCTCTGGAGTGCTGGCTGCATACTTGCTGAGCTCTTTGCTGGGAAGCACATCATGCCTGGAAGAACAGAGGTAATGGAAGATAAAACTCGATTACTTCTCGACATCATCCATTTTCGAGAACAAAAACTAACAATTTCACCTTGAATCATGAATTTTTTTTCTTTCTAGGTGGAGCAAATGCACAAGATATTCAAGCTATGTGGCTCACCATCAGAAGAGTACTGGCAGAAAACAAAGTTCCCACATGCAACAACTTTCAAGCCTCAGCAGCCTTACAAGCGCTGTGTTGAAGAGACATTCATGAAATTCCCCCCTTCAGCACTGGCACTTGTAGATAAGTTGCTGTCCATCGAGCCGGAAGCTCGAGGAACGGCTGCTTCTGCCCTTGAAAGCCAGGTCAGCTAAACATTTTTACTCTTGACTTTCATACTTTTCCTTCTTTTTTTCTGCACATGACATGATTAGTTTCGACAATAATGGAAAATGCTTCCTTTTTCTTTCATTTTGTGTGCAGTTCTTCAATACAGAGCCGTTCCCTTGTGCACCTTCAAGCCTACCCAAGTATCCTCCAAGCAAGGAACTTGATGCAAAAACCAGAGAAGAGGAAGCAAGAAGGTATGATCTTGAACCACTTCTTCTACCAAAGACAGCAAACTATTCCGAACAGGTCATCAACTTTTCAAATTTGTTTGCTGTTTGACTTCGCAGACAAAGAGCAGAAGCCATTAAAATGAGGGGACCTGAATCAGGCAAAGGCCAAAGAAACGGCAGAGGTTCATTACCTGGTGAAGGGCAAGGGAAAGCTACAAACAGCAATAGCCATAACTACGAGGATGAAGCTAATGGTGGTTACAGGGTTGAGCCTTTAGCAGCAGGAGGAGGGATGGTGATGATCAGGCCAAATGTTGGTGCTGGTGGTGGCTACACTCACTCATCTTCCATGATCCATCCCAGTTTTGCCAACAAGAACGATTTCTCCACTGCGAGCACTGTGAGAAACAGGAACAACAGCATCATGACGGAGCTCAGGACACAGAAATCCTTGGCGCCCCAACAAACAGTCGACATGACAGTCGCTTGGAGGAAGAACGGTAACAGCAGTGGCGGCTCATCATTCAAAATCAAAGACTCTTCAGTGGTAATGACTTGATGGGTTTATGCCAGTTATCCGTGATGACGTTCAGTTTTTGAGTGTTGGTGGGGGGTTTTTTTTTTTTTTGGTTCAGGTGTATGTGCCTCCAAGGAAGAACAGGCTCCATTACTCTGGACCTCTGATGCCTCCAGGAGGCAACATGGAAGAGCTTCTGAAGGAGCACGAGCGACAAATCCAACAAGCCATCAGGAAAGCAAGATCTAAAGACAACCTTATAGATGAAGATCACAACAGTAGCTGTGGAGGATGATGATCATGTGCATATATGCATACTGTATATCCAAAGGCAAACACAACAAAGATGAAGGGAAAAAACCAGACTTTCAGCCCTTCAGAAAAAGCAAGTAGCCATAGGAGGAGAGAACAAAATAGAACCTTAACAGCAACGGTAGTAAGAAGATTGATGTAGAAGCTGGCCTTGAAGGACTCTTGTGGGACAAGAAACTAAATGATCTAAAGGAGGGTTGTAATGGTGGGGTTGAAATGCTGTTGTCTGGATGTGGATAAATCCAAAAGACGAAATAAGGATATGAAGATTCCAATTGACTTGTTTTGGTGTTGTAAAATTTGTCAGAAGTACATGATTAGTGGACTATTAACTATTTGATGATGATGACTGAACAGTAGGATCCACGCTAAGAGTGATACTTGATATATTAATAGGACTTTATTGATGTGATCCATCTGAACAAGGACACCTATCCAAACCAACCCTTAACTATCCAGTTCCTGCTTTAGTGATTCCAAAGGGAACAGAGATGACTTGTGACATTGCAGCACAAAATGCAGACAAATGAGTTTATTGAACCCACCAAAGAGGTTAATTTATCAGGAGGGATTTACTGTTTTCCCCCCTTTTTTGTCACCATAACATTAATGCAAGGCAACCATTCTGTTACATACATAAAACAGCAACTGCCAAGTTCTTACACTCAACTGAGACCAAAGCCAAGGAAAGACGAAACAAGCTAAAAAAACGCTATCTAGGCACAGTGAGTTTCTGTACATTTCACTCCATTAATACCACATCCATATTTTCATTCAGATCCATATCCATCGTGTTCTCAATAAACTTACATGTCTTGCTTAGGCTTCCGGCTCACCTCTGAGTAATCGCCCCCCATAAGCTGCAAAATCTCTTCCCATAGATTCCCGGACTCCATCATGGATGATCCTCCGCAGATGAGATTTGAGCTGCAAGAAGCCACATACCAATAATCAGACTCGATCTCCTCCCTCAACTGATCCAGCTGCCAACCAGCATAACCAACAAAGAACCGGAAGTCCTGGGGCTTCAGCACTCCTTTCTTCACAAGTGCTGCAGCATCATCTAAGCTGTTTCTAGCACCAAAACACAAACCGGGAACCACTTCTTCAAACCCGGGAAGCTTGGTCTTATTCTCTCCTGTATTCAGCAAGAACATGCTCGCCTCAAGGGGCCCTCCGGAATGCAGAGAACAATCTGAGAATGTGGTTGCCAGCTCATTATTGTTCGGCCTCATATGCCTAAGCTTTTTGTTCAGTGGGCGATTGATGACAACACCGAATGGTCCTTCCTGTGGATGTCTGGTTCCAGACCTTAGAAGAAGGACAACAGTTCTTTCGAATGTACGAACTCCGTCGAGTTTCTCAGTGGCAACAAGGACGCAACCGGTCTCAGGGACTGATAAAGGATGAGCCCACTTCGGGGCAAGAGGTTTCGGCTCTTGGAGTGACCCGCTCTGGCTACTGTGAGTCTCGGTCTCAGACTTGTGTGCCTGTTAATATTCATCAAGATCAACTCTACCCACTTATCATAAACCTATGAAGAATGACTTTTATAAAAACTTATTAGATGATAAATTCACCTATATTCCAACTCAAAGCATCAATTAATCATCTTCTGCGAAATTTTGCTTCCAGATCTACGTCAAGTTCAAACTATAACTAAATAAACTACTTGACAAAATCTCAATGATAGACCAGCCTAGTATTTGGTTGAGAATACCCAGGAACAACACCACATATAAGCCTATATATCATATCCTGTTCATAAGTTAAGAAATAGGAAGAGCTAAAAAGGACAAAAGAAACACAGAATCAAGCCTCATTCATAAGGATGACAAATTAGTATTCCTGTGTTGAAGGGGGAGAATTAGCATGCCGTGGAAGAAAACGTCACCTGCTCTTTAGCAACCAAACTCGCCCTGAATTCTCTCCAGTCCAGGTTTGCACGAATCGGCTTCTTGGAAGAACTATTGTTCGCTTTGCTTCCATCAGACGATTTTTTACCTTTTGACACTTCTCCATCAGGGTGAGATCTATCACCATTTTCTGCAGGTGTCACCACCAGCAGCACACAAAGTAAGCACAGTACGTGAAACAAGTATCCCTGCTTCTATTCTAGCAGGGTTCTGAGGAAGTAGGCATATAATGCCCCTTCAGGACCTGAACCGAAAAACAGTAATAAGGTGGTAGAAGTAGAACAGAATCACCAACGCAACAAGTTCACAATAGGGCTAAAGGGTCGAGCTTTCACCCTCAATGATCATACTTCCACTCCAATCCCCAAACTAAGTAGACAAGCAAATCACTCAATGAATCAAAGCCACCTTCTTCAACTATGCAAAGGGTTTCAATATCCCATCACCAACACAACAAGTTCACAATAGGGCTAAATCATCGAGCTTTCACCCTCATTGATCATACTTCCAATCCCCAAACTAAGTAGACAAGCAATTCACTCAATGAATCATTGTCACCTTCTTCAACCATGCAAAGGGTTTCCCCCAACCAACCAAAATCGAACAAAGTTTACACCTTTACTTACTGGACCCAAATTAAGATCGAAACCAAACCGGGGTAACCCTCGCTCCCCCACCATGAACAAGCAATTCAACAATCCATTGAAAGAATCAACAAAAAAACCCACAAAAGAGGGACCCCATACCGAAAGGAGAAGGCGAAGAAGATGACGACGAATTGTCATCGTTATTATTGCTATTCTTCTTCGCCTTAGCCCTGACAATCAACGAGTGGGAACAGAGCTTCCGATTGAAAACCCTGATCTCCAACAACCCAATCGATTTCTTCTCCCGGGCCCAGCATCCCAATCGCTCGGTAGGAATCGAATAATCCCCAGCGAGAAGAGGGCTCCGAGTGGCGTTCTTCACTTGTAGCGCTCCCCAGAGATCCATTCTCTTCTCTTTTTCTCCACCACCGAGGAACCGATTTTCCTCCCTTTTTCTTCAATGGAAAATTCTCTGAACGAGCGTAGCGCGAGCTGAGTGTAGTTTCTGCTTTTCTCTGGGGGGATGGGGGAAGGGAATGAAAGGGAAGTTTTAACGTTACGAACGAAGATGGATTGGGATGGGGAAAGCGGAAAACGCCAGCAGAGAAAGTAACGAACTGTAGGAGGCGTAGTGGAGACTGGAGACAAAAATGGAGCAACGGAAAGTGTGCGAATTTACGGTGCGCTCCCTCTGCAGAAGCGACCCGCGAAACAGTCAATTTTCCGGGCAGCTTAACATATGTTGCCCTTTCCCTTTTTTGCCTTGATCAAATTAATTGGCAGAATTTTCGTTTTTAAAAAAATAATAACTGATTTACTTCCTTAAAATACAAAAATATTTCTCCTTTTTTATTTTTTTATTGTCATGTTCTATTTTAGAGACTTTGACTTTCAGTTGAAAATCAACATTAATTCTACTCGACCAAATTCTTGTCCGTCACTAAAATTTGTCGGTAAAAAATTTACTAGAGCGTACAATATTCTCTATAAAGCCATAAAATTGCTAAAACTTTAGACTCCAATACCTACTAAGTTAGTAAGTTTAATTAAAATTTCTAAACTCAAAAACATACTCGGCGAAATTCAATTAAAATTCACAAGTGCTTCAGATTTACTAAAGCCACATCATATCTAGTTAAAAAATGATTAATCCTTTAAGATACAA
This sequence comes from Linum trigynum, assembly GCA_964030455.1. Classification (NCBI taxonomy): domain Eukaryota; kingdom Viridiplantae; phylum Streptophyta; class Magnoliopsida; order Malpighiales; family Linaceae; genus Linum; species Linum trigynum. Next base: position 35,032,369 of record OZ034814.1, on the reverse strand, counting down.
ATTATAATTAGAGAGCAAGAGATAATGGTGAAATGTATGGCTTCTTACTGGAATGTATTGAAATTTTGAAATGTATTGCTTCTTATTGAATAGTGATGAACGAAAACTCTATGTTACCTTTACAATTGTGTTACAAGACTTATATACATCTCGTTACTTACATCGCGTCTGTGCTAATAGAAGGCAACTCATGAACATATAATTTGCATGGTTCAATTATAAATTGCTTATATCAATTATTAATATGGAAGATCGTGATCGAATGGTTTTCAATCAAATGCTCTAATGCCATATTTGTCAAAAAAAATATTCCATTTACTACCAGAAATTCAAGAATGTATTGACTTATATATTGTCGTAAAAGTATAGATTGACCTATACCCTATAAATTAAGCAAAGACTTATCCACTCTGATCTGCTAAATATCGAATGTTCTTATTTGCCCAACATTATTAACAATATCACCATAAACATTCCCATCACGGTTTATATTAAAAGGGGGGGGGGGGGGGGGGGGGGGGGGGGGGGGGAATTAATTAGGCGCTGAGATTGACTCCACAAAAACATAAGTAGAATTGCTCTGTTTTTTTGTTTTCGAATTTTAATAAATTAATAATTCACCATTATCAAAAAGATTAACTGAGAATGAGTGTTCGAGGATCCCAACAAACAATGAATGGCAGGACTGAGGATTCGGGAAAAAGAAAAGAATATGCTGTTTTTTTTTTTAGAATATGCTTTTTCAGTTAGTTAGGCCAACTAGTAAATATCGGCGCATGATACCTAAGGGTAGTTGTAGCAAGGATGAGACCCACTTGCCACTTGGCACTCTTTTTATTTTTTCATAGTCACTATTTTGAGTAAATAGATTCATGATAAAATGGTCTCAACACTAAATGATTTTATAAGTATTAATGAGTTCACGGTGAGAGTTCAGAGTTTAGAATTTAGGATTAAAATTTCTGACTCTAGCGCTAATGTATAAATTTATTTTAATTTTATATTATATCATCATATTGTCTTAATTCTAATAATTACAACTGAATTTTTTTTTTATTAGAGACTATTATTTAGTTTTGAGTGTATAGTATTAGTATCTACTCACTTTTACGAGTACACCATAATAGCTACGTGAATAAACACCCATATGGCATGGATCAGCACAAATTTACGCGAATAAATACAAAAAAAAATGTGTACATTAGATGTTGTTATTCTTTAGGTGCACACCAAACCTTTTCCACAATTTTATTTTATTTTTACCATTGTAAAAAAAAAAAATAAGTCGAAGAGAAATTTAGGAACTACAAATTCTTTTATTTCCAATAAAGAAGCAGCAGCTTCTATTATCACTACATGTGATGAAAAAAAAAGATAACTCGAGACACAGGTACATATTTCTATAGAAAGAGGGAGGAAAACGAGGAAAACATATCAAATTACTATTACCATAATTAGTATCATTAGTATTAGTATATATTATGTCATAGCTGAGTTCCACAGCTTTATTCATTACTACTAAGCACCCACTTTTTTTAACTCCCGATCAAGTATTAATTAAGCTGTTTATAAAAACCTCGAGGAACGTTGACGACACGTCACTGTTTCTCGGGCGGCGGTGGGCTACTCTTGTCGACGCCGGGGCTACCACATTCGCCGTACGACGACTGACATCCGTCGCCACAATACTCGTCTACACTACCGCAATAACCGAACTGACTGCAACAGAGACCGTCTTCGCACGATATTTTCTTTTTCCCGCCGCAGCTGCCGGTGTCAATATTACCGATCCTCGCCGTACCATTAACGGCCAGGAACTGGAAACCACGACCAGTGATCAAGGAGGTGGCGGTGGAGCCGCCAAGTTTCCGAGCATTCGCGTAGCTGGTCGCTAATAAGACTGTCACCATTAGCGACAAGATGAGGGTCGTCGTCATTGTTGGCTTCTCCATTTCTTGCCCCTTCGTTTTCTTTGTACTTCTATCTCTCACTCGTTCTTTTTCTCGTTTTGCTCTGTGAACTGTTTGAGTTGTGGCAACGTGAGAGTTGGGATATATATAGAAGCCGTAGGCCGGCCAGCCAGCAAAGAGTTTGCTCGTTGACAAAAGACGTAGGGCTTATTTTATTTGTTATAACATAATGAATTCGTTAAGAAAAAAGGAGGGAGTTCGAACAAGGAGGGGCATCACAGAAACGACGTAGAGATGAGACGGTAAACATATGGGAATATGGGGTTTTCTTTATACCGGTAAAAAAAAGAAGTTTGTTGTTGTACACCATCTTTTTTTGTGTAAATTTGTAACGGTATGTGTTTGGACTGTAGGGGGATTTTGAGAAGTAGGAGGAAAACAGAGAAAGCTTCAGAAAATGTTAGTGCTTTGATAAAATAAGAAGTGGGAGAAGTTTCGCATAATACTACTTTTAACAAGAAACAAACAATGAGAAAGGAACAGAGAAAGGAACCCTGGACACTTTCCTATAACACTTGGTTGCCCATATCTAATCACTATAATATAAGAGATTGAAGGAATCTAGATGAAACCCATCAACAACATGAAGGAAAGCCTATTCCTAAATGAGAGATTTGTGAACGTTTTGGTGAATGAATTTGCCATTGTGGTTATCTCAAATTAATCTTGAATTGTGTATATAACTTGTGTTTGCAAGTAGGATTTCCTAACCTTTTTATCATAATTCACTCACAATAATTGAATTGTGACTTAACTTAGGTGAAATCGAGTATATTCTCTATATAGAGGGAAGTTTTCCTGTCCTTTTGTGTTTTGATAATCTTGATCAAAACCACACGTACGTGTAAACGCTAATGCCCAGCAGGAGGCTATCGCGAGGAAGATCCACTGAACTAAACTGAGTTGCAATCTTCACCCAACTAAGAGCAACCCTCATAATGTATTGAGATTGGACTAGATTTTTTTAAAGTGAGCACTTGAATTTGGTGGCTCGCCAATAAATACAAATATGCATAAAATTTAATGAAAGGAGAGACTTTAGCTGGCACAACAACTTTCTCTCTTGGCAATGGAAGCCGCAAGTGCATTGTTTTGAGGGAGAAAATGTGTTGGAAGGGAGCTTAAAAGGGAAGAACAAACAAGTAAGCAGGACCCTCTTAGGCACTGTTGGAGAGTAGTTTTCGAGAGAAAAATCAAAGGAGATAGTTCACTTTGACACATTTTAGAATAGTCAGTAGAGCATTTTGAAGAAAGGAAGAGTTTTGTAAGCTATGGATTAACTTCAAAACTTTACTATTTTCTCTACTTATTTGTTTAAATTATTAGTTATGATGTTGAACATTAGCATGTTTATATTCTTTCTTTTCATCATGAACTAATCAATTTCTGGGGAAGTTTCTGGGATTTCATTATCTAGATATTTTAATCGCGACTTTTTCTCCATTTTCTATTGTGAAATGTGAAAACTTTGCCTATCGAAACGGCAATGGATTAAATAGGGAATTATACAGTCATTTTAGGGATATCGTTCTTCAGGATAATTAATTTTTTTGTATTTTTTCAATCTAACACTTTATTACATCCTTTGAAATTTCTATAGTTTCTATAAAATTTGTTTATGGTTGAATTTCACCAATCTCCCAAAAAACAATAATTTTACTTATACTTTATTACTTGTACGACTATGCACTTGATGTTTTGTCGTCTCCCGGTTTTTGTGTCTATTTGGCAGTTCTAATTGGAAATCTGCGTTGTCTGGCAAAGCAAACAAAATATGCATTTGTTAGGTGGATCGAGAAAGCGACTTGCGTCTCTCAGACATGAAAATCAAGATATGCATATGGTAAATCCTTGTGTGAAGAGCCTATCTATGAAAGGTATCTGACGGATCAAGATAATCGCAGAGAGAAAAATACAAATTCGGTGGTCGGTCCTTGTCTTGAGGTGAAGGATTGGTATAGGACACTCCATACAATAAAAATGACCATTGTATATTAGTGTTGACTAAATTAACTCATTAGTAATAGCCCTTTTGGCGGGGATGATACCTAAAAAGAAAATCAATTCAATCTTAGTACAAACCGGACAATATTGTACAAATGGACCTATTTACTCTCAACGAACAACATGATGAACGAAAATTCCGGGCCATGAGGTGAAAGCTAGCTAGTGAAATTAAGGGAATGAAAAGAGAAAATTGAGATATAGAAATTATCTAAAGGAAGCACCAGGTTCTCTATGTGATGAAAAAGAATAGTTTGAGACAGATACATTATTCCTATAGTAAGAGAACACCCGAGGAAAGCATTTATTACCATATTATAATTTCATCGCTGAATTTGACAGCGTTATTCATTACTAATACTAAGCATCCCCTTCTAACTTCCGATCGAGTATAAAGCTGTTAATAATTATGAACCTTGAGGAATGTTGACGTCACGGTTTCCCGGGCGGTGGCGGCGAGGGTATACTCTTGCCGCCGCCGCCGCCGGTGCCGCATTTGCCGTATGATGGCTGACATCCGTCGCCGCAATAGTCGGTTTCACTACCGCAATAACCGAACTGATTGCAACAGAGACCGTCAGCGCACCGTATTGATCTTTTCCCACCGCAGCCTCCGAAATCACCGATCCCTCCCGTATCATTAATGGCCAGGAATTGGTAACCACGATCACTGAAGGCGGTGGCCGTGGAGCCGCCAAGTTTCCGAGCATTCGCCGTGTCCGCTGCGTGGGTGGTCGCTAATAAGACTGTCACCATTAGCGACAAGATGAGGGTCGTCGTTGGCTTCTCCATTTCTTGCCCCCTATCGTCTTATTTGTATTTCTATCTCTCACTCGTTCTCTTTCACGTTTTGCTCAGTGAATTGTTTGAGTTGTGGCAGCGGGAGAGTTGGGATATTTACACGAGCGCTAGGCTGGCCAGAGTTTGGTCGTTAAAGGTCATGTGGCTTGTATTGTCTTTTATGACGATGAATTCGTTACGAAAAAAGGGTTTCTTTATACCGGTAAAAAAGAAGCCCTTCGTTGTAGGTACACCATCTTCTTGGTGGAAACCAGAGAAGACTTCAGAAAATTTTGCTATTATATATATTTTGACAATTGATGTTTGACAAAACGAGAAGATGGAAGAAGTTAACTATATATACACTACAACTTTTTAAGAAGAAACAAACAAATTTTGAAAGACAGACCTTTTTTTTTTATGCCTTTTTTTTATGCTTTTTTTTTATAATGGTGAACAAATTTTATTAAAACAAATATAGTTACAGGAGAGAAAAGGGGGGGAAAGAAAGGAAAGGTTACTGCACAGAAGCTGCAGAAACAGTACAGATACAGGCAGCAAAACAACAAAAACGAGGGGGACTAAACATGGCGCCCAAAACAAAATCCCACCCGCTTAAGAACTAGCCGAACCGATCGTAGCCTGCCGCAACGCTTCTACCCAAGGATCAGCAGTGTCCTTTTCCACTTTGTTTGCCACAACCAACCATCTCGCAATCAAACTACCAATCTTAAACGCAATGACATTCTCCGTAGTTGCTCTGTCTTCAAAGATCCTATAATTCCTTTCTCTCCACACACTCCAGCACAGAGCATGCAGAAACGTCCTTGTGCACCAGTCCTTCGGGCAAGCAGGTTTCCTCCGTGGCCAAATCTGTATTGCCTGTGATATGTCCGACGGTACCTGCTCCAAGTGCACGAAAGTTTGCATTCTATCCCAGATTTTGCGGGTGAAGCAGCAAGTGATAAAGATGTGATTCGCATCCTCTTCGCTTGAACCGCAGAGAACGCATTTGCTGGGGAAGCTCCATCCCCGCCTCTTCAGGGAGTCGTGCGTAAGAATTTTCTTCTACTGTACGATCCACAAAAACGTGCAAACTTTAGAGGGAATATGCCCCTGCCAAATTAGCCTGTAAGGAAAATCTTCCCTCAGACTGTACTTCTCCTTCACTAAGCCTTGGTACAAGGATCGCAGTGAATATGGGTTGCAAAAGAAGGCAGTGCATGGTGTGAACGATTCAGAAGACAACAAAGCTTGACTTCCTTTTGATATGAATAGACAAACAAAATTTTCTTTGGGCAAGTTTAACAGTATTACTTTGATTGTGAATTGTTGGTTTGGTGAGTTTCTATTTGTTTGATTTCCTTTTGATATTGTGTGCCATGAGTGATGTGTACCGTGACTGAAGTTAGCAAGTTGTGGCATGATTAGAAGTTCATGGGAGATTTTGAAATTCAGTTAGCAGGTAATAGGGGTTATACAATTTTCTAGGGAAACGGTGGAACTCAAACTTTGTATTTTAGCGACGGTTTGATATTCGTCGCTAAAGGAGTCGTCAAATATGATTCTCCAGGGGTTTGAGGTGTGGTTAAATGTTGAATAATGATAACACCTTTAACTACACAGAGGGAATGTTTGAGTGATGTCATTAGTGAGAGTCGATAAATTTGCTCATAGATAAGTTCTATATTGTTATTGTCTTTGGTATGACTTATATACTATTTGGTTTATGACTAACGACGATTTATGGTTTAGGGTTCGGAGTTAGGGGCTAGGGTCGTGATTTAGGACTCACGGATTTGAGTTGTGGATTGAATTAACAAATGTTGGTGATATGGTTTGTGCGATTTCTAATATTGCACTAGATATTTTGTTCTTCAAAATTGATCGACTTGCACAACATGGTGGTCAAACCGAAATAAGCAACAAGTATGCTGGGAAAGCGTCCTCACTTGAAAGTTGTCGATAAATGCTATTGGCATTTGCATGTCGCCTTCAAAGTAAAGAAGTTCTGTTGAGGTACATAGTAGGTATTTACCCTTGAATTCAGTAGATCTGTGGAAGCAACTGGTCAACCAATGTAAACCCCACTTCTCACATAAAGTGAAAATCACTATATCGGTCGACTGTATCCCCTTACAGGTCGACATAATTTGTGCACCAGACACCACCGTTGTTGGGTGTTTTCGCAATGTCATTGTAGACGTACTCTTTCAATCGACGACATTTGTTTAATATGATGATATATATCTTAGAATTAGAAAACTTTGTTACTATAATTACTATTAGGTAACTTTCCCTGCCATATTGAGCAAGTTTCAAAAACACTAAAAATAAAAGTCAATCTTATATGATTTTCACATTTTTTTTGTTCATTTGTACTAAAGTTAAAAAAAGATTGAGATCATTTTCAGATGAGTTGAATTATCAGAATGACAATTGTGCTATGCACCCAAAATCGAGAGTGTGAATACAGACACATCTCTTTAAAAAGCGCATTAATGAATATGACTTTTACAGTAATGCATAAATGCTATCTTATCGAGTTTTCGCTCATAAATATTTAAAAAAAAATGAATCTGATACGCTCTATTGATAAGCAAGAAAAGTTTAAAGCGCGGACTTATAACCAAAAATAATAATCTTGCAACTCTATGTCAAAAGTAGAAAGAGCCGTTGTGCGATAAGTTGTATGTCTGGAAGATGTACACAAACACCACTGTTATAATTTGTGCAGCAAATACGATTGAATATAGCACACACAAATAACACAGAACGGTAAAAGGATTTTTAGGGGGAAAAAAAGCAACAAACAGACTCAATTTCATTTATTCATTTCTGTTGCATTGCTACACAATCCTCACAAACCATATGATCGATACTTTGTCATGAGATACGAGAGAGAGAAAAAATCACGAATAACGAGTTCTCATCCTCTTGCCCTTGCTCTTAATATGCTCGATTCGCTCAGTAATTTGATCAACCTTGTTGCTCACAATCTCACGCATACCATCCAATTTCGCGGCATGATTCACAAAATCCTCACTGCCACCACTGTCAGGCAGGAGGACGTCGTGATGGTAGGCCGCCACCGGATCTGCCAACAGCAGATCCAGCTCGAGCCTCCGGTTCTTCTCCACCTGCGCCTCCAATTTCTCCTTCATCTTTGACGAGCTCGCGCTCAGCAACGACTCCTGGTTCAGCATGTACTTCTTCTGCTTCTTCTCGGGCAGATCCTTGAACTTCTCGACCACCGCGGTTGCCTCAGGAACCGAAGGCCAGACTTCTTGCTGTTGATTGGGCTGTTGTGATCTCCCCTTGGTACTGAAATTGCTAAAGATGATCCCACAAGCAATGACTCCACAGAGCGTGGTGATCTCTTGCAGTTTCTTCAGCAAGCCAGCTTTCCTCTTCTTGAACGTTGTCTTTCGAGAAGATTCATCACTAATCAATTCACACTTCACTTTCTTCCTCCCCATGATTTCGCTTCTTTTTTGTTTGGGATTTTGATCAGAAGAGTTATAGCTATGTGATGAACATAACAGGATTTAACAATATTTATAGTGTGATAGCTATGTTGTTGCTATGAATAAACTTGTTGGTTCTTGGATTATCTAATGAAGGAAAGGAATTCATAATGGGATGATATTTTTCTGCTAAATATGGGAACATATTTAGTAATTAAAATTGAGATTTTTTTATAGGTGCATGAAGTTATAGCAAGTAACTAGATATGATAATAAAGGAAATATTTTTTTTTGTGAATTATTAAAGGAAATATTTATTTGTATTTACCAACCCAAAAATTATATGAGTGGATTGTCGGAAATAGTAATTTATGCTCGGTATAGCCCGATTGTAGCAATATGCGCGCCAAACCTTTTTGGGTTCGAAAATAGCCGTTGTCTGCTTAGCTGGTAATTTATTTTGAAATAATTTTAAAATTACGATTGAAGTAAAATGACTGAAAAGGACAACAAATAAGAATTGAATTTCATTCAAATTACAAAGTAAAGGAACTTGGTAGGTGATCAATGAGCCTATATGAATTTCCTTATATTAATACATATTTTTACCTATTTTATTTTCTTTAAAAAAAATTAAAGTTCATTTTTTTTATCTAGTGTGATGGAAAGGAATTATCTATTGGTATCCTCCGGGGGGAAAAATTATCTACTAGTATCCATGAATCGCATGAAGGAAATGGGGACGAAATTTTGATAACATGAAGAAATTCCGTCTCATTTCATGTCGTAATGTCATCTACAAATACATTTCTAAGGTACAAGCATACAGAATTAGTGGTGTCTCGTAAGTGCCAATAGAGTGATAACCTATTTAGTGATTTGAATGAAATGAAATACTATAGTACAATAAAACACATATATATCCTAGGTACAAGCATACAGAATTAGTGGTGTCTCGTTTGTTTGCATTCATTTAAAGGAAGGCTAATTAGTGATAACATCATATTTGCTTACGAAATGAAATACTATAGTACAATAAGACACATATATATCCTAGGTGGGCTCAAGATAGGGTTATTACTAATCATTGGTTACTCATTCATGAATAACTAAATCTAAACCTTTGAATTTAAGTGTGTCCAGTAAATTTAAATTTAAAGATTATGAATTAAAAACATTTATTTTCCCTATTTTTCTGAATCGACTCTTATCTTCGTTGTGCTTTACCCACACCAATAGAAAGTCACAACATGAAAGCACAACCATTTTCCAACGCCAACATAAAGAAGAATATGGAGAAAATTGCCACAATAGAAGCACGCACATCGTTGGGTCGAATGGGAGAAAAATGAGACACACATGAACAACAACCAAAACTATCACGAAATTATGGAAAACTTAATTTCTATAAGATAACAACAAAGTTTTATTATACGAACTCGCGTTGTAGAGTACATAGTCATACAAACACACAAACAAACGAGCATGCTTGATAGACCTTTTTTATTGTAAGAGATTACATCTCCCTTTTATTTTAGTATAAGTAGGTCTATATATCATATACAGTGTCACATCATTGATTATTATTCATCCATAGTTCCACAGTCTGACTGTTTGCATTTAAGTTCAACGCAGCTTGTAGAGTGTTTTGATGCCCCTGATATCCGCACTCTGCAACCTCCGCTTAGTTTTCCCGCCGTCCAAATAAGCGTACATGGCCGCACTCTTGTCGTCGCTATGGTCGAGCCCCAACATATGCCCGATCTCGTGCAACGAAATGGACTCCAGATCGAACTGGTCTTTCCTCCTCGGGTTATCGGTCCACTTCTCGTCCGCGTCCAAATGGAACAAACCGTAGCGCGGCTGGGCCGCATGGGCCAACGTCCCTTTAGGCCCATCAAACGGATTCCCATCGCCGTGGTCCCGCGAGTAGAACGCAATCGTCATGTCAACGTTCAGCAGCACCCTGCTGTCCACATTCTCGAACGCGAACCGCGTCACGTTGGACCAGCTCCGGAAAGCTCGGGCCACGGCGGACTTGTACGTGGCTTCCTTCAGCCCGGCGGGAGGGCGGCCGCGGAAGAACTTGTAGCGGAACCGGTTCTGGTTCCACTTGGGCTCGCCCTTGAAGAATCTGTAATCCTTCTTATTTGGGCCTCCTTTGTTTGTTGCGGCGTCGGGTTCCAATTCCATCACTGCTGAAATAAGGTTGTGGTCCGGTACGCCGCACCTCGGGGTCGTCATTTGGGCCGTCGTGGCGCGGTCCAAGGAGCCGGATGCGGGGATGTGGTGAGTGAGTTGGTATAGCTTGATTGCTGCCTCGAGGAGCTCGTCGAATACGTCGTCGTTTTGGTGGGTGATGGCGGCTACGTTAAAGTTGGTGTCGTTGTTGTTGTTGTGATTGAGGTAGTAGCCGAATTTCTGGAGGTATTGTTTGAGGTTGTGGAGGCCTTTCGTGGATTCGCCTTTGCGGCAACCCTCCAGGCGCTGGAAAGGGTTGTCGTTGGTGTGACCGGCTGCGAAGGTTGGTGAATTGATCATCACAACGAGAGAAAGTAGAAGGAATGTGGTTGCAAAGACTCGAGAAAGAGTCATTTTTGACGTGGGAGAATCTTTTTAAGAGCTTGTATGTTAGTGTGTTGTGTGTGTGTGTTTGTGTTTATGGTTTTAGATATGTTTTGGGAGGAGTAGATTTGGAATATGTCATATATATATATATATATATATAGCATGCAGCAGATGGGGATCGGAATTAGACAGTAATTTGTTTGGTAAGTATCGTGTATAAATTTTTGTTCGATTAAATTTAACGGGTTATATCTCTTTTGTTTTGAGTCGAAATTCAAAAATGTAAAGAAAATCATGTTACTTGTGCTCTTCAAAAAGACAACCACCTTGATATTATTTTGAACAAAAATTTGAGACATATATTTAGAGTTTATACCAGGGATGACGATTCAGTTCGGTTAACCAAACCGAAAAATCATTAGAAATCGAAATATGAATTAGCCTATTGTTTAAAACCAAAACTGCTAAGAGCTTATTGGCTTTCGATTAACCAAAATCGATAAGACATTAACCGAAACCGAACCTGAACCTTTGATTATGTTAAGGCTTACAGTTTTTTTATCAATTTATTAATGTTTTTTTATTTTAACCGAAACTATTAAGAGTTTATCGATTTTAAGTTAACTGAAATCGATAAGCCCTTACATTTGTGGTTTAAGTCAAAATAAATCGAAATTATTTTCGGTTTTAATCGAAACATTTAAGAGATTATCGGTTTTTTAACCGTTACTATTTATAATGGTAATAATGTTTGTTAGTACATAAGAGATTATACTATAGTGATACGGAAGTATATCATATTGGAATGATTATTATACCATAGTGTATAATGATTTTATACACAATAGTAAGAATATACTAACCATCATTTAACTTCTTTCACCATAATCTGTCACCAGTTAACTTCACATATCATGGTGGTATATATATATATATATGGTGATATTTTACTTTCAAATTTATTTTATAAAATTAAATCACAATATACCACCATAAATTTGTTCCTTCTTTACACAATTTTTCAGATTTGAGTTAAAAAATGGAGATGATACCAACGTGGTAGGCGTAGTTGGGACCTCTAATTTTTATTATTGAATTGATCCTCGTCTACAAAGTACAAAGCTGACTTTGTGATGGAGATGCGGTATGAATGCAGTAAACGGGTTAATTAGGCCATCGTTATTAATTAGTTAGTGGTCGCAGCTCCTGGGATAGATTAGTTAGTATGGTTACGGTTAATCTTTGCACTCCTAAAACCCTAATTTAAACTTTTGATTGTAAATAATAAAATTGAACCAGAACTAAAAATGAATTAGTAACTTAGAAGCAAACTACCCAGGAACATACATAGTAAAACAAAAAGCACATGTATATATACTAACAGTCTAACACAAAGGAAAACAAAAGAAGATAATTTTGTGGCAGACTTTCACATGTCTGATCACTTTCCTACCGAAAGCCAATAGAATCTATGTAAAAAGTAAAAGTTAAAGGATCAGAAAAGTTAAAGGAAAAGATAAGAACATGAAGCAAGTACAGCAATGAAGGTTGAGACTCGAGAGTTTTGGGGGATATAGCATCAAAGAAGTACAGATTTGTACCCTTGTTGCTGATTGGAAAGTTCTAAATGGATCGATTAATTTGTCCCAAACTGAAAAGAACTTAAACAGTTTAGGGAAAATAAAATCAGTATATCTAAAAGACTTATAATGGGATCATACTCGATTTATAGTACCATTTTGAGGTTGTGATATGTGATTTTAGTACATATTATCTACAGTATTATTATTTTATTTTTTTTTTGATAGCAAATCTGTATTGAAAACTTAAACAAATTCAGTGACTACATTGGCATCTTTGTCTAATTGAGGTAGTAAAATGAGCGGAGGACGGTCAAACCATATCTCAGATTCCTCCATCCTACACCGCACTCGGGCCATCTGATGAGCGCATGCATTTCCAGCCCTCCCCCAAAATCTCCAACTGACATTTCCTTCCACCGCCCTCTCTCTGATTTCATCGCAGATTCCCCCAATTTCCAAATTCGTTGCCTCCTTCTTATCCAACTTCTGTATCAGAGATTTACAATCCGTTTCCACCAGCAAAGGCAAAAAATGATTGTTCTTCGCCATTTTCAAGCCCCACAGGAAGGCAAGAGCCTCTGCCATTTCCGGCTCCCATCGCGTCCTCGTCCGATGCACCGCCGCCATCTGGAAAACCCCTTCCTCATTTCTAATCACCATCCCAAAACCCGTTCCATCCTCTCCTAGCACCGCAGCGTCCGTATTCATTTTGTACAGGCCATGGGGTGGTGGTTCCCATCCAATTCGATTCTGCACCGGCTTCGGAGCGTTTCCCTGGTTTTGCAGCTGCTGATATTCCTCCAGGTAATTCTGTGCTCTCGCCACAACCTCCCACTCTTCTAGCTTAGGATTATTGAATAGATGGTTGTTCCTCTCTTTCCAGAGGAACCATAGGGTTATCAGAACCGAAGACAATTCCTCATCGGTTGTTCCTTCCATCAGATTACATAACCATTCTTCACATCTCTTCCCTTCTCCCAGTTGAAAATATTTTGCCAATAAACTCGGCCTCCACACCCTCCCTGCCCAGTCGCAATCCCGTGTAATATGTTCCTGTGTCTCCACCAACCCACAAAATGGACACTCATCATGTGCCTCTGGGATTCTTCTGCTGAGATTCGACCCTGTGGGGAGGATATTACTCCCCCATCTCCACACAAATACTCGGACTTTAGGAGGTAGCTGAAGCATCCACATTCGTTTCCAGTCAACTGGAACATATGTTTCGATTTGGTTGCTTAGTTGTCTTCTTCGCCATTCCTTGTACCCTGATCGAACAGAATACTTCCCCGTTTTCTCTTTTCCCCATATTCGCAGGTCTGGCCTCTCTCTTGAAGGGAGTGGAATCTGGTTGATTCGATCTCGATCAATAGGCTGGAAATTTTCTTGCAGCAGATTGCTTTTCCAAGTTCGAGTTTCTGGATCAATCAGTTTCGACACCCTTTCCATAATGCCTAAACCGGTAGCTTGAGTTTGTGATTGAATCTTGTAGTTCTCAGCTGATGGGATCCATCTGTCCCACCAAATTCTCACACTTTCCCCATCTCCAATCCTCCATCTCGTCCCCTCTCTAACCAGACTTTGAGCTTGCATCAAGCTTCTCCAAACATAGCTAGGATTCGTACCCAATTCCGCTTCCAGTACATCACAATGAGGATGGTACTTTGCCTTCAGTACACGTGCTACTAGGGAACCAGGGTTTTGGAGTAAATTCCATACCTGTCTTCCCAGGAGAGCAATATTAAAACCATGGAGGTTCCTAAAGCCCATTCCCCCTTCATACTTTGGTCTACATAATTTGTCCCAACTCATCCAGTGTATCCTCTTTTCCTCCCTTTTCCTTCCCCACCAGAAACTAGCTATCATACTTTGAATCTCCTGAACAACTCCCTGCGGAATTAGGAACACTGACATGGCATATAGCGTCTGGGCTTGTGCCACGGCCTTAATCAGAACTTCCTTGGCTGCATTTGAAAGAAGTTTACCCTTCCAGTGTTTAATCTTGTTTCGGACTCTGTCAATTAGCTGAGAGAACACAGCTTTTTTGGCTCTCCCTATTACAGTGGGCAATCCTAAATACTTGTCATGATGCATGACGGTCTTCATACCCAAAATTGCTGCCATGTCCTGTCTGTCACTGTCAGTAACGTTTGTGCTAAAAGACAGTTCAGACTTGGCCAGACTTACTTGCTGCCCCGATGCTTGTTCATAAGTCTTCAGAATCTCCCTCAATGCCTCACCCTCTTCCTTCTTATTTTCGAAGAAGAATATACTGTCATCTGCGAAGAAAAGGTGCGTTATCATAGGTCCATTGTTACTCACCTTTAGTCCACGTAGTTTACCCTCCTCCACTGCTTTTTTGGTTAGAGCCGAAAGACCCTCAGCACAGATAAGGAAAAGGTATGGAGAAATGGGATCTCCTTGCCTTAGTCCCCTTGTAGGCTGAATTAATGCTGTCTGATGTCCATTTACTAAAGCAGAATAGGTCACAGTAGATACACACTGCATTATCAGATGAACCCAATCTTCATGGAAACCTAGTTTAAGCATGATGCCCTCCAAAAAAACCCACTCAACCCTATCATAAGCCTTTGCTATGTCGAGTTTGGCCGCAACAAAGCCCTTTTTTCCTTGTTTCCTGTTCTTCATGGCATGAAAACATTCGAATCCCACCATGATATTGTCTGTAATATTCCTTCCAGGAACAAAAGCGCTCTGAGTCTCAGTAATCACCTCATTTAATATCTTCTTCAGCCTATTAGCCAGAACTTTAGATAGGATCTTGTACAGCACCTTGCATAGTGCAATAGGTCTGAACTCCTTTGGCGAATTTGGTGTTTGAGTCTTTGGAATCATTGCAAGCAGCGTGTGATTTAGGTGAACTGGAATCTGCCCAGTTAATAGTATCCTTTGTAATTCCAAACAGACTGAATCCCCTACCACTGCCCAGTTTTTCTGGAAAAACAAGGCTGGCATCCCATCTGAACCAGGTGCTTTAGTGGGTGCCATCATCTTTAGGGCCTCCCAAATCTCCTCCCTAGTGAACGGAGCCATGAGCTCTTGATTCATTTGCGGTGTTACCTTCGGTTCAACAGCTGACAGGACTTCTTCCAAATTCTGAATCTGCCCTTGCTGGTATAATTTTGTCAAATAGTGCCAAAAACAACTCATTACCTCCTCCTGCCCCTTATACTCTGTTCCATCTTCATCCCTTAACTCCTTAACTGTGTTTCGTCTTTGTCTATTGGAGGCTTTTCTATGGAAAAAGCCTGTGTTCTTGTCCCCCTCTTTTAGCCAGTCACTTCGAGACCTCTGTCTCCATCTGATCTCTTCTAGGTGCAAGACCTCATTAAGTTCCTTTTCTAGAACTCTTCTTTGAAGAAGTACTGCTTTGTTCTTCTTCTGCTTTGCAATCTTGGCCAGCGCCCTTTCAATCTTCTTTTTCCTGGCCTTCAGGCTGCCAAACGTCCTTTTACTCCAATCAAGCAAAGCTTTTTCACAATCCTTGATCCTGTCTTCCAGGGGTTTGGCAGGATCTTTGTTCCACTCTGCTTCAATTACAGCCGAGCATTCCTCATGAGTTTGCCAGTAAGATTCGAATTTAAAATGCCATCCCCACCTCACCTTTCCTTCTCGAAGATTTAGGTCCACTCTGATTGGTAAATGATCAGAAAACCACCTATCTAGGTGGTAAACCCGAGCTTCAGGGAACCAATCTTTCCAGCCTGAATTTGCAAATGCCCTATCCAGCCTTTCCTCAAGAAAGTTCTCATCAACTCTTCCATTATCCCATGTAAACATGTTCCCATAGTAGCCAAGATCCTCAAGTTGGCATTCATCAACTGTTGCTTGAAATTCCTCCATGTTCATGATATCTGGAGGTTTATTTCCATTCTTCTCCTCATAACTAAGGACTTGATTAAAGTCCCCACAGACAAGCCATGGCATGTTCTGTTGGTCACTCAGCCTTCTAATCAGATCCCAAGTCAAAGACTTGTTTTCCTGCTCTGGCCAGCCATACACTCCTGTTAATCTCCAGTGGTTCCCACCTGTCCCCTCAGTAATCCAAGCATCTATAAAGTTCTGGGTCAGGTTCTTCACCGTCACAGTCAACTCTTCCTTCCACATCAGCAACAGACCTCCTGCTCTACCTCTAGAGCCTATTCCCTTCCCTTTCGACCATCCAAGTTGTCTGATAGTGTCTTCCCACTCATGTTCTTGCCTCTTTGTCTCCATTAGGAAGACAATACTGGGGTCTTGTTCCTTGAGCAGCTCTGCTACTCTTGCAACTGTCGTGGGATTCCCCAGACCACGACAGTTGTAACTCAGGACACTCATTGGGCTGGGCGGTCCTGAGTTCTCTCAGGAACCGCCACTCCGCCAACCAGTCTTGATGAATTCTTATCCTCAGCTGTTATTTCCACACCTTGTATCTCCCCTGATCTTTCCTTCCACTGTGTTATCAGCTTTTCTCCCTGAATTTGATCAGTAGGAAACCTGTCCATTTGGTCAAAAGCCAACGTTCTAGCTTTCTTTTGGAAAGCTTCTTTTCCCTCCAAATTGACCCCTTCTTGTTCATTCGATCCTTTCGCTCTTTTCTGGGGGGTTAACTTTACTTGATTATTTTCTCTCCCTCGTGCTTGTTCTTGTCTTTTCCATACTTTCCCAGAGAATTTTCTCCCCCCTATGTCGTAGTTCTCCTTTTGAGAGAATTTCTTGACTGCTCCCACTGTCTTTTGGGCCTCTAGGTTCCTTAAGCCCTTTGAGGGGAGACTGGCGTCCACCTGATCTTCCTGTGTTTCAACCTTCTTCCCCTTGTTATCCCTTGCTGGGGGCATTTGATCAGGTTCCGACCCAGTATCCATTGGGGCAGGGTCCTTTGCTTTAGGCAGTGGTTCCTGGTTTGTTTCAAGTTGCTCCCCCACTTGGTGAAGTGGTGAATCCTTCTCAGAGTTCGATCCAGAACTCTCCATATCAAACTTCCTTCTTAATTGTCGCCAGATATCAGACTCCTCCTTCTTCGCTCTGTGTGAAAGCCAATTCCTCGGAGCTGGCGGGACTGTCCTCAAATCAAAACCAAAAGGGTCTATCTCCAGCTGGGAAGGCTTTGGGCATTTAGTTTTGATATGCCCTATTCTTCCACACGAATGACAGAACAGTGGAAGCTTTTCATATTTGACTTGAAACTCCCTCAGTTCACCTCCAATACTAAGCTTGATCTTCTTCTTTAGAGGATTATTCACAGATATACTGATTCTCAATCTAAGAAAATCATCCCATAACTTCTCAGAGCTATCATCAAAGAATACATATTCCCCTATTCTGTTACCAATCTTCTCAGCCATTGATTGAGTTCGTAGTTCAGCTGGGAACTCCTTTACCTGAATCCAAATTTCCATCTTATGCAGATCAGCAGGTGTTGGCTTCTTAATCCACCAGCTCGCAGTGAAAAGCAGAGCATTATTCTCAAAATGCCACGGGCCTCCATAGCACACTTTATTGCGATCGTCTAGCTCCAAGAACTGGAACGCAAAGAGGTTGTTTCCCAGCTCCGTGATTTGGTAACTCTTCTTTAAACCCCATGCTTTGGTAAGGGCATATTTTAGTGATTTGATATTTGGTTCTTTGTCTGACAGCAGTCTGCCAACCAGACCCAGATGTCGAACCGCCTCCATTCGGACCACATCCACATCAGCGTCTTCCACTTCCAAAGGCTCATCGTCCTCTTCTTCCAAAGTGATATGGTTAAGTTGCTCTTCTAGTCCATCCGTGGGGTTTCCCCCATCGATTGCGATCTCTCCATCAGTTACTTGTCTCGGACGGATATTGGTAGATTCCATCCCTCGTTTGAGGCCTTGTAACCTAGACTTGTTGATTAGCCACCAGTTTTGTTATCGCTTCTTGATTGAAACAATCCTCAGAAACTTTGTGTTGATGCCACACAATCGTCTGTCAAAACTCTAAATAGCTTCCTACCCGCACTGATTTCTTTTCCAACTCGGATACTGCTATCGCTCTGGATCTTTCCTTGAAACCCTAGGGTTTCCGCCGTCGCTCAAACTCTCGCCAGCCGAGAGAACTTTTTTTTACCATGCATATTGTTATTCTTATCTACAGTATTATTATGAATTAGACTTCTTTGGTGCAAATAATTAAAAAAATGAGAGTTACAAACGAAATAGGTCAAAACAAGACTAGGAATGTAATGAGGCGGGATTTTTCTAAATCATCCACACCCCCATTTTCTAATAACCAAATCAATATCGCCTCATACGTTTGCGGAGGGAGGATTCATAACTCTATCTCCATATCCATGGTTTTTGCTACATGTGGGTAATATTACATGTCTCGTATATACAATATAACTATACATCGGATTCAACATACAAACTTTTGGTTAGACACTAAACAGACCTAATAAGTCATTAAATCAACAAAGCTACAATCATTCTTAATACAAATTTAAAGGAATCATTCTTAAACCATCCATTAATCCATAAAAAAGTACAATACTATTCAAAATTTTCATCTTCGACTCCGACACATCTACTAAGCAATAAATAACAACATAATCTTATTAATAATGGAGAAAGAAGTGAAGGATGAATGAAGGAAAAGACATTAGTATTGGATTTGAAATTTGAATGGCTACTCAATTAGATTTAAGTTCTTCATACATATTGCTATACAGAAAATCTCCTCTCCCTTATGGTTGAGTATATTCACTCCCTAACTTATTTTCTGAATTACATTTCATTGGGAGATTAAAATGTAAACTCTGAATTTTTATATATGAACAAATACTATTGTTGAAATGGGTATGAGTATGGATATAAGATTGAAAGTTTAAAATCATACCTGTCACATTTCCATCATTTTTTTGCGAATTTTACCTATATCCAGATAATACTGAGATATCCCGCATTACTAGGTTGGGGTGGTCGGATACCCATGGAACACGAGTCAAATAATATTCCATTAAAATCAATAAGATGGAATCGATGTGATACTCAATAGCAAAATAATTGACCAACATCATCACTATAACTACCCATTATTTATAATAACTAGTAAAAAGAGCTCAAGCTCACGTCAATTCTTGGAAGAGTAGTACCACCACATATGTCTCTTGGCTATATCATCATAATTATCGTAAATGGTCGTCACATCATAAACATATACGGTTCATATAGACATAGACATGATCATGGATGGTGGAGGCAAAAAATATATTTGAGATGTGACATGTACATTAATCAATTGAAAGACATATTTACCTCCTCCTAGTCCCTGAAAAGAAACAGAACTGAAAGCAACCTTTCACCATAAACTCTCAATTTGAGATGAACAAAGATCTGTCTAAATTGGATCTAACAAAAATTTCGATGAACAACCTCATCGAATTAATCTAGTGATAGTTTGAGAATGAAAACATTAACCACATTTTAAGTTGAATATTGGGGCAAACAAGTGTGGACTCTCTCAAATTTCAATTTGAGATCGACAAAGATTTGTCAGAATTGGATATATCTAACAAATATTTCGATGATTATTATTTCAATTTTAGCCCCGATTCAATTTCAATATATATTTTATGATTCGACACCACTTCGTGTCCCCCAAATCTGATTATTATTTCACCTTTAGCTCACAATGCCTCTACACCCTCCAATGAGTCATGCACATTTTTGCTTGTTCATTTTCTCATCCAACAGAAGAATTCTATTGCGAGTCAATAACTCATTATGCTTGCTCATAAGAATTTCCCTCTGTAGGACTAATTGGTGCTTGTACGACAAAAGTAATGAATGTCACATATTGATTGGTGTTTTTATTTTTGTATCCCATGCATATGTGTAATAATCACTCTTCAAATGACGGATTCTAGTAGAAGGCAAAACCATTGGCAAAGTAGGGGTGAATATTTGTGGATGGAAATATATAGATAAAGGATATTGTGTACAATTCTCTCGAAATTAAGCAATCAGGTCGAATTGTCTCGTCTGACAACATAAAATAGGAATACAGCAATTCAGCCAAAATAATTTAAATTACTTCATTTTGCATAAATTTAAATGACATGAAAAAAATATTTAAAAAAAACATAAATTATTAGATGAAATCATTTCAAGACAATTGAATTAAATTGCCTGAATTCTCCATCATCCAAACCAAACCATATATTTCTAGTGTTTCAATCTCTATCCACCCGCACATTGGAAACAAAAGGCCTTTACAAAAAGCTTTGGGGGACCCTACGAATGATGGAACATATGAATATCTTCTAAAGATGCTTTTGAGAAGAATGCTACAAATAATACAAGCAATCTCTCACAACAACTAAGCAGAGTGAGAGGAAAGAAAGGGAAAAGAAGCATATAGATCTTACTTTTCGATCTATGTACTATCATGATTATATTCATGGAAGGATTTGTGAATGCTAGTGGTGTTAGTTGCGATCCAGATTGGATAAGGAATCGGCAAGTTAACATTCCATGGTGAAACTGTGGGAGAGTTCGTGATAGATTCTTGATTCATATAATTATGAACTATGATAAAGTTGTGTAAAAATTAAGCTTTGTATCACTCGCACTAAATACAATGGATTTAATAACATTATTATAGGGTCAAATTTATTAAATCCATTAAATTATTTAATTGATTTAATGTGAAGTGGAGTGGATAATGCAATGTGAATTGTGAAGGATTCGGCCCAAATCAGGCTATGGAAAGGTCATTTGGTCAAGAGCAATTATCAAGCCGAAGGTTTAATTTTGCACCAAGGATACATACTCACCTCACGTCTATAAATAGAAGAAACGAAGACAGAAAAAAAATTCATAAAACTAACAATTGACACTACTTGTCTAGTTTCATCTTTTTTGTTGGTAACCATAGATACAAACTCTCTTTTCATGCGCTAGGATAACTATAAAAGTAAAAATAGGTTAGTTGGGAAGTTTTCAAGAAATTTTCATTGAAATAACGTAGATTTCATCTAATCAAACTTTTTTGTTTGAACTTTGTTTGAAGAATTGTCAATGGCATTATTGATTATTGTTTACATAAGTAAAAGTACATTTATTGAATTTAAAGTTTAAACACAAAAGTGTCTGCAAACTCAAAAGGACTATCATGAAAAATAGAATAAGTGAACACCTTGATTGGTAAATTAGTAAAATTCGGTTAGGGAGTGTGTGATGAGTGAGAGCACTCATTGGAATAATATGATGACATCAAAACTTAGCATTGAAGATTAGTGCAATCATGAAATCCGTATTATAGCCTACTCCATTTTTTTATTGAGAAACATATCTTTATGCTTATGGGAAAATTTATTGGATTCATGGATTGGTGAAATTTATGAATCAAATGTATTGGTAAATTCTTGGATTGTATAAAATGGATTGGTGGATGGGATCATTGATCCAACTGGCACTTTGAATACCAAAACATAATTTTCAATGATATTCTTTGTAAAAAAAAAAAAATTTAAAGTATCAGATTGCAAATATAAAAAGTATATGTATTGAACTGTAATTTGCCAATAATTATCCATGAATTCACCAATTCAATTAATTTGGATCAAGTGAATTAAATTTAAATGGACTGGGTTTATTGGATATTTAGGTAGATGGATTGAATTGAATTGAATTGAATCAATGGATTGTATACAAAATTGTCACCTCTATTACTGAGTGTTGACATACCATGTATGTTCAAGAAGATCCTAACATACTTCATGAACAAAACCACATCCCCTTAGTACGTGTTCTAAACACATCTCGAATCTCCGTCAGCTAGCAGAAACGCTATTTTGGTTTCATTAACGATTATCTGAATAAAATTAACACAAAAATAAGATTAAGCTTCTTGTCCCCAAAATTAATTAAGGTCAACTATAATAGTTGATGGTGATGTTTTAACTTAAAATGTCTTGCTAAATATAAAATACTACCCCATACATGTCTTATTAATTTGTTTGAAGATTCCCTAAACCTGACTTGGCCTTTCTTTTTCTCTAGTCTCAGGAGCGGGCTTTGAAGACAACCTTTTCTTCTAGTGCTCTTAAAAGAAAACCTTAAAAGTCGACCGTTAATAAAAAACAGAAAAAGGTGATAGAAATGGGTCAGAAATCGAAACCGTGGGTTGAATATTCACAAATTCTCAATCTAGGAAGAGAAGAGAATAAATAAAAAGAATCAACGAATCCAAGCCTGTATAGTGAAAAATGTGGGACACATTAGTTAGGTTTCTCCAATTATTTCTGGATTTTGAAGTAGTCTTTTTTTTTTATCTCGATTTTGAGTGGGGATTGATCTAAAGATTGAAATTATTATTTTTCTCCCTTTTAATCTATTTGAATTTCTCTCCTGCGAGTGTGCGGGCTATTTTGGCTATACCACTATTCATTTTAAGATGAATTTCTCAAAACTTATAGAATTCATTTATATCAAATAGTAACAATCCTGAAAATTAAACATCCTAGAAATTAAACGACCCCTTTGAAAAATAATAACCACTAATTTCAAGATGAATTTCTCAAAACTTATGAAATTCATTTATATCAAACAGTAACGACTTCTTTGAAAAATAATAACCACTAATTCTGATTCGGTTGGTAATAGTATTCTCTGGCTTGATGTTTTCTCAACAAAATTAGATTAAGACGTAGGTAAGTATATGAAATACTTTGGATCAACTCATCAACATGATAATGGCTTCTAAATCATCAAGAATCCATTTATCACAATATCCACCGTAATTAGGAGAGAATCAAACACAATTCATTATAAATAGCATTCACATTAATTATATTTTTAAAAGCTAACCGATTGTTAATATAGAAAATCGAGAGAGCTTAAATACATAACATATAATAAAAAAAAACTTGATTACCATATCTCAAATTAATTTATCCAAATAACCCAAGTTATGGAAAGGAATTAAAAACAAGATTCCAATTTCTAATACCGCATGAATAATCCATTTATTCTAATAAATCAAATTCGTGGAAAAAAAATTCCAAAAAATGAATTTCAAACTATTCCTTCCCCTGCTTTTGATACATTCTGCCATTTTTGACATCTCTCACGCTTTTAAAGTACACATAGTTTTTCTTGCAACAACCTGAATTCGAATAACAAATATGAATATGCCCGACATTTTCCCTTTTCTTTTCCCCAATACATTCCATTGAAAATGAGAGCTCCTATTTATCAAAGGGCGAGAAGGGAGAAACTGCTTTATATAAAGAAAGCAGAGACCCGCACCAAACTTTCTCAATGAATTAGGCGCTTTCAGGACCATCGCAATGGCAATGTATCCTTTGGTATTTAAATGTGAAAATCAAAATAGCCTAAACACTAATGTCATATGGAAGTAGTAACATGTGGCCACTAGAATGAATTGAATGATAGTTGTTGTCTTGTTCATCGTTTGATAACTGATCATCTTGTTTATTATTAAGTTAGATTCGAATTGTGTTCAGAATATCAGATGGTTCACCTTGACAATTTTACAGTAAATATTAGACTTCTAACCATTTAGCGAATATGTGAATTCAATTATTTCAAAATAATTGGTTATAAATAGACATTCGAAAGATACGACTACCGCCTATGATGATAAAACATACCGATAATTAAGGGGTCGTTTAAATGGTGGGGGTAGGTGAGTTATTTAGGTCCAAATACCAAAATTACTTGTTTGGTAACACTTTACTAAGATGAGTTATATGAGCCATGAGTCATTCACAAGTAACTCAAAACGAGTAATTTAAAATAATTCCTACAACATGTTATGTGAAAATAAATGGTTTTATCCCTATGTTATTTTCAAACACCACATGTCAAATTACTACGAAAATAACATTGAAATACAAGCATAAAAAATTAATGAGTTATTTGTGACAAGAATTAGTTGCTTTCAATAACTCAAGTTGTTGGGAGATATTGAATTATGAATCATATACCACTTATTAACACCCCCCTCCCCTCAAACGAAAACTAACTTAGAAGGGTTGAAGAACTCGAGTTGCTGGGAGATATTGAATCACGAATCATATACCACTTATTAACACCCCCTTTCAAACGAAAACTAACTTAGAACGGTTGATGGTTGCACAGGAATCAAAGACCATGTCCTTACCAATGGAGGTTACATGTTTTCGAACGGAAGACCTCTCAATAACAAAAGACTCTAATACCATGTCAAGCACCAATTACTTCTAATAACTCGAGTTGTTGAGAAATATTCAATTATTACTCATATACCACTTTATTAACAGTTTCACTCTACAAATACTAACATTAAGTCATTAACCATCCCCAACTTCTTCATATACACAATACAAAACACCTTTTATATTTTGAACAAACCTAGTTGTCAGTTGTCACCTCGACTTGGATGGGAGTTTTAACTTTGAGCTTAACTTAAGGCTTGATTTGTCGAGCTTGGTAGGTTAAACATCACCTATCTACACAATTAGGTCCCTTGTCCATTTCTCCCTTTCTTTATTAGCCTACAAGCTCCCACTACACTATACACTACCCATTAATTCAAAACTCAAAAGCAAAACCGACACCCCCTCCAAAATATACACAAATTGCTTTCTCTCTCTAACCATTAACATTACGTACCCACCAAAACCTCTCTCCCTCTCCACCTCAAAAAGAAGAAAAATATACAGAGCCTTTCTTTCTTCTTTCTGGCCCACCCTTCTCTCTCTCTGGTTGTTTCTGTTCTGTTCTCCCCCCTCCCTTGTGTTTTTTTTCTGTCTTCTTACTCCAACATGACAACCATCTTCCCACCTCATCATCCTCCATCTTCCATTTCTCCCTCTTTCTTCTTTCCATTTCCACCACCATTGCTGAGCTAGACTAAGCCTTGGCTCTCACTACCCACCACCATTTCCTCAAGTCTCAAATCTTTCCCAGGGTATGAAAAAGTAATCTCCCATCTCTCCTTCTTCATTTCTCCATACCCTAAACCACCATGGCTAAGCTCGTGGTGGAAGTGGCCGATGCAAGCGATCTAATGCCCAAAGACGGACAAGGGTCAGCCAGTCCATTCGTGGAAGTGGAATTCGAGGGCCAAAAGCAGAGGACTTCGACAAAACACAAAGAACTCAACCCTCAATGGAACGAGAAGCTCGTTCTGGACTTGAACGACCCTAGAGATCTCCCTACTTCTACCATTCAAGTTGTGGTCTATAACGACGGGAGAGAGAAAGTACCTGGCGGCGGTGGTGGTGGGCAGCTGAAGAATTTCCTCGGCCGGGTCCGAATCTCTGGCTCCTCTGTCCTTTTCTCTGAGCCTGATTCCACTGTTCAGAGATACCCACTTGATAAACGTGGGCTGTTTTCCCACATCAAGGGAGAAATCGCCCTCAGGGTATATGCAGTGGTTGGTGGCGGCGGTGGTAGCAGCTTTACTCCGGCGCCGGAGATGCCGGGAGTTGAAGAAAGGGTTGAGCAGCCTGCTCCTCTCAGAGAGATCGACCCTAACAAGGGTGAAGAAGAAGAAGAATTTCACCACCACAATCACGACCATGACCATGAAGAGATGATGAAGAGCAAGAAGAAACACAAGGAGAAGGATAAAGTTCGTACCTTTCACTCTATACCCACTGGAGCAGCTGCCCACCATCGCCCTCCGCCGCAGCAGGCGCCGCCTGGTGCCGCGTTTCCACCGCCGTTTTCCGGTGGTGGGTTTGGAATGGGATTTGAAGCCCACCATCAGAAAACACCGGTTATCGAGACGAGAACGGATTATGCACGAGCTGCAACACCAGCACCCGGCACTTCTGTAATGCACCATATGCATATGCCGAAGCAGAATCCTGAATTCTTATTGGTCGAGACCAGCCCGCCATTGGCTGGGAGAATGAGATACAAAGGTGGCGACAAGACATCGAGCACTTACGACTTGGTTGAGCAGATGCATTTCCTCTACGTCAGTGTGGTGAAAGCTAGAGATCTCCCTGTAATGGATGTCTCTGGTAGCTTAGACCCTTATGTGGAAGTCAAGCTTGGTAACTACAAGGGGAAAACGAAGTATCTGGAGAAGAACCAGTACCCCGTCTGGAATCAAATCTTCGCCTTCTCGAAAGAAAGGCTGCAGTCGAATTTGCTTGAAGTCATGGTGAAAGATAAGGACTTTGCGAAGGATGATTTTGTGGGCAGGGTTTACTTCGATCTTACAGAGGTTCCACTTAGAGTGCCGCCAGATAGCCCACTGGCGCCGCAGTGGTATAGGCTGGAAGACAGGAAGGGATTCAAAGGCAGAGAGGGCGAACTCATGCTGGCGGTTTGGATGGGGACTCAAGCTGATGAAGCTTTCCCAGAAGCTTGGCATAGTGATGCTCACGACATTGGGCATACGAACCTGGCAAATACAAGGTCAAAAGTTTACTTCTCGCCAAAACTTTATTACCTTAGAGTACAAGTAATTGAAGCTCAAGATCTCGTACCACACGATAAAGGTCGATTGCCTGATGCTTATGTGAAGGTCGTGCTTGGCAATCAAGCTCGAGCCTCGAGGCCTTCTCAGATGAGGACTGTGAATCCCATTTGGAACGAAGAGCTTATGTATGTAGCATCAGAACCTTTCGAGGATTTCATTATAATTACGGTTGAGGATAGAGTTGGACCTGGGAGAGAGGAGATTCTCGGGAGGGCGATTGTATCATTAAGAGATGTACCTCAGAGACTCGAGACGACTAAAATGCCCGAGCCTCGATGGTTCAGTTTGATGAAACATTATTCTGATGATGAAGGGAAGGAAAGGAAGGAGAAGTTCAGCAGCAAGATTCTTCTAGGGTTGTGCTTGGAAGCTGGATACCATGTTCTTGATGAATCCACCCATTTCAGCAGCAATCTTCAGCCTTCGTCGAAGCATTTGAGGAAGTCAAGCATCGGGATACTTGAGCTTGGGATTCTCAGTGCTAAGAATCTACTCCCGATGAAGGGGAGAGAAGGTAGAACCACTGATTCCTACTGTGTGGCTAAGTACGGCAACAAATGGATTCGTACCAGAACGCTTCTCGACACTCTGCACCCAAAATGGAACGAGCAGTTCAGCTGGGAAGTCTACGATCCTTGCACTGTGATCACCATTGGAGTCTTCGACAACTGGCATACAAATGGACATAGCGACATCCGCGATCAGAGAATTGGGAAAGTGAGAATAAGGCTATCTACATTAGAAACTGATAAAATCTATACTCATTACTATCCATTGCTAGTTCTTCAACCAAACGGATTGAAAAAACACGGAGAGATACAGCTGGCATTGAGGTTTACCTGCACGGCTTGGGTGAACATGGTGGTCCAATATGGCAAGCCGTTACTCCCCAAGATGCATTACGCCCAGCCAATCCCTGTCCGCCACATTGACTGGCTGCGCCATCAAGCAATGCAGATTGTCGCAGGTCGGCTCGCCAGAGCCGAGCCACCTCTTCGTCGGGAAGTCGTCGAGTACATGCTCGACGTAGACTACCATATGTGGAGCTTGAGGAGAAGCAAAGCAAACTTCCACCGCATAATGTCGGTGCTCTCGGGTGTGACAGCAGTCTTCAAGTGGTTTAACGATATCTGCTTCTGGAGGAACCCGATTACAACTTGCCTCGTCCACATACTGTTCTTGATTCTGGTTTGCTACCCAGAGCTAGTTCTCCCAACAGTCTTCCTCTACCTGTTTGTGATTGGGTTGTGGAACTACCGGTTCAGGCCGAGGCACCCACCCCACATGGATATAAGGCTGTCGCAGGCAGATCATGTTCATCCTGATGAGCTAGACGAGGAGTTCGATTCATTCCCAACTTCTCGCCCGTCCGATATAGTGAGGATGAGGTATGACAGACTGAGAAGCGTTGCAGGGAGAGTGCAGACTGTGATTGGAGATTTAGCTAGTCAAGGGGAGAGAGCTCAAGCACTACTTAGCTGGCGTGATCCGAGGGCTACTGCCATTTTCATCATCTTCTCATTGATCTCGGCTGTGTTCATCTATGTTACGCCGTTTCAAATTGTGGCCATGCTGTTTGGGTTGTACATGCTCAGGCATCCTAAGTTTCGGAGTCGATTGCCTTCAGTTCCTGTCAACTTCTTCAAGAGGTTGCCGGCGAAATCAGATTTGTTGCTGTGATGAGATGAGTTTTGATATATTCTTGTCGGGTAAAAAGAGAGGTGAATAATGAAAGGGGAGGTAAAAGGGAAAGCATGTACCTATTCTTTGCCTCCATGGTTGTATGTTGTAGATTTGTATACTCTGAACTGGAGTTTCTCCCAATATTCTTCTTCATTTGCAAGAGCTTCGATTCCCCATTCTGTACTTCTGATGACGAGCATATATTGTATGTACTACACTGTTAACAGGCAATTTTCAGATTGGAATACCAATAAAAGCAAAAATTAACAAGCAGAAATATCGCAAGAAGAAGCATAGTGATTTGCTGAGTTGATAGCACAAAAATTTCTCCATGGCAAAATAGTATCGTAACATACAAGTGACATAAAGGCAAAAATACACTCTCTACTTAGATAATTTAACTCTAAATCCGAGATGTACGAGGAGAGCTAGCAATGTGAATAAGCTGAGAATCAATCCTCCTAGGAAAACTCTATCTACAAAGCCCAATTCACCTGGGGCTTCTTCTCTACTATTTTCTTGCTTTAGGCTGTCACCTGAAGCAGTTCTACTATCATCCAACTTTCTGGTAGGATAAGTTTTTCGCCTCCTTGACAAAAAATTTCCTATCAGACTTGTATTGTCTTGAGCATCTAGCAACTGTTGATTATGCGAAGCAGTGTCAGTTCCAGCACTGTTCTGTTGTTCTCCACAACCCTCAGGGCCACAAGAACAAGGTGCAGCTGCCTTGTCTCCTGAACATAAGCAGCTTTCGTCTTGATCAACACAGGGGGAACAGTTGACTTCGCTACTCAACCTTTCCTTGGCGGAAGTTCTCTTGTCAGCTTGAGTGAGTGTCTCGATTACTTCCCCGAAAACTGACCATCTGCCAACTGATGTTATCTTAACCATTGCCGAGGATCCAAGCATGGTTTGTGGAGCAACTATGAGCACTTGGACATATGACTTTGTGTGGCCAACCTAGCAAAAGTAAATGAAGGAAGGAGTTAGGATAGACACAATGAGAATAAGGCTATACAGTGTCAAGCTGACAGAGAAGATAAAAGGTGGTGTGAGATCTAAAATTCAGAAGTAAGAATTCCTAATAGGCCTACCAAGTGAACTCTATCAGTTGCGATTTCTGTTATCCAGACTCTTTCAATTCTGCCCTCCATTCCATTGTAAGGAGTGAAAGCTTCGAAAACAGCAGTTAATTCACGGCTCCGCTTCTTCACTATGTTACTCTGAACCTTCTTCATTCTGGCAGCAGGAGTTCCTATTTCACATAGGGTAAATCTTAATACTTGTAAATTCGACAATTCTAAACAGTTCCTCACTTCTGTAGGAGTAATAAGCTTTATTCTGAAATATATCTGATTCTATATATCTGTACAACACATCTTCAGTTATGTACAAGACTTAGTAGTCTAAGAACTTCTCCATAGAACACCAGATGTTAAGACTTCTGCCCCTAAGACGCAAAACAATTCCCATGTTGATGCACGCAAATGCAAGGACAGCTGATTTTTTCAAACTTGAAATTGAACATTGATCCACTTTCAAATAAACTATATTGCACCTGGTCGAGGATAGAATTGCGAAATGTGAACTTGAGGTAACTTGTAATCCTCAATGAGGCTTACAGTTTGAGCAAAATCTTCATCTGTTTCACCTGAAATATCCAGAAGTACATATCTCAATTGCAGGAACGAATGATAGTCAAGCAGAAAATAATTGGTACAGAGTAGAGGCATTAATTGTCCAAAAAATGGTAAAATTATCCACAGTTCACTTCTCGCAAGTCCAATATTGATCCTTTTCTAAGCAATATCACCAGTTCTAGACAAGCTCGAACTCTGATATAGTACCAAAAATTAAAAAACCAGAATAAGATTAAAATGCTTTTATCTCTTCCAATATCTTACAAAATAAAAGTTCTTCTTCTTTCTTGCTAGGGCTTCATTATTGCTAACTATTCCGCATATCAGCAGGTGGCCCAACATAGCTACTGCTAGTAATATTTTCCATTCCCAAAAGCAACATTAACCAACAAGTACTCAACAGATAGCAAGCAATTAAAAGGGCGGTAAAGCTTAATCCATAATTAAAGGAAAATAAAATAGAAAAACTAACCAGGAAATCCACATATGATATCGGTAGCAATATGCATCTCAGGAACTAGCTCAGTCAATGTATCTACCACTGTCCTGAACTCACTAACAGTATACTCTCGGTTCATTGCCTGGGAAGAAACAAACCAAATAATAAGATTTCTTCCATGAAGCTGTCTTCACCAAACAGCACAGAAGTAATATCATTCATCACCGAGTAGGAAGGATGACTTACACTCAGCACGGCATCACTTCCAGACTGTACCGGTACATGAAGAAATGAGTAGACACATGGATGACGTAAAACTTCTGCTATCTCTTTTAAGTGCTCAAGAATAAAGGGAGGATTTGTCATTCCAATTCGCAGCATAGTGCTCGCATCAGGAGGAAGTTCAGCAACAATGCCATTCAACAAAGTAGGAAGATTAACCCCAATGTCACGACCTACAAGATTACATGAAGTAACATTTCATTAGAAGGCAGTCATCCAGACAAGGAACAGAAATACAATCCCCATTCGAACACAAAAGATGGAGGGAATGCAAAAAAGTACCATATGCTCCAGTGTCTTCACTGCTCAACCAGATTTCCTTAACTCCCTCAGCTATAACTGTTTTAACACGTCCTACCTGCAGAGTTGAATTTCTGTAAGAGAAGAATCAAACACAAAAGAAAACAAGCTACTGATTCCATTTCTGGACTCACCAAACTATCAATGGTATAGCTACCCAAATGACCACGGGCATGCTTTGTCTTGCAATAAGTGCAGGCACCCAAACAGCCAACATTAATTGGAAGAATCTCGACAAACTTGTTCTTCCTGACCTGTAGGCAGTTCAAGGTAAAAAACAGTCAAGAAACGAGAGAATTCAGAACATGTTGTGAATTACACTAACGATACTCTTGCTCAGGAGAGACAAAAGGTTACAGAAGAAAAGGGAAAGTAAGAAAAGAGAAGCAATAAATCATGTAGAATTATTAGCCGAATATGAACTTTGAACTTTCTACCTTTGGGAGGTCAAGTGCTGGCAATGTCTTCCGAGTTAGAAGCCGAACCTCATGCCCCTTTAGGGTCTCCTCGACAACTTCAACCACACGATCTATCTGCTGGACTCCAACTATACTGACTCCATCTAGCTCTTTCAGATTCCGACTTCCCTGGGGTACACAGCCAGCTACAACTAAAGGTTTTTGTGCACTTTTACCCTTTGTGATAAGGGTGTCCATGGCAGACTGACTTGGGTTTTTTACTGTGCATCTGCATAAAGAAACAATCATCAATGGTACCTAACTACGTACCACAAAGAACCTTATGCAAGAGATTATAACATTTTACATCCCAAACGGGTCTTTCATCATAGTAAACCTCTGTTCAAACTTTCAGCACTTTCACTCTCCTGCATGGCAAAAAACTCAAGCCAACCCCAACAGAGTGGTGGGTCATCGAACTTCCTCCCACTCATTAACACTCTATTGCTGTTTCTCGCTACATATTCCACCACACAGGGAAGGTAGGTTCATGGAAATGCAAAGGAACAAGGGTTGAGACTAGAAAGTAGGATATGAATTACCCTTTTATGAGCATAATGTCAGGGCGTATAGGTTCAACATAGCAGTAGAACAAATATATGCAACTGGCTACCTATAATGGATCTATAGGAAATCTATCTCGAAGAAAGAACTTAAAGACATATTCGTGGACAAATTCTTTTAACCCTAACAAGCAACAAATGAGCTTGGCTTCATGTAGCAGGTGCAAATAAAACGACACTGCACTATGGAAGACAGTAGCACATTCTTAACAAGTAGTTCTATAAAATAGTCTTAAAAAGAAAAATGCAACAAAGCGAATGATAAAGGTAATGGTACGAACGTGTTGATCAGCCATAGATCTGCATTGTCGGGATCATCACTAAGACCATAGCCGAACGATGAAAGCTGACCAGCCATATATTCACTGTCACTCTGCAACAATTAGAAGCTTTTCATTTAGTCTGGTCCAAGAAAAAAAAGTTCTTATATATAAATGTCAACAGAATACGTTTCACATAACTTTCCTTCCAGTTTCACAACTACTGCAAAGCAGATTCACTTTCCAGTTTCAAATGTCACATCTCCACTTCTTATTTTGTCCGAGTTTCGAGTTTCCGCAACCATACCACAGATCCTAAATCCTTAATAGTAGTGCAGTCTGCTTCAGATGCAACCCAATTAAGATACCAGGGTGACCTCTTAATGAACTAAACTATACAAGTAATTCTCGGAAAGCAACACATATGCTCACAGCAACTACAGTTTCGCTAGTGCAAGGTATCTCCCACCATCTCATTTTCGTACTCCAGAGCAGTATACTTCTTCGTCTAAGCTCGGAAACCCGAGGAAACAAGTCCAATAACCTTTTGGGTTCCACTCATTCTTTGCTCTCTTCATCTCCTCCTTTTCTAGCTTATACTCTCAATAAACCATGATGATTTCGTGTCATGTTTCTCATCTAGATAAACCATCCCACCTACTTAGATATTACCAGCCAAGCCAGCTGACGAGATTCTGCATTTCCTATACAAAGTCCTGGTTGCTACTTCTTCTATCCGAACTCTAGAGTCAGTAATCAGAATTCGGAAGGGCAAAGTTCTATAGAGCTAACATGCAGCAGCCGAGTGTGAACTGAAACATTTGAGCCCCCAGGCATAGTAATCTGATCATAAGAAGTTAAACTGATTGATGAATTCAAACGAAAAGAGAGCAGAATAACTTGCCTGATTGTGTGAGCATCCGAAAGTCTTGATATATATCGTCTGAATCAGAGGAACAAGCTCAGAAGTAAGGAACCAATACGTCATACATAGACTAGACGAAAAGCAGAAGAAAGAAGAGAAGACGAAACCTGAGTTCCAGGGACTGTGGAGATGAGAGACAAATCCGAGAGCAAGCTACCATTCAGCGTTGCTCCATTCTTAACATTCTTCTTCGGCTTCACTGCGACCGTGTTGAGTGGCAATCGGAATCCAGGCGGAGCCCCGCCTCCGCCGCTCCCGATCAACAAATCTTCTATGTCCTCCATTGTCCCGTCGCTCTTTTCGCACCAAAATTAAGATTCGATCCGCCACGAGACTGGAGAAGGGTTTATTGGAGAAGCAGAGCTCCCAACTCTTACGATGGCGGAGCAGAAACAAATACAGCTTCATCTTTACGTCGGCCCATTTAAGCTTGCAGATCCAAGCCCATTATTAAAAAAATTCATAGTTGAACGACGCCGTTTTAGATGAAGCTGAACAATCAAAACTTCAACGAACCAGAAATTCTCAAATCCCTAACCGGCAAAATCCTGATCGGCTTTCTTCCACAACCTTCGTCGGAGCTCTTCGAATTTCCCACATTCAAAGCCACCGACGGCAGTCGTGCCTGCGTCGCTATCGTATTCTCCCCACCGCTTCCGGGGATTCTGCTGAGGTCGACGTAGAAAGCTACTCCTTCTCTTTCCAGGTTCGCTTCCTTCCCGCCCTCTACCTTTCCTTTTCCCTTCAGATAGTCTCGACTGTGAAATGTCAAGAAGAACTACTGCCGCCATAGTGGATACAGATTGATGAGTTTTCTTATATGGTTTTCGTTTATAGCTATAAGGAATCTTTCAAAGTAACAATTTTTATTCCGGGAGAAGTTAGATATTGTCTGTGGAATTGTGGATAGGTTTAGGTTTATGGACCGACCGCCGGCGCATGATTACGCTGCTGCAGCAATGGCGTATGCCCAACAACAGCAGCAGCAGCAACAACAACAACAACAGCCGCCATTTGGGTTTCACCCGCAGCATCAAGGCCAGCAGTTTCCTCCACCGCCGGCATTCATTCCGCCGCCTCATCCTTCAATGCAACAACAATTCCCGTACCCTCACCACTTACAGCAGCAGCAGCAACCTCAGCTCCACCCTCACCCTCACGCGCCACCACACCCTCACCTTCTCCACCACCAGCAGCCTCTCCCTGGTTTCTCCTCTCACTTGCCTCCCCCGATCCTTCCATCTCCCTTCCACGGTGGTGGTGGTCCTTATGATTCAGCTCCACCGCCGCCAGCTCCTCCTCCATCTGATCCCGAGCTTCAGAAACGGATTGACAAGCTAGTCGAGTACTCAGCGAAGAATGGGCCAGAATTCGAGGCGATGATTCGTGACAAGCAGCAGGATAATCCGGCTTATAGCTTTCTGTTTGGTGGCGAGGGACATAACTACTATCGGTTTAAGCTTTGGGTGTCTACTCGACCTCCGCCGGCTGGCCCTTACAATGCTCCTTTCCCGCCTTCATCTTCTGTTCCATTGATGCATCCTCCTCCTCAGATAATGCAGCAACCGGGGTTCCCGCCATTCTATGATCCGCATCAGCAGCACCACCAGTCGCCTCAGCCGCCATTTGGGGCACATGTGGGGGGAGGTGATTTTGATCAGTTTGCCAAGTCGTTTAAAGGTCTTTCTGGTCCACTTCCGCCTGATGTTGCTGTGGAGTTGACTAATGTGATGAATAGTTTGAATGGCACCAAAGATTCGATTAAAGGGGCAAAGACTTGGTTCATGCAGAGGTCTCCTTTTGCACCTGGTTTGGCTGAGGGTATGAGAGATAGGGTTTTCTCTGTGGATGATTCCGAGAGGCAGCTGCATGTCATATACCTTGCTAATGACATACTTTTTGACAGGTAAAAATTTCTAATGCTACTGTTGTTTCCTTTTCTTTTATTTGGAGTACCTCAGCAAAAGTTAGGTTCCCTTAGATATTTCAAATTCTGATTATGGAGCCGTGGAACTTCAGAATTCTATCAAATATTTAAAGTGACTAGGTTTTCTTCTCTGAAAAAGAAAGGCCAGAATTCTACATTAGAACAGCACATATCTTGTTTGTGATTGCTTTTCCTTTGGTTCTTTAATGATGATCGTTTTTCCTTGACCTCTTTGTGATCTGTACCCTACAGTTTGCAGAGAAGGGCTAATCCTCATGAGCTTGATAATGAGGCCCTTGCATTCAAGCCAGTCCTGGGTTCAATGCTTGCAAGAATTTACCAAAACCCCGCGAATAAGGAAGAGAATCAGTCACGCTTACAGAAAATCCTGCAGTTCTGGGGCTCCAAGGAGGTTTATGATCACGATACCATTCGTGCACTGGAGGCTGAAATGGTCAGCGGGGCACCAACTAGCTCGATCTTAGGACCTGCAAGGGACTTGTCCGATTCGATGACTGCTGCAGGTATAATATACTGCTCCTTAAGATAGTTTCTGCAACACCCAAAATCCGATGACCATGGACATCACACGCTCAAGCTCATTTTCTTTTGCAGGATTCCCACAGCAGCCAACGAACCACCACAGTGCTTCACATTGGCAGCTAGATAAGCAACATGAGCGGGAGCATGCTGATAAACAAGTCCCACCCTCTGCCTTGCCGCCACTTGCTGCCCAGCAATTCCTTGCAAACTCTGTCCCTGCTGGTGGTTTTGCTGGTACTGTGCCCATAATCCCTGCCGCTCAACCACCACTGCTACCAACTCCTCCTCCGGCCCTCGCCGAGAAATTACCACCATACCCTTTATTCCCACCAGGACTCATCCCCGGGATGGTCCGAAAAATGCAGATCGGAAGTGGCGTCCCATACTCTCCTCTGAGCCCTCTCGACATCCCGACCATGATCCCGCCATCCGCAGTTTCCCCATCTGAGGTCCTAGAGCGAGTCTCCAAATTTTTCAAAGAGATCGGAGAGGTCAACCCGTCGGAAGGGCCGATGAAGTCATCCGACGATGATGATTACGACGACTACGAGAGGGACCGGTCTCCTGTACGTAAAGGCGGAGCATGTATCCCCCCGCCTCCTAACCTGCAGGTTGTCGACCCCGAGACGGGGACTTATCCTGATGGAAGTGTGGAGAGAAAACCGGGAGCACTGGGATCTGGAAGGCTTGGATTGGGGGCAACCGCTGACCCTAATGAGGTGAGCCAGTATGATGATGTATACTCGTCGTACAGGAAACAGAGAAGCAGTAATTATCATACTTCCATGAGTGCAAGAGCAGCTGTCTCTGTCAAGAGAGCGACGTAATTTTTCTCCGTTTGCGGGTTAGTATCTGTTTGTGTACTCCTTTCTGATTAGGGGATGGATGTTTGTGTTTTACTGCAAGGAATGGGGATTCACTGTAATCAGATTACTCAGATAGGGAGTGGAGTTCTCCTGGATTTTGTGCAGTTCCAGTAGTATCTTTGCCTGATATTTACAGGAGCACTGTACAGCTTGAGTTTTGAGTTCTTAGGATGGATGTTATACATATAGTCCAGAAAGTAATGGTCACAGTATTAGCAGGAAAAAGAAGATCTCTGGCCGCATCACACAGGCTTTTGCATAAAACAAACGAGGCGCACTGATTAAGCGATCCACGGCATTTCAATGGAGCTCACGAATCTGCCTCCATGCATGAAGCAACCCATACGCCCTCGACATATTAAACATGTCAGGGCCATAAACCCCAGTTTCGTTGACATCGTATCCCAGGACGGCGTACCCTAGACGGTCTGGTCGTTCGACGTACGCATCAAAAGAAAGCCGCTTGTCTTCCAACGCGAGGTGGCACCAAAACAGCGCGTCCCTGAAGGGCCTCCAGTTGTCCTCGAAATGCCAGCTGTAGACCTCGCCGGAGTTCATGGCGCGGGCCCCGAGGTCGTCGTCTGCGGATGCACAGTGGATAATTATCAGTGCCTTCTCGCTGCTGATCGTGTTTGTGATGTTAATGATTCGCGCGTCGACGCTGATTAGCGCTCGCGCCATGATCACTGTTGCAGTAGTGATCGCTACGGTGATCACATGCTGCTGCTGCTTCTTCTTCCTTCTGATCATAGTGACCCTTTTTATTTTATTTTCCTGATTTTGATGGTAGGTAATAGTGATGACGTTGATCGATAACAGTACGTAAGAATTGCTCACAAACTCATTTTATACATACATGTGTAAAGTGTACTGATCGAAGAGTGTCGCCGCTCCGTCGTGCTGCTCTTGAATTGGCGTACGGCTCTCGATCTGCTGTCTTGATCATTTGTGGTGTTATGCATTGTGGCTGGAGGTTACTCGGCCGGTAGATTTGATGCATGGACTTTGCCGTTTTTTATATACTTAAATTGTATAAATTTAGGAAACAATGTCTCGAGTACGATATCTCCTAGAAAATTAGATGATATCTTTGATAACATTCCAGGTGACAAATAGATCTGATTCATGGATTCGTAGATTGAATTATATATAGATTCATAAATTTATGGACCGGTTCATAAATTCATAAATCAAGTGGCATCTAACTTTTGGATATCAATAGGTTGTTCTATAAAAATTCAGGTACCAATTTGTAATTGACTTACCTGCGGAGATCCTATTGTTTAGGTCATTACCAAGTTAATTAAGTACGAACCAAGTAGCATCGATAAATTATCCATATTGTTAGGATTATATTGTCTTTTTTTTTTTATTATATTGTCAAAAAGGCTAATAACATCTATAAATTATCAATATTATTAAGATTAAACTCACATATATGCAATTGCAAGTGAATTGCATTGATGTAGGTGCAATGAAATAAAGCTGAATTAGATTGCATAAATTTTTAGATAAAAATAAAAACATCATATGCAATTGGTTTTGTAGTTGTATTGATGTGGATGCTCTAAGGAGATGTCAAGTTTTGAGCTCCACAAGCTATCTAATTCAACAGTTTTCAGTTAACCAAATAAACCGTTAAGTAAGTGATTTGACAAGATCAAACCAAAAATAACAAAACCAAAGGGTGCGCGCGTTTGGATATAATGATTTGCATTAGGTATTTGTGATTTGGGTTTCCAAATATCAATTTGTGTTTGGATATTAATTACATTTGGTATTTGGATTTGTTTCGAATTCATGAGGTGATTTCCAAATACATGTCTAGTGTATTACTTGTCAAACTTCAAATACATTTCAACAACCAGTGATTCGAAATACCTCACTACAAAAAAGAGGAGGTTTGGGGACATCAAAAATCGTCCCCGGAAATAGACAAAATCGTCCCTATAGTTTTTGGGGACGACATAGTCGTCCCTAATGTTTGGTCACCTATACTCTTGTCCTCTATTTTTATGGGGACGACAAAAATCTAGGTCGTCCCTAATACTAGGGACGACAGTCGTCTCCCATACTTATGAGTTGTAGTCTAGTTTCTTTTTCATGAGGAACAATGTGTCGTCCCTATAACCAAAAACTTCGGTAACACTAAGTCGTCCCCTAAATATTAGTACGAAGGACAAAATATTGTCCCTTAAAATCAAATTCGTCCCCTATAAACATTAGTACGAAGGACAAAATATTGTCTCTTAAAATCAAATTCAAGATAGTACCGCGACTAGTTGGAGACGCTATATTGACCCCTTTTATACTATATCTTTGGATAACAAATTGTCATCCATGTAGCTTATAGGAACCAACATCACTCGCTTAACAAGTTTTCTACTAATTATATGTCTTACATGTTTATTTTGGGGCAATACATAATACTTCAGATAAAAGGGATCATTCAGAAAAAAATATAAAAACTAAAATGAAAGATAACTTCTTGCTACCAACAAAAACAATGTTTCCTCTGATGTTCAACCTCCTTGTTATGGACAAACATGCTCGGCTTGCTTTTGTACTCTTAATCCTATGACAATTTTGTTTCTTCAGTTTCCAATCTTCCAATTACTTCATTGTCCCACTACGCAAATTGCTGAAGTAATAAATAGTCCTTCTGCCATGGGAAACGAAGTGAAAAAATTCAAATAGCATGTGAACATATTAAGGCAATGTAATCATCTGCTTAGGGTCTCAACAGTCAACACTATAATATGAAAGGGTTTGGGCAACTTGTTAAACCAAACATAAGGAGTGAGAACTCAAAATAATGACCAAACTATAATACTAAAAACACTTACATTGGCTCCCTGCTTCGCTTTCAAATTCATCCACCCATCAAATTGTCGTAATCTAAGTAGAATCAAAGATTAGTCAAGAGTCACTTTATGGCCAATCAAAAACCACATCTTCGTGTGAAGCAAGAATAAGAGTGAGGATAAAAGCATTCAAAAAAAGAAATGGCTAGATTCAACTATTTTGAAGATCTTAATACTAGAACATGAACCACTTTGATATCTTTAACTTCCTCAGGCCATAGATCAATCCAAGTAGGACATCATACTCCAAGTTAAAGTATGTGTCCATTTGATTTTTCCTTATATGCATGTTACTTGAACAATTTCCTCTCTAGTAATTCATTGCACGAGAGACAAAGGCAATGACCTGCAGTAGGAAGAAGAACATGTTCTTCTCCATACATAATATATTTTTTATAAAGATAATATAAGTTGATTATTATTGTTAGATGCTACTGAAATTATTAGAATTTCAAACTTTCATATTCAAATTAATGATATTACCTCCAAAATTATCCGTACAGATTGAAACTCCTGTAGCTAACTCTGCCAAGAGCAATGTGTTGCATGGATTCATGTATCATCTAATCCTATAAAACACGAAACTTTAAGAGAGAAAAAGGTGAAGAAACAAACTTTCATCTCCTCCACTACAACACTATAACACCAAAATAGGGATAAGATGTAAAGGAGTATAACCCTTCCCCGGGTACAAAAATCAAACAGACGATTACATCCAAACAAAACCTATACCCCACGAAGAATCACAAAATTGAGCCCCTTTTATAATTCAACATTCAAGACAAAGAACCAAAATCGAAAACTACCTATTGTAAATCACAAGAGAACAGAGTTTTATCTCTAAAGAGAAACAAATCAATTGTTCTTACCTTGTAATCGATAGCAACAATTATTTTTCACCATATAGAGAAGACTCGATTTGCTTTCTCTGCCCTGTCTGCCGACGGCCGCTACTATTTGCTCCTTAGGAGACAACGCTGAAGAGAAATAAAATATTAAACCCTAGTTATACCCCTTCGCTCATTCTATTTATTTAATTGCTAAATCAAATTCCAAAAAATTGGAAATATATTTTAAATCTAAAATGTAAAAAATTAGGCCGCATATCTCATTGAGCGGCAAATTAATCTCGCCTTGGGCGCGGGGACGGCAAACAAAAAAAGCCCACTAGTATAATTATGATCTCTCTGCATATCCGGGGATGATTTTTAGAACTTGTCCTCTATGTAACTTTACATTTCATTTCCGGAGACAAACTAAGTAAGGTGTCCCTTATTTTTGTCCCTAAAGCTCTTTAATTTTGTAGTGCCTATTAACAAAAGATTGGACTTATTTGTAAAATATTAAAAGTTTAGGTACTATAGCGTGAGACAAAACATTTAAAGGCACAAAAATGTAATTTTGTCATCAAAATTTCAGGACATTTTTGCAACATTTTAAAAGTTTAAGGTACTAAATTGTAATATAAATAAATTTGGATACCAAACTGTAATTTATCAAGATTTGTAGTAAGTGATAAGAAAACTCAAAATTAAAATAAGCAAACATAAAATTAAAAAATACAAACAAATTACAAATGAGTATCCAAACAACGAATTTGAATTACATGTATTTCAATGGAGCTGAATTTGCTTCCATGCATGAAGCCACACATACGTCCTCGACATGTCGTTCATGTCAGGGCCAAACACCC
Source organism: Linum trigynum (assembly GCA_964030455.1). Taxonomy (NCBI): domain Eukaryota; kingdom Viridiplantae; phylum Streptophyta; class Magnoliopsida; order Malpighiales; family Linaceae; genus Linum; species Linum trigynum. The sequence continues at coordinate 34,991,088 of OZ034814.1, read as the reverse complement.
CAGTTTCGTTGACATCGTATCCCAGGACAGCGTACCCACCACGGCCTGCTCGCTCAACGTACGCCTGAAAAGAGACACGCTCGTCTTCCAACGCGAGGTTGCACCAGAAAAGCGCGTTCCTCAGGACCTGCCAGTTGTCCTCGAAATGCCAGCTGTAGACCTCGCCGGCGTTCACGGCGCGGGCCCCGAGGTCGTCGTCTGCGGATGCGCAGTGGATTATCAGTGCCTTCATGCTGCCGACCCTGTTGGTGATGTTGACGATCCGCGCATCGCTGACCAGTGGCGGACCCAGAAAATTTTCATAGGGGTGTCCTCTTTTAAAAAATAAATTAAATAAAAATAAAAATAATTAATAAAAATAAAATTGTAAATATGAAAAATACGAGTATTACTCGTATAGGTTAAAAAAGTCCATGATATGTTTTTATATTCGGAAATAATTGTAGAATACACTTGGTGTCTATAGTGTTAAAAAAATTGTCTCTATATACACTACTAGACAATCATTCACGAACTTATCGCATATTCGATTTGTAAACTTGTTCTTGATGTAACCCAAAGCTGAAAGACTCTTTCAACACTTGTCATACAATCATAAAATCAATACAAATTAAGGGTAGTTTGAAATTAGTTTAATTGTTAGATTTTTAAAATAATTAGAGATAGGGAATGCCATTTTACTCACATTGTTCAAAATCGAACAACAAATGAGTTTAGCTCAACGGAAATTAAGTTTATTAATAATAATAGTGTTCTAGATTTGAACTATCCAACCTATCACTTATATTCCTATACACAAATGACAGAAAGATAATCATTTTTTCAAATTTAAGGGGTGTCTCTCACTATCAATTATATTTTTTTTGTTCATACGTAAATTACTACCGGGGTTGGATAATCGTTTTCCCAAAATTTAGGGGTGTCCGGGGACACCCCTAAACCTCCCTGGGTCCGCCCCTGTCGCTGACTAACGGCCGCCGCGCAGCCATGATAACGATTGTTGCAATGATCGTTATGGTGGTGATCACCGGCTGCTGTTGCTTGCTCTGTGGCATTATGGATGGTTAGCCCTTTTCTTTCCCTCTGTTAATTGCGACGGCAATCTGGCCACAACTGGTTTTATACGTAACGTGGCCATTAATGAGTAATGTACAAATTAAAGGTGGGGTCTTTGACATGACAGTGCCATCCGGCTCTCGGCTATATATCTTCATTTGTGGTATTATGCACTGTGGCTCGAGGTTACTCGGCCGGTAGATTCCCAAATGAGATGGATATACTAGATAAATGAATTTGATTTTAGGAAACAATTTCTAGATGGGAGAAATTTGGGCATAGGTTGGATTTATGGATAAGAGTTAGTGGTGGATTATTGGATCCAAGCGATATCTAACTTTTCGATCATTCTGAAAGTTTCGAAAAGTTTGGTTACTTATAAAGTGTGGTTCTATATGCAATTTTTTTTTGGTTAGTAGTCAAACTTTAGGTTTGTGATATATGTACTAATCTATAATTTTACAACAATTTATCAATCGTTCAATCTATCTGGTTTGATTTTAACGGATTTAGATATTAATGAATTTGATTATTTGGATTTTTTTAAGGGAGTGGATTAGTTAGATTTTTTTTTTTTAAAGAATTGGAATGAGTTGGATTCAAACTGTCACCACTAGATATGGATATCAATGAGGTGGGTTTGTGATGACACATTGACATGTCTTGAGAAATGTCACTATTTGTATTTACTATCTCACATTGAAATGTCTTGAGAAATGTCACTATTTGTATTTACTATGACACATTGACATGCCATTAGAAATGTCACTATTGGGATCAACTGTGACATATTGGAATCTTGTATCACCTTTGATGATTAGGAATGTCTCGAGAAATGTCACTATTTCTATCAATCGTGACATATTAACATGTCCTTAAAAATGTCACTATTGAGATGAGCTATAACATATGGAAATGTCGCGGTAAATGTTACCATTGGTGTCAACCATGACACTTTGGAATGTCCTGAGAAATGTCACAATATGTATTTACTATGACACTTTGATATGTCCTTAGAAATGTCACTATTGGGATCTACTGTGACAATTATGAATGTCTCAAGAAATGTCACTATTTGTATCAATCGTGACATATTAACATGTCCTTATAAATGTCACTATTGAGATGGGCTATGACATATTGAAATGTCACAAGACATGTCACTATTGGTATTAACTATAACAGTTTGATATGTCTCTAGAAATGTCACTATTTGCATCACTTACAACGCTTTAAAATGTCACAAAAGATGTTATTATGCTACGATTATAAGTGTCGCAATATGTAAAATAAACGTCACACAAAAGTGGTACTGACAATTGTAACAAATGTCACAAAAGAAGTTAGTGACACTGGATTATGTGACATTTATGTGTCATTTGTGTAAAACGTCAGTACAACACTATTGTGACATTTTTCTACCTTTTAATGACAATTTGACTAAATTTTAAATTGTCACTTCAGCTGTTTTTTTTTTGTAGTGCGATATGGTTCACTAACACGATGGGTGTTAGCTAGTCTACGGGCGAGAGAGAGCCAGTTTCACTATATCGAGGAGATTATAGATTACAGATTACGTGGGAGACTGATCGTTGTGGTCATCATGACGGAGCGCGAGGTTTTCTGAACCGACGATAGATGAGCAGGGAGACTAATCGTCGCGACATATAATTGAAGAATATAACCAGATCGATCTATTTTAATAATTAACTGACATATAATAGTAATTAACTATCAAAATACTCTTATAATTAATGTTAGCAGGGTGGTAACACACAGGAGTACATGTTAGCGCCTATCTAATCCTACTTCACTGCTTATTCTTAACATCTCCAGTATAACCATACCATCTTTATTAACCAAAACGGAACCAAAAAAAAAATGAGATGATACCACCACAAAAGACGGCAACTGAAATATCCAAAACCGACAGGAGAAAAAAAAAAGAAAAGAGAAGAGAAGTTTCTCTCCACGGTGGATTTTCAAGGGAGCTGAGCTCGGTTCCACGCACGAAGCAGCACATATCCCTTATACGTATTATACAACTCAAGGCCATACAGCCCAGTTTCATTGACATCGTATCTCATCACTGCGTCCCCAGCAGCACATTGTTGTTCAATGTATGCCAAAAAGGAAAGGCGGCCGTCTCCCAACGCCAGGTGGCACCAGAAAACCGCCGGCGGCCATTGACGGAAGTCGCCCTCGAACTCCCATCTGTAGACGTCGCCGGAGCTCACGGCGAGGGCCCCGAGGTCGCCGTCGACGTATTCACAGTGGACTATCAGCGCCTTCTTGCTGCCGATCTTGTTCTTGATGTTAATGATCCGCGCATCGCTGATCATCATTAAAGATCCCGCCATAAGAACAACCGTAATAATGATCATTATCGTCGTCATCACCAGCTGATGGTTCCTCCTGCTCATCGTCATCATATATTATGGTATGGGTAAACCCTTTTCCGCTCGTTTTCTTAATTAATGGTGTGATGATGTGGGATACAGTTGTGATAATATATAATTGGCCACAACTCCTTTTTATACGTGATCGATGAGTAATGTTAAATGTACAAAGATATTGGGGGTCTTTGATACGACAGTGTCCTCCGTCGCTCTGCTCTTGCGGTAGCGTACGGCTCTCTGCTTTTTTCATTTTTGTGGTATTATGCATTGCATTGTGGCTCGAGGTTACTCGGCCGGTGGATTCCAATTCCATGCATGGTCTTGGACGTTTTTTTTTTAATACTTAAATTGTTAAATTTAGAAAAAGAGACATCTCGAGTAGTATGATACTAGATAAAGGAATGTGATTTTAGGGGGGAAAAAAACAATTCTAGATCGGAGAAATATAAACATATCTTTAATATCTTTCTATTACGAATTGATCGGATTGATAAATTCATGAATTAAATAATAACACCAATTCTTTTTTTTTATTAATCCTGACCGTCACAACTATACATTCTTCACGAAGAATGATGGATGATTAATTATTATAATTGTTATTATTATTATTATTATTATTATTTTATATAGGGTATGGTGAGTGATTTTGCCGTGACAGTACTGGGAGATTTTATTATGATATATAATACGATGATATGATCCGGTTTTGTAGGTGAGGATTTTGTACCATGTCCGCTCCCTTATTGTAATTATTTGTAGTATTCTTCATTTAGGCAGATTTTGGCTTTATGGGTTACTATATAATAATAATAATAATTATTATTGTTATTATTATCAACATCATCATCTAGAATAATGGGACACAGTTAAGGAATTGAGCTTTTAGCTGATTAGGATTTACTAAAGGGTGGCAGTCAGCAGTTTTGAGATTTTCTGTGTATATTTGTACGTTCGTTTTATATTTAAGAGTAGAGAATTATATTGGGAAAAAAGAATTGAGTTCTCGGCTTGTTCGAGTCTAAAACGAACACCAATCTTCATGTTTCATATTTGAAGAAAATCACAAATATGTGAATCCAAACCAAAACACTCATGAAGCACACCCGAAAACAATTACAAAAAACACCACAATCGTTGAACACAGTGCAAACTGCAAATCCACTAGTCGAACACCTATATCACGTTTCATATTTGAAGCAGACCACAGATATGTCAAATCACACCACACCACTCATGAAGCACACCGGAAAACAAAAAGACCACACCACAAGCGTTGAACATAATGCAAATCATAAATCCACAAGTCCATCTCATAAATCTATTAAAGCATACCACAAAGTAGAGAAACCATGCACATTACAAATTCTGAACACAAACTACTGACCCGGCCAGACCATAAACCTACTGAAGCATACCATAAACCTCGCTTCGAAAGACTGTAACTCGAGAGAAACAGCGGCTGACGACGGTGCAAACGCGTGGGAGACTGATCTGATATGATCCCAAATTTCCAACCATTCACGTCACAATTACTTGACAAAGAAGCTATCGAAGTTGGGAAGAAGAAAGGCAGAATTTGGCTAAGTCAAAATCCATGTTCAGGGTACATACTTTGGAGGCATGGTTCTCTCAATTGGCTTGGTGGAAAATCAAGTTTAAGGGTTTGTTTTACAGATAAAGTTACCATGTTTCCAATGGTATCCTTTGTGGATCCAGATAATGTCATTAATGTTGTTTTCCAAGGCCTCAAAGTTGCTACCTCAAAACTGAAAAACTGCCAGAAAATGACTAAGGCAGAAAATTGTTCTGTGAAGCCTACTTTGGAGCTCAATTCAAGGAGCATGGATGAGATCCAAGTCAAAAGGCTTCCACAACATGAAACTAGGTATGTTTGTGAACAAAGTGAAGGAATTGGATGAAGAATTGAAGTTTGGGAAGGCCTCGAACAAAAGCGCGAAGTTAGTACGAAAGCTGCCTTTTGACTGTTTTGCGGGCAGCTTACTTGTGCTTGAAGAAAGAGAGTTTAAATCCGAAATTTTGTGTCCTTTTTAGTGAAGACTTTTACCTTAATTGTTTCCTAGTTCTATTAGGTTTGTATTAGGTTTTATTGGCTATAAATAGCCTTCGATTTCGTTGTAAAAAGCAAGACTTTGATTAATAGAAAAACAAACCTATGGTTTTGTGCAAGTTGCGACTTGTTTGAGTTTGGTGGAATCCAAACTTGTGAGCTTTGTATCGATTGAATATTCTCTTCAATCATGGTCGAGCAGCTACCCTTTTATACCATACGAGCTTTCCCCAGGTGTGGAATTGTCCGTTGGTTCCGTTTTATCCCAAGTTCGTATTAATTAAGAGCGCTTCGTTCTTGATTCGAGCTCAATCGATTCTTCAATTGAGTCGTTTGCTGCGTTACTTTGGTAAAAAATACACCCCCAGGGTCGTATTATGATTGATGATGTTATCGCGGCGGAGCGAGGTTTTCTGAAACGGCCCGCTACCATCTCCATTAACCAAAACGAACTAAAAAAGACGATTCCCTTATTAATTAACTCGGACCACCACAGCCATGCATTCTTCACGAAGAACAACCAAAAAAAAACGGCAACTGACATTTTCAAAACCAACCGGGGGGGAAAAACCGATATTCCACGGTGGATGATTTCAAGGGATCCGAATCCTCCTCCACGTCAGGGTAAACCATGAGTGATCAGGGCTATAGGCCCCAGTTTCATTGATATCCCAATTTATGACTTCATACCCACCTTCAGGCTGCCCTTCATGGTACGCATCGAAAGAAAGACGCCCGTCTTCCAACGCCAGGTGGCACCAAAACAGCGTCTGCAGGATGACGTGGTGGTCGTCGAAATGCCAGCTGTAGGCCTCGCCGTAGTTCATGGCGCGGGCCCCGAGGTCGTCGTCGGCGGATGCACAGTGGACGATCAGTGCCTTCTCGCTGCTCACCTTGTTGTTGATGTTAACGATCCGCGTCATGGCACTGATTAACGGCGGTGCCATAATTAGAACAAGAGTAATAATAATAATGATCATTATGTTCATCACCACCTGCTGCTTCTTCCTGCTCATCATTATGGTACGTAAGTTCCTTTTCTTCCTCTCTTAATTGCGTTAGCAATTAACAGTTATTATTGCTCACAACTCCTTTTTTATACATGATCATAGTGTCCTCCGTCGCTCTGCTCTTGAGGTGGCGTACGGTTCTCTGCCGTCTTCATTTGTGGTATTTTGCATGGTGGCTCCAGGCTACTTGGCCGGCAGATTCCATGCAAGACCTTGGGCAATAAATGAATAAATTACTATTAAATAAATATAATTAAGAAATTGATAATATCCAAATAATTCATTCATAGGTAATAAAGAAATACTCAATTAATACAGTCATTGTTTTCTATGCGTTTTCGTACTCTTGAAAGAAACGAAAAAATATATTTCTTGTTTACACTCTTATTAAGTAAGGTTTTTTTCCCAATGGTATCCAACTAAACAATTATTAAGAAACTGACCACCAATTCATCTACGAGGCTAATATAGCTCAAAAGCTAAAACTGCTTTTTCTACACTTGCCGTTGCAACGCGTAAAGTCAAAACTAGCGTCAGAAGCAAACAAATTAAACTTACGGATATGATTGATGAAGTTTTGTCTTTACCATTATTTGAGAGAATTCATCAAAGTTTAGTTAAAATTCAACAAATCTTTCATAAGCCATAACATCATGATAATACCCAACAAGTTGTGTTGTCGAATAATGGTGTCATGAGCGAAACTAAACTCAGTGAACAAAATCTAGTAAGACACAACAACTTCTCCTGATCAAACAAGATATGACTTGTAGTATAGCGGTAGAACACTCTTATATCGCATAGAAGTCACGAGTATCCTTGATCTATACATACATATGGGTTTTCTTAGCCCAGAATTTACCAGTGTCATTTGACATCTCCCAGACCCTCTCCCTCCGCCTATGATCTTAGGTGACAAGTAGATTGGATTTATGGATTCGTGGAATGAATTAAATAGATTCAGGGATTTATGAAACAGACTTGTCATGGATTTTTGGATTCAAGTGACATCTAACTTTTGGATCATTCTGAAAGTTTTGATAAGTTTAATTACTAAAGTAATGTTCTATGATAATTCAGGCACCAACTTGTAATTTGGTAATTTTTGTTGTTAAAAATCAAACTTTAGGTTTCGGATGTGACAAAACAATAATTTTACAACAATCTATCAATCCACTAATATGGATGGCAATTGGCACCTAAATTTTTTCATAATGACATTTCGGTACCTAAACTTTTTTAATTTTTATGCAATGGTCCAATGTTTGGATGTCACCTAGATCTATAAATCCAATCCACCAATATTCCATTTGATCCAATTCATGCATCCACCAATTATATTCATTTGATCCAAATTCATTAATCCACAAATCCATAAATATCCAACATTTGGCATTAGAAAACACTCTCTTCCTTCCCCCATATCCTTCTTCCTTATTTATATTATATATCTTCTTCCTCGTTTTATTCTCCATCACTTGCATAGTTGCTTTCACGATTCTATTTTTAGGATTCTATCTCCCAATTAACCAAAACCAATGTGTACAAGTGGGTGAAAAACGGGTGAAAAGTTAATGGTCCGACCATTTCAGCTCGATTTAGCTCGGATATATTGCAAAAACTATTATATTGTTCATACATATATAAAGTATCTCATTTGATATATGAGTAACACCATATAATAATATACCAAAATAACCGTTCGTACTTGAATTCAACATATAATAAAAATTCAAACTCAACGTAACGTACTAATCAATCTCCAATCTTACTGGTTTTGCTGAGTTAGTTTTGACCGAGTTGAAGCAGATTGAAGCCAGATTGAAACCTTCTTTTTTTTTACCGGTTAGATGGAATCCATATGAAGTGTTCAAAACGAGTGTGTGACACACTTTTTTCCACCAAGTCTGTCAACTGTCCAACCCGCAAATTGACAACCTTCACCAAAACGGGAGAAAAAAGACGATTACTTTATTGATTCAGACCACCACCACAACCATATCCATTTGTTCTTCACGAAGAACAATTTCAAGGGAACTGAATTCGCTTCCATGGATGAAGCAACTCATATTTCCTCCACTCATCATACATGTTAGGCCCATAAAGCCCAGTTTCGTTGACATCGTACCCCATGACTGCGTACCCACCACCGCCTTCTCGTTCAATGTACGCCACAAAGGAAAGACGGCCGTCTTCCAACGCTAGGCGGCACCAAAAAACCGCCGGCCGGAAAAGGGAGCTGTCCTCGAAATCCCAATGGTAGAAGTCGCCGGAGTTCACGGCGAGGACCCCGAGGTCGTCGTCTACGGATTCACAGTGAACTATCAACGTCTTCTTGCTGCCCAACTTGTTCGTAATGTTAATGATCTTCGCGTCACTGATTAGTGCCATAAGAACAATCGTAATAACGATCATTATCGTCATCATCACCAGCTGCTGCTTCCTCCTGCTCATCGTAATCATATATTATTATATGGTAACTAATTTCCCACAACTCCTTTTTATACATGATCCATGAGTGATGGGCTAAGATGGGGTTTTTGCCGTTTTGGTATCACAGTGTCCACCGTCGCTCTTTTCTTCGGGTAGCGTACGGCTCTCTGTTGTTTTCATTTGTGTTATTATGCATTGTGGCTCCAGTTGACTTATGGGAAAACAAATTCTAGATCGGACAAATTTAGGTATATCTTTAATACCACTCTAGTAGATGTGACGAAGAAATCGGATCCATAAATAATTCATGGATTAATTATATTAAATAGTTTTGTTTCTCGGCGAGAAAACTAGAGTTTGACAAAATTGAATTTGCACCTTAACTTTTTGAATAACGATAAAATAAACAAAGTTTAAACAGATGTTCGATATTTTGTAACTCACGAGACATATCTACATTAAATTACCCTACTCCTTATATATGGAGATTCAGTGAGAGCTCCAGAACTACAACTAATGGCTAGAATTTGCAGAGGAAAAAAAGAAAAAGATATCACTTGACAAGTGGTGTCGAGTTGTGATTTTTAAGAACCCCTTCTCTGTCATCTTCACCTCATATTTATAGTCACCGGAAGTATCTGCCTCGAGAACTGCTCAGCTGACATGGAGCAACAATTACTCTCTCAATTTCTCTAACTAACGTTGGATGTGCCACCATCTTCTGTCTTGGCCCTATCTTCTTGATAGCTCCTCATTAGCTTTGCTCGTTAGTTGAGAAAATGACAGCATGAAGACCTTCTTACCACATGTAGGTGCGTGTCTGGATCACCCAAGGTAAAAAAAATGACAAAAATAATTCACCACAACGGGAGCGGCATACTCTGGCCAAATTTTTTTCTACGTGCCAACACGTTTCCACCATTTCCCAAACTCAGCTAAATTTACACCTTCTCGACATACTAGGGGGTGCATTTTAATGGCCCCCCCTGACAACACCATGGGGCCTACTTGCGTTGATCAAATTCGGCCATATTCATCATCCCTTTAACCACGTTACCCTATAGTATTGCAGTCTGCATCATAGGGGTGCTAGCTAGGTTGATGGCCTCCAAACAACACCATGGGGTGTGTATGTCGATCACCCCCTGGCCACACCTTGAAGGGCCTATATTAGGGTTGGGCGATCGGTCGGTTCGGTTCAAATCGAACTGAACTGGCATATACCGAAGTTCCGAAGCCATCCACACCCCAACCGAATTCGGCTGTGAAATTGAAGGGGAACTGGAAATTGGATTGGACGGATGGACTATGGAGTGGAGGAGAGGAGTTGGGCTTGGGATGGGAGGGAGTTGCTTGCTTTGGGTCGAGGAGGGTGAGTATTGGGCTTTAATTGGGTCAGGGGGGAGTAGGTTGAACCGGTTTTTACCGGGTTTGTACAGATTTGACGAATCCAGATAAAATTCAAAACGAGCATGTGACAGCACGTTTTTTTTCCACCAGCTCCGTGTCAATCTCATCCGTCCAACCCGCAGATTAACAACCTTGACCAAAACAGGAGAAAAAGGACGATCTCTCTATTGATTCGGACCATGCACCACCACAACCATATCCATTATTCATCACGAAGAACAATCACAAAAAAAGACGGATTGATTTCAAGGGAGCTGAATTCGCTTCCATGGATGAAGCAAATCATATGTCCTCTGAAAATCAAACATGTCAGGGCCATAGATCCCAGTTTCGTTGACATCGTATCCCAAGACTACGTACCCAGCACCGCCTTCAGTGTATGCCACAAAGGAAAGACGACCATCTTCCAACGCCAGGTTGCACCAAAAAACCACCGGCCGGGAAAAGGTTTCGTCCTCGAACTCCCAATGGTAGACGCCGTCGGAGCTCACGGCGAGGGCCCCAAGATCGTCGTCTAACGACTCACAGTGGACTATCAGCGCCTTCTTGCTGCTGATCTTGTTGGTAATGTTAATGATCTTCGCGTCACTGATTACTACTGCCATAAGAACAATCGTGATAATGATGATCAATATTGTCGTCGTCACCAACTGCTGCTTCCTCCTGCTCATCGTCCTCAAATATTATTATTATTATTATTATTATTATATGGTGACTAATGGTGATAATAATTCTTCACAACTCCTTTTTATACATGACCGACGAGTGATGCGCAAAAATGGGGTTTTTTTTTTTTTTTTTTGGGTATCACAGTGTCTTCCGTCGTTCTGCTCTTCGGGTAGCGTACGGCTCTCCTCTGCTGTGTCTCGAGGTTACTCGGCCGGTAGCTAGATTCTATGAATCGTCCTGAGCGTTTGTTTTATTCTTAAGTATTTTTTCTTTATATTTACTTACTCGACAAGTGTGTACTCTAAAGATGATTCCTAGATCATAGCGCATTTACTAGCTTATCCAGCTTTCTATATTTTATAGTGGGTGTGTCTGGTACAGCTAGCTATATGCATGTATAAAACAACGGATACCGTACATAGTAGAAGATTGTGCGGCATTTCATTAGAAAAATAGATATCAGAAAAAAAATATAATAACCCTGATTTTCTCTACAATGTCAATTGTACATTACAGTTTTTTAATTTAGCGAATTCATCAATAATGAATTTTTCATCCATACCAATGGCATACTCTTTCTTTGAAATATAATAGTTAAGCAATTATTGAGAAATTCATCGCTCATTTTGCTACGCAAGTCAGTGTTCACATGTTTCATTGTTGAGAAGGTTTTCTCCATTGTAGCCGTTGAACGAGCAACGTCAACACTAAACGAATCAACCAACTAATCAATTTAGATTCAATCCACCAATCCATACGATCTCAATTCATTAATTCAACAATCCACTAATCAAATCCATTTGACACTAGAAAACACTATTTTCCTTCCCCCCGTATCTTTCGTAGTTATTTATATTTTATCTTCTTTCTCATTTTATTCTCCATCGCTTGTATGGTTGCTTTCACGATTCTATTTCTATGATTCTATATATATCTCCCAATTAATCAAAACTAAGGTTGTCGACCTGGTTTAACATCTCTTGGTCCGGTCAAGTAAATGGGTAAATAGTTCATGGTCCGATCATTTGAGCCTGATTTAGCTCGGATTTATGGCAAAATATTATTATATAGTATGAATATATAAATTAACTCATTTAATATACGAGTAACAACATATGGCCGTACACCAAACTAATAATTCGTAGTTGAATCAAGGGAGCTAAATCCGCTTCCATGGATGAAGCAAATCATATTTCCTCCACTCATCATACATGTCAGGGCCGTAAAGCCCAGTTTCGTTGACATCGTATCCCATGACCGCGTACCCACCACCGCCTTCTCGTTCAACGTACGCCACAAAGGAAAGACGGCCGTCTTCCAACGCGAGGTTGCACCAAAAAACCGCCGGCCGGAAAAGGGTGTTGTCCTCGAACTCCCAATGGTAGACGTCGCCGGAGTTCACCCGCGAGGGCCCCGAGGTCGTCGTCTACGGATTCGCAGTGGACTATCAGCGCCTTCTTGCTGCCGATCTTGTTGGTGATGTTAATGATCTTCGCGTCACTGATTAACGGCCGCAGTGCCATAAGAACAACCGTGATAATAATAATGATCATTGTCGTCGTCACCAGCTGCTGCTTCATCATATATTATTATATGGTAATTAACCCTTTTCTCTCCCTCTTAATTGTGATAATAATAATAATTGCCCACAAGTCCTATTTTATACATGACCGACGAGTGTCCACCGTGTCCACCGTCGCTCTTTTCTTCAGGTTGCGTACGGCTGTCTCTCTCTGCTGACTTTTATCAAAACAATTTCTAGATCGGACAAATTTAGGCATATCTTTATTAATATCATTGTTGTAGAGGTGATAAAATAGATCGGATTTTTGAGTTCGTGGATCGGATTAAATAGATTCATGAATTTATGGACCAGGCTCGTGGATTCTTAGATACAAATGGTGTCTAACTTTTGGGTTAATTTAAAAATTTTGAAAATGTTTAGGTAGTAAAATGTCATTCTATATATACTAGACCATAATTTTACAACATTCTATTCTACGAAACACCAAATCCATTGGATTTGAATTAAATAGATCTGGATTTAAATAAATTGAATTAGTTCAATTTTTTCAAATGGATTGGAATGAGTTGGATTCAAATTTCCATCATTAGTTGAGTTCCTTAATGTTGGGAGTTTTCTACTTAATTACTCCAAAACTTTGTACTCTGAAGATGATTCTTTGATCATAATGGATTTACGATTTGTCCAACAAGTGGTTTCTCTCACTCCACTTTAGAGGGTTTTTTTTTCCAGATGAATTTCGTGTCTTATTTTTGTTCCCACTTTTCTCGTTTTTGTTCGACTTCAATATTGGATTTACTTCCGCTAGTACTATTTTATCCAGGTTCAAAAGTTTCAAAGCGCAACACAATCTACCGGGCGATGTGGGATGAGCTGGAAAGGCAATTTGGACAACCCAATGCTATAAGAATTATCAATATGGAAGACGAAATGCGTGCTTGTAAGCATGAGCCCAAATCAGTCAATCAAATACTAAACATACATTAAGGATCATTGGGAAGAATACATACAATACAGCCATGTTGTACGTTGTGCTTATGCTCCAGGAAAACCCTAACCCTTGGGATGTTGTATAAGCTTTCATTAGAAACAAGAGACAATTTATCTCATTCAATTTCTCAGAGGATCAAAATGTGTCAAAACTACAAAATTATGACTTATATCTTGTAAAATCATGATGAAAGAACAAGTTCGTAGTCTCATATATTTACCATTTCATATAGAATCTAATAGTAAATAAAATTGTCGAGATTTGACCATTTATAGGTAGGAAGATGATTCGTTTTCCAAGAGATTAATCGATAAACCCTTGTACATATCATCCTCCTTAACATCATCATGCATGTCACCCTGAAAAGTACTCTTCCACTTATCAATCCCTATACAACAATAATACAAAATTATATCCAAGCACTTTCTCGAACAATCATAAATGTATATCCACAATTAAACCCACAGACGGCACATATATGCAACCATTCACATAAACAAGATCAATGATGATTAAGACAAGCAAATAATAACATATAGCTAGCCGTCCAGGTCGGGTTCATCATATAGCACAATAGTCAATACGCCCCTAATCATGTCATTCTAGTTCATCTAGGTCAATTATAAATATCAATATTATTAGGGTAAATACAATATATTATCCATAACTATTAAGTAGCGGGGAATTATAGTCACAACTATCGAAATACAAATTATTAGCCATAACTATTGTTGTGGGTCAAGATTTGGCTAACAGCCCGTTACTATTTTCAAATTTTTAACGTAGAAGGCCATGTCAACATCGTAAAAAATATGATATGATGACTGCCACGTGGGAGCCAGCTCACCATCGTAAAAGCTTAGTAATCATTACTAACAGAAGTGTTAACGAAAACTTAACGATTGGCTAATAATTTGTATTTCGATAGTTGTGGCTATAATTCCCCGCTGCTTAATAGTTATGGCTAATATATTGTATTTGTTCCAATATCGGTTTTATTCTTTGTTCCATGATTAATATAAAGTTATGTTCTTACGCTCCGCTTTTGCGCTCAACCTTCTACTCATTATCATCCCTATTTACTTGTGGAAATTTGAATCCAACTCCATTTTAAAAAAAATCCAATTAATTCAATCCATATAAATTCAAATCGTTTAATTCAAATCCAATAGATTGGACGATTCATTAATTGTTGTAAAATTATAGTTTAGCATATATGTATTTTACAATTTGGAACCTAAAGTTTGATTTTTTACCCAAAACGAATCCCAAAATTTAAAAATTGGTACCTAGATACTTTATAGAACGACAGTTTAGTACCAAAACTTTTCCAAAAAAACTTTATGGATGATCGAAAAGTTAGATGTCACTTGGACGATGTAAATATCCACGATATTCTGATACATAAATGCATGAATCTATTTAATCTGATCACGAACCCATAAATCCGACCTATTTGTAACCTCTGCTATACTGATTTTCAAGATATGCCTAAATCTCGAGCACTTCTACTATGCTATATAGCATTGGTGCTTTAATGTACAACTCAAAGTTGTACCATAACATTAAATGTATAAGTTTAGGGTGTACCATAAAGCAATTTGTACTATTATATTATGGTACAACTTTACAACTTGAAATTGTATCATCACATAAAGGTACAAGTTCAAGTTGTACCATAAAAGAATTTGTACAAAAAGTATAGGTACAATATGAAGTTGTACCATAACGTAAATGTACAATTTTACCATAAAGACAAAAACCTATATCACCAATACTATATAGCATTGTAAAATTTCTCCTAAATCTCTCCCATCTAATTTTTTTTTTCTTCTTTTCTTTTCTGAAATCAAATTCATGTCTCCAGTATTCATTCTCATTTTCTGGGAGATATCGTACTATGTCTTTTCCTAAATACAATTTATGTATAGAAAAAACGCCCAAGACCGCATGCATGGAATCTACCGGCCGAGTTACGTGGATCCACAATGCATAATACCACAACTGATCAAGACAGCAGAGAGCCGTATGCTACCCTAAGAAACGAGCGACGGTGGACACTGTGATCATGATTCATGTATAAAAAGGAGTTACGATACAATTATTATATTATCCACATCATCATCACCATCACAATTAAGAGGGAGAGAAAAAGGTTTACCGTAAAAATTAATATACGATGACGATGGTGACGACGACAATGATCATTATTATTATTACGGTTGTTGTCATGGCACGGCGGCCGTTAATCAGTGACGCGAAGATCATTAACATCACCAACAAGATGGGCAGCAAGAAGACGCTGATGATAGTCCACTGTAAATCCGTAGACGACGACCTCGGGGCCCTCGCCGTGAACTCCGGCGAGGTCTACCACTGGGAGTTCGAGGACAGCACCCTTTTCCGGCCGGCGGTTTTTTGGTGCAACCTCGCGTTGGAAGACGGCCGTCTTTCCTTTGTGGCGTACGTTGAACGAGAAGGCGGCCGTGGATACGCAGTGATGGGATACGATGTCAACGAAACTGGGCTTTATGGGCCTGACATGCAAGATATGTCGAGGACATATGATTTGCTTCATCCATGGAAGCGGATTTAGCTCTCCCTTGAAAATGCGTCTTTTTTTGTGATTGTTCTTCGTGAAGAATGATGGATATGGTTGTGGTGGATGTGGTGGTGGTGATCCGAACTCCGAATCAATAAAGAAATCGTCCTTTGTGTTCCGTATTGGTCAAGGTTGTTATCATTATGAAATCTTTAAAAACTTTAGATATTAAAGTGTCAATCTATAAAAGTTCAGGTACCAAATTGTAATTATAGAAGTGTATATTTTTTTTAATGGTAAAATGTAAGACGACCGACTTTCATTTGAAGGGTGTGTGTAAGAGATAAAAATTTAACAAAATTTTTTCTACCAATTTGAGTTATTGGAACCAAATAATTTGTTCGTTACTAGGTCGGCCCATATATCTCTCACTCCATAATTCCCCCTAATCACCAAATAAACTAAGAAAGATCATAGATATGTATATGCGTATGATTATTGTATCACATAGCTAAGAGGATATAATTAACAAATTATTTCCATATGGTAAATTATTAATAACTAATTTGTGTTTATATTAGCTAGTAATATACTGTTAAAAATTAAAATGAATCATATACTTTGATCTCTCTATATGAATTAATTATTATTTGCACAAAAGAAGAGTTAACGATGAATAAGGAAGTTTGGTACAGCTGAAGACGAGGGATAGAACTTAGGGTTTTGTTAAAACAGAAGGTAATACTGATAGAGTAAAAACCGAAGTTTGTTATTACAGAATACCACTATACAGAGCACTATATAAGAAAGTTAATTTCTCATCTTCGTATATTAACAACACAGAGGCTAATTATTTTACAATACAAATAGCTTCTTTCTGTGAGAAAAAATCATGGTGGCTTTCAAGTGGGAAAATCAGAAGCAACTTATTCCAACAATCTTCTTAGCGATACTGCTTCTTTCTGTATCGGTTCAACAACGTTCCTGTACTGCAACGAGAGATGTGTTTGTTGAGACGACGGCAACACCAGCAACAGTAATGCCACAACGGCCAACTGTGACGGGGGATTATCAAGTAGAAGGGAGTAGGTATCCATGGTGCAGTTGGTGCTGCAATCCTTTCGTCGGTAAATTGTGTTGCCGGAATGACTGGCCTTGCTAACCTCTATCTAAAACGGTGTCGTTGTTAACGTCTGGATGCTTTTTTTTTTTATAATTTTCAGGTAGGAATAATTGTTTTTTTCAATAAAATTTTCAAAGGAACTTCCTCTTCCGTGGTTAGTATAGTTTGTCTTAGATTTATTGAGAAAATTGCTAGCTTACTGTCGTTATTATTTGTACTAGTTGTTAATTTGTCCTCCATTGAATTTCAAGATTGAAATTCAAAATGCTCACGCCAACAATTCTCATTCTTCCCTTTTCGTAAGCAGAATGGTTATTCATTATTGAAAAACAGTTTATCATTAGGCAAAATAAATAGAGTTTCAGACAATCCACTTCTCATAGCAAATTTACAACATGCCAAAACAAAGCAACAACAACCACAGAGGCCAAAAACAAAACCCAGGACACTTCCCGACATCCAAAATTTTGGAACACCCATATAAATTAAGTACAAATACAACACAGTCACTGATGGTCTGGAAAGCTAGACAGACAAGGGAATGATCTTGAACCTGTACAGAAGCCTCTTCTTCTTCGCCGTTGGGTTGTCGATCGTAAGCAGCATCTTCCCCAGTTCGCTCACTTTGAACTGGTTCGACAGCACCGGCTCGCTAGTTGGTGTCATCTTCGTCGGTTTCTGGATTATGATTGTGTATGCATCTTTTGTCTCGGGGACGAATTCGGCGCTGTAGCTCACTTCCCACCCGACCACTCGTATCTCCCAGATGAACATGCATTTCTGCAAGTAAAACAAACAACAACCCCATAAGTTTGAAGTTTTTGTCAAAGTGCAAGTACCCAACCAAGATTACAGAACAGTGCCTGTCAATTATCATTACCTCATAAATTAGGATCTCCACCGTCTGCTTGGTCCCCGGCTTCAAGATCATGTCGGTGACCGGATCAGCAAAAGTGAATTCCGGGTCGCAATCGCAGTCATCCACGCTCAATCCACCGTACTGGATTGGGACTTGCTCGGGAGATATGTATCTGGTTCGAGCATCACATCACACAATCAGACTTCAAACCAACATGACCATGGACAGGAAGAAACAACAACATCAAAGAAGCAGAGAAAGGAAGAAACTTGATGAAGAAAATGCAAAACCAACTGACTTGAAAAGTGTTTCTGCAGATTTCGCGGTGCTGGCAAACACAAACTTGCTCTTAGTCCTCTGGGTCATGAAGGGGCTCATCATTGTATAGAATGCAAGATACCACCAAGGTACATTGATGAACACCTGCAAAACCGACAAAAAGGCCAGCAATCAAGAACAGAGCAGCAGAGTGATTTTACATCATACAAGGATTCAATCCAATGGGTCAAAGATCAATTTGTACATCCAACCAAACTTGACATTGAAATAATTAAAACACCAATTCGTCCTTATAAATCATCGTTAGCATATTCATTTCCCTGGCCGAGGTAAGATGAGGGAAATGGAAGTACCGAAAGAGGCTTATTACGAACAAGCTCGATGCTTTAATTGTCTCAATACGAAGATCAGTCCCCAATGCATCACATAGAGCTGAGTTAACCACCAATTTGGTTACTGAATTGGTATATATGCATCACATTGGACACAATTGAGACAATTAAAACACAAACTCGTTTTAATAGCAATAGTTAGCATTCTGGTGGCCGCAACGACAACATTTCGACCGAAAATGCTAATGACAAGTTACCTCCACGACGAATTGGTGAGCAAATTCCTATTCAATCCTCTACAACCCCATCCAATCCATTGTCTCATTGACCAGTTCAAATTCAATGAATTATTATACTCCAGAAATGATGGAGGGAGAAAACAAAGTTACCTGCTTGGCTACAAACTCAGGGTAATTGTCCTGCAACAGCTGCACCGCCTGCTTAGTAGCCAATCGGAGTTCCCTTTTCGCCGGCCCAGGCGAATTCTTCAGATCATTCACCTGAAAGATCGTGGCAACACCGCCGGGCCTGAAATCCAGATTCCGAATGCTCTTCTCCAGGAACTGAATCCGCCACCGCAAGAACTTAGTCCGCTTCTCCTCGTCGGAGAACGTCTTCTGATACAATTCCTTGTTCTGGAACTCGCCAAACACGTTGTAGCACACCGGGTGGCAGTCTCGGTCGTGGCCGTGCATAAAGACGACTTTTTCCAGATCGTCGCCGAGATCTTCCTCCACGAGCTCGTCGATTTTGAATTCCTTCCTCCACTGGATCGTGTTCTTCAGCATCGTGAACGCTTCCTTCACTTTGAAATCCCTAGCTCTCAAGAACTTCAGCAGAACGACGTCGCTTCTGTCGTCTTCCAGCAGCGGAATCCCCCAAATGGACACCTCAGCCGACGAGGAAGAGGAAGCAGCAGCTGCCGCAGGCTCTTCTTCCTTTGCTGGAGTAGCTTCTTCTTCTAGCTTTTCAGCGGCCGGTGGAGTAATCTCTGTGCTGACATCGGAGCTTTGATCTTCAGATTTCTGAGCTTCCGTAGCTGCAGCGGTGGTAGCGGCGGAAGAGGAAGTCCGAATCTCCTCCTTTGGCGGCGGCGGAGGAGGAGGAGAGGTGAAGGAGTGAGAGTCCAGAGCTTCCTGGACCAGCTGCTTGAACTCATCGAGCGCCTTCCTCTCCGAATCGGACAGATCAGAGACTCGATTGCTCTCTTCCTTGAACGAGATCAGAGACTCCGGAACCTTCAATTTCTCCTTCTTCTCCGGCATGCCGGTGAACTCCTCTTTGATTACCACCGATTTCGCGACCACTTCGGCTTTCACCGGCGCCGCTTCTACTTCTGCTCTCTTCTCCTCCTCTGGCGACGGTGCGGCGGATGAATCCTCCGCGGAAACCGCAGCAGCTGGGGCTTGCTCCGGCGGCGGTGGCGGTGCTACCGGGAGCTCTTCTACGGCGGATTGAGGGGGTGGCGGAGGAGGAGCGGCGGATGGCGGAGGTTCGTCGGCCATTTGTTGAGGTTTTGATATTCGGTGAAGAGAGCCGAAAGAGTTTCCTGTGGAGAGATGAGAACGAGCAGAGTGAGCTGAAAAGAGTAAGTGAGAGAGGGAAGAAAGCTGAGCCAGAAAAGAAAAGTATTTTTGACTTTTTGTTTTTGTTTCTTAACTTTTTGCAGTGCTTTTTTGTCGTAAAGCTATGCTCTGTGTTTTCTTTTCTCTGGCGTTCGGTCGGTAGAGGAAGAGGAACTAGATGAAAGTGAAGAGAAAGACACAGTGTAATAAACGTTTAATAATATTTTATTCCTTTTGAAAAAGACTGTTAGGTAGATCGGGCCCATGATTTCTTATTTTCACGTGGCCCACGGCCCACAAAGCCCGTCGTTCAACGGCTCGAATTATCATAGGATTTTTTTATTTATTAATCAAATGGTTTAACATTTGGTTTACTAAAATAATTGTACTTTCTAGGTCAATTATCTCGCTCTCCATCATTTTTAATTACCGTTGTTGATGACAAGGTCGTGCTCTAGAAAGGTGCTGATACCTTGAGATAAAAGAAGGCTTAGTCTCATATTTTTAAAATTTAATAAATTGACTGAAAATATGGGGACACGATACTAGGTAGGAAATCTTTCGTCATTCAAATTAGATAAGATATTAGTGACAATAAGTTTGTCAATTAGGTTGTGTATTTGTCCTCAGTTTTTTTTTTAAAGAGATAGTACCTTATCTGATTTCGGTTTAAATAATTTCAACTAAATATTTCGAAATTTAATCTAATTGGTTTCAGTTTAGTTTCAAACCAACCGAAATTGGTGATATCCAAATCAGTGCAATGTTTGGTTTGAGAGAGTTTCGTGCAATTGTTAGCTAAACCGAGGTAATTTTTTAAAATTGCTCTCCCTATTTTTCTATAATTTCACCAGCCATACCCTTCGCTGCATGTTGACACTCTTTTCCTACGCTAATTAAATTTTAGATACTCCTCTCTTTCAAATGGAGAATCCCGACGACTGGACAGAGACCGTTGAGTAGGAACGAGACGAGGAGCAGCTGCAGAGAGACAGAGTAGAACAAGAGCCGTTGCAGCTTTCCGATGAACCAGCAAAATCAGGTAAAAAGGAATCCTATGCCCGACAACAACTCACCCCCATCCACCAATTTACCACCGTCATATCCACAGTGCATTTTTACCTCTTTTTTCTCATCTTCCATTCATGTCTCATGTTCCATTTATTACCAATTCCACTAGATAGCGTAAAACTCAAATTCCGGGATTGAGGTTGGTTTGATAACACAAGTGTTATGAACAATTGGTGAATAGTTTAGGAAGAAGATCAAAGTTTTACCGATACCTCTATTTCTCGATTTTATCACGAAATTCACTGGTATGTTTGAGAGTTGATAGAACCATATTCTTTCTTAATGTCAAGACGGATTCATCACTATTCATTAGTAAGCATGAGTACCTCTTAATTGTCTGTCTGCGTTATGTTGTATATGTATAATTCGTATTGTACGTTCTCTATAAAATCATTATTTGAGTTCCTTTGTGTAGTATCACATTTGTGTTGTGTTGTGGTACTATATGATTCTCTATAAAATCATTACCCATAAGCACTTGGATATGTCATATTTGGATGTAGTTATAAACCATGCTTGTATCATGGTGATTTTTAAGTAATTAAAAGTTGGTTTAAGCACATAAACCGAACTTGTTATATCAAGGGGAGGAGTGTACAAAGGTCTTGTCTAGTACGGATCCGATCAAATCATGAGAATCGCAGTTCAATAGTTAAAATCAAGGACCAACTCGTGTAAAATATGATCCAGTACAAACATCAATTTGGTATGATCCAACTCTAGTAATTGTTGGTTCAGTATGATCCAGTACAAACATCAATTTGGTAGGATGCATTGTGAGCAAACATTTGCATATCCTAGTTATATCACACAATAGTTATTGGCAACATTAGTATGGTTACGAAATTTAATAGTGGGATTCTCATGCCTATGAGACAAAATGGGTACTTAGATTTTGATAGTATCCACTTCGTCCACCTTCCATCCAAATTTTCTAAATTAGAATGATATCTCCACCAAATTGATAATTGACACACATATTCTCCAACTTTAGTTATTATGATAGTAATGGCAGACATAATTCATATTCAATTATCCACCTAACAGAAATGAGTGTTGGATTTAGGAATTTAGGTGATGCATATACCACACTCATCGATGGGTGCTTGATCAAAGTTTCTTCCACTATATGCAATCAACATCATGAAGAGCAAGTACTAAAATTCGTCAGAGTATTGGCTTGTACACGTTTGATTTCTGTTTCGGGTCTGACATGTAACCTTATTCTTAATCAGATTGGATTAGGGTTAGGTCGTTGGAGAAGTACTATATAAAACTCTCATACTTCTCTGTAATCTGTAATCTCCACAAGTACAATGAAACTGGCACTTTCCCGCCTGTGGACTAACACATGTGTTAGACAAACACGTAAATCCATATGTTCTTTTATTTCTTATTATCATTGTCTTTCTTGCATTGTCGATTACCCCAATCTGTCCGTGACAACATGTATTTTTTGTAGTGTAATTAGACTGTGATACCATAACTAAGAAATTGTTCGGACGACGCCGTTCCCATAACTTTCTTTCCTTCTAGCTGCTTTCCATGGTTCGAGCCACCATGACCACTTCCCATATCAGAAAGAAAATACTTCTTCTGTTACCAAGAACTAAAAGGATCAATTCACGAAAAAAGAAGTAAAAGTATCGAGTTCAAATCTTAGGACCAAAGACTCCAGCAATATAATGAGAACGACATTAAACATATGAATATCATCTATTTGTCACATCGGTGATAATTAAAGTTCTCGAGATATATTCATTACGTATAGGAATGACAAAGGTCATGACTTGATACCGTCACATTCCCATCAATAACTCATATATATAAACATAGCAAATTAAGCAAATCCATTCCCCCAACAACATATCCCTAACCTCCACAAAATGTCGGTGTTGAAACTGAACTCCTACAACCAGTTCATCCGAACCTTGAAAGGCGATCTTCACAACATCTTCGTCTACGATTACATGGACGATCCCAACGTCTTCGAGATGATCCACGCTAGCATCTATGCTAGTGAACCACTTTCTATCACCACTCATGTGATTACTACAGTCAGAATCCAAAAACCACCAATCATTATTTGACTTCTCCTTGACAGAATCCAGAAGAGCCATCGATCCCTGTGTTTCATCTTCCCACTCACTTGAGTCTTCAGATTCTACACAGGCCATTAACAGTATGTCCTCATTCATATCTCCATTAATGACTTTTTATTTTCTCTAGTTTTTTTAATCGGGTCTTATGTTCTTCGTTTTAATTTGGATTTCAAAATAAAAATTATATTGATAGGACGAGTTCGTTATGATCTACAAAATGATATCCATTTTTAATATATTTTGGAAAAAAAAAAAATCTACCACTCATTCAACCTGGGTACTACCTTATTTTTTCCTCGAAATTTGACAGATGAAACAAGTTTCTTACTAAAACGCCAAAGAAGTTCCTTACGCCAAAGAATTTAAGCTAAAACTAGGAATCAAGGGAAAGGGCAACCATTAAAAATTTTCCTATAAAAAATCATATTATAATTACGATAAACCTATTCACATTCGAATATTTTGAACAACAAATAAGACGTTAAAATTCATCAAGACTCTACCTAGTACATATGCAAAAGTATCAAGTGAAAACCATGGTCCATGAAACCGTATCGAACATCGTATCGGAAAAGTCAGCGGTAGGGTATTTTGTGACAAAACCGTGGTTTAACCGTAGTTCAACCGTTCATACCGTTAAATACCGCCTACCGGTTTAGCCTCCGATATTGGTATTTTGTGGTTGAACTGTCGGTACGATACGGTTTCATGGACCATGGTGAAAACCTTCCAAGCTTTCCTTTTTGTCACGTCAGTAACAAGGTTTTGTGATGAATATATTCAAAACGTATACACAAGACAAAGGTCGAAACTAATGACTTGATACCGCCACATTCCCCTGTCACCACTTACACACATATATATATAAGCCTTCTTCAACAACATATCGAAAGGAGACTCATTGCCCCCATTCCCAATCTCCATACAAACAAAGCTCTATAACGAAATATGTCGGCGTTCAAGTTGCAGTCCGACAACCAATTCCTCCGAACCCACAAAGGCCACCCCGACGTCGTTTTCGTCTACGAGTACATGGACGATCCCAACGTTTTCGAGACGATCCACGCCAGCGACTCCCGCTGGAATGCTCCGTCCGCGGTGGGCCATCCCGCCGCGTTGGAGGTGTTCGGCGTGACGATCGGAGGCGCGAAGCTGAAGGAGCTGGCCAAGGACCTGACCCTCACCGACCCGAGTACCGGCCAGACGTTTCACCTCATCGTCAACCGACAGGGCCTCTGCTTCGTGTACGTGGCGAGCCAGCCGATCGTGCGGCTGAGGATCAACGACCACTTCGGCTGGTCCAAGTACGGGGTGAAGCCGCGGATCAGCACGATATGGAGCGTGTGGGACATGAGCAACGGCGCCGTTTTGGTAGCTCCTCCTCCGACTGAAGATGATGCTGCTGATGGTGGTGAGAAGTATTCGGCGTTGAACGAGAGCTGGAAGAAGGTATTGGAGGAGAAGGACAAGTGGATGGAGGAGAAGGAGTCGCTGTTGAGGAAGTCGCTTGCGGAGAAGGAGAAAGAGGTGATCGCTCTTAAGGCTGTGGTGAAAGCGCTGAGTAGCGACGAATAATTCCATGCATGCATGCATCTTCCTGTTATCTGTGTCATAAATACGTGTTTGTGCCAGCAGGTATGTAACAAGACATATATAACTTTCTTCTGTACAATAATGGAGACTGAAATCGTCTCTCCTCGATCTGCAATAAATAAAATTCACTAAATATTACAAAAGCAAGGTATGGAAATAAAATAAAATATTGATTAACATTGTTGTTTTTATTTCTTCATATAGTTAAAGATGTTTTAATGAAAATGTTCAGAAACTTGGTAAGTATGATATTAAAAATTAAGATCGTAAGAAAAATCCAATTTAAGGTTATGGTCATTATTCGGCTGGTCAGCGCTGAGAGATTTGCGTCACTCGCGGTGGCAGCAGCTAATCCAATCAGGTGGTACAATCAGTGTGTTACGTTTCAATTTCGCTCTTCATAGATATAATTAATAGGGAGGGTCATCTCGTGAAAAACCAAACTCTTTAATTTCATCGGGTGGTTCATATATACACTTGTAGATTTTGGAATTCTTAGTTAATTATTAGACCAGGTATAGGTAACATTATGAAAATTTATATTTGTATCCCTACAAGGCGCTCGATGTGCTGGGCGTGACGATTCACGGCGACAAGTTGGAGGAGCTGATGGAAGATCTGACCCTCGTGGACCAAAACGGGCAGACCTTTCATCTGCTGGTTAATCGACGGGGCCTGTGCTTGCTCTACGTCGGGTAACAGGAACTCAATCCCTAAAACTCGATTGCAACGGTCAATTCATTTCGAAGCATGAAGAAGGAGATCGATCCGACAGCGTTTTGGGTGGTTGATTCTTTAAGTTGATGCGACGACGTTTCTAGCTTCTTCTTTCCCTGCTTTTTCTTTTCGGCCAAGCTATCTCTTGTTTCCTCTCCAAGCTTGTGGACAAACTGTACTTGTTATTGTCATCTTCTGTAAATCCTTTGCCTATTAAAGGGCTGAACAAGTGAATGAGAAAATCAAGCATTAGGGTTTCAACCCACATTTCAGATCTGTTTTCATGGTATCAGAGCCTTAGGGCGCCGCCATGGCTTCATCTCAAACACAAACCGATGGATCTCCATCTGGTGATCTTTCTTCTACTCCATACCCCATGGAAGATCCATACTTCCTTCATGGCTCTGAGCAGCCTGGTTCTCTTCTTGTCAGCGAGAAACTCACTCCAACCAACTACAACGACTGGAGCCGTGCGATGTTCAACGCTCTTGCAGCCAAAAACAAGCTCGGTTTCCTCAATGGCACCATCCCTGAACCTGCAGAGACAGATCCAAAGCGAAATGCTTGGGTCAGGAACAATATCATGATCCTCAGTTGGATCCAACAAGCCGTGGAATCTGAAATCAGAAAGACCATTTTATCAAGCAAATCAGCAGCAGAGGCATGGAAAAGTCTACAGACAAGATATGGTTCTGGTGATATTGTTCGAGTTGCAGAAATTGAAGAGGAACTCTGCAGCTTAAAGCAAGGTACACAAACCATCACTGAGTATTACAGCAAGGTAATTACTCTTCGTGACGAACTTGATAATTATCAACCTCTGATCCCTTGTGCTTGTACAACCACAAGTCACAACACCTGCCAAGCTATGAAATTAGTCCATGAGTATCAGGAAACTAGCTATGTCATTAAGTTCTTGCGTGGTTTAAACGAGAACTTCTCTGCAGTCAGATCTCAAGTACTTTTTGGAGATGCTTTACCTGATATAAATAGGGTTTTCCAGAGGATGCTTCAACATGAGAGGCAGTTGTATGGCACTCAAAGAGCTAAACTTGTTGCTTCTATCACTACTGATACTTCTGCTCTAGCTATACAAGGAGTTAACAGACGTCCTCCTTCCACTCAAAAACGACCTTACTGTGTTTTTTGTAAACGAGATGGTCACACAGAGGATGTCTGTTTTGCCAAACATGGTTATCCCCCTGGCATGTCTACCAGATCTACTCCCTCAACTCAACAGGGTCCTATTATGGAATGCACTTTCTGTGGCAGACATGGTCATCTTGAGGAGAAGTGTTTTAAAAAACATGGTTTCCCTGCCAACTATGTTCCAAGGACTACCACTACTGCTTATGGACGAGGCAGGGGTTATGCTCATTCTGTTTCCTCTACTAATGATGAATCTGTCAAGCTTTCCAAAGCTGATTATGACAAGTTAATGGCCCTGGTTGGTAACTCTAAGCAGCATTCTCCTCATACTGCTGCTGCTTTCACAACCACTTCTATCTCTTCAGGTACATGCTTTCTATCTGCTCCATCAACCAAAATAAATCCCAGACACAGTTTCACCTGGATTCTTGATACAGGTGCCTCTGACCATATAGTCTCATGCCTAGATTACTTAGTTAATCCTGTTCCTGTTTCTGGGATCTACATTACCCTGCCTACAGGCCAACAAATTTCAGCCACATACAAAGGCTTTGTTCATTGCACTGATGACTTAACTCTCCAGGATGCCCTCTATGTTCCTGGTTTCAGTTTTAATTTGATCTCAGTCAGTAAACTCACTGCTCATCACTCATTAAGCTTAACATTTCACTCCAACCTTTGTGTCATACAGGATCTGGAGCAGAAGAGAGTGACTGGTTCTGCTAGATTGACAAATGGACTTTACTACCTAGAAGCCACTAGTAATCCTAAGATCCTCACAGCTGCAAGCTCAACCAATTTTGATTTATGGCATTTCAGATTAGGGCACTTGTCACATTCCAAAATCCCTTATCTCCATCAATTTTGTACCTCCATTAAGACTCAAAAGGGTTTGCCCTGTGATGTTTGTCACTTTGCTAAGCAAAGGAGACTCCCTTTTCCTCTAAGTCAGTCTGTAACCACACATTCTTTTGAACTCCTTCATGTTGATATATGGGGACCTAACCCTATTCCTTCCTATGATTCATTCAAGTATTTCCTCACCATTGTTGATGATTTCTCAAGAATGACTTGGGTCATTTTTCTCAAACTTAAATCTGAAGCTCGTCCTAAACTAATTGCTTTTTGCAACCAAATGCAAAGGCAATTTCAAACACAAATTAAAAGAATCCGCAGTGATCAAGGAAAGGAATTTGAAATGTCTGATTACTATGACTCACAGGGGATTATTCATGAAATGTCCTGTGTTGAGACACCTCAGCAAAACAGCAGGGTAGAACGCAAACACCAGCACATCCTTGCTGTTGCTCGAGCTCTCCAATTCCAGGCTGCTTTGCCACATGATTTTTGGAGTGACTGCATCAAACATGCAGTCTACTTAATCAATCGTGTTCCATCATCTGTTCTCCACAACCAAACACCTCATGAAAAACTACACAACTCCCCTCCTGACCTCACTGATCTAAAAGTTTTTGGTTGTTTATGTTTTGCCTCTTCCCTAGCTAACCACAGAACCAAATTCCAGTCCAGAGCAAGAAAAGGAGTCTTTTTGGGTTACAAACCTGGCATTAAAGGCTATAAGATTTATGATCTTAACTCTCATGATGTTTTTGTTTCAAGGGATGTCATTTTTTATGAGTCTCATTTCCCATTCCATTCCTCACCCTCTCAATCCAATTCCTCTCCTGATTCTGATATGCTGTTTCCCATACCTGATCCTGTTTTTCCCCTCCTTAATGATCCTCCTGTTATTCATTCCCCTAATCCATCACCTCCTGCTGACTCTCCTATACCTTCTACTGATCCTGTTCCCACTCCCAGTTCACCATCTCCTCCTCCTTCCCCAACTCAGACACCTAGTTCTTCCACCTCTACACCATCTCAACATTCCTCCCCTTCTCCTGTTCCTATCCCAAACCCTCCTCCTGAACCCCCTCGACGTTCAGACAGAACCTCTAAACCCCCACCCCACTTAACCAAAGATTATCACTGCTACCTAGCTTGTCAATCTACTGATAAAGGTCACTCTCTCCAGCACCAGTTCCTAGACTCAAGGTATGGTCTATCCTCTATGGTCTCTTATGATACTCTCACTCCATTCTATAAGAGTTTTGTCCTCAATATCTCTTCTTTTATTGAGCCTACAACATTCAAAGAAGCATCCAAGTCTGCTGAATGGAATGCATCAATGCAGCAAGAAATCAAAGCATTGCTTCAAAACCAAACATGGGATGTGGTTGAACTACCACCAGGCAAGAAGCCTATTGGTAGCAAATGGGTTTACAGAATCAAGATTCATCAAGATGGCTCAATTGAAAGGTTCAAATCTAGGGTTGTTGCTAAAGGACATACACAGCAAGAAGTGGTTGATTTTCAGGACACTTTTGCCCCAGTCATTAAAATGACAACTATCAGGACTTTTCTAGCTATTGCTGCTTTAAGGAATTGGCATATTCACCAGTTGGATGTGAATAATGCCTTCCTTCATGGTGATTTGAATGAGGAAGTGTATATGACCCTCCCCAAGGGATATAATCCACCTTCTGGTTTCAAAAACCCTGTCTGTCGACTCAAAAAGTCTTTATATGGCCTCAAGCAAGCTTCAAGACAATGGTTTTCAAAGCTTACTGATAAGCTACAGCAGGTTGGTTATTCTCAAAGTAAGGCAGATCACTCATTATTCTACAAGGTTACTGCTTCAAGTTATACTTGCATTTTAATCTATGTTGATGACCTAATTGTTGGG
Organism: Linum trigynum; assembly: GCA_964030455.1. NCBI lineage: Eukaryota > Viridiplantae > Streptophyta > Magnoliopsida > Malpighiales > Linaceae > Linum > Linum trigynum. The sequence continues at coordinate 34,961,446 of OZ034814.1, read as the reverse complement.
GGCAATGACATATCTGCAATTCAAGATCTCAAGGATTTTCTACATTCTGAATTCAGTATCAAGGACTTAGGTGTCCTTCGATTTTTCTTGGGTATGGAAGTGGCCAGAAACAACAGAGGAATTCACCTATCCCAGCGCAAATATGCTCTGGAAATCATAGAAGAGGCAAATCTGCTTGATTCTCGACCAGTTACAACACCAATGGATTACAAGACTCATCTAAGCAGCAGTTCTGAAACTCCATTTGATGATCCTGAACTATATCGTACATTGGTGGGTAAACTGATTTATCTTACCACTACACGGCCAGATATCAGTTTTGCAACTCAACAAGTGAGTCAATTCATGGGCAGCCCTAGCATTCAACACTTCAAAGCAGTACAACGAATCCTACGCTATCTGAAATGTGCCCCAGCCACAGGCCTTTTCTTCTCATCCAAAGGAGAATTTCAGCTCAAAGCCTTTTCAGACTCAGACTGGGCTGCCTGTGTCGATACTAGAAGATCAATTACAGGTTATTGTGTTTACCTGGGTGATTCGCTCATCTCTTGGAAAAGCAAAAAGCAGCAAACAGTCTTCCGTTCTTCTTGCGAGGCTGAATACAGAGCTCTTGCCTTCTCTGCCTGTGAGCTGCAGTGGATCCTCTATCTCCTTCGTGACTTCCAGGTGTTGCATCCACAGCCAGCCCATCTCTATTGTGACAACCAGAGCGCTGTTTACATCGCTGAAAACCCCACCTTCCATGAACGCACCAAGCACATCGAACTTGATTGTCACTTGGTGCGCGACAAGCTTCAAGCCAATATCCTCAAGCTCTTCCATGTTTCCTCTACTCACCAACTTGCAGACCTTTTCACAAAGCCCTTGTCTCCTGGCCCTTTTCTCCAATTGCTCTCCAAGCTCGGTGTGCACAACCTTTGCCCACCGGCTTGCGGGGGGGTAACAGGAACTCAATCCCTAAAACTCGATTGCAACGGTCAATTCATTTCGAAGCATGAAGAAGGAGATCGATCCGACAGCGTTTTGGGTGGTTGATTCTTTAAGTTGATGCGACGACGTTTCTAGCTTCTTCTTTCCCTGCTTTTTCTTTTCGGCCAAGCTATCTCTTGTTTCCTCTCCAAGCTTGTGGACAAACTGTACTTGTTATTGTCATCTTCTGTAAATCCTTTGCCTATTAAAGGGCTGAACAAGTGAATGAGAAAATCAAGCATTAGGGTTTCAACCCACATTTCAGATCTGTTTTCATCGGGAGTCGGCGAGTCATGAGGCTGAGGATCAATGATCGTTTCGGGTGGTCAAAGTATGGGGTCGAACCCCAGATCGGCAGTAAATGGAGCGTCTGGGACATGAGCAATGGGTCTGTTTTGTATCGTGATCGAGTCGAGGATGACGACGACGACGGATCGTCGTCTTCGTCCGTCGGGTGGGAGAAGCTGCTGGAGGAGAAGGAGAAGCAAGTGGCTGCTCTCGAGGCTGCCTTAGAAGCTCTTATTCGTGACAAACGTGAAAACAAAATTAAATGTGACCTAAATATGGTGTAACAAGAGTTTTTCTAATGTCGTAAATTGCACCTTTCATAAGAGTTTGAGTGATTTTTTTGATGTCAAAGAGCGTGTACAATTTAATTTATATTAAAAAACATCTTTGATTTGTTTACATTTTTCGTTAAATTTTTTAATACTAAACCTAACTCGTAATCAAATGGCAGGATGTTTTGTGTTGAAATGGCGATTCAACCATTTTATAGAACTGAAATCGTCTACGAGATTAGACTCCGATAGCCATTCCCCAATTTGAACGTCAATACGGTACGGTTTTGCAAACACTGAAGTAGATGCATGTGACTCACTTGTGTAGAACACATATGCACAAATATATACTTCCTAGTTCATACATTTACCAAATTGAATCTGCATTATTTGTGTGTGCTTAAAAATCATTGAGTCATTTTACTATTCACAAGATAAGAAAAAGGGTTGATTGTACTATCTCAACACGATATGAAATCTCCTCAATTTTATAAGTTGCCCCATTCTTAGTCAATTCACCTATGATTTTCACCAGCTAATACACATACCGATACCGATCGTATAATCCATGGAGGCCGCCTGAACCTTGATCATTACCATTTTCATCTTCACATGAAACTATACAAACACCATATTGATAATCAATACATCCAAATGACTCAGTAGGTCATTATTTGTGCATGAATGTACCGCAACACAATCAATAACCCATCCAACGAACCCTAAATAATTCCTTACACATCAAAATACATGAATATGTTCATCATTCATCGATAAGAAAGATTAGGGGGGGGGGGGGGGGGGCTAGAAATACCATTACCTAATAATCAGTAGGAACCTTTCTTCACTTCCTGCAACAAAACACCCAAATGACACTCTACACTAGCTAGTCTTACTACTGTACATGAACAAGAATATATCGAAGTACAAAAGCCAACACCCAAAAATATCAGTGATACAAACCTCAATGCGATCCACCTTCTCAAGAATCATCTTCATGTTGGAGTGATCATCGTACACATATGTCAAATATCATACGCTTTCTAACAGACCAGACGACATCTTTGTCTCTTCCTAGAGCCAGACAACGACACCAAGGATGGAAAATACGTTACAAGCTCCAAATAATCCTCTTTCCCTAACAACTTAACCTCCATCGAATCCAAAACCATCCAGCTCTCCTTCTCCAGATCCACCACGCGCAGCTCGTCGTCTCCCATCACGAACCGGGCAAAGAGCTTGCCGTCCTTCCACAGCCGGGGGACGTGCAACCTGGTCGCAAAGGCCCGAGGAGGAGGAGGAAGAAGGCTCGAGACACTGTACAGCATGGTCCATGAGCACTCGTGTGGCCTCCAAAGCGTTGCATAGTCAAGCTCCGCCCAAACCTCGAGGAAAACTCCGTGCTCGTTTCCCGAAGAAGAAGAAAAAACCGCGACCAGGCACGACCCGTCTTTCGCCACGTGGAACGAGTCTCTGACATTGTGCCATGTCAAGCAGAGCACCTGCTGGGACGGTACTGGCACCTGCAGCGTCGTGAACGCCTCGGTGCTCACGTCGAAGCGGGTGAATCGGTAGTAATGCTCGTTGGTGCACCAAGGCGACAACCAGTGACATTTTTCGCTTCTAGATGACGTAGCGGTCAGAGGGTACTCGAGTACCCTTTGACCGCGAAATACCTCTACGGGTGCACCGTGGAGGCGTTTGTACGAATTTCCCTTCACGCTGTACACGAACATTTTCTCCGATTGTTCGGACTCTAAATCATATCCCCCGCGTTGGGTTGGCTTCAGGGTGGTGAACCTGACAAGTACTTTATAGTCATTGGTTATCGGGTCGAAACCAAACCCGACCGGCCCGAGACATTCACCTAGCCGGCCATGGACCCGGCTAGGGTGGACAGGGGCGAGGGAAGGCAGTACCTTAGTCTCAGACGTCGTCGGATTCCACAGGATGATCCTTTTGTCCGTCAGGGTTCCGGGGGCGCAGTTCCAGAGGCAGAAGATGCCTCTGGAACTGCCCGCGATGACGGCGGGTCCTCCGAGGATCAGGCCCGAAGCGGTCAGCGTCCCCGAGGACACGTGATGGAGATCGTCGTCGTTGGAGTGGATGGAAAACGACGTCGTGGTGGCGAACTTCCCTTTGTTGCGAGCGATCATGACGTGGGCCGCCTGGTCGTCGCAGAAGAGGGTTTTCCCGACGAATTCACAGAGGAGGCGGCGCCACGACTCCGGATCGGAGCAGCGGGCGACCGTGATCCGGCGGGCGGCCTGGTCGTCGGAGAAGAGGATCCTGGTGATGTATTCGGAGAGGATGCGGCGCCACGATCTGCTGACGCAACGGAATCGGGCGAGGGAGGCGGCGTTCGGCAGCATCCACAGGATTCCCGTCGTCAATTCGTCCGGTATCCACACGGCGTAGCGGGCGGGGCTTCTTTTTACGCCGGGGGAGGACATTTTTCTACAGAGGGATGACTGGGATTGGAGAGCTAGGGTTTGATTGTTATCGTGTGACGCCGGTGTAAAGTGAGGTAAGGGGGATAGTTGATCCAATTGGTTTAGTTCGGTGATGTAAAAAAAGTATTTCTATAAAGATATATATATAGTAAAACTAAAATCTCTATAAATTAATATAGTTAGGTTTCCTACCAAAAACATAATTAATATAGTTAGGACTATGAAAATTATTAATTTATAAGATTGATTAATTAATCGATAAATTATTGATTTAAAGAGTTTTTTTATAATGTATATTGTTAACATAAATAATTTTATAACATTTAAATTGGATTTATATGTGGTGTATTAATTTTATTTTAGTTCAAATATAATTTGTTATATTTTGATAGTTCATTGTATTAATTAGGTGTGACTATAAGGTCTGGTCTGGTTATATTGACTCGAATTGATCCAGTCCCAGTCCGATTTTTTCGAGAATATAAGGATTAAAGATTGGATTGAATACAGTCTAGTCTTGATTCGGTCCGATTTTGAACCGGTCCGGTTTCAATTCGGTCTTGATTTTAGATTGAGTTTGTGGGGATTTGAATGGTCCGAGGAGGGAATTTGAGTGACCTAAGGCCTGAAAGGGTGGGGAGGTTAAATTTGAGTGTTGGGCTATCTTATTCGGTCTTTATTCGATTTTTGGTTCGGTCCCAAACAGTTTTTTACATTAAATCTAGGCCGGAAAATTGGATTGGATTGGGTGCCAAAATACAAATGCACATTTGATATCCATCGGCAGCAGCAGTTGCTCTGCTTCGGAATTTACATCTGCCTATCTGGGCTTCCCTTTGTCTGCCTGCTCCATCTGTTTCAGATGGGGGAGTCGAGCAGCCAGAATATTGGCGGCGGTGATCAAAGCCGTCACAACGACGATGGCGACGAAGGACTTGCTCTGACCCTGACCCGACCCACCAAGAAGCAGAAGAAACCAGAAATCACTGCAAATGATCATCTTCCAACTTTTCACACAAAACCTCGCAACTGGTTCCCCCACGAGTTCGTGCCCCCTGCATTCCCCGCTTCTTCTTCTTATTCCTCGGAGTTGATTCTCTTCAACAGCAGCAGCAGCATCGGCGCCGGCGCTTCTGGTCCAGACGATTTCGCGCAATCAACTGTAACCGACGGGTGTTTTGGATAGGAATAAGAATTGAGTGACTAGTCTGGATATTTGCCAACTGTATAAGTAGGAGGGCGCGAGAGCCGTTGTAACCACTTTTCCAGCTAATAACAAACTTTACCTTCTCTCTCTTCTCTCTCTCCCTCTTTTCTCTGGTTCTTCTCTGAATCTCCTCTCTCATTTCTCTAATTCCTCCATTGCCAAGACTTCCGATCCTTCTAGTGGTGACAAGGTGGTATCAGAGCCCTGTCTTGGCGTCGTTTTCTCTTCGTTCGTCTTCTTCTTCTTCAATGACAAGCACCAGAGGCACCATTGACGAACGCCTCACTGCTCTTCTGGCGTCCACCAATCAGGCGCAGAGCGAGCTTGATGACAGAATCACCAACGTTCATGGCTTGATGACGACTCAGGCGGCTCAATTCCAGGAACTCCGTACTCGTTCCGACGGTCATTCACAACAGTTCGTTACTTTGACAACTCGTTTGGATTCGATGGAGGCGAACTCAGCGACGCGGTTCGCTGAGCTTGAGACGAGTTCGGCGACTCGTTTGGCGGACCTAGAGGCGCGGCTCGACGATCGTTTTGGTCAATTCACTCACGAGATCCGGAATATGCTACAGGCTTTGGTTCCTCGACCGGCGGGCGTCGTTGCTGGTGTGGTGGTGCCTCCGCCGGACAGAAATGCGCGGGGCATTCTTCCTCTCCCTAATCAAGGTCTCCGTGGGGCTGATCCAGTTCTGGTACAGGCACCGCGAGCTCATATTCCGGTCAATGCAGCAGCAGAGCGGGAGCGTTTTCCCGATCACGGTCCAGGTAATCACAATCAGTTCCACCAGCTTCCTCGACTCGATTTTCCGTCCTTTAATGGTGAGGATCCTCGGGAATGGACGCGGAAATGCGAGAAATTGTTCGACATTTATGGCATTCCTCATGATCAGAAGGTGAATCTGGCGGTGATCTATTTTCAACGACGAGCAGATCTATGGTTTGAAGGTTGGAAAATTGGCCGCCAGGAGCTGAATTGGGAAGAGTTTGTGGCAGCATTGTGTCAGCGATTTGGGAATCGCACGTATGGGGGTGTGGTGGCGGAGTTCAATAAGCTTCGTCAACGTGGTTCTTTGGCTGAGTATCAGGAGAAGTTTGAAGAACTGCGTTCTTTAATGTCTCGTTTCAACCCTGCTCTTGACGAGATATACTTCATCAGCAGTTTCATCAGCGGCCTGGAGGAAGAACTGCGTCCAGTTTTACAGATGTGGAAGCCCCAGACCTTATCTGATGCTTTTCAGTTTGCACAATTGGAAGAAGCTTCGAACTTAGCTCGTCAAAAGAAATGGCGCAGTACTCAAGGGCCGGCCTCTCGTCCTATGGTGGCTTCCACGAGCACCAGTTTCTCTCAACCTCGCCGTTGGGAGAATGCTACTCCTGCCAAACAGGTAGGGGGCCCTAAATCTCCCATGCTGAACCCGAAGAACAATGGATCGAGGGGTGTTTGCTATAAGTGTGGGGATCGCTATTTTTTTGGCCACGTTTGTGATGCTAAGAAGCAGCTTAACAGTTTGCAAGCTGAGGATGAGGATGGCCTAGCTGACTCAGATCCCAGTCAGGAAGAAGAGGAGTTGGGGGATACTGTTACGGTGGAGGATCATCCAGAGTTGGAGGAAGTCACAATGCAGGCATTGAACAGTGGGGGAATGGCTAATTCACTCATTGTTCAGGGTAAGGTGAAGGGTGACAAAATTTTCATTCTGGTGGACACAGGTAGTACTCACACTTTTCTTAGCGAGAGGAAAGCAAGGGAATTGCATTGTCAATTGGTTCCAGCAAGCCATCCATTGCGAGTGAAGTTAGCTGATGGTACAATCTTACTCAGTGACCAAGTGTGTAAGGGATTCTGTTGGGAAATGCAAGGGCATACTTTTCAGTACGATATGAGGATTCTGAGTTTGGGATCCAATGATGCTGTGATGGGATTGGACTGGCTGAGGACTATTAGTCCAGTGAAATTTGATTTCATTGGGTTAAAACTGTTCTTTGAATGGCAGGGTAAGGATGTGGAGTTGTCAGGCATTCAGGACTTGGCTCAGTGCAAGATGATATCAGGGAAAAGTTTGCAGAAGTTGTGGGATAAGTCTGAGATTGTGTTTATGGGCCAAATTTGCAGGTTACAGGCTGTGGATCAGATGGCGAGCCTGAATAACATGAGTATGTGGAAGGATCAACCACCTGCGTTCTTGAAGCCAATTTTGCAGGAGTTCAGTGATGTTTTTGGGAAACCACAGGGACTTCCACCTGCCAGGGAATGTGATCACACGATTCCTCTTCAGCCAAACTCCACCCCAGTCAACCTAAGGCCTTACAGGTACTCCATACCACAGAAAGATGAGATGGACAGGCTGGTTAAGGAGATGCTAGAGTCTCAGTACATCCAACACAGTAAGAGCCCTTATGCTTCTCCAGTGCTACTAGTACTTAAGAAAGATGGTTCCTGGCGTTTTTGTGTGGATTACAGGAAGCTTAATGACCTTACTATTAAGGATAAATTTCCTATACCTGTGATTGATGACCTGTTGGATGAGCTTAGAGGGTCTAAGTATTTTACCAAGTTGGATCTACTATCTGGTTACCATCAAATCAGGATGAACCCCTCAGACCAGCACAAAACAGCATTCAGGACTCACCAGGGATTATATGAGTTTACTGTAATGCCATTTGGGCTTACAAATGCTCCTGCAACCTTCCAAGCCCTCATGAACAAAATTTTCAGTCCTCACCTCAGGAAGTTCATCCTGGTGTTCTTTGATGACATACTGATATATAGTCCTGATCAGGACAGTCACAAGGAGCATCTGACTGCTGCCTTGTCAATCCTAAGGGAGAATTCCTTGTATGCCAAGCCTTCTAAGTGTGCATTTGGCCAAACTCAAATCGATTACCTGGGGTATATTATCAACCAGGAGGGAGTGACCACTGACCCTGCCAAGATAGAAGCAATGGTGAATTGGCCTGTTCCAAAAACAGTGAAGGAGTTGCGTGGGTTCCTTGGTTTGACTGGTTATTACAGGAAGTTCATCAAGAACTATGGGGTGATTGGCAAAGCCCTCACTGATCTGTTAAAAAAAGATTGTTTTAGGTGGACAGAAGTGGCACAAGAGGCTTTCACAGCTCTCAAAACAGCAATGGTCACTGCCCCAGTGTTGGCTCTTCCTGATTTCTCTCAACCTTTTGTTTTGGAGACTGATGCTAGTGAGTTTGGTATTGGTGCTGTTCTATCTCAGGGGGGCAGACCATTAGCCTATCACAGTCAGGCCTTGGGGCCTAGGAAGCAAGGTCTTTCCACCTATGAGAAAGAGTATTTAGCTGTTATTCTAGCAGTAACCAAGTGGCGCCACTACTTGGAAGGTAGGCCATTCAAAATTGTGACTGATCATGAGAGCCTTAAACATTTACTAGGCCAGAAGATTCATACTCAGATACAGAAGAAAGGACTGGTGAAACTCTTGGGATTGGATTTTGAGATCCAATACAGACAGGGCAAGTTTAACCAGGTAGCTGATGCCCTGTCTAGGCATCCTGATTTTGTCTCACATTTAGGAGAGTGTTGTCCTATATCTGCTGCATTACCTTCCTGGCTTAGTGAATTGGAGTCTACATACCCTGGGGATCAGGAAGTACAACAGGTTATGGTTGAGGCTGCTATTCCACTGGTTGGGCCCAAGCTCTTTTGGATGCATCAAGGGCTGCTCTATCACAAAGCTGCCATCTATGTGGGTTCAACAGGTTCTATGAGGCAGAAACTACTGGAGTTGTTCCATGACTCACCTGTGGGAGGACACTCAGGAGCTCAAGCCAGCTATCAGAGAATCAAGAGGTATTTCTGGTGGCCTGGTATTAAATCTGACTTAAAGAACTATATCTTGCTGTGTGATGTGTGTCAGAAGTGCAAGGTTGAGAATATCCCATACCCTGGTCTGTTACAGCCTCTTCCAATTCCAGATCAAGCTTGGAAACATATATCCATGGATTTTGTAGAGGGCCTACCCAGTTCTCATGGCAAGGAGGCTGTGTTAGTAGTAATAGATCGTTTTTCAAAATATGGACACTTCTTTGGCTTAACAAAGCCTTACTCAGCAATGACAGTGGCTCAAACATTCTTTGATGGAGTGTTCAAGTTACATGGAATGCCTGTAACTATTGTTTCAGATAGAGATGCTATCTTTACTAGTTCATTCTGGACCAAACTCTTTGAGTTACAAGGGGTTAAGCTACACTATTCTACTGCTTATCATCCACAAACGGATGGCCAGACTGAGAGGTTGAACAGGTGTTTGGAGGAGTATTTGAGAGGCATGGTCCATTTGTGTCCTCTGCAGTGGGCTTCCTGGCTGACTCTTGCTGAATGGTGGTATAACACCAACTTCCATAGCAGTTTACAGGTCTCTCCTTTTGAGGCTCTTTATGGCTATTCCCCAGCTCAATTTGGCGTCCAGAATCCTCTATCCACTTCAGTTGCAGCAGTTGCAGAGAGGTTGCAACAACAGCACAGACTGATTGATGTTCTTCGCAGTAACCTGGCCAAGGCACAGAACAAACAGAAACAGATGGCTGATGCTCACAGAACAGAACGTGTATTACAGGAGGGTGATTTAGTTTACCTCAAACTTCGTCCCTATCGCCAGAATTCAGTAGCCAGCCGAGCCAATCAGAAGCTTGCTCCTCGCTTTTTTGGCCCATTTCCCATCATTAAGAAAATTGGTGCTGTGGCGTACAAATTGCAATTGCCAGCGGACTCTGTAGTCCATCCTGTCTTCCATGTCTCCTTACTCAAGAAGGCCAGAGTCAGATCACAGGTGGTGGTGCAGCCGCTATTGCCTGAAGTCGATGACCAAGGAGCTCTCAAGTTAGCTCCTATTGCCATTCTGGCAAGGAAGATGGTGGCCAGGGACAACAAACCAGCTACCCAGGTATTGGTCCAATGGTCTCATCAAAGTGAGGAAGATGCTACATGGGAGTTTTTGATTGAGTTGCAGAGGCGTTTCCCTGATTTTCAAGCTTGAGGACAAGCTTTTGCTGAAGGGATGGGGAGTTGTAACCGACGGGTGTTTTGGATAGGAATAAGAATTGAGTGACTAGTCTGGATATTTGCCAACTGTATAAGTAGGAGGGCGCGAGAGCCGTTGTAACCACTTTTCCGGCTAATAACAAACTTTACCTTCTCTCTCTTCTCTCTCTCCCTCTTTTCTCTGGTTCTTCTCTGAATCTCCTCTCTCATTTCTCTAATTCCTCCATTGCCAAGACTTCCGATCCTTCTAGTGGTGACATCAACCAAGTACGACGTGTTCATCAGTTTCAGAGGAATCGACGTTCGAAACTCCTTCCTCGGCCACCTCTACTCTCACCTGAAAATTTACAAGCGATTGGCGGTCTACAAAGACGATGTGGATCTGGAAAGAGGAGAGCAGATCTCGCCCTCGCTCTTGCAGGCAATCGAGAGATCCGATGTTTATGTGGTGCTCATCTCCCCGAATTATGCCGATTCCCCGTGGTGCTTGGAGGAGCTTGAGAAGATTCTCGAGTCTAGGAAACTGTACGGGCGGAGGGTTATACCGGTTTTCTACGGCGTTGATCCTTCTGCCGTTGGTAGCCAGAAATTGCCCTCTACTGCTGGGAAGATTCAGAGATGGGAAGCTGCATTGAGTGAGATTGCCGGCCTCTCTGGATTTGATTCCAAGGTTATCAGGTATGTGTTATCAGCAGAGACTCACCTCTACGGATTTGATTGATTAATGTGAATCTTGACAAGAACACAGCTAGTATGTCTACTGGATCTCCACCACCATTCAGAGATTAAATGAATTAGGAGGTTCATGAACGAATCTGAATTTGTAAGCTTGATGCATCACAAGCAAGTCTTGTATAAAAATCCCTACATCAGTGGAAAGAAATCATCGAAACAATTACTTGTATTTATTCTCTGATTCTCCATACCACTTTCATCAGAACTAATTTTTAATGCCACATTGTGATCCAGCCCTGAAACTAAACTCATCGATGAAATCAGCAAGGCCGTATTTCAGGCAATCCGCGGCAGCAGCCAGATGGTGAAGTTCTCGTCATATTCGGCTAGCAGAGGCTTGGTTGGAGTAGACAGGAGGCTAAAACAAGTCCAACGGTTGTTGTGCTCCGATGATCATAAGGGCAATTGGACGATAGGCCTGTGGGGAATGGCCGGCAGTGGGAAGACTGCTCTTGCTAAGGCTTTCTTCGATCTATTCTCCTCTCAATTCGAGGCTTCCTACTTCTTCTGCAATTTCGCTGACGCAATCGCTAGTGGGGTAACTCGACAACCATTTGGTAATCTGCAAAATGAATTCTTTTCAAGACTGTTGGGCGATCACGGAGTTGGTGGAACATTATCCTATGATTTGACACTCCGTCGCCTTAGTCGTATGAAGGCTTTGGTTGTGATCGATGATGTGGGCGACGACGTGGGTGACATTGGACCCCTGAAAGATTTGTTAAACGGGCAGTATAGTGATTTGTTTGGTTCAGGCAGTATTGTGGTCATGACAAGCAGGAACCAGCAACTTCTCAAGAGCGTGTGTCATACTGTATATGAAGTTGAGGGTCTGGGTGATGAAGAAACTTGGCAACTTTTCTGCTTGCATGCCTTCAGGGAGAAAAGCGTTCGAACTGAATATCTGCAGATGATCTGGAGAGCAATACGCTACGTGGGTGGAAATCCTTTGGCAACTACTATCTTGGGCGCGCACTTGTATGGCAGGGATCTCAAGTTTTGGGATCGTGAGCTGCATGCTTTGCAGAATAATTCCCCCAACTCAGTGGTTCAGAATGTCTTGAGAAGGAGCTACGACGGGTTAAGTCGAGCAGAGAAAGATATATTTCTTGATCTTGCATGCTTTTATGATTATTGGCATACGCAAAACTTGGAGATCATTGAGGAGATGTTTTCAGAAGGTGGGAGGATGAACCTCATTACTAACCTAGTTGATAAGTCTCTTATACGTATTATTCCTCTAGGTGAGCGCTCCATAAAAATGAATCCTCTGCTACGAGACCTTGGTTGCAGCATTGTCAATGAAGAACGTCAAATTGGAAATCGTTCGAGGTTGTGGAAACTTGAAGATGTGTCTTACCTCTTCCAGCAAAACAAGGTATAAAATGTAAGTTTGTTTTCTAATTTGTAGAGACTAAATTCCACAGCATTACTTATTCTATTTATACTGAACAGGGTACTCAATCACTTGAAGGTATTTTGATATTGTTTACACTGAACAGGGTACTCAATCACTTGAAGGTATTTTTTGTAAACATTTCTACCAGAAACCACATGGCATATGCACACAATCTGACGCTTTTGAGAAGATGGAAAACCTCAGATTTCTTGTGATTGATGGTGATGCTAGCAACCTAATTCTACCAGATGAGGGGTTGAAATGTCTGCCAAATCCGTTAAGAATTCTTAAATGGCGCTCATTTTCTTCAAAATATTTGGCATCCCAATTCTCTGCTGAAAATCTTCTCACACTTGATCTGTGGGACAGCAAGATTGAGCAACTTTGGGAAGATGATGAACTTGACGTAGTACGTTTACGTTTTCTCACACTTAATTCAATGGTCTGATGTCTTTTTTCGAAAAAAAAAAAAAAAAACTGCACGTAATCCACCTTCCACTAATTGTACACCGTGCACCTGCAGGATTTGGGGAATTTACAATTTCTTTCTCTTTTGGGATCCAAGAACCTGAGGAAGTTGCCTAATCTCTCCACTGCAAAAAGACTCAAAGTAATTAATCTCTCTGTGTGTACGAGCTTAGTTGAGCTTCCAACATCAATTTTGGATCTTCCCGAGTTGGAATACCTCTATGTGAGTGGCTGCAGCAGCCTAAAGTGGGATAACTTGGAAGGCTATGCAAACAGCAGCCATATTAATTCTGATGTCTTACCCAGCCTTAAAAGCTTTGCCCTCAGTCATAAGGTCCCTAGTTTCATCATGCGCTTGCAGATTCTGAAACTGGAGTGCCATAAGTGTACAACGTTGACTGAATTTCCGGCCATCCCAAGCCTCAAGGAACTAACCTTGACTGGTAGTTTGATCGAAGAGTTGGTTGGGTTGGAGAAGTTGACAGAGATGAAGGGCCTCAGACTTTCAGGAAACGAGCAACTTGTTATTCTCAGCTCTGGTGACTTGTCCAAGTTGAAATCTCTCGAAGAGATTCGTCTGGATGGTTGTAGCAAGCTGTCCCGACTTCCTGAAAGCATTGGCAAACTAATACATCTGGGAAGTCTTGATATAAGTCGCACAGCTGTGAGAGAGCTGCCGTCCTCCATTGGAGATCTCACACAACTGTATAAATTGCTCCTCAAGGGTTGTAAGAGCCTAGTATGCCTTCCTGACACCATGCACAAACTATCTAGATTGGATAGTCTCGTTCTGGTTGGTTGTGATCAGCTAAGGCATATACCAGGCCTTCCTTCATCCTTGAAAATTTTGGATGCACATGGCTGCAGGTCGCTTCAAACCTTGTCAATTGGCAGTGTTGAGAAATATGCATTCACAAGTCTGAAGTGGTGCTTTGCCCAGTGCTGGAGCCTGGATCCAGGATTATGTAGTAAGCTTGTGGATAAGGTATCTCTCCCTTTCTCTTTCTCACTCTCTCCCATGGGGCTTTTTTTGTTTAGGTAGAGTAATGGACACGGAATAAGTGATGCAGTTCACCTTTTTGGTTGAATCATTGATGCAGTTCGCCCGAGATTCAGTTCGGATCTTCGGCCACTCGAGCCTCATACTCCCGGCAAAATGGGGCTGTGGAGAAGGAAGCATAACGGGATCCAATTATGATAGTTTTAACAACACAAGGGCTACAGCAAGGTTGCGTGGACAACCATGGGAGTTGAAGTCAACCATTTTCTGTGCCCTACTCAGTTCCCCTGACCCCGCTCTTAATAATCAGGGCTACGAGTTCCGTGTTATCGTGAAGATGAACAATACAGACAAAGCTGGAGACACAGAAATGGTGAGTGATTGCCCGTGGAGACCTTTCCAAAGATATGAAGATCGGGAGGAGGAGGAGGAGGAGGAGAGTCCCTCAAATGATCACTTCTTAGTCTGGTCTATTCGTGGACCACTTGTCGAAGGGAAAACTGTGGATGATGGTTCCGAGGTTGAATTCATTTTTCGAGACAGTTACAAGACCAAGGGTGGATCCAGGACACTCAACTTGATCAAGAACTGTCGGGTTATCCCTGTTTACAGCAACAGAGTTGTGAGAACCGAAAACGTAAACGAAGATGAAAATGATGATGATGATGACGACGACGAGTCTCCAAACGAGCTCCATGGATTATATGATCAGTTGTGCTCCAGTGGGAACTGAAGCATACAACTTGGATTAGACGAATTGCATAGCCTGATTCCCATGTTTGCGGCATATATGTGCTTTCTCTGGTGAGAACTGAGATATCAGAAGCCTGTGGATGGTCAATGGCTGCATCTGGAGTGCTTAACGTACCTCCTTGTCTGCTTGGGATGTTTCCTGCTCCTATTAGTAAGGGAATACTACCAAAAATACGTTCGAGACTTCCTTTCCGTTTCTGTATTCCTCAAAGAAGAAAAGGATGATCAATCAGCCATTTCTGCATATGTTCTGTTTCTGTAGAATCATAAATGTTCTAGTGTTATTGCAACAGGGTGACAAAGCAGAACTTAAAACCCTGCTGCGGCCTGCAGTAGCCGGGCCAGAAATATTCTCAAGTTAAGAACGGTGTCGTTTGGACCCTCTACAAAGTTGCAAGCAACAGGCCTAATTCCACTGGTCTGCTTGTATAGTCCATTCCTCTTGGCCCAATCGAATTACCCGAGTATGACAATCATCCTTCACCTTTACCTTGTTGATTCTGCAAACTGGATTTTTCCCCTTCTCATTTCAAAATTGAGATTAACAATCAGTTATTCTAGCTAATTAGATCTATTCTTACTCGTCTATTTCCCATAGTTTTGCTTTACAAAATCCACCATGTTTGAGGGTGAACAACTTGTTGGTGGGGAGGGCAGATCCCCATTTTGGTTAGCCAACCGAACAGCCCACTTCAACGCGATCATGGAACTCTTACAATTGATACGAGCCATTCTTAAAAATCTAGAAATTTTTGGGCCCATCTATTTTGGTAGTTGTATTAGTTAGTTCATTTCATAAGTTCAACTTTGGTTTGATAAGTTCATTTCATTTTTTTTTTTTTTTTTTTTTTTGAGGAACAAGTTCATTTCATTTCGGATCCAAATCCAAGTGACATTGAGTTAAAATTGGACAGACTAAGATGCGGTTTGGTATCGTTTTGTTGTTATTGTGGAAGATACTACTCGAATTGGGGGCGTGTTTAATGAAATCAATTTACTAGATTTGGCGAATCATGACCTGGCATGTTGATCCAACCCGAACCTGCCTGAAAAATAACAATTGGGTTGAAGTTTCAATAATCCGAAACCTAAATGGCCGACCTGTAGTTTTTTGGGTCGGATTGGGTGGGTTAGTGGGTCGACCCACATAACTCATTTCATTTCCTATGTCACTCTTAAAAGGATAAAATCATTTATAAATTGGTGAGATATTTAAAAAAAGTCCATAAGGATTTGAAGACAAGTTTAGAGTGTAAGGATAATCAAACATCCTTTGTTTCTTGTATATTAGTTTCGTGATTGTTTTTTGACGATTTGTGCAATTCGTGTTTCTTTTCATTATCATGGGAGAATGTGAGCATTTGTCATTGAAATGGTCTAGGTAAACTATTGTCATACATATGTGAAAATATGTGTTATGAAAAAATTTATGCAGCATGTTTGATACTGTTTCTGAGAACGCTCATAATCAGAAATTAATGACCAGTGACCAAATCTAAAACCCGATGGGTTGGGGTCAATATTGGACCCAAAATTATCCAACTCAACGTGACCCGACCCACGATATATGATCCGTAACCAGAGATTCTCAACTCGAAATTACCCAATCCGACCCAATTGCCAGGTCTAAATCTACCAACCAGTAGGAAACCCGTATTCAACGCATCCATAGCTACAAATTTACGTTTCTGTAGATTGGGATGTGTTGCTGAAGCCCATTTTCACAACATATATAAAAGAAAAACTATACATTGAACTTGTATTTTCTCCTTGGTTTTTGTATTCTTTTACTTGACAAGAGAAAAAAAAAACACACAATGATAAGTCCGTTTAGTATTATTTTGTTTGTTGTTGTGGGAGATAGGACTCGGATTGGGGCGGGTTTAATGAAATCAATCCTCCAACCAGTAGAAAACTCGTGTTAAACACGTTCTAGAAACGCATCCAAAGCTATAGATCAATGTTTCTATGAATTGATTTGCGTTGTTGAAGCACCCATTTCCACAACAACAACAACAAAAAACTTCTGAAAACATTTTTTCCCCTCAATTTTTGTATTTTCTTTATTGACAATAGGAAACATAAACACACAATGATACTAAAGGAGACTCAAGCTATCGTTAATAATTTTGAAAACAAAGAGTCATGAAGAGAAATTGATTGGATTAGCTGCCTAGTGCCTCGCATCACAGGGAGGGATCATATATGACAAGAAATTCCAATTGTTGCTTTGGTTACTCCGAGAAGAATCTTAGCAGCCTTCTGCGTCCTCCAATGCTCCTGTTGTAATTTAGATACCATCTACATTGTAGATTCATCCATATATACACAAACAAAAGTTTGGAACTACTTAGTATTTACCCGCCGATGCACACGATAACTTTTCCCTCGAATTGCCGTTCTTATTCTCACAAATCAGTATCTTTCTCAAGAATTAGATAGATAGTGAAAACTCAGTTGATCCCAATAACTCGAGTAATCGGGAGCAATGTAACGAAAATCGCGCTTTAAATTTTGTATTTTTATGCTTCTATATCACCAAAATGAGTCTCCGTGGAATAATATTTTTTTACTACAATTTGTACAATAATATAGTCAAAGTATTCCTTTAAAACTTAAAAGTTTACCCTTTACGCTTCTAGGTCACCAAAATGTTTCTACATAGAATCGCGTGTTTGACTGCATCGGTTGGGAGAAAGTTATTATGAATCTTATAGGAATCTTTTACACGATCCTCCAAACGCAAGCCAAGTCACAAGTTTGAAGTTTGCACATGCCAACCATACATTGTGTTCTAATACACCGTTTTATATTGACGGTCGTATATATAGATTCGAGCACGCACACTTAACCTAACCAACGACGGCACGATACCATATCATAACTCAGTTGATCCCGATAACTAATAGCTCGAATTCTTAAGAAAAATTTATTATGAATTTTATACCACTCTCTTACATCGCAAAACTATGGCTCTCTCTATATATAATAGACCTTATTCCCACTTAACAAGAACCATCCATCCACCCAACCAACACTCATTTCATTTCAAGAGAGGAAAGTTCCATCACACATAACATCATGAATCGTCAAATTTCCATTCTCCTCTTCACTCTCATCGCCGCCATCCTCCTCGACCTCGGCGTGGAGGCGAAACCTCAAACTTGCTCCCCCAGCGGCAAGCTCCGCGGCAAAAAGCCTCCGCCAAACCAATGCAACCAGATCAACGACTCCGACTGCTGCGTTGAGGGCAAGCTGTACACAACCTACAAGTGCTCCCCGCCGATCACCAAGCATACCAAAGCGGTCCTCACCATCAACAGCTTCGAGAAGGGGAAAGACGGCGGCGGGGCGGCGGAGTGCGACCAAAAATTCCATGGGGACGAGGAGCGGGTCGTGGCGCTGTCGAGCGGCTGGTTCAACAACGCCAAGAGCTGCTTTCGGCAGGTCAGGATCACAGGGAACGGGAGGAGCGTGGTGGCGAAGGTGGTGGACGAGTGCGATTCCACGGAGGGCTGCGACGGCGACCACGATTACCAGCCGCCGTGCCCCAACAACATCGTGGATGCGTCGCCGGCGGTGTGGGATGCGCTCGGGGTGGCTTCTGGGGATCGGGGCGATTTGAAGGTGACATGGTCGTTTGTGTAAAACTTGATGTGGGTTTTTTTTTCTTCCATGGGAGGTATCGTGTGTCTCTCTAGCTTGTTTTTTTTTTTCTTTTCTTTTGTCATGTTTTTTTTTTTTTGGGTTGTCCATTAAGGAAATAATCGATGTGTGACATCATCGGGTGTTTGTGATTCCCTTAAACATTTCAATTCGACTTCTTGCATGTGTTGTATACCCATTAACCATCAATAAAACAAGTGTGTTTAGCTACGTGTGCTTTAATTTGTAGTTGGTAGGTCGATTTCCTTGAACATGAATATATATGTATTCCTAGTCACTGCGGAGTTGCAATTATGGGGTTTTGGGGATAGATTATAACCAATTCCTAGGGTGTTGTGTTGTTTCTAGAGCTTCTAAGTTATAAGTTGGTATGATATCTTCAATAAAGGTGGTAGAATTTATGGTCTACAAGTCTTGCATTTGAGCATCTTAATTATTTCCCTAGTTCTGATAATCCCTGGCCAGAGGCACATACGATATCACTCGATCGATCAATATCTAAGTTATATCCTCATGTCATAAAATATATAATAGGACACTAATGATAAAGAAAGCCGTTCACGATTTTGCACATGTTGATTCTTGATTATAGTTAAAGCAAGCATAAACCATATAAGATTTAACTTCAACTCTTTTCCACAAATAGGAATAACTGAAGTGCGTTTGTTCTTTTTCCTTCTTCCAACACATACATATACATTCAACCGTTAAGGCTTTTAACAGACAAGAGAGCATATATAGTTGGAACAGACTCAGTTTTCTTCAGTTTGCCTAGTCTTTCACATGTTGATCATAATGCAGTTATACTAACAAACCTCTACCAATTGGCTTCATAATCTATGGAGATATTACAGTGGTTTGTTCTTCAAATATTCGAGCATTCCTCTCTAGCCAACTTGACCACCATATTGCATGAACCGTTACCCATGTACGCCAAAAGAAAAAATTCTTGTTCTTCTAGAGTTGAAGCTAGCCATTCCGATATTCTTGTCTTTACACTTCTCGAGTTTAGTTTATCACAAGGCACAACCCTGTAGATGAAGTCCCATACCGTTCTGGTTATGCTCCAGCTCGTGAACAAATATGCGACAGTCCATATTGAGAGTGATATTCTTCATTGTTTCTATTTAAAATTAAAAAAGAAAATTGCGGCTCATTGTAAAAATTAATTAACTTCAATTTTTTTTAATACTTTGGACCAACCTTAAATGATTTTCAAGCTGAAGTACGTACTATGCAATTTATTATTTTCGTATTGTTTTGTTAATTTGTCAGTTAGTCTTAGGGTTTAGTTATATATAAACCAGTGTTTCGTTATTCGGTCGTATTATGCGAAGAAGAATAAGAAAATTAAAATATCCATTACGTACTATGTTCATCTTCTCCTGTTGTTCAATTAGTACAAGTAGAACTAGTGTAGTTGTAGATTTGCGCGAGAGTCGCATAAGACTATCTCCTCCCTAAAATTTCAAGGATATTTTTTTTTTTTTGCAAATGGTATCCCCTTATGTGTAGTCCTCTCACTTATTCTTCAGGAGAAAGTTCATTCTCTGCAGCTCAATTGTAATGCATCCGGTCCATTTAAATTATATAACTATGAAGAAAATTAGAGGCCACCAACCCCTTCTAGTTGCTGTCAGCTCAATTAATATAATGCTACAAAATAATTATCTGCAAGTATTTTTGGAGAAATGATTTTCTCAGGAAGATTCCTCATAAATTACGTATGTTCTGCCAAGGTAAAAGCTAGAGAAACCACTAAAAGCTAGAGAAACCTCAAATTACTTCTTCTGTTGAAATTTCTTGCTACCTGTGAACAACCATTTCTCCACTCCATATATATCCCTACTTCATCTCGTCCTCTTGATTCATACTATTATTTACTTCCACCATGTGGTTGCTGCTGCTCGTTATTGTTTACGTTGCTCTCAACTTCTTCCTCACTCGTCACTCGACCCTTCCTAATCCACCCATCCACCAAGATTCTTCTTCTTCTTCTTCTTCTTCTGCTGCTGCTGCTGCTTCTCCTCCTTCTGCCGGGGGTGATCGGCCTCAAATCCTCGAGGAGCTGGAGAAAATCTTCGAGTGCCGGATTGGATTACATGGAGATAAGGTATTTCGGTAAGCTGCTTTGGTACGTAAACCGATGGAGTTAGTGACGGATCCATAAATTTTATCATAGGGATGTCTTCTATAACTAATAATTTTATATTCTCTTCTCAATATAACAAGATTATTATTCAAGTTATTAAATGAGTTCATTGTGTCTAACTTTGAATGTGATCTTTTTACACTCTTGGTTAACATCCGACTCAATTTTGAAACTATGGTTCTAGTTCTACATAATTATACAAGAAAAGATATCATGGATAAATTGTATACTCTATTTTATGTTCACCACATAAAATCATTAACCACCAAAATTGTTTTTGTTTGATTTTTACTTAATGATTTTTATAGCCATATTATTTTCACTACGCAGGGTGCTCAAGCAGTTGAGGGCATCGTCTTATGTGATGACTCGTTTTCCCATCTCCCAGAGATACCTTATATATGCGTACAAGCTGATGCTTTTGAGGAGATGGGCAACCTTCGATTTGGTTGAGAATGATCACAATTAAACCCAATGCAATTACTGAAAATTTATACTATATCTATTCAATTGAACCCAATACAGCTACCGAAAATCGATACCATATTACTCAATGTTGGCGAGTTTAGTATCGGGACCGAGTTTCGTTCACTTTAGTGTTTTTTTCTTTCACTTTTTTCCCTTTTGTTGGGGTCATGAGCGAGTTTTATCCGCTTTAGTATTTTTTTTATCCTTTTCCTTTGGGTTGAGAATAACAATTGAGTCCAAACGCAAATTCATCGATTATATGCTATTGTAAATAACAAACCCATCAACCCCTTCTGGTTGTTCTCGCCCTTATTAAATTGTTGTTAGTCGCTCATGTTGCTATACTATTTGATATTATACAATGCTAGCTAGAAATCAATCTGCAGTTTTCAAGAAAAAGAAGATTCCTAATTCCTATAGTAAACTACTTGGGTTATGCAAAGTTAAAAGACAAAGCACTAATTTAATCAAAGTAACTGACTTTATGCAAGTGGGTAGGTGGAGTCTCCACATATATACTTAAAAAAAAAAAAAAATACACCAAAAGAGGTTTAAAGAAGAATCAGGGGAGAGGAGGGGAACGAAAGGAATCTCGACTTTCTGAATCAGCCTTGCTTTTCTCGCCATCCGCGCTACCAATTTCTTCCACCATGTGGTTGCTGCTCGTTATTGCTTACATTGTTCTCCTTTCCTTCCTCACCCGTTTTAATTCGTCCTCCGACCAAGATTCTTCTTCTGCTCCTCCTCCTCCTCCTCCTTCTCCATTTTCTTCTTCGTCGGAGTTGATTCGTTTTCGCAGCAACAGAACCGGTGATCCGGAAATTCTGCACCCAACCAAGTACGATGTCTTCATCAGCTTCAGAGGAGCTGATGTTCGACAAACTTTCCTCAGCCACCTCTACCTCCACCTCAATAATGTCAAGCAACTCGCCGTCTACAAAGACGACGTGGATCTGCCCAGAGGAGCGGAGATCTCGCCCTCGCTCCTGAGAGCGATCGAGATCTCCGACGTTTATGTGGTGATTCTCTCCCGCGATTATGCGAATTCCGAATGGTGTTTGGAGGAGCTGGAGAAGATCTTCCACTGCGTGGAGCAGCACAAACGGATGTTTATACCGGTCACCTACGACATGAGTTTCGCTGATTTCTACGAGACGCTGCCGTCTTCTGCTGTTGCTGGAAACGTGCGAAGCTGGAAGGACCAGCTGGAAAAAATAATCGGCCTCGCCGGGCTGGATTACACGGTCATCAGGTATCTAGCTAGCTATATCAACACTTGTTAAACCAGTAATTAGTTAAATAATTTCATATTTGTCATGGCCCTGGTTGCAACAGCGCGTTCTTGCAATTACTAAAGGATTCGTTTTGCTTTTGAAAATGAGTATGAAATACATAACATACTTCAAACATCATAAATATTATGAAGTTACTCTAATTAATTAAATGATAAAATCCATACAGCCAATCGAGTATAAAGTTAATTCACACCTTAAAAGGTTGTTATTTATCTAAAGAATGGAAAATGTATAATCATGTTCATCTTCACTCATTTACATGTTATTGTCCTACAAATTCATTAACACGTCCATAAACGGTGAAATGAACAGCATACCAAACCCAATATCGTCTCATTATTGTTGGTCTAATCATGTCGTATTAGCAAGAGGTTTAAGCCTTAGTGGTTAATCGAGCTAAAAAGTTTAGATAAACAAGTCGCTTATAGTTCGTATAAAATATAACTGTTTCATGATAGTTTTTAAAACTAATAACATTTTAAATATCATACATCGCTTTTTCATATGAAATAAATAAATGATTATGAAGAAAAAAAGCATCCTTCTTACTTTCATGATAGGAAATTTGAAATATAATAATAGTTTTCTCAGGTTGATCCTTTTTTCATATGAAAAAGGCCAACATTTAAGTAACAAAACAACTTAGTGGGCAATTATTCATTATATATGGGTCTCACTCACTTCTTCCCATCTTTCCACTCTAGCTTCCATTTATTCTCCTCTTTTCCATCTATGCTCCCATTTGTGTAATAACTAATATAACCCATTAAAGTGAACTCCGTCCACTTCTTCCGGATGAGATAGCATGCCTACTCCTAAAAAGATTGGAAAAATGACACCCCCTATTAATTATAGGTTTTTAAGGTAATTAATTTGTGTTGCATTTAATAATCTGTATGAATTAAAAACACATATTAATTACTTTCCTTTTTCAGTGCACTGGTAGTTGTATCAGTGCAATGGTATTAGTGTACAGGTGCAATGGTAGATGTATCACTGCAATGGTAGTTCCAAAAAAGGAACGTAATTAATATGAGTTCAGTATACAGGTGCAATGGTAGTTGTATCAGTATAATAGTAGTTAAAAAAAAAGGAATGTAATTAAGATGCGTTTTTAATTTCCAAAGATTATTAAATGCAACACGAATTTAATACAAAAAAATAACTATAATTAATAGGGGTGTCATTTTTCCAACCCCTTAGAAGGGTTAGCATGCTAACCGATCCCACTTCTTCACTCTATGCCCTCATTTACTTATTGATCCATTACAATGAGTCTCATTCAAAAATAAATTAATCCCCATCAAATATCCTCTTTTCCTATTGATTCGTATTTGATTTTGTATCAGTCATTATCACTCTCATTTTAACTCGAAAAGCTATGTACCCACTAGGCGCGAAGCGCAAGCGAGCGAGCATAAGTAGTAAGTATATGTATTTGTTGGTTCTCATGTGAAATTAATCAACAAATCTTAACTGCCCATCTTCCCCCCCGCCCCCAGGCCTGAAACTACACTCATCGAGGAAATCACCAGAGCGATCTTCCAGGCAATCTGCGGCAGCAACGAGCTCGTAAAGTTTTCATCGTATTCGGCTAGCAGAGGTTTGGTTGGGATCGAGAGCAAAGTGGAAGACGTTGGACGGCTGTTGTGCTCCGACGAGCGGGCTAACTGGACGATCGGGCTGTGGGGAACGGATGGGATAGGCAAGACCACTCTTGCTCAGGCTTTCTTCCATATGTTCTCCTCCCAATTCCAAGCTTCCTACTTCTTCACCAACTCTTCCGGCCTATTCACTAGCGGACTGCATCAGAGCGGCTTCTTCTCAAAATTACTGGGCGACGACGACGGCGGTGGTGGTGGTGGTGGTACTGGCAATGGAACGTTACCCTACGATTTGATGCTCCGCCGTGTCGGTCGCATCAAGGCGCTGGTCGTGATCGATGACGTGGGCAGCGACATGGCCAGCATTGGGCCCCTCAAAGATCTGCTAAACGGACAGTACAGCGACATGTTCGGCCCGGGAAGTGTGGTGATCGTGACCGGCACCAACCAACAACTTCTCAAGAGCGTATGTCACGTCGTGTATCAAGTCAAAGGTCTGGCCGATCCCGAAGCTTGGCGACTGCTCTGCGATTACGCCTTCAAAGGCGAGGATGCGCCGGCCGGCTATCTGACGCTGGCCAGGAGAGCTGTGAGTTACGCGGGTGGGAATCCGGCGGCACTTACCCTCTTGGGCGCGCACTTGTACGGACGGGATCTCGAGTTCTGGGACCGCGAGCTGGGATACTTGCAACAAGATGGGGATCCGAACTCGGTGGTGGAGAGCATCGGGAGGAGGAGTTACGAAGGATTGAGCCGAGCGGAGAAGGATTTGTTCCTCGACCTGGCGTGCTTCTATCCTTACTGGAGTCGCAAGGAGTTGAGCAGAGCTGGGGCGGTGGTGAAAGACGGGAGATGGAATCTCGTTACCAACCTTGTGGATAAGGCTCTTATAAGCATTGACGGTACCGGCCGCGTGCAAATGAGCATGGTGCTACGAGACCTCGGTCGCGGCATTGTTAATGAACAAGATCGAGTGAGGAAGCGCACGAGGTTGTGGAAACTCGAAGATGTATCTTTCCTCTTCAAGAAACCCAAGGTATGACCATAGTATAGCAAATTAGCAATATTATATGTTATTTCATAAGAGATCGATTCTCGCTTCTTTTTTTTACGTACTATGATATTAATCGACGTTAAGATTTAAGAGTATTCAGTTTGTTGATTTTATTAGGATTTCGAATTTACAGTTTACAAGGGTTGGGCTGGAAAGTTAAAAGTTAAATTTAATATCTTTCACTTAATCAAAATATAGTTTACATGAGTTCTAGTCGAGCTAAGGACTTTGTTATTGTTTGCACTACACAGGGTGATCCACCAATTGAAGGCACAGTCTTAGATGATGACTGGTGGAGTGGTGCCATAGGAAAACCTGATGGCATATGCGTACAAGCTGATGTTTTTGAGGAGATGGAAAATCTCCGATTTCTTGTGATTGGCCATAATGCTTGCAATTTGGTCTTGCCGAAGGATGGGTTGAAATGTGTACCAAATATGCTGAGAATCCTTGAATGGGACTCGTTTCCGTCTAGATCCCTGCCACCCAAATTCTCTGCTGAAAATCTCGTCACGCTTGGTTTGACACGCAGCAAGATTGAACGACTTTGGGAACACGATGAATTTAACGTGGTACGTATACGTTTCTTAACTCAATCATGTGATGTATTTTTTTTGAAGGAATGAAAAAAAAAAAACACTACTTATTCAATCTCCCGCTGATTTTATACATGTACACTTGTGTTGGAATTTGAGTATTGCTCTGTTGGAATTTTGGTATTGTTTGTGGCAAAGTAACTTTGTCTAAGGTGGTTTGGAAGTTGCGATTGTTAAATAGATGTATTGTTGAGAATGCATGTATAATATTATACATGTATTTTCGAATTTGATGCATTGTAGAATACAACGTTTGGTATGTGTGATTGTGTATGTCACATCAGCTAAAAGCCGTGACAAAACAATCCCAACTCAACTATCTCAACAATCACAACTAAAAGTTGAGATATAACAATCACTCAAAATGAGTGATAGTTTCTGTCACATCATAGAAACAATCCATGTATTGTTTCTGCTAAAAAACAAAAAAATGATGCATTGTAAACAATATATGCATAATGAAAATCTCAACAAAACAATCGCAACTTCCAAACGAACTCTAATATCTCAATAAAACCGTTTTGTGTCACTTATTTGTTTGTTTATTATTTGTAGATTGTTGTAGTAAGCTCTGGAATTAACTTCACATTTCAACAAACAAACCTGCAGGATCTTGGGAATTTGAAAACCCTTAATCTTAAGGGATCCAAGAGCCTAAGAAAGTTGCCTGATCTCTCTACAGCAAAGAGACTCGAGAGTATGCATCTCTCTGGATGTGTGAGCTTAGAGGAGCTCCCCACCTCAGTTTTGTATCTTCCCATGTTGGAAACACTCCATTTGAGTGAGTGTATCAGCCTAAAGTGGGACAACTTGGAAGATTATGTAAACTGCAGTCCAGAACAGAGTAGCCACCCTTCAGGCATCTTACCCAGCCTGAAATTTGTGAACCTAGCCATCACTCCAATTCAAAAGGTCCCTAGTTTTATTACCCACTCGCCGGTTCTGATACTGGACTGCGCCGATTGCACAGAGTTGACCGAACTTGCAGCAATCCCAAGCCTGGAAAGATTAGACCTGACTTACAGTTTGATTGAAGAGGTGGTGGAGTTGGAAAAGCTGGCCAAGTTGAAGCACCTCAACCTTTCGCAGAACAAGCATCTTATTCTCATCTCTGGTGACTTCCCTAAGTTGAATTCTCTGGAGATGATGGCCCTGGAAAGTTGTACCAAGTTGTCCCGCCTTCCTCATAGCATTGGTAATCTATTGCATTTGACAAATCTTGATCTGAGTCGCACAGCAGCGTTGGAGGAGCTTCCGTCGTCCATTGGAGATCTCACATTACTGTCGGAATTGCTCCTCACCGGCTGCAAGAGTCTAGTATGCCTCCCTGACACCATCCACAAGCTATCCAACTTAAACATACTCAAACTGGATCATTGCAATCAACTGTGCCATTTACCAATGCTCCCATCATCCTTGAAAGATTTGGATGCACATGGCTGCAAGTCGCTTAAAACCATGTCAACTGATATTGCTGATGAGGCACAAATGATGACATTGTTGGTCCCGGAATATACTCGCTGGTGCTTTGGCTGGTGCTGGGAGTTGGATCCAGTAGCGTGCAGTAAGATGGTGGATAAGGTATGTCTCCATCTTTTCTCAAATGACGAAACTAGCTACAATCATGGTGATCATAAATTTTTTTACTCATAATTTTTGGTTTATACAAATTGATTGATGCAGTTTACCCAGGATCTGGTTCGATGCCCCAAATCTTCCGACCTTTTAGTGCCAGCGAAATGGGTATCGAATAATAGTAGCGAAGAAGGAAGCAGCATAATGGGATCTTCTTATAAGTCTAGGGCAACAGCAAAGTTGCGCGGACAACCATGGAAGTTGAAGTCCCTATTCTTTTGCATCCTACTGAATACCCTGCCCCTTCGTAAGCTCCAGAACTCGTACATGAACTGTTTCTTGATCAATAATGATGATGATAAGGTTACCCTCGAAATGAAAACGAGCACTATCTCTTGGTTACTCCGAGGAAATAATAAAGATGAGGAAGAAGACGAGGACGAGGACGAGGAGATTCTCTCTAACGATCACCTTTTACTGTGGTCCGCTGATGGGTACACCGATACGGTGAGAACAGTACAACGTGTGGCTGAAAAAGCTGTCCATGCAGATGGTGCTACCATTGAGTTCTCTTTTCACGGCAGATACTCTAGTAAAGAAGAGGGGACAGAAACATCCATCTTGATCAAGAATTGTCGGGTTATTCCTGTGTACGAGGACAGAGTAGTGACATATGAAGAGGAGGAAGAAGATCAGTATCCAGTCAACCTCCGGGGACTATATGATCAGATGTGCAGCGGCCAGTAAAGTGTCTACAATAATAACTTAAAAATGGTTTCTCTCAGTGATCCAGTTTTGCAGATGGCTGCCAGATAATGATGCCGATTTCCTATTTGGATAGGGGTTTGGTTGGACTAGAGGCAAAGATGCAAGATATGGAGTGGTTGGTTGTTGTCTTTAGATCTGTGGGGAATGGGTGGTATTGGAAAGATTACCCTTGCCAAAGCTATATTTGATCGGTTCTCTTGTCAATTCGAAACTTGCTATTTCCTCCCCAACTTTGCAGATCAACCAAGTTACTCGCCGCATTTGTTTGAAAATCCGCAAAACAACTTCTTCTCGAGATTATTAGGTGATGAGAAGTAGATTGTTTCATGACTTGAGACTTAATCAGCTTGGTCGTATGAGGTCGTGACTTGAGACTTGAACATCAGCACATCCGTGGCTCCCAATGGCAAGGATCTGCGATTCTTCTGCTGCTAAGCATCAAACCTTCCTCTCAAGCAGACATGCCCAGGAAGAACCAAACATCTCTTTCCGAATGTCGATGCAGCTTGTATTTGACATGTAGTTTCATGTATCCTGGAAACACAGAAAGAAACATATGAATGAGAGAACTTCAGGTCATGCTCCAACTGAATATGGGTTTTAAACAGAAGAACCAAAATTCAAGCAGCAGCAATTAGCTGATGAAGTAGGGTTCCATTTACCTCTGTAAAGCACTTCACCGCTGGTGGGTGAGCACACAACTGATCATATAAACCCAGGGAGTTATTTGGAGATTCATTATCGTCGTCGTCATCATCATCTTTTTCTTCTTCCTCGTCTTCGTCTGTGACTACTCTGTCATCGTAAACCGGAATAACCAGACAATTCTTGATCAAGTCGAGTATCTCACGGGTCCCGCCATAATACCTGCAGCGAAAGAACAATTCAACGGTACAAGAGCCATCCGCATTGTTCCTGTTGACAAGTGGTTCAGCGGACCATACTTTTTTTCTTGATGAAATAGTAGTAGACCATATTAAGAAGTGACCATTCAAGAGGCGCTCCTCCTGCTCATCATCGTCATATTCTCCGAAATGTTTCCAACTGCATTCGCTCACAACTTCAGCTCCGGCATTGTCCTTATTGTTGAACATCATGCACTCAACAAGGAACCAGTCGTCCTTATTAAGGGGATCAGGGGAGTTGAGCACCACACAGAAAACTAGTGCCTTCAACTTCCACGGATGTCCACGCAGCTTTGCTGTCACTGTTGTGTTATTTTTACCACTTCCACGGATGTCCTTCTTCATCACCACTTTCACCACCCCATTTTGCAGGGAGTAAGAGGCTCGAACGGTAATAGTTTCGAACAGAATCCTGTGTGAACTGCATCAATCACAACCAGAAAGGAAGCAAAAATTATGACCACTATACTCCTAGTCACGAAATGAGCGAGAGACAGAGAGAGATACCTTGTCCACAAGCTTATTGTACACTACTGGATCCAACTTCCAGCACTGGCCAAAGCACCAATCTATATTCGAGAAGTCATGTTTCTCGACAGTGCCAATTGACAGGGTTTGAAGTGAATTGCAACCATGTGCATCCAAATTTTTCAAAGATGGAGGAAGCTCTGGCAAATTCCTTAGTTGAACACAACCAAACAGATTGAGTGTATTCAAATTGGTGAGTTTGTGGATGGTGTCAGGGAGGCATGCTAGGCTCTTACACTCCTGGAGGATCAATTCAGATAGTCGTATGATATTTACAACGGAGGATGGCAGCTCTTTCACAGCTGTGCAACGTAGATCAAGACTTCCCAAATTCATTAGATTACCAATGCTGTCAGGAAGTCTTGCTAGACTCTTGCAACGCTGGAGGCTTAACTTAAACAATCCTATGGGACTCTCCATACGCATTAGAATACCAGAGCTTTCGGGAAGGCTGGACAGCTTGCTACAATCATCGAGGTGAATCTCTTCCAGAGATTTCAATTTAGATAAATCACCAGAGACGAGAACAAGTTGTTCGTTGTCCGAAAGACGGAGGAACTTCAGCTCTGTCAACTTTTCCAACTCAACCACCTCTTTGATCAAACTACGAGTCAAGGTGAAGCTCTCCAGGCTTGGGATGACTGGAAACTCAGTCAACTTAGTGCACTTCAAGCATTGGAGTTCCAAAATATGCAACCGGGTGATAAAATTTGGAACCTTCTGGATTGGTGTGTAGCTTAGATCCAACTCTCTCAGGCTGGGTAAAATGTCATGATGACCTGTACTTGGTCCTGGGTTGCTGTTTGCATAGTCTTCCAAGTTCTCCAACTTTAGGCTGCTGCAACCCCACAAATTGAGGGACTCCAGCTTGGGGAGATACAAAATTGAGGAGGGAAGCTCCACTAAGCTCGTACAGAAAGGAAGATCAATTTCTTTTAGTTTTTTAGCCGTGGAGAGATCAGGCAACTTTCTTAGACTTTCCGATCCGTGAAGATTAAGGAATTTCAAATTCCCCAAATCCTGCAAGATGTATATATATGTGTGTACAATGAGGAAAGTGTACGAAATCCAAAAAGAAGACCTAGATTATTGAGTTCAGAAAGACGTACAGCGTCAAGTTCATCGCCTTCCCAAAGTTGTTCAATCTGGCTATTTGTCATGTTAAGTGTGATAAGATTTTCAGCAGAAAATTGAGATGGCAAACATTTCGAAGTAAGAGAATACCAATCAAGAATTCTCAAAGTGTTTGGTAGACAGTTCAACCCATCCTTCGGCAAAACTAGACTGCTTGCTTGATTACTAATAATAAGGAATCGCAGTCTCTTCATCCTTGTAAAAGTGTCAGGTTGCAAGAGTAAGATATGTTCCTTGTATCCCTGGTTGTCCAATAAAAGAATACCTTCGGTGGATTCGGTCCCCTATTTAGTGGAAACAATAACAAACAGACCCAAAAAAAAATTAAGATATCTTCAAAATTTTGAATTCTTAAACTTAGTTTTAGCAATTTCTGCAAATGAAATTGGAATTTCCAATGACATAATTATTATCAATATTTACAAAACTGCCCCTCCCTAGATATATCTTATTTGGCGCCAATGCTCAATTTTTATAAGCATTAATTTCCACAACTTAATAGAAAATTGTTTCAAAAAATTATAAAGAAAATTTTCTGTCTGCCAAAAACAATATTAAGAAAAATAAGTAATGCAGTAAAATTGAAACCTTAGATAACAATAAAATTATATTTTATACCTTGTTCTCTCGGAATAGATAATAAAGATCTTGAGATCTCCACAACCTCGAACGTTTTTCAAT
Organism: Linum trigynum; assembly: GCA_964030455.1. NCBI lineage: Eukaryota > Viridiplantae > Streptophyta > Magnoliopsida > Malpighiales > Linaceae > Linum > Linum trigynum. The sequence continues at coordinate 34,930,459 of OZ034814.1, read as the reverse complement.
TTGCCATTCTTCATCTACGATGTAGCGACCAAGGTCTTGTAGCAGACTATTCATTTCTATGTAGCCCTCATCTACATTAATGCTTATAAGAGACTTATCCACAAGGTTAGTGATGAGGTTCACTCTCCCACATTCTAAACCCATTATTTCCTCAATGTACACTAGTTTGAGATGTCTCCAATATGGAAAAAAGCATGCAAGATCAAGGAATATATCTTTCTCTACTCGGCTCAATCCATCATAACTCCTTCTCAAAACATTCTGAACCACTGAGTTTGGATTGTCTTCCAAGGCACCTAACTCACGATCCCAAAACTGGAGGTCCCGGCCGAATAAGTGTGCTCCCAAAATGGTGATTGCTAACGGATTCCCATCAACATAGCGTATTGCTCTCTCGACCATATCCAGATACTCAATTTGGGCACTTTCCCCTCTGAAGGCATGCAAGCAGAAAAGTTCAGAGGCTTCTTCACAGTCCAGACCCTTGACTTCATATACATGATCACAAACATTCTTAAGAAGTTGTTTGTTCCTTCCAGTCATGATGATTACACTCCCTGGACCAAATAAATTGCAGTACTGTCCATTCAACATATCCTTCAGTGGTCCAATCTCGCCCACATCGTTACCTACATCATCAATCACGACCAATGACTTCATACGACTAAGGCGGTGAACCGCCATACCATAGGATACTGCTCCACCACCAGCTCTGCCATTCCCATCGCCCAACAGCTTTGAAAACAAGTGATTTTGCAGATTACCAAATGGCTGTAGAGACGGCCCTCCAGAGATGGTGTCGGTAAAATTGCTGAAGAAGTAGGAAGCTTCGAAACGACAAGAGAATAGGTCGAAGAAAGCCTTAGCAAGAGCAGTCTTCCCAATGCCACCCATCCCCCACAGTCCTATCGTCCAATTACTCCTCCCATCGGAGCACAACAAGGCTTGTAATTGCTCTATCTGCCTCTCTACTCCGACCAAACCTCTGCTAGCCGAATATGCTGGAAATTTTACCATCTGGCTGCAGCTGTAGTGTATTGCCTGGAATACAGCCTTGACGATCTCCTCGATGAGTTTAGTCTCAGGTCTGGGGGAGATTCGCAGTTGAAGATATATACGTATATGACATTGTAATCAAGTAACGAGGAAGAGAAGCCATCAATTTAGTTAATTAACGGGTAAAGGTTTTGATCTAACATACCTGATGACCTGAGAATCGAATCCGGAGAGGTTGGCTACCTCGCTCAATGCAGCTCTCCAGCTTCGAATTCTCCAAGCAGTAGCGGAGGGCAACTTCTGGTTTTCGACCTCAGAAGGGTCGACGCCGTAGAAAACCGGTATAACCCTCCGTCCGTGCAGCTTCATACAGCGGAGAATCTCCTCGAGCTCCTCCAAGCACCAGGGCGAATCGGTGTATTTGGGGGAGAGAACCACAATATAGACGTCGGATCTCTGGATTGCCAGCAAGAGCGACGGCGAGATCTGCTCCCCTCTCTCCAGATCCACATCGTCTTTGTAGACCGCCAATTTCTGCAAATTGTGGAGGTGATAGTAGAGGTGGCTGAGGAAGGAGTTCCGGACATCGGCTCCTCTAAAGCTGATGAAGGCGTCGTATTTGCTCAATCCGGGACCAGATGCGCCACTGCTATTGCTGCTGTTGTGACCGAAAGGAATCAAATCCGAGGAGGAGGAGGAGGAGGAAGAAGAAGAAGGGGGCGTGAAGTGAAGAGGGCGGACGAATTTGTGGCGGAGCCAGTTACAGAGTTTGGTGGGAAGAATCAGGAGATCGTTGGTACTGATGAGTAGTTTCTTCTGCCTCTTGCTTGGCTGGCTCGGAGTCAGAGCAAGTTGTTCTTCTTCGTCGTCGCAGCGGCGATCCGACTCCCTCCTTTTGCCTAGCTTTCCCATCACGGGCATGCCGGAAATCAAAATGAGAGCGGTGGGTACTCTGCTTCTCTGAAGGGAATTTCGAATTGGAGGGCCGGGCTTACTTGGGTAGGAATATAAAAAGCATGGTTATCTGTTTACTGTTCAGGTCTTCCTTTGCATTTGTAATGGACGGCCAAAATTGCATAACTGGAGCAAGAAAGAAGGGTAACGGAGTAAAAGAAGATCACTTGTATTAGACCCTAGTTTCTGCCTCTTCGTGGGTCGTCGGCTCTGAACAAGTCCGTCGCCGTAGCGCCGGCGGCCGGCGATTGATATTCTTGTGGCTTAGCTCTGCCATCAGCACGGAGGAAAAGACGCAGAAAGAAATCAATCGCGACGGCGCCGGTTGAGGAATGAGTGAGTGATGTGATCCGAATCTCTGTCCCTCCCTGCGACGATATATGACGCCAGAGCTTTCGCAGCGATCTTCTCCGTCGTAATTCCATTTCCCGCGTGAAAAGCTTCGTCTCTCCCGCGTTTCAAGTCGTGTGGGTCTAATTGATGCGCCATGACTTCTTCACTACTCTGGGGTCTGCAACTTGAATACAGAGCAGCGGCGACATTGGTTGAACCGATTCACTCACTAGGTGGTTCGGCTCGTAATCAAACCGGATTTTGCGGCTGTGAATGAGTCGCCGGCTGGCCGTTGACTGGATCAGTACAGTGAGACTTCCAGCCCGAATGCTACGCTCGTCACTCTCTCCGTCAATCGCGAAACGGCGGTACAAAACCCATATGTACTGCCACCATCTCCGACGAGCCTTCCTGAATTCAACCCGAACAGTCGTCGCTGCCGCCTCTCCCTCTTCCCGCCGCCGACTCCTCCTCCGTAGCTTCTTAGGTCGAATCCTCCCTTCCTGCTTTTCATAACTATACCAGAGAGTACTTGGCTAAGTATCCTTTCATTCAGGTCCTCACAACTCAGTCACTGTGCATTTTGCATCACAAAGTTCACTGCAACTTCCAAGTGGAGTCTGTAATTCTGCATTGCTCTGCGAACTTTTCGCTGAAGGTTGATGACGTTCCACTCAGTGAAGTGTCCAGTGTCATTGCCAACTACCACCTCTGCGTGGTGAAGAACATGCGGCTGGATTCAAATGTCCTGTCGCGGGCGAATCGGATGAAGCTCGTGATGCAATTTGGTGTGGGGCTTGAAGGTGAAACTTGAAAAAGTTTCGTTTTTTATATGCTTTTGTGAATATTTGTTTACCTTCCTTTTGCATTCAGTTTTAGCTTGTTGAAACTAATTGGAATGCTGTGGCTTTGGGTTTTGTTCAATGAAGGTGTCGACATTGATGCTGCTGCAACATGTGGGATCAGAGTAGCTAGAATCCCAAGTGATGTGACTGGAAATGCGACATCTTGTGCAGAGATGAGTATATATCTGATGTTGGGTCTTCTTCGCAAGCAGGTTGATTTTCTGCTTCCTCTTCTGATGTCTGACACAGAAACCTCCATGGATTCTTCTTTGTGCATTTGGATCCTTGTTCTGGCTTATTTGATAACATGATGCTTGTTATTTGCAGCACGAGCTTCAAACTGCAGTGCAGCAAAAAAAGCTTGGAGAACCAATTGGTGACACTTTATTTGGCAACACGGTGAGTGGTTCTGAACTGTAAGTGTTCTCCAAATGTTTCACAGAATGGGAAATAGTCGAAATGCTGATGGGTTGTTGTCCCCCACCTCTCATATTTTCCAGTTTCCCTTCTGCAGGTATTCATTTTGGGATATGGAAATATAGGGATTGAGTTGGCTAAGCGATTGAAGCCATTTGGTGTGAGAATTATTGCCACGAAGAGGAATTGGGCGCTGCATTCTAATGGTATTGTATCACTTCAAAGTGCATTGAGAAGTTGTATGAGATACTATATCGTTTTTACATTTTCCTTACATATGTGCATCACCTCAAGGTGGCATCATACATGATTTGGTTGACGAGAAGGGTAGTCATGAAGAAATTCACAAGTTTGCTGGCAAGGCCGACATAGTTGTTTGCTGCTTATGTATGAACAAAGAAACAGTAAGATCTTAATCCCTTCTTCCCTCGCCCACCGTCATTTCTCTCATCTCTTTTAGTTCCTGCTGCATCTTCCAATCCTTATTGGTATGGGAAATTTTGAAACTTCAGGCAGGTATAGTAAACAATTCATTCTTATCTTCAATGAGAAAGGGTTCCCTTTTGCTAAACATTGCTCGAGGAGGCTTACTAGATTACTCAGCTGTTTTCGACCACCTTAAGTCGGGACACTTAGGCGGCTTGGGCATTGACGTTGCATGGACTGAGCCATTCGATCCTGATGATCCAATTTTAAAGTTCAACAATGTCATCATCACTCCACATGTAGCAGGGGTTACAGAACACTCGTACAGATCAATGGCTAAGGTATGAAATCCAGAGTTTTCGTATCGACTCGAAGGCTACTTATGTAACAAGTAACTAGCAACCCAAACCCACTTGTGAAAAAATGAAACCTTATATCAGTGTTATTGATGTTTGGCTCATCTCTAGGTCGTCGGAGATGTCGCCCTTCAACTACATGCAGGGTATCCTTTGACTGGCATCGAGCTTGTGAGCTAACGAAAGCTTACGATCGACTTCCCAGTTATATCTTCAACACGGCAGGGGGCTTTCCCAGGTGCACACTAGTGATAATTTATCAGTAGGCCAATGAACTGAACTTCTGTGATTATCATTTGCATTTTTACCAGTTTTATCTTTTTATAGTACACTGTCATTGCACTAGACTGTATTGCAGTTTACCAGTTTCAACTTCATTGATCTCCCTTTCAAATATTGCGTGGCTAATGTGGTAGTGTTCAAAATGTGTAATTACAATATTACATGTGGGATAATAAAAGGAACTGTTAATCTAACCGATTCACTTGGTGGTGTGGTCTGTAAATAAACCAGGATTGCACGAACAACTCTAGGTGTTGATGTTCTAACGTCTTTCCTTATTCACCAAGCTCTAAAGTTACAAGAATTTGTTTACTCGATTTGTAGATTGATAACCCAATAATGTGAATGGTTATTTATAAGGATTCCTGTTGATAATGATTCGGATTAAATGGTAGCAAATTCCATGTTTAGTATCGAAACTTTTCTTGTGGTGGAATCAGTGATCACCTGCTGGAGGGTAACTACTCCACATTGGCTGATGGCAAAATTGAAATTTAATTAAAACAGAAATAAACCAACTACCATTTTTGTCGCTCAGAAACTCGATCAGAATGAGGTAGGAACCAGGAAAGCTTAAAATTAGCAATTACTGGGGGAAAAGCTTAAATTATGAGTTGTAAGATCCAATGACTATTCTTTTGGCAAACAAATTTTGTATCGAGAAATTTCAAAACTACAAATCTGAGTCGTCGCAACTGGCTGAGTGGCTGTATTAGACAGCTGGATAATCATTGTTTTATAAGAAGACTTTATGTTTACAGGTCTTGATTATCCAAAAAAAAAAAATAAGACTGCTATGTTCTTTCTTTTGTCATAATAAAAGGCTTCAAATAACTGGCGCATAGCCTAACTGGCTAATTTGCTGGTGTTACCTAATAAAAAGGCTTCATGTTTCTTTCTTTCGGTCGTAATAAGAAAGAAATATATGCTTTTTTTTCCATAGTTATCCTCAAATGAAAGCATTATAGATAATCATTGTTTTATAGTTTTGAAGGGTTATAAGAAGACTTCATGTTTACAAGGTCTGATTATCCAAAAAAATAAGACTCCTATGTTCTTTCTTTTGTCATAATAAAAAGTCTTCGCGTTTCTTTGTTTTTGCCGTAATAAAAAAGAACCATATGTTTTTTTCTTCGTAGTTATTCTCGAAGGGAAGTATCATAGATACGAAAATATACAAGACCTAGTAAATAGTAGACGATAATGTCCATTCAATGTAGTTTGAACAAAATCCATGATAGATCCGAATCCATCACCGAAACCATCGAGCAAACATTGTTTTTTTCTTCCAAGAAAACAAGCCAAAATACACGACTAAACGAGATGAAGGTAAGAAACACATGTTTTAACATATGTTAATTGTAAACAGAATCACAAAAAAAAAAGGGCTTTAAAAAACAAGTCATTTCTCTACGCCTCATCATCTCTGCAGCTTCTTCTCAGGTATAAATTTTCCCTTCCCATTGCCATCTTCATCCTCATCACTGCCGAAGGAGGAGGGGAGTGTATAATGGTTGGCGAAATCGAGAAGAAGAGTCGAGTGACTCGTGTTCTGTTTTGCGGGCCTCATTTTGCTGCTTCCCATAACTACACCAGGGAGTACTTGGCTAAGTACCCTTTCATTCAGGTCTCTCACTCACTCGCTCACTGTTTCCTTTTTTGCATCACAAAGTTTCACTGCAACTTGCCAAATGGAGCCCTGTAATCCTGTTTTGCTCTTTGCCGAATTCTGTCATTATTAGGTTGATGATGTTCCTCTCTGTGAAGTACCCCATGTCATAGCCAACTACCACCTCTGCGTGGTGAAGACCATGCAGCTGAATGCAAACTTTCTGTCGCGGGCGAATCAGATGAAGCTTGTAATGCAATTCGGTGTTGGCCTTGAAGGTGTGGACATCGATGCTGCTACGAAACGTGGGATCAAAGTAGCTAGAATTCCTAGCGATGTGACTGGAAATGCGAAATCTTGTGCAGAAATGAGTATATACTTGATGCTGGGTCTTCTTCGCAAGCAGGTTGGTTGGTTGGTTCTCCCTTCACTCTTTTGAAGTCTGAATCTTAATTGTTCCATGAATGTCTTTCTGTGCTGCCTTCTGTCTGACTGTGCTTATTATTTGCAGCATGAGCTTCCAACTGCTGTTCAGCAAAAAAAAGTTGGAGAACCAGTTGGCGACACTTTGTTTGGGAAAACGGTTAGTGCTTAGCTTCCTGTTGCTATGACTTGAAGTCGGATTATCTTCCGGAGGTATGGAATTTGGTGTTTACCGTACGTTTGCGGTTTTTTCCTTCTGCTGCAGGTCTTCATTTTGGGATTTGGAAACATAGGGACGGAGTTGGCTAAGCGATTGAAGCCATTTGGTGTGAGAATCATCGCCACAAGGAGGAGTTGGCTGCCGCCTTCTAATGGTAATCTCTTCAAATTGTCTTCTTCTTGTTGAATGAATTGCTCTTTCATTGTGACATTTCCCTTACACATATCTGCATCATCTCAAGGTTGCATCAATCATGATCTGGTTGACGAGAAGGGTAGTCATGACGAAATTCATGAGTTTGCTGGCAAGGCCGACATAGTTGTTTGTTGCTTGCGTATGAACAAAGAAACAGTAAGATCTGCTCCCCTTGATTTCTTCTTTTACACCTTTAGGTCCTTTACTGTCATTTCACTGATCTCTTTCAGTTCCTGCTGCATCGATCTTCTAATTCAGGTGGGCGTAGTAAGCAAAACATTCTTATCTTCAATGAGAAAGGGTTCCCTTTTGGTAAACATTGCTCGAGGGGGTTTACTAGACTACACAGCTGTTTTCGAGCACCTAAACTCGGGACACCTGGGCGGCTTGGGAACCGACGTGGCATGGACCGAGCCGTTCGATGCTGATGATCCAATCCTAAAGTTCAACAATGTCATCTTCACTCCTCATGTTGCAGGGGCTACAGAGTACTCCTACAGGTCCATGGCTAAGGTATAAAGTACTTCAGAGTTTGTATTGCAGATTCCAAGGCTTTCTTGTGTGACAAGTAATTAGCTACCCAACCCCACACTTGTGTGATGCCGTGTATCAGTGTTATTGATGTTCGAGTCATCATCTCCAGGTTGTCGGAGATGTCGCCCTTCAACTCCATGCAGGGGATCCTTTGACTGGCATCGAGTGTGTAAACTAGACGAACGCTTATTCTCAATGAAGCAACACTTTCCCATTATCTCGATCTCCAGCATTGCAGGGGGGTTTTGTCACAGGGAATCATAAGCAGCAATGTCCGATCGCTTTCTATAGCTGCCCTTTCATTATCTACTGGTTTCCAACGTACTTGAGTTTGTAAAAACTGTAGCTCGCTCTGTATCAATGTGGAAGAAATCCTCATCAGTTCTTTGAGGGTTTCGGATCGATCCAGCAATCCTCTGCCTCCTTTGTGAACTTATCTACAGGCTTCCCCAGGTGCGCTTTAACAACGATTCATCTTTGCTAGGGTGCTGCCTGAATTGAACCGGTTAGCTAACCTTGTTACACTAAACAGTAACAAGCAACCAAACTTTCCTAATTTCACCATAACCAGACCCAACAACCGAAAGGGAAAAAAAAACTGTCTCCACATTGCTTAAACTACAGTTTTGGGAGGATTGGAACAGAAAGAAAGAACACTACTTGACTGAGACCAGACTTCATATTCAGGAACATCCATATTTCATCAATCAACCAAGACACAATCTTTTTTCGGGCTGTTCATCCAATGCGGGCAAGCTGCTCGATGTTGATAGGGTAGACATAAGTGGTATCGCCATTGAAGGCCTTCCTCCCCATCAGCACATTCACAGCCTCCGTCGGGTGGAACGCGTCCCAGAACACGTACTGCTCGCGTTCGTTGCACGGCGTCTGGAACGGCAAGCACGTTATCTGCCCTGCATTCCTGCCTATCCCACAGCATCCTCTGTTCACCACGCTAAACCCTGCAATGCAGCACTCTCATTACAAATGCAACGAACTCAAACAATGTCACGTCTCGAAAATCATTTCCTCACGACGACGACGAAATTGGTTCGTACCGTATCGTTCCGAGTTGGTGAGGACCTCGCGGAACATCTTGGCAATGTCGATGTAAGTGAACCTGGCGCCAGGGAGGTTGGCGTTGAAGTTGTTGATCATGGCCTTCACATTCTGGTTGAAGGGAGTGACCAGCTTGTTGACTTCCTCGGAGCAAAGCCCGGCTGGGCTTTGGGCCAGGATGCTGGGGATGCAGCCCATTACTCCAAGCCCAGCTATCACGAACTTCCTAGCTCCCAAATTGTAAAGCGTCTGCAGTAAAAAAAGAAAAAAGTTACAGCTTTACCTTACCTACTAGGTGGAATTTGAAGTGGGAAAAAGAGGGGTAAGGAGGTAAATTTCGACATTGAGCTGGCGGGTGTACTGATGGACCAAGAGATCGGCGTACTGCTGGCCGTTGTACTGGCCGCGGGTCGGGTAATTGGGCATGAGGTAGTTGTTGAGGTAGTCGTTGCTGCCCATTCCGACGAAGAATATGCTCCGGCCGATGCCCTGGGCGGTTTCGACGGCACCGAGTTTTCCGGTCAGTTGGTCTAGCGTGTTCCGGAAGTTTCCTATTTGTTGGTCGAATGGGATCCGACCCACCTGCATGGCACGACCCGGAAAACTCATAGGTACAAAAAGAACAAAAAAAAATAAGGGACCAAAACGAAACTTTTGCATGCATAGTGTGAGGAATCTGGAATTGTACCATTATGGTGAAGCAATTAATGGGTTGTAACAACATTTCCTGACATCCTTTTTCTCTTAATAAATGTGTAATTTATTGAAGCTATACGAAGGGTCAATATCACAATCATTTAATTACAAGCATATCTATCATGTACCTTCTTCTAATTACCAATGTTTTAAAACCCTGCCTCACTGGACGGATGTAATGGAAATATCGAATACTGGGTTTTAAAAAGTATGCAATTTTAGTGGTATGAAATTGATAAATTACTTTTTAAATTTTTAGTGTAATTTTCGGTACAGTTTCACAATCATTGCTAATTACCATATTTAATTAAAAAAATCATTGAATTATATGTTAACATCGTTAGATCACCTTTTAGTCATTGAATCGATATAATAGTAAAGATTAGACATACGTAGTAAAGGAAAGATCCAATCTTGTGATTCCGCATGCAAATTTTAGTAGAAATTAAATAAGAGACGGCAAAAATAAGAATCTCACAAAGTTTCTGCCGGTATCGTCTAGGATTCCGGCGGCGGCGGAGGCGTAGTTGACGCCACGTGTCACGTCGCCGTTGGTCGCCTCGGTGTACGGCGGAATCAACGGCAGCCCCAGCTGCTCAGCTGCATGCACGCATATTTCCAAAACAACACATAGTGTCATTTTTCACCACATCAAAGCTACGTATATTCGATTGGAAAAAACTCGGGACAGTCGACAACAATGGTTTACCGATTTCGTCAACCATGGTGTAGCCGTTGGAGAAGCGGCCGGTGGGCCCGCCGTTGAAGTCAATGCCGTACGGCAAGTAGTTGGCCTTGGCCAAAGAGGCCAAGTTGTTGTTGTTGCCGTTGTCGATCAGCGAGTCCCCGAATATGAACATCGCAGGGACCAACGCTTCCTTGGTAGAAGCACCACGGCCGCCGCCGGCGGCCACTTCCCCGTAGTCTCCTCCATCTCCTCCCTCGTCGCCGTCGCCGTCGCCGCCGACGGTGCCGTTGAAGAACTGAGCGAGACCCACTTGGGAAAACGCTAGTAGTCCCAAAATGAGCACGACCAAGAGTTTGGTGGTTAATCTGGTCAAAGCCATTATCGGACTTACACACGGTTGAAGAGAAAGTGGAAGAAGAAAGGGTTGGTGTGAAAGAGGAGGAAATGGGGGGAAAGAGACGTGACTGTTGTTTATGAAGTGATGGGAAGGTCTGTTTATAATGGTGTGTGTGGGGTGAAATATTGAATGTGGGTGGTTAGGGTAAAGAGTTAATGAGTTCAGCTGTTACCTCCCTTTTGCAGTAATTGCTATAGTTTTCTGTCTCTTCCCTTATTTTCTGGGTCGATCGTGTTCTTTCTTTATTCACTTTGCTAGCTAGGTCTTTCAACTTGGTGTTGGACGGTTCATATATAGACGGTAGGGTCCGGTAGGGATGAAAATGGATCGAAACGGGTCTAAATCCAGCGAAATTATCTTGGACTTTGATTCTATCAAGCAATGTAGTTGTAATTCGAAATTGGAATCGAAAACGAGGTTGTGTTACGTTAAGTTTGATAAATTCATATCAAATCCCCTTGTGACCCACGATAAATTCTAGCTCATTAATGTGAATAGTCCACAAACCCGTCAAGATGAAGTCATCTCCTTATAAGTACGATCAGCTTCGATGCTTTAAAGATTATCATGCATTTTTGCAAATCTTAAGTGTCAATTCGCCCAAAACTCGATCGAGGAAATTAACTTCACTCGATCGAGGCCTACTTGCTAAACTCACGATATGTACACATGTTTGATGGAGAGAATTCTACCATATTATCTTCAATTCTTCATGCTTCTTGTTCATTCCAAAGTAAAGAAAACTAGTGACATTGTTTATGAAGAAAGTACTGTCATTTATTGATGAGTGATGAACTTGGAGCAGAGAGGGGAGCAGGGGCACTTGCACTACTATTGCTCCAATTGCTGCTGTGGCTGTGTGGGTGGGCTGCTGGTTTTTCCCTTTTCGAGGAGAAGGAGAAGGGAGCGTTTTCTCTCTTTTCACGTGCAGCCACTGTGAATCCATGAGAGCTGAAGGGAAGAAAGGAAGAAACCCAGCTGCTCGCAATAAATAGGACCAATCACAGATTTGAAGAACGCGGAAGTTAATTATTAGCTCTCTGATATGTTTTTCAAACGATAACATAATCTGGTCATATTCTCTATGCTAATTGAGTTGAACATAGAAGTATTACTCAGGAATCTCAACCTCACATGCCACTTTGTGGCAGCGTTGTCTACTAAACTTGGGGATGAACATCGAAATATTAAGTAGTGTTAATTACCATATTTTCATTCGTCATCACGTGCTAATTGTCATGAACCAGTTGCGCTAAAATGAAAGTAAACTCATATGAATTTGAAGATTGCACAAATCTGAATATCGTGCATATAAATTTTAGTACATGGAAGGTTGTGATATCATGTCAATTATCGGTTGCTTTCAATAACTCAGAGTTATTGGAATATGTTCAATTATTACTGTTATACCATTTACCAATACTAACATATCCAAGTTCGAGTTCTCGGACTAAATGATTTAGATAGTCGCAATCGGATAGCCATTACTGGTACAATGCGTAAAGGTTGGGTCGGTGTAAACTTGTTTTTATGAACTTGTGTAAGTTGATATCTCTGAATTCATAGTCTGACACCAGAGCAGTACTTAATCAAACATTGTATTGATGTTATTGAGATAAGTTATGATCTAATGATCATGATATATTTTGTCCAGTTACATTGGGATAGGTGATGATCACCAGTGGCGGACCCAGCATTCTCGTAAAGGTGTGTCAGTCGATAAAATTAAATAAAATAATAAATAAATTTTAATTATATTTTACTGTGTAACACAACGAGAAGTGGGATCGAAAGAGGCAAAGGGAACATTGGAGTTTTTTTTATAAGATAGTAGTCCATATGCAACCAGACTCCCGATGAAAGAGTATTTTTTGTCACTAGGTGGACAACTATGTGGAACCTACAAGGATCAAGAAGAAATGAAACTTATTCAGGTAGAGATACGATTACCCATGCCTAAGACCTAAGAGCAATAAACCCTTGCATCTAAATACTCAAGCAATGAAAAGAACCCCAAATTTGTCATAAGTTAACTAAAATTTAAAATAAATAACATATATTTACGGATTTTGGGAACTTTATGACACCAATTTCATCGTAGTGTATTAAAAGTGTGTCGATAACAATTATTCAAGGTGTGTCAAAAGTCCTAAATTCCAAAAAATTATACAGACAAAATATGGGTCTCTCACAAAATATTCGTGCGGAGGTGTGTCGCTTGACACACCTCTCTACCACTTGGGTCCGCCCCTGATGATCACGAATGATCCTAATTAGAGTTATTATCATTGACGATTAGTGGATCTTATCATGAGTTCCATTATATAACTTTGTCACAATATGTCATTGGTTTTTATGTACTTTCATGAGGATTCATGTACAATTCTGTGACAAGTTTAGCCATCTGGTTTGGTCAAAAGTGGGTTTGCGTAATTGCGCGTGTGTTTAATTAATTAAAACCAGTACCTTAATTAACATGGAGAAAATAAATAGAGCACAGGTCACAGAGTCAAAGAAGGGTCATTGAATGAATGGACACTCTCATTTATGTATCCTCCCTTTTGCGTCTTGGCGGGTTTCACTGGTCAGAGAGTGTTGCCTAGGAATTCAGAACAAAATTATGTTACAACCAAAAACATTGATGAATCCATCTCCCAAAAGTCAAACCGGTGGCCAGTTAGGGTGCTGTGGGGAAAGGATAAGAGTGTGGATGGATATGGAGTTGATGCTTGTGTACAGGGATGAAAGTCAAATAGGTTAAAGCTTTCCAAGGTAGAAAAAATTAAGAAAATTTCACCAAGAAACAATCACCCATTTGGCAGTAGAAAGTTGGCTCGGTTGTAGAAGAATATCGCCATTTGGCACTAAGGATTCTTGGGTTTTGAATGGGTTACTGGAAGACAGATTATCTATCCATTATGCGGTTTATGCACGTTTGTTTTAGTGTTTTGGGTCTGATTTTTAACTTTTTTTTAGGTTAAATTAGATTAACTTGTCTGGAGAAGATGTTATAGAAACCTTCTCCTCCATCTCTATAATCGGTATATGCTCAAATATAGTTAAATTCATTTTTCTTATTCGTCGACTTAGCTAGTCTAATACACTTAGTGAATCACGTACATATGTCTATTTTTTACTTTCTTGCATCGACAAAACATAATAGTAGTATGTACATCAAAGTTTTTAGTTAAATTCTGCAATCGATTCAATCTCCGGTACAACTTCACCAAAACATTCCTCTCTCTCTAACTTTCACCAACCTGCAACCCCTCACTCAGCCAGTTCCTGAGCATCACAAATGCCACTTCAGCATCCCGATCCTCGTCGGCAGACGCCGGCCGGTGAACAAAACCATGACCTCTCCCTTCAAACACCACAACTCTCGACGACGACGACGACGACCCGCTCCCGATCTTCCCTTCAATCTCCTTCACCACGCTCAAGCTGCAGAGCGGGTCACTGTCCCCTGCAACAAACAGAACGGGAACACTCACGTTCGGTAGTAGGCTCGTGTCAATTCTCGTCCCGTAGAAGGATACTCCGATCCCGAATAGTTCGTCCTGGTTTCGTGACAGGACGTCGATCACTCTGCCTCCGCCGTAGCAGAACCCGATCAGCCCCAGCTTCTTGGAGATTCCGGCGGCGAGGAACTCGTCCGACATCCATTTCGCTGATGCGGCGATGTCGTTTTGGACTCGGGTCGGGTTATGGGTCGATAGCCACGATTCGAGTTCGTGGGCTGGCCGGTCTTTGGACCAGGGGTCTCCTCGGAACAAGTCAGGGACCAAGACGCTGCACAAAATTTTTTTGATTCAATGAAAAAATGAAGATATTAATGGCAGATTCTTTGTGCTTGTAGCAGGCTTACTTGTAGCCGTTGCAGGCGACGCGGTAAGCGAAATCCCTGGTGGCAGAATCTTCGAAGCCGAATATGTCAGAGAGAAGAAGTATCCCAGTGCCATTGTTGTTCTTCACAGCGGTGCAGAGATAAGCATTGATTGTATCATCGTCGCCTTCTCCTATCGAGATCTCGACTCCATTGACAAGCTCGCATGACTCGTCGTTCAAGTTATCTCCTGTTTCCATTACCTTCTGAGAAACTGCTCTGCTCGTTCGGCTCCTTGTAATGGTTTTCGGACAATTCCAATTCCGATTGCAATTGCTCTGAACATGAACTGAAAGTTTAGAGTCAGAAGTCGGAAATTGACCTCTCTATCTAAAGCAAAAAACAGGGTAATATGAAGAATTAGAGTTTGTGGAGTGGAGTGGAGGAACGTACAGGAAAAAGATGCAGGGGAGGAGGAAATGTTCGGCTGACATTGAAGCGGTGGTGCAGGCAAGACCAGACGCCGGCGGAGGTGGAGGTGGCTGCCGCGGCAGAGAGGGGAAATGGAGATGCGGTCGCCGGACCCATATTACCCGGCGCGGCAAAAGTTAGTTGGTCGCGCCTAGAAGGGGGAAAGGCGTCCGTTGAAGCTCAGGATATGAAGGAGGCAGTGGAGGCAGTAAAAGACAATGGGGAATCAGGATATTGGAGAACAATAATATCCCGACCTCTTGGAGGAGAAGATATTTTGCTGAAGTGGGCCACAGATTTCAACTATGGAACTGAAACACAATCTCCATCTCGTCGCAACGACTAACGAGCCACTATCCAAAAATCATCTATCCATTGTTTTTATTGGCAGAAAGATATTGTTAGATATCAACCATGCAAGAAATGGAACTTCCATGGTGCCCGAATCGAATCCACGGGACAAAAAGAGGACTTTACTGTCAAAGGCCAATTACAAAACTCTGCAGTAAAAATGTCAGCCTAAATTGTTACAGTGATCAACCAAGAGGAACGGAGCAACATTTGGTACTGAGCAGCAGCACAAGCAGCTGGAGTAACAACGTTCTTAATCCTTAAAATTTCCACAAAAGTAAAAAAAAAAAATCCCACATCAGGGTCTTCCGATGATCATCATCATTGTATTATATCCATAAGTCTCTCTCTGTCTCTCAGTCAAGGTTTCAGTCCTGTGGATCCTGCAAAGAGTAGGTCCAACAAAACAGAGACAAAAACGACATTAGATTCATCAGCTGAACAAACTTTGAGTCGAAGCACCCGTGTATAGGAAGAGAAAAGGCAGGGTGAGCAGCTTCAGTTGATAATGAAATACCAGGGCTATCATCCGGCAGTCACATGTTCTAAATAGGTGGGAGCTTAGTGGTAGAAAGCAAAGATACAACGAGAGTAAGTTTGATATGGAAATTCCAACTCGCTTTGGCTTTCCTAATACTATCTTATCAAGGCAAGTTGCAGTAGACCTTATTCAACAGACGGTAACTTCTAAGGTAACAACTAAAAAGCTATGGAGAGCAGGAAAAAGGTATATGAGTATAATATCAGAACTCGGTATAATAGAATGCTGGATCTTTCATAGTTGGTTATTGGCATCACACTGTTCTTAATAAACAGCAACAGCTCTTTGTTGCCTTTGCCACTTGGCCAACTTAACTAAGGGGCATCACTAAGTAGATCAAAGAGTCTACAACTCAATAAAACAGCGCAGAAGTCAACTTGATCAGCTATGTATCAGTATGTTATCAATCATAAAGGCTCTTCACGCCATTGCAACCCTATAATAGGATATCTGAGCTACAAAGCCGGATGATATAGGTTAATAGAGCTCAAAAAAGAAGAATACATAACCAGCTAACAGTAACATCCTCTAGTCTGAGGTCCCTACCACGACTAGGGATCAGAATCAGGACAATCTTCCAGACTATCGATGTGGCAATACTCCTTTTTGCTACACATAAGGACCCAACGCTTTGCCTCATCATGCATAAATAATAAGTTCAATGATTCAGTTGTTCCTCTTTGCTTTTTCTCTACGAACTTAGGCACTTTGAGTTACCCTGAGAATGTACTGAGAACTTATCAGTTTTCCTCTTTGTTATTCTCTACTAACTCAAGCACTATGAGTTACCCTGAGGATGAACTAACTGAGAAAACTGATTTCGGTCTACATAAGTGTATCAAAATAACGGTTTTTGGTAGCCAACTTAATTCTAGTGAATGAGAAAGCAACTGATACAGTTTCATCTAGCAGGTAATCCTATTGAACTTCCTGAATATATGTGTAAGAGTAGCCAGACATCATGTCAAAACATATCTAACAAACGAAAAATCACTCCATCTCACCTGGGCAGTTGGAGTCGGAGGAACGTCCACCTTGGGAGCTGCTGGAGCACTCACCACTTTATGAGCTGGTGGTGATGTTGCAGGAGACCCTTCAAAAATACGAGAGCACTCAGTGTATGCGGCTCCAGTGCCCACTCCTGCACCAAACGCTACAGCAGCCCAGCGAGTCACCGGTGTCCCTATTTTGAAACGGGCGATCACATGATCAAGTCACACTATTAGAACATGCTCTTGGCATTCAATCGAGAACAACAGGGATAAATCAAGCTCATGCGGGCTACATATATACAGCTCCAAGGAATCTTGTTTGTGTGGCATCTTCTTACGCCTTATACAACCAGCATAACCACATCTTCACATTCTCTAACTCATCCATTCTCAAAATGGGGGCTTTCCACATTCACCCAATCCTTCATGAATTGGGAAATTTCCCAAAACCGAATGAAGTCTAACCAAGCAACAAATAGAGACGAAACTTCACCACCCAAAACAACCCACAAGCAACGACCAAAAAAGAAAACCTAATCCCAATACAACCAACTACGAGAATATTCGACCCGTTCCACCATTGCCAGACCTTCCAAGCTAATTGAAACACGATTACTGTATTTGGCGTTTAAACATCTACTTGGTAAACGGATAAATGGGGGGAAATAACTTTAGAGATGGGAAGAGGAAGGAAAACTGACTGAAAAAGAGGAGACCGCCGAAGGCACCAGCCATGGACGAGTAAACGAAGCGGCGAACGGTCAGATCGATACAAGCGTCCCATTTCGCGTTCACGTCGACGGATTCCGCCATATTCGATTGCTTACTGCGCTACTCTGTACGGATTTCTTCCGACTTCCGTTCGTATTCGTCCTGTTTCTTCTTCTTCTTCTCCTTCTTCTTCGTCCCGTTCCTTTTCTCTGGTTAGTTCGATCGGGTTCCTGTCCTTTGATTTCTTCTCACGGTCGGCCGTGGAGCCGTATTTGCCTTTTGGGCCTCTAGAGATCACTTCTTTAGGCCCAATAATGCGTTGGGCCAGAATTCAGTACAAAGGATTTCACAGCTAACATCCTAAAGTTTAGAGACTTAATTGGTAAACTAGTATAACTTTAGGTGCTTGAAAGTTATAATACCTTTCTGCTTCTACTTCGCAAACAAGGACACGTAGACATTTATTCTGGACACGAAAGTTTTCTACGTAAAATCCAAACTCCATAGGTTCAGATGGTGGTGGAGATAGTTGGTTTGCCAAAAACATAAACAGAGGGCATCTCGATTACTTCTACTGGCTGTTTTTCTACAAAAAAAAAGTATGATCTCGAGTCTTGTATAATTTGATGGATTGTTTGTAGGTCACAACATTCAACAATACGTATTGTGTATTATGAGATTCCTTGATACATTACACTCGTATCGTACCATTACACTCGTATCGTACCAACGAATTGTTATATTAGAAAACGTTATATTCCTGAAAACATAGTGCGGATCCAAAGTCACCAACCAACCTAACGTTACAACAGTCAACAATCATGCGCTAAGAAACCAAACATATGCTCTTCGAGAAAGCCTCTGGTCCCAGGCCCAGCACAAAAGCTAATCGTGTTTTCTGTCATTAGAGAGAAAGAAAAGGATTATTGACCTCTTTGTTAAGATATTTAAGATTATAAAAACTGGAAAGGAATATTTCACTGAACACCAAACTGAAAAAGGACAGCAAAGAAATGTCATCCAACAGCTTTTTGTTGCTTCTTGAAGCAAGCAAACAAACAAACAAACATGCTAAGAATTTCAGAATTAGATAAAAAAAAATATAAATATTGTTTATAATAAAACATTACAGAATTTAACCCAGAAGTAACTAGGTGTGTGTGCTATAATCGCGCTCCTAAACTCATAACTCTTTACACTATTAGTTAAAATATTTGATGATCATTAATCAATCTTTTTATCCAGCATCATTAACTGATACAATAAAGTTATCGTGATTCTTTTAGGTGTGATAATAAAATTGTCGGTATGGCAAGCAACTTGTACTAATTAATAACCATCAACTAATGTGTGGAAGGAAATGTCAGGGTAAAAAAAAAAGATATGTCGTGGAGAATAGAGTGGACTTGGTTGGCTTCCCGAATAGACCGCAAATGAGTAGACTCGAGTTTTGTCTAGTTTGGTTCGCTAATAAACAAGTCGAGCTCGTGCTTGCCTCGTTTATATACTTTGTCGGTATCAAATTTGCTCACGTTAATAATTAGTGCCTAAGCAATATATGATGCAAGATTTCTCTTTTAAATTATAATAAATATGAGACATAATTGCTTACATATTCAAAGTTTCAAACATTATATAGGTCGAGATATATAAACCAATAAACCTATAATAATCAACAAATCAATTATACGATATAAGATCAATTTGCTCATAAGTCGACAATAACAAGTTGGCTCATTAGCCACAATGCTGACACATCTCATGAGCTCAAAACGATCCAGCTCACGAGTTCAGTTCAAAAAACCTCCGAATCAAACTAGGGAAAAGAAAGCTTTTCCCTTGTAATCAAATAATTAATTAAGCAGCTCTAATGATTCCTCTCTAATATAATCACTACACGACGCTAGTGATTCATGGAAGCATCAGCTAACTATATATATGAGGTGTCACGTTATATAACAACAACTTTTAGTGATCAAGTTGGTGTGCAATGTGCATTCATATTGGACATACGCATATTTGGTCCTTTTTCTTGTTTGAGTTGGGTAAACATCTCAATAGTTAACTTTGGGTTCTTAAAAAAATTGTTTTTATATTAATTTATAACTTTCTCCATATTCTCGATTTATCTCATAACTTCGCTTACAAAAAATTTATTGAGTACTTGTCTGTTTCGACACTCCTATGTATGTTAAGTCATTGTATTGCTTTATTGTGTAGTATATTTCTTCTCTGCTATGAATCTTGTGTGTGTAATCTAGAATATTACAACAATTAGAAGTTTGATCTCTTAGACACTTAGCCTTCTAATATTTTCTGCTATGACAAGCGTCTGAGTATCTGTAACTCTCTGCTCACCTATAAATGAACATAAGTCCAAACGAGTTTCATAGAAATATAAGACCATTCCATGAATTTCAGGTACCAAATGAGCTCACTAGACAAATATATGACCATTCCGTGACTAAAGCAAGAGTTGTAAAATCGCATCGAAAAAATCATTAATATGATATTTTGTGATTAAATCATCATATACCACTAATATGTGTTCGATTTGGGATATGGTCTCCGATCCCAATGGCCGATCTGATCCGGTATCTAAAGCATTGAACTAAAGTCACTTCTTATTTCAATATTTTACTCTCGAATGCTATATCTCTCAATGGAACACTCTCTTACACCATCATTAATATGTCACTAGCAATCCTCTTTTCCCTGTAAGATTTAAGTTACTACCCTTCAATAACAATACCATAAAAAATTGTTACCACTTATAGATCCCGAGTCTCTTGTCACAAGAACTTATATTAATCAATGATTAGTATGATTATGTCAACCGTAAATCCAAATAGAGATATCCTTACTGAAACCCCAAATTGTAACCTTTCTCTGTCACTATATTGGAATGTTGTCCACCGCAAACCAACGATCCAGCATATGTATCCCTGGTTCCACTGGTTGGTATAACGATAAAAATAAAACTAATAATAATAATAATAATAATAATAATAATAATAACAATAATAGATCTTTCCATTTGTTTTTTTATATATATGCGAAGGAAGATATTTCGTTTGTTTGATTGTATTTTGTATGACAGCCTGTTTCTAGGTAAAGGACACTTGTCAACTGAGTATATGATGATGAGGATTTTTTTTTGGTGTTCTTTCCCATTCTGGTACCGCGTATTTTGTACATAATTTATACCTGTCCTAACCTTGCATAATTCATTTCTTCCACCAAGTAATGACAAGATAGATAGATAGGTTTCGACAGAAATTGTTATCACGAACTCTCCAACACCACATCTTAATGAAATCACCTTACAAAATTGAAAGAAACATTGACACGGCTTGCATAGTTATGTTTTATCATTTGTTACACCTTTCGTCTACTATATAATTCTAAGAACGGAGCAGTCGATTTATTTTAGTTCAAGCGCCCAATCAGTAGGAATCTCGTGTGCAACATGTTTAAGAATCAGATCCAAAGCTATAAATTGTTGTTTCTCATATTTGGGCCTTGTTGTGCAACTCTGATTCACAACAAAAAATAAAAACCCAACTAAACACGTTTTTTTTTTCTTGGTTTTCCAAATTTCTTAAAACACAACAGGAAACAAAAACAAGCAACAATACTAAACGGGCCCTTAGTTTAACGATACATTACTGATTGAATATGAACGAGTAGTGAGAATGCATGTAATGTGTATATGCATGAGTGTCGAGTGATCATAGCTAGCTAACCTAGAATCTCTCTCTCGTTATATATGTCTATCTATCTGTGGAAATTCAGGGGAATAAAATCTGCGGGTTGTGTAGATCCATCTGGCTTCTTTTACGACTCTCTTCTCTAGTTCTCTTCCTTCTTTTCTTTTCCCAGGGAGCCTACCTGCAATTCAATCATGGAGAATGAGTTGTTAACGTGCCCACCTTCCCCACGAATCAATTCAAAATTATGGTTTGGGGAGGACATCATCATCATGCATGGTTGTTATTGAACAGGGGGATGGACCAGGCCAGTTGGTTGAGTCGGTCTTGATACGAACCGATCGACTATTCTATCAGATTATTTGTGTACATTTCATCTTTAAATTATAATAAGAAATTTAAAGATTTTTGTTTTGCCATCGACCAAGTGATTCAGTCAAACAAATGTTTGCATCTTTCTGCTTTTCTTTACAATCACTTCTTCGGTATGCTTTTCACCCCCAATACGGGTTAATTTTTATCTATCAAACTTATTCTAATTGTGATCAATCGAAGCTCAACCCACTTACTTTTAATTTGTGACTCAATAGTTGAAACTGATAGAAAACAACCTTGGAGCTTGGGGTAAGATCTATGGTTCATATTTTCGTTCCCATGAAGGGGCATTGTTAGGTTATGAAGTGTCATTGTTGTTTTGATGACTCCAACCACTTGTTTTCCTTTTGAAAGAGAGAGGAGGAGAAGAAAGGTGGATTTGGATGGCTTGCCCTATCAGTTTGTGTAGTGTTTGTCAAGTTGTTATCCTAGCTAATACTTTATTTATATTGAACACCGCCGCTTTCCCATTCCAATTTTCTTTTTTCATAATTGTTTTGAGTCAAGAATTCACATCAACGTATCTCTAAAATTAAATCTTGGTTTAAGTACAACGTTTCACAAAGAAAAATATCAATTAAGTGTATGATGTTAAAAGTGAAGAAACCAGACTACTCTCACCACTTCAACAAGATCGTTCGTTCCAATGATATAAATTAAGTTGTTAGAAGAGGTTTGATTAAAACACCTCATCAATTTTATTACAAAGTTCTACCCGATCAACTACCTATGTTTTGCTATTTACTATTTCTTTCCTCTCTAAAAGGAGGTCCGAGGTGATGAATGAATCATGGACCAAGTTGAGATCAAAAGACAGGAAAGAAAGAAAAGAAAGTCATGTCTTTGTCCAACTCAAAGCTAAATTCCAGGATCCGCCGGCATGTTTTATAGAACAGGGAGTAAAGCCCAAATATAAAGCCATTAATAAGCCAGATAGACACACGGCAAAAGTCCCCTCCGCCGGCAGCTTCACGAAGAGCATGATGGGGGAAAGCTAAGGCTAAATTCCGGCCAACCATCAAACAGTCAATCTCGCACCGATGGATTCAATTAATGCGTTCTCACAAGATTGAAACTAGTGGTGGAGCTACTTACAAGCTACAAAAGGATTATATATGGCAGATTCAACTTTTAAATCTTATAGTTTGAGTGTGGAAGTTATAGCGAAACTTGCACTACCAGAAAATCGAATTTTAGCGGTTTAGGTGATTTATGTGACTCAATGGTCCAATAGCGACACATAAACCGTGTATCACCAGTACTGCATGTTGTGACTGATTTCACTTATGAAATATTATTTTATTGTCTTCTAGTGGCACAAAAAATTTGTTGCTAATTTACTTTTACCGGCATATATCTCAGCTAACAAAGATCCCTCGAAGAGAAGTTGGGCTGGTAAAATCATGAATGGCGACGATAATGCTTCGGAATTAAATTCTCAAACAAAGTATTATTACCATAAAAAAAAATCAATGATGGTTACTAGATAGCAAGAGGGCTATAAGCCTGAACTCACTTTTACAATCTTGTCTGGCATACATGAACTTCTTTGTAATTCCTGACATTGTATACATTGGGGATTTCCACGTTATAGTAAAAAAAAAAGTATAGAGATACTAAGTAATCATAAAATTCAATTTCTAAGATGAAATATTTCACTCATGTGATTTTAGTCGTCTGATCCACTTCATTAATTATGTTGTCCTGCAACTAATCATAAGTTCCCTTAATTTCTATCATCGTAAGGTGGATGCATTAGGAATTTCTTTCCATATGTCCATGATTTCTTTGTTGTCGTCAATGTATATTCCTAATCCTAGTAATTCTGTTTGTATTCATTCTGTTTGCCTGTAACGAGAGCTGGAATGTGTCTTCTTGCACTTCGTTCATCCACCGTGGAGCATATAGCTAGAGGATTTTGATCGGGTCTCACATAACAAGGAGCTAGCACATGTACTTGATTGTAAAGAAAGAATTTATTGTTACGTTGATTCAAAGAAAACAACATTAACATGGAAACCTCTTGTTAATTAACTTGTTTTGTGATTGGAGGCTTTGATTTCATCAAATATATTGGAGAACACAATGGCAATTTCTTGGATGTATATAGTTATTATATTACCAATTAATAATGGGGAAAAGGACACATAAAAAAGCTAGTAGATTACAATTTATAAAAAAAATGAACAAAAAGAAAAGATGACTTATAATGTGATATGAATAATAATTCATTGATACAAACGACTTCATGGTATCTAATTTTCATGATGTGCATGGTTCCAATATTGATGTAAAGCTTTGACATTTACTCTTGTAAAAGTCATAAAGATTTTCTACATAAGATCATTGAGGGTCAAGCAAAACTTATTTGGAGTATAGTAGATAACTTCGGTTGATTCAATTAGTCAATCAGTGGATCGATATATTGACCATATGTGATACACTTTGAGTGCCTTACAATGGTCGGTTGTGTTCCATCTTAGTTCAATGGGTTTTAAGCTAAGATGCCTACGGTAAGAGAAATTCTATGGTTGTATTTTATATGATAGATAAAAGTCTATCAACACATCAAACAATCGAGCTTGTGGTTGTCAAGTCGCTGACTTGGTGTGAAGTTCGTTTGTTTTTTCGCTTAGCGTTTAACTTGGGATCCATCCTTTTTGTTTAGTTGTAATTCTAAGCCAATATAATATTGAGATGATATTAAAGGTGTTGATCATAATTTAATATTGATTTTAAAGGGAGGAAAACACTTTGTCACTTGTAAAACTATAAAAGCAAAATGTGTGTCGATGACAAGTATCCTAAAACAAACAAGATAACTCAGGTCAGAAAAATGACAAGCCACAATATCACAAAATACATGAAGCAGCTCAGAAGCTCACCGAACCATAAAACTCATAAAAACATAACAGAAATCTCAAAGATGACCACACGTTTCCTGAAACATACTAGAAACTCATAAAGCTAGCCAAAGTATCATGAAGCAGAAAAGAAATATGTGAAACCACACCACAATTCTCACGAACCAAAACAGAAAGAAAAGAAACCAGACAAGAAAGGCCGAAACATCACAAATCAAACAAGAAAGGTATATCCATCCTTTTTATCTCGACTTGTATAGGGTTCCCACTTGCATGCCTTCCTGTTCGTTACCTGGGTGTTCCATTGATATTGGGTAAGCTCAGCAAGGTTGTCTGTCAAGTCTTGGTAGATGGTATCACTGCTCGCATAAGGGGCTGGCATGCTAAAACATTAAGCTACACAGGTAGGGTGCAATTGATTTCTTGTCATCTCTAGTGTATTGCAATTTGGGATGAATGTCTTTGTTTTGCCAACTGCTATCCTGAAGGAGATTGATAGGCTCTACAACAACTTCTTGTGGGGTGTGGGAAGGGAGTACTTGGCTTAAAGCGCCCGCTTCATGGTCTTTTGCAGTGTTGCTCAAGTCTGAAGGTGGGATGGGGATCAAGGATTTCCGGTTGTGGAACAAAGCTTGTGTCATTAGGCACTTGTGGTCAATCCTAGCTTGCAGTGGATCCATCTGGGTTGCGTGGATTAGAACTTACAGATTCAAATCCAAATTTATATGGGAAGTCTCCTCTACCTTTGTGGGAACTTCGGTTTGAAAGCATATGCATAAGCTCAGGGCCATTGCTAGTGGATTTATCACAGGGTCAGCTTGTTCTCTTCTATGGATGGTACCTACATGCCTCGTTATTCAGTGTCAAAAGTTTGGCACAACATCAAAGGGTCTCACCCCAGGTTGGTTGGGCAGCTTTGGTTTGGGGGAAGTTACTCATTCATAAATATAGTGTCTGAGCTTGGTTGATTGTGCATAGCAAGATCACTACTGCTGAAAAATTCATAATGTGGGGGTAAACTCTTACTAGATGTTGTGTGTTATGCCCGGGTGGGGTTAAATGTAGAGATCACTTGTTTGGTGGATGTTCTTTCTTCAACTATATCCTGAAGGCTGTTTTCTCTGAAGCTCCTCCTACAACACTTTGTGATTAGGCATCTACTTAAAACTGGGGTCTTGGCATCAAGGTTGTGGATGGGGAATTCTGATCGTGTTCGTGTAGGTAGGTTGTTGTGGCGATTGGTGATTGGACATGTATGGAAGGAGAGGTGTCGTAGATGGTATATATAGAGAGGGTGGCATTTGTACTCCTCATCAGATTGTGACTCGGTTTTGTTCATAAATTTATTTCATAGGTTTTATACATCCATAGGTTACTCGGATTATAGATAGTTTCTTTTCATTTTTTAGAAGTTGAGAGCGCTTCTAGCTTTACCTCTTGAAAATGTAAAAAATGGTATGTTTGAGAGGATCCCGCGTTTTGGAAATCCTGAGGATTAATGAAATTTTTTGATTCGCAAAAAAGAAATACGAGAAAAGGATCAAAATATTCTTACTAATCATGGTGAACATGGCTGCTAACATTAATATCAATCATTAACGATTAGGTAAATTCTTGACAATATGGGGAAAAAAGATTTTACAAGAGCGAGCTTCGGTTTTAAAGCAAACTCGGAGTTACCCAAAGTGACAACACAACACGCCCACCAACCCACGCACAGCGGTTATATGGGATGAACCGCTCTGGACAAATCTCTCTCTCTCTCTCTAATCTATGCCTTTCAGAAAGAAGAGAGAAGGTGGGGACGGGTCCCACTAATCGAAGTGGCGTAGTAGCTGGCAAACATGTCTGACAGTCTGTTTCTCTCTAACGCCCAGCCCCGCCTTTCCTTTCCCAAAAACCCAAAACCCCTTCAAAAGAAAACCAAATACCCCACGCACTCCTCAAATAATTCAATCATTACAAAACAGCCCCCAACAATTACCATAATATTTTCCCCCTCCTTCCCTTTTAAAACCCCCCTTTTCCCCTTCTATCACTCTGTTCATTCATTCCTTTCTTTCTTTCTTCCCCTCTCTCTCTCTCTCTCTTACCCTTTCCCAATTTTCTCTCTCTAGACAATTGAAATTTGAAACCATCCATGGCGGAAGAGACTCAAGCGCCGGCTGCCGCTTCCACACCGGCAGCGACGACGACCGAGGAGGTCGTGATGGTGGAGAAGCCCGTGACTGAATCGCCGGCTCCAGTTCCCGAGGCGGAGGTGGAGGAGAAGAAGGCGGAGGAGCCGAAGGAGAAGGAGGAGGTCGTTGCGGCGGAGGAAGCTGCTCCGGCCGCCGCGGAGGAGCCCGAGCTGAAAATTGCGCAGTCGGTTTCGTTCAAGGAGGAGTCCAACGTCGTCTCCGAGCTTCCCGAAGCTCAGAAGAAGGCTCTGGAGGAGCTGAAGCAGCTCATCCAGGAGGCTCTGAACAAGCACGAGCTCACCGCTCCGCCGCCGGCCCCGCCGGCGAAGGAGGAGGAGAAGAAGCCGGAGGAAGAGAAGAAGGAAGAGGAAGCAGAGAAGGTTGTTGAGATCAAGGAGGAGGAGAAGACCGCTGAAGAAGCTCCGAAGACCGAAGAGAAGCCGGCGGAGGAAGCTCCAGCAGCAGAAGCAGCGCCGGCCGCCGAGGCTCCGGCAGTGGAAGCAGCTCCGGCCGCCGCTGTGGAGGAGGAAAAGAAGGAAGAGGATGTCAAAATTGAAGATAAGAAAGAGGATGTGAAAGAAGAGGCCACCACAACCGCCGTCGTTGCCGCTCCAGCCGTCGATGAAGACGGAGCGAAAACCGTTGAGGCGATCGAGGAGACAATCGTCGCCGTTGCCTCCACCGAGCCACCAGCGGCTGAATCAGCTCCAGATGCCTCATCCTCCATCAAACCAGAGGAAGCGAAAACAGAGGAGCCAAAAACAGAGGAGGAAGCTGCTCCACCTCCGCCGCCGGAGGAGGTCTTCATCTACGGCATCCCGCTCCTCGGCGACGACCGGAGCGACGTAATCCTCCTGAAATTCCTCCGCGCCAGGGATTTTAAAGTGAAGGACGCCTTCACCATGATCAAGAACACCGTCCGCTGGAGGAAAGAATTCGGAATCGATTCGCTCCTCGAGGAAGACCTCGGAAACGAGCTGGAGAAAGTCGTCTTCACCAAAGGAGTCGACAAGGAAGGCCACCCGGTCTGCTACAACGTCTACGGCGGGTTCCAGGACAAGGAGCTCTACCAGAATTGCTTCGGCGACGAGGAGAAGAGCAAGAAATTCCTCCGGTGGAGGATCCAATTCCTCGAGAAGAGCATCGGGAAGCTCGATTTCAGCCCCACCGGAATCTGCACCATCGTTCAAATCAACGATCTGAAGAACTCCCCTGGACCTACCAAGCGCGAGCTCCGGCAAGCTACCAATCAAGCCGTTAGCATCCTCCAGGATAACTATCCCGAGTTCGTCGCCAGACAGGTAAAACTACTAGTACTCTTTTTTTCCTCTTTTCGAACTATGAATCGCCCTTTGAACGTGATTGATTGAAGTCGATTTCAATTTCCAAATAAAGGTGTTCATCAACGTGCCGTGGTGGTACCTAGCATTCAACAAGATGATCAGTCCATTCCTCACCCAGAGGACGAAGAGCAAGTTTGTGTTTGCTGGACCTTCCAAATCTGCAGAGACTCTGTTCAAGTAAGTCTTTCTTTCTTTCTTTTTTTGAATCAGAATTCCTCTGTTTTCGGTCAATAAAGTGGTTTGTTGTTGGAAAAAGGGGAAAAGAATCTTTGAATTTGGTGAGAGGGAGATTTGGGGACTGAATTTGGTAAAATACTGTGTAGATACATAACCCCAGAGCAAGTGCCTGTTCAGTATGGCGGACTGAGCAAAGATGGGGACCATGAATTCACTGCTTCTGATGCTGTGACTGAGATCGTAATCAAGCCTGCCGCTAAGCACACTATTGAACTCCCTGCAACCGAGGTAAATTCGAGAGTCTATTTAATTCTCTGCCGCGCTTCAGTCTGAGCGAATTCATGGGTTCTGACAATTCATTGATTTTGCGAAGAACTGCGTTCATTCGTTACAATCTAGGTATGTGGAATGCATTGTTTGTTAAGTTGGATTTTGTTTTCGTTGGGTGGTGGCAGAGTTGCACATTGGTGTGGGAGCTGAGAGTGTTGGGATGGGAGGTGAGCTACGCGGCGGAGTTCTCGCCGAGCGTGGAGAATGGATACACGGTGATCGTTTCGAAGAACAGGAAGCTAGCTCCGACGGACGAGGCGGTGATCTACGACAGCTTCAAGGCAGGAGAGGCGGGGAAAGTTGTGATCACCATTGATAACCAAAGTAGCAAGAAGAAGAAGCTGCTCTACAGGACGAAGACCAAGCCCGTTTCTTCGTAAGAAGGTTGTTGTTTCTTATTTGTTTTTCTTTCTTTTGGACCAAGATACAGAGGGGAGGGGGATTTCTTTTTGTTGTTGTGGTGGTGATTATTCATTTTTCTCATGGTATTTCTGTTGGGTTTCTGATGATATTTATAGTTGGGGGAGTGGGGATTTTGGAGTTGGATTCAACTTCAAGATGGATTTATGGCTGCTTGGACGTTATATATGAATATATGTGATGTGAGGTCCTGTGGTGATGGGGAGGTTTGCTTTGAAATATTTTTTTTTCCACCTTTTGATAATTTAATTTGGATGTAAAATTTGTTTACAAATGGTCCATTTTGTGTATAATTCTCATCCTTTTCATGTCATTAATTATGTTCATCTTTACTTCAAGCACTTAGATTGTTCTTTGGTCATGCCTGACATGGAAGAGTTCCATTATGTTGAAGAATAATATTTGGGGAAATAGAGATTTTGATTGTGTCATAAGTCATATCGTAAAAAATGTTTAGATCACAACCGTTGAATTTAAACTCAATATCGAATACAAATAGGCCCTTGAATATTAGTTGATCACATTGAATTTGTAAGTCATACAAGATTTAATTACTTCTGGTAAAAGGAAAAATAAATTTTTATTTTCATTAGATTGAACGAACCTCGTATAGCTTCAATGATCTATTTTTCCTATTTATAGAACTAGAATATAGCAATAGTCTAAAATTACTTGCACAACTGTACTCATAAATTGCACCCATCCATCACAATTGAATTCACAGGACATAAATTGTAATTCATAAAACCAACAAGAATGTCATGCCCCTAAGATCAAATTCGATATTGGTGAAATTTAGCAGCAGAAATCAAAACCAATACTAGATCAATCAAACTTCCAATACAAACTACAATAAAATGTATTGTAATCACTAATCACAATCGTATAATTGTTTTTATGTTGTAAACTTGTCTCGATACATTCAGTTGTATTATACATACACAACCGATAATGCGATACAGTTTCATGGTGTATCGGTCAAACCCCAATCCTATCCGATGCATACATATAGTTGCCCACCAATTGCGGGAGGAGGAGCTGTAAGATTAGACGTGAATGCCATGCTTTTGACAAGATATGAAAGAAAGGAATTTGGTCACAAAACGAGACAGATACATACACCTTTACTTTACTTAACACCACGCGAATCATCAATCTGGTTGTGGACTTTTTGATTGTTCATACTAATCTAATCCCCCAACTCATCCCATAATATATCTATTAAATCCTATCTAATCTAATCACAAATATATCCTTATATTTAAGAAAAGCCTCTGAGTTGACGTCTGGCACCAGTTTAAGAAATCGGCCAAGGAGATAAGAGGGTTTGAAAGAAACTGATGGACTGACTGACCCACCAACTATTGAATACTACTCTAGAACTATTACTTGGTGGAAACGGCAAAAGCAAACAAAACAGCAGAGTTGCATAAAGAAAAGAGTGGATTCTGTGCTGTGCTGTGCTGCTGTTTTTGTTGTGTCGATGATAACTTTGAAACTTCGATCATGGTTACTTCAGCCAGATCTCTCCAATTGAAAGCGACCTTTCAGAATGGGCCTTCTTTCTCTCTGTTATACTTTTTTTTTGTCGTAAAGCAGAGGCGGAGGGCATTTTGACTCTCTCTGTAATTGGGGAATGGATCAGGTCAGTAACCTTATGGTGAGTAACTATGAGTAACCAGCCCACATCAGCATGACATCATCATCCTCTCTTTCCTGGAAAGCCTTTAATTTTCTCCTTCTTAATCTTTGACGGACGATTTCTCACTCGTTTTAAGTCGAAATTTAATTTTTTTTGCACAGTTAGATCAGATTAATTGTGCTCTTCAAAATGATATCCACTTTGATATATTTTTCGAACAAAAAAAATTAAGCCATTTTTTACTAGTCTATACCATATGGTATTGACTGGTATTGAAATAAGAGCATACCTATGGTTTGAAAAGCGTATCATGGTGGTATGACACAAACCAAAACTATAGGATGGTTGAATACATGATAGTAGAAGTATATTAATTGGCATTTACGACTTTTAACATTGTATACCATAAGATACCATAAAATACCACCCCGTACCAGGGTGGTATTGTATGGTATTGTGTGGTATTTTTTTGTCTTGTAATTTGTTCACCCATAAATTTGTAGATCCAATAGATCATGATGAACTCGTCCCTATTGTGCAAACGTTTTCAAAAACGAATGAAAGACGAAGAAGATACCATATGGTATGCAGTTGGTACCGAGAGACCAGAATTTTGTTTTCCTAAAAAAATATTGAAAATTGATCTCATGTTGTAGAGCACGATGAACTCATTCCATCTGTGCAAAAAAAAAAAATCCGAGTTAAACGAAAAAGATATGAGTCAATTAAGAAAGCTAGTGAAAATAAAAATGGTCTTTAATTCTCCATTCTTAGATCTGGATTTTCTAAATGAATGGTCCAGATTTGGTTATTGGGTTATGCACCCTAACTTGAGCCTGTAATTGGGGTCACAATTAGCAACTTGACACACAACCCTTTTTTTTTTTGCCGTTGGTTTCTCCAGCCGTTTCGTTCGATCAAATCATCTGTAATTAGGGTAGACGAAGTAAGTAGGGCCAACTGGGACTTTTCATACTTAACTCTAATGCTAACATAACTGGGACTCCCATATATGAAAACGAGAACCCTGTGGACCGGACCATCAATGACCACAAATATGAAGGACTAATTTGTAACACATCTTTCTCTGCAGTCCCGCCGATTGTCGTTTTCCGTTACGAAGACTGGGCAGATGGAAATAGGAATAGAAATAGACGGAGGAACAATAAATCAGAGAAAATAAATAAATATTAATTTGTTTAGGCTGGGTGTGAAATGACAAAATTAAAAAGACGACAAATGTAAGAACATATGGCTGTTTGGCTGTCTGCCTGTCACGCAGGCAGGCGCCCCCTTTCCCCAACTGCAATTACAAGGTTACCGTTTGGTAATCCATGATTTGCTATTTTGTAAAAAAGATTAGGAAAATGGATTGTTTGATTAACTAGTAACTATTTTAGAATTAATGGATTCTAAGAGCTTAGAAAGAGGTTAGTTTTGTTTATAATATTATGCGCATGAACCGAAACGATTGTAATTCTTCTCGCTTTTTCACTTTGCTTTTCCTGAAATCAAATTAAAAAGAAAATAAAGGAAACCAATGATTCTGCTATGCCTTCAAATTTTTTATATTATTAAATTTGATTTCACTTTTTCTCTGTGTCACAGAATACATTTTTGATTTTTCACGTTGATTCGATCACGGAGGAATAGGATCTTCTTAATCCTTGTTTTCCTCTCTACCTTGCATAAAATATTTATATTTAAACATTAAAAAATATTTGCAGGAGAAAAAAATATTCATAATTAACGAGGAAAAGCAAACATTCTTGCCCTAGGGATATTTACGAGAAAGATATAAGGGATTGTTTAAAATGATGACATTGAATGAGATAATTTGGTTCAATTGTTTTCAAATAAAAAAAAATTGGTCAAATAACCTTGTCTGGCAACACAAAAAAGGAATTTAACAATTGGGATGAGATAATTTAAATTACCTTGATTCACATCAATTTGAATTAAGAAGAGACCATTGAAAGGAGGAGAAAAAGTTATGATAAATTTTTTAAAACTAAAATGAGATGACTGATAATGAAACGATTATAAAATAATTGTGTTAAATTAGCTCACTTCAAAAATATCTATCATTGAAATTTGAAATCACCAAATATTAAAAAAATCGTTAACCCTAAGCATGGAGTTTCCGTCGGGGTTATATATAGAATAAAATAAGTCATTTTGGAGGTTTCCTTCATTCATGGGATAGACAGCAAAGGTATCCCAAGCCAGCAGTGGAGGGAATCCATCTCTAATCATTTCCTCCACTATCCTAATAAAAAACTCATAATTTATTTTTTGATAAACTTATGAATGCCAAAACAGATTTTAGCAGTTTTTTTATATTGTAATATAATAATTATCATTTTGAATATATTTGATACATAAAAAGAAGAGTAAAAATTACAGTTGATGTGATTTGAATCGGACGATCCGCGACTAAATGTTATTTGGGTTCGTGTTCTGAGTCTGGTTGTAACCGCTTTTCCTTAACCAGATTGGATTATCTGTAATCTGTATCTCCTCAAATTATAGTGAAACTGACTCTCTTCTGCACGTGGAGTAACTAACACACATTGTGTTAGTAAACCACGTAAATCTGTGTGTCGTTTTCTTTCTTACTTTCGTATTATTGATTTTTCTAATCCTCCAAGTTAAAAATCGGCAGAGAAACAGTCGTGATCATGACAACTAGTTCCCCCTCCTCAATTTTGAAAATTAACAAAACTTAAAATTAAAATATGTACAGCAAAGAAGTAGACCCTCCCCAGGCCTCAATAATGATGCATTTACGTACAACTAATTCCCCCTCCCCCTCCTCTTTTGATTCAATGCTAATTAATCAATATCTAATTTTCTATTCAATTAATACAACGTCAATACTCTATTATATCGTGGATCTGCCTTGCTTAGAATTCAGACTAATGGTATATTTTTTTTGTAATTAAAAGGAAAAAAAGAACTGCATGGTTTCCTGTGGTCATGACTCACGACAACAAAATTCAAGACATCCATTGAAGTACTACTGTTACGTGGCTCATATGCTCCCCTATTTTTCAATTTCGATGATTTATATTACATATCCACCATAATGATTTGAATTTGAAAATTTGGCCCAAACAATATAAAGCTGATAATGATCACTTTTGATGAGACCACCCACGAATGAAAGTTAGAACCCCACGATCGATTGCGATATCTCCAATTTAGGGTTAGTTTAGTTTGTGAAATTGTATCGGACACCTCAACATAGTTATTATAAATATATATTCAACTGGTATAAAACTGACGAACGCAGATAAGTTAATGGTAGTTTGTATATAAATTTTATCGAAATAAACATTATTTATAACTAAAAAATTTGCGAAGAAAAAAAGAGAGATAAAGGCGTCAGACACCCTTTCGGCAGCTGAACCATTCTAGGTCGTGGCAACACAGGTTACCGACCAAAATATTACAGCACCAACTGCAGAATAGATACTTCCTTTCTACTTGATAATCCGCCGCCGCCACAACGGGCTGTTCTTTCATCGTCGTCGTTGTCGTCGCCGCCGCCTCATGAAACACATCTCTCATTGCGCTGCAAGGACATTGCTGTATCAACAGTAGAAGAAGCAGTATCGCCAAAAATATTGTTGGAATAAGCTTGTTTTGATAATTTCTTGACTTCAGACGTGCCATGATAAATATACAGATATTGTTCTGAATTTTATGCAAAAAACCTTTGTGCTGCATAGGTGAAAGAAGGTGAATTTTAGTTTCTTATATATATGGTCTGGTTTTTTTTACATATATGGTGTTTGTTACAAAACTCACGTTCCATCCATCTCCCTCGTCTTCAGCATGTACCAAACTCCCTGATTCTTTGTTAACTCTCCACTTATTTATAACTTCAACTCGACTATCTGAAACTCGGGAGGCACTATTCTATAAATAAAATGTGGTCTTAATTTTTTATTTAAAATCTAACAAAATTTAAATACAACATAATAAACAAAGTTATTATAAAAAAATTTAAAATATATATCTAATATGATTGTTAATAAAGAGTGATTACTGTTTTACATAGAAAGATGAATCAACATTTGATAGATTGGATCAAATGGAATGAGAAGAAAAGAATACAAATAATAACTAAACGGACAATTAATCGTTTGAATAGGTGGTTAAATAAAGAAATCAGAACAAAATTTCGTCCCCTCATGTAGTCCATTCGTTTTTCAAATTATTAGTGAAATCTTTCAAAAATACAAAGTATTAACCAAACGTTAACTCCCCGTTAGCAGTTTTGTCGGTAACGTTCACTTGGTAACATGATGCTGAGTTGAAAGAGACACGTGGCGGTCAATATTTTAGTATTTTAATTAAGAGAAGAGTTGCAAAATTACTGACGATGACAGAGGAACGACTATTATTTTTAAGAAAAATATTTTTAAGAAATTTGAAAGGTTTAATTAATAAATTATATTTACTCATTTCCTTTTTAACATTTGATCGACATGTAAAATTCTCTTTTCAATAAATATGGTCAAGTTGATTTCTGAATTTTAAACTATCATGTAAAATGGTCAAGTTGAAGTTATAAATCAGTGGAGAGTTAACAAAGAATCAGGGAGTTTGGTACATTGTTGCTGAAGACGAGGGCGATGGAACGTGAGTTTTGTAACCAACCAACACAAGGTAATATATAGTGATAGAGGAGAAGTCGGAGTTTGTTAATTAACTTAACTCTCAATAATGGAGACATAACGTAAGAGACAAGTCCATATATATATAAGAAACTAAAATTCACCATCTTTCACCCATGCAGCACAAAGGTTTTCAAAGAATACAGAGTATTACCTTTATATATATTAATCATGGCAGCTTTGCAGTCAAGAAATTATCAAAACAAGCTTATTCCAACAATATTCTTGGCGATACTGATTCTCTCGATATCCGTACAACAGTGTCCTTGCAACGCAACTAGAGATGTGTTTCATGATGAGCCGGCGGTGACAACAGCGGTGAAAGAACAGCCAGCTTCGGCGGCGGATTATCAAGTAGAAGGGAAGTATCCATTCTGCAGTTGGTGCTGCAATATTTTGGTTGGTAACCTGTGTTGCCACGACCTAAAGTGGTTCAAATGCGGACGAGGAATCTGATGCCTTTATCTTCTTTTTTTTCTCTCACAATGTTTGAGTTATAAATAATGGATTTTTTAATAAATTTTGTAAACAAACTACCGTAACTTATTTGATTTTGTTCTTTTTATGCCGGTTGAATATATTTTAATTTTAATTTTAATTTTTTTTCCTCCGTTGAGCCACGATTATATCACTAAAATACAATTATGCTAGTGCGCTCAGACAATTTCACAAACTGAACCGCTAAATGTCATCCTAACTTACCTAAACTCGACTTAAAAAGAAAAATTACATAATCACCCTCTGCACCGCTACTCTCCTCGCTTCCCAACTCTTGTCTAAGTGCATGGTCTCTATCACAACGCTGCTAGAGCTCCACACCGCTTCACATAACACCATCTTAATTCATTGCCACTAAAGAGAGTCTTCATAAACTTTGAGAGGTTGCTCCCTTTCATGCATTAGTCTCAATGATATTTGTCGATCGATCCACAAATAATCCGTGCAGGGTATGGGTGATTGATGTGTGTGGATTGTGAATTGGTAAATCTTCTACTCACACTTATTAGAATGGGTGGTGTGTGGATTGCGGGACTACTATTATTGGTCACTATGTTGTCTAATGTCCATTAGTTATTGTTATGCAAATTATTAATATTAATTAAATTAATGTCGGAAAAATGGCCTGAAATCGATGATGATACCCCTTTCGAATCTGCAAAAAATGTACCCGGAAGAAATCAGCCGAAATCGGTGCCTAATGGACTTAATTATCGTTGAAGAATGGTCTTTCGAAAAAAATCACCCCAAAAATTACGAAAATGCCATCCCAAAATAAATTGGCCAAATTCGGTGCTTAATTGACTTAATTTTCGGTCGATAATAGGATCAATAGACTTCATTATCGGTAGAGAACAGCATCGGGCTGAATCCGTTATATGTAGCCTCCAAAATCAAAAGAAAATGGCACTTCGGAAAGTCGTCTGAAATCGGTGATGATACCCCTTTCGAATCTGCCAAAAATGTACCTGGAAGAAATCAGCCCAAAATCGGTGCCTAATGGACTTAATCATCGTTGAAGAATAGTCTCAGGCCGAATCCGTGATCTGTAGCCTACAAAATCCAAGGAAAATGGCCTTTCGAAAAAAATCGAGCAAAAAAATTGCGAAAATGGCATCCCAAAATAGATTGGCCAAATTCATTACTTAATGGACTTAATCTTCGGTCGAGAATATGATCAATAGATTTCATTATCGGCGGAGAACAGTCAGGTTGAGTCCTTTATTTATAGCCTTCAAAATAAAAAGAAAACGACATTTCAGAAAAATCGCCCGAAATCGTTGATGATACCCCTTTCGAATATGTCAAAAATGGACCCGGAAGAAATCTGACCAAATTGGTGCCTAATGAAATTAATCATCATTGAAGTATAGTCTCAGGCCGAATACGTGATCTGTAGCCTTCAAAATCCAAGCAAAATGGCCTTCCGAAAAAAATGCCCCAAAAATTATGAAAATGTGATCCCAATATAAATTGGCCCTATTTCATGCTTAATGGACTTAATCTTCGGTCAAGAATAGGATCAATAGACTTCATTATCGGTGGAAAACATCCTCGGACTGAATCCGCTATTTGTAGCCTCCAAAATCAAAAGAAAATGACATTTCGGAAAATTGTCCTAAATGGGTGATGATACACCTTTCGAATTTGTCAAAATTGGACAGGGAAGAAATCCGCCCAAATCGGTGCCTAATGGACTTATACGTTGTGGAAGAATAGCCTCAGGCCGAATTCGTGATCTGTAGACATCAAAATCCAAGGAAAAGGGTTTCAAAAAAAAAATGCCCCAAAAAATACAAAAATATCATCCCAAAGTAAATTGGCCAAATTCGGTACTTAATGGACTTAATCTACGGTCGATAATAGTATCAATAAACTTCACTGTCGGTGGATAACAGCCTCAAGCTGAATCCGGTATATGTAGCCTCCAAAATAAAAAGAAAACGACATTTCAGAAAAATCGTATGAAACTGGTGATGTTACCCCATACGAATCTGCCAAAAATGTACACGGAAGAAATCCGACCAAATCGGTGCCTAATAGACTTAATCATCGTTGAAGAATAGCCTCAGGCCGAATATGTGATTTTTAGCCATCAAAATTAAAAGAAAATCGCCTTTTTCGTAAATTTTTGGGCGACGAAAGGCCATTTTCTTTGGATATTGAAGGCTACAGATCACGAATTCGGCATGAGGCTATTCTTCAACGATGATTGAGTCCATTAAGCACCGATTTGGGCGGATTTATTCCAGGTCAATTTTTGGCATATTCCAACGGGGTACCATCACAGATTTCAGGCTATTTTTCAGAAATGCCATTTTCTTTCGATTCTGGAGGCTACAGATCACGAATCCAGGCCGAGGCTATTCTCCACCGATAATGAAGTCTATTGATCCTATTCTCCACCGATAATCCAAGCAAAATGGCCTTCCGAAAAAAATGCCCCAAAAATTATGAAAATTTGATCCCAATATAAATTGGCCCTATTTCATGCTTAATGGACTTAATCTTCGGTCAAGAATAGGATCAATAGACTTCATTATCGGTGGAAAACATCCTCGGACTGAATCCGCTATTTGTAGCCTCCAAAATCAAAAGAAAATGACATTTCGGAAAATTGTCCTAAATGGGTGATGATACACCTTTCGAATTTGTCAAAATTGGACAGGGAAGAAATCCGCCCAAATCGGTGCCTAATGGACTTATACGTTGTGGAAGAATAGCCTCAGGCCGAATTCGTGATCTGTAGACATCAAAATCCAAGGAAAAGGGTTTCAAAAAAAAAAAACGCCCCAAAAAATACAAAAATATCATCCCAAAGTAAATTGGCCAAATTCGGTACTTAATGGACTTAATCTACGGTCGATAATAGTATCAATAAACTTCACTGTCGGTGGATAACAGCCTCAAGCTGAATCCGGTATATGTAGCCTCCAAAATAAAAAGAAAACGACATTTCAGAAAAATCGTATGAAACTGGTGATGTTACCCCATACGAATCTGCCAAAAATGTACACGGAAGAAATCCGACCAAATCGGTGCCTAATAGACTTAATCATCGTTGAAGAATAGCCTCAGGCCGAATATGTGATTTTTAGCCATCAAAATTAAAAGAAAATCGCCTTTTTCGTAAATTTTTGGGCGACGAAAGGCCATTTTCTTTGGATATTGAAGGCTACAGATCACGAATTCGGCATGAGGCTATTCTTCAACGATGATTGAGTCCATTAAGCACCGATTTGGGCGGATTTATTCCAGGTCAATTTTTGGCATATTCCAACGGGGTACCATCACAGATTTCAGGCTATTTTTCAGAAATGCCATTTTCTTTCGATTCTGGAGGCTACAGATCACGAATCCAGGCCGAGGCTATTCTCCACCGATAATGAAGTCTATTGATCCTATTCTCCACCGATAATCCAAGCAAAATGGCCTTCCGAAAAAAATGCCCCAAAAATTATGAAAATTTGATCCCAATATAAATTGGCCCTATTTCATGCTTAATGGACTTAATCTTCGGTCAAGAATAGGATCAATAGACTTCATTATCGGTGGAAAACATCCTCGGACTGAATCCGCTATTTGTAGCCTCCAAAATCAAAAGAAAATGACATTTCGGAAAATTGTCCTAAATGGGTGATGATACACCTTTCGAATTTGTCAAAATTGGACAGGGAAGAAATCCGCCCAAATCGGTGCCTAATGGACTTATACGTTGTGGAAGAATAGCCTCAGGCCGAATTCGTGATCTGTAGACATCAAAATCCAAGGAAAAGGGTTTCAAAAAAAAAACGCCCCAAAAAATACAAAAATATCATCCCAAAGTAAATTGGCCAAATTCGGTACTTAATGGACTTAATCTACGGTCGATAATAGTATCAATAAACTTCACTGTCGGTGGATAACAGCCTCAAGCTGAATCCGGTATATGTAGCCTCCAAAATAAAAAGAAAACGACATTTCAGAAAAATCGTATGAAACTGGTGATGTTACCCCATACGAATCTGCCAAAAATGTACACGGAAGAAATCCGACCAAATCGGTGCCTAATAGACTTAATCATCGTTGAAGAATAGCCTCAGGCCGAATATGTGATTTTTAGCCATCAAAATTAAAAGAAAATCGCCTTTTTCGTAAATTTTTGGGCGACGAAAGGCCATTTTCTTTGGATATTGAAGGCTACAGATCACGAATTCGGCATGAGGCTATTCTTCAACGATGATTGAGTCCATTAAGCACCGATTTGGGCGGATTTATTCCAGGTCAATTTTTGGCATATTCCAACGGGGTACCATCACAGATTTCAGGCTATTTTTCAGAAATGCCATTTTCTTTCGATTCTGGAGGCTACAGATCACGAATCCAGGCCGAGGCTATTCTCCACCGATAATGAAGTCTATTGATCCTATTCTCCACCGATAATCCAAGCAAAATGGCCTTCCGAAAAAAATGCCCCAAAAATTATGAAAATTTGATCCCAATATAAATTGGCCCTATTTCATGCTTAATGGACTTAATCTTCGGTCAAGAATAGGATCAATAGACTTCATTATCGGTGGAAAACATCCTCGGACTGAATCCGCTATTTGTAGCCTCCAAAATCAAAAGAAAATGACATTTCGGAAAATTGTTCTAAATGGGTGATGATACACCTTTCGAATTTGTCAAAATTGGACAGGGAAGAAATCCGCCCAAATCGGTGCCTAATGGACTTATACGTTGTGGAAGAATAGCCTCAGGCCGAATTCGTGATCTGTAGACATCAAAATCCAAGGAAAAGGGTTTCAAAAAAAAAAACGCCCCAAAAAATACAAAAATATCATCCCAAAGTAAATTGGCCAAATTCGGTACTTAATGGACTTAATCTACGGTCGATAATAGTATCAATAAACTTCACTGTCGGTGGATAACAGCCTCAAGCTGAATCCGGTATATGTAGCCTCCAAAATAAAAAGAAAACGACATTTCAGAAAAATCGTATGAAACTGGTGATGTTACCCCATACGAATCTGCCAAAAATGTACACGGAAGAAATCCGACCAAATCGGTGCCTAATAGACTTAATCATCGTTGAAGAATAGCCTCAGGCCGAATATGTGATTTTTAGCCATCAAAATTAAAAGAAAATCGCCTTTTTCGTAAATTTTTGGGCGACGAAAGGCCATTTTCTTTGGATATTGAAGGCTACAGATCACGAATTCGGCATGAGGCTATTCTTCAACGATGATTGAGTCCATTAAGCACCGATTTGGGCGGATTTATTCCAGGTCAATTTTTGGCATATTCCAACGGGGTACCATCACAGATTTCAGGCTATTTTTCAGAAATGCCATTTTCTTTCGATTCTGGAGGCTACAGATCACGAATCCAGGCCGAGGCTATTCTCCACCGATAATGAAGTCTATTGATCCTATTCTCCACGGATGATAAGTCCATTAAGATCCGATTTGCTATTTCCCCGATCGAGGATTCTTTATTGCTGGCCGGGCTTCTGTGCTAGGTGGAATCACATCAGTCCCTCCCTGTTGAAGAAGCTTTATACCCTCAAAGCTTTCCAGGTTGATAAGTCGATTAAGCACCGATTTGGGCCAATTTATTTTTGGATGACCATTTTCTTTGGATATTGAAGGCTACAGATCACGGATTTGGCGTGAGGATATTTTTCAACAATAATTGAATCCATTAAGCACCGATTTGGGGGGATTTATTCCGGGTCAATTTTTGGCAGATTTCAAAGGGGTACACCATCACAGATTTTGGGCGATTTTTCCAAAATGCTATTTTCTTTCGATTCTGGAGGCTACAGATCACAGAATCAGTCGAGGGTATTCTTCACTGATAATGAAGTCTATTGATCCTATTCTCCATGGATAAAAAGTCCATTAAGCACCGATTTGGGCCAATTTATTTTCGGATGGCATTTTCGTAATTTTTTGGGCGAAGAAAGGTCATTTTCTTTTGATATTGAAGGCTACAGATCACAGATTTGGCCTGAGGCTATTCTTCTACAATGATTGAGTCCATTAAGCACCGAATTGGGCGGATTTATTCCTGGTCAATTTTTTGCAGAATCCAAAGGGGTACCATCACAGTTTATGGGCGATTTTTCCGAAATGCCATTTTCTTTCCAATCTGAAGGGTACAAATCACGGAATCAGGTCGAGGCTATTCTCCACCGATAATGAAGTCTATTGATCATATTCTCCACGGATGATAAGTCCATTAATCAC
The DNA here is from genome assembly GCA_964030455.1 of Linum trigynum. NCBI lineage: Eukaryota > Viridiplantae > Streptophyta > Magnoliopsida > Malpighiales > Linaceae > Linum > Linum trigynum. The sequence continues at coordinate 34,888,683 of OZ034814.1, read as the reverse complement.
CAATTTGTGCCAATATATTTTCGGAAGATATTTTCGTAATTTTTTGGGCGAGAAAATGCCATTTTCTTTTGATAATGAAGGCTACAGATCACAGATTCGGCCTGAGACTATTCTTCAACGATGATTGAGTCCATTAAGCACAATTTTGGGCGGATTTAGTCCGGGTCAATTTTTGACAGATTCCAAATGGGTACCATCACAGATTTCGGGCGATTTTTCTGAAATGCCATTTTCTTTCGATTCTGCAGGCTACAGATCACGAAATCAGGTCGAGGCTATTCTCCACGGATAATGAAGTCTATTGATCCTATTCTCCACGGATGGTAAGTCCATTAAGCACCGATTTGTGCCAATTTATTTTCGGATGACATTTTCGTAATTTTTTGGGCGAGGAAATGTCATTTTCTTTTGATATTGAAGTCTACCGATCACAGATTCGGCGGAGGCTATTGTTCGACGATGATTGATTCGATTAAGCACAGCTTATGGCGGATTTATTCCGGGTCAATTTTTGGCAGATTCCAAAGGGGTACTATCATAGATTTCGGGAGATTTTTCCGAAATGCCATTTTCTTTCGATTCTGGAGGCTACAGATCACGGAATCAGGCCGAGGCTATTCTCCACCGATAATGAAGTCTATTGATCCTATTCTCCACGGATGATAATTGCATTAAGCACCGATTTGGGCCAATTTATTTTAGGATGGCATTTTCGTAATTTTTTGGGCGACGAAAAGCCATTTTCTTTTGATATTGAAGGCTACAGATCACGGATTCGGCCTAAGGATATTTTTCAACAATAATTGAATCCATTAAGCACCGATTTGGAGGGATTTATTCCGGGTCAATTTTTTAAAGAATCCAAAGGGGTACCATCACAGATTTCGTGCGATTTTTCCAAAATGCCATTTTCTTTCGAATCTAGAGGCTACAGATAATGGAATCAGGTCGAGGCTATTCTCCACCGATAATGAAGTATATTGATCATATTCTCCACGGATGATAAGTCCATTAAGCACCAATTTGTGCCAATCTATTTTTGGATGGCAATTTCGTAATTTTTTGTACAACGAAAGGCCATTTTCTTTGGAAATTGAAGGCTACAAATCACGGATTCGGCCTGAGGCTATTTTTCAACAATGATTGAATCCATTAAGCACCTATTTGGGTGGATTTATTCCGGGTCAATTTTTGGAAGATTCCAAAGGGTACCATCACAGATTTCGTCCGATTTTTTCCGAAATGCCATTTTCTTTTGAATATGAAGGCTACAGATAATGGAATCAGTTCGAGGCTATTCTCCACCGATAATGAAGTCTATTGATCATATTCTCCACGGACGATAAGTCCATTAAGCACCGATTTGTGTCAATTTATTTTTGGATGGCAATTTCGTAATTTTTTGAACAACGAAAGGCCATTTTCTTTGGATACTGAAGGCTACAAATCACGAATTCGGCCTGAGGCTATTTTTCAACAATGATTGAATCCATTAAGCACCAATTGGGGTGGATTTATTACGGGTCAATTTTTGGAAGATTCCAAAAGGGTACCATCACAGATTTCGTGCGATTTTTCCGAAATGCCATTTTCTTTCGAATCTGGTGGCTACAGATAATGGAATCAGGTCGAGGCTATTCTCCACCGATAATGAAGTCTATTGATAATATTCTCCACGGATGATAAGTCCATTAAGCACCGATTTTTGCAAATTTATTAATGGATGGCAATTTCGTAATTTTTTGTACAACGAAAGGTCATTTTATTTGGATATTGAAGGCTACAAATCACGGATTCGCCCTGAGGCTATTTTCAACAATGATTGAATCCATTAAGCACCAATTTGAGTGGACTTATTCCGGGACAATTTTTGGCAGATTCCAAAGGGGGTAACATCATAGATTTCGTACGATTTTTCCGAAATGCAATTTTCTTTCGAATCTGGAGGCTACAGATAACGAAATCAGGCTGATGGTATTCTTCACCGATAATGAAGTCTATTGATCCTATTCTCCACGGATGATAAGTCCATTAAGTACCGATTTTGCCAATTTATTTTCGGATGTCATTTTCGTAATTTTTTTGGGCGACGAAAGGCCATTTTCTTGGGATATTGAAGGCTACAGAACACGGATTCGCCCTGAGGCTATTCTTCAACTATGATTGAGTCCATTAAGAACCGATTTTGGCGGATTTAGTCCAGGTCAATTTTTGGCAGATTCCAAAGGGGTACCATCACAGATTTTGGGAGATTTTTCCGAAATGCGATTTTCTTTCGATTCTGCACGTTACAGATCACGAATTCAGGCCGAGGCTATACTACACGGATAATGAAGTATATTGATCCTATCCTATTTTCGGATGGCATTTTCGTAATTTTTTGGGTGACGAAAGGCCATTTTCTTTGGATATTGAAGGCTACAGATCACGGATTCGCCCTGAGGCTATTCTTCAACGATGATTGAGTCCATTAAGCACCGATTTGGGCGGATTTATTCCGGGTCAATTTTTAGCAGATTCCAAAGGGGTACCATCACAGATTTCAGGCGATTTTTTCGAAATGCCATTTTCTTTCGATTCTGGAGGCTACAGATCACGGAATCAGGCCGAGGCTATTCTCAACCGATAATGAAGTCTATTGATCATGTAGACAAACTGACTCAGCCTGACCCTCAGTTTCCGACATGTCGGGACAAGTCAGTGGGTCTCTAGGATAAAACTTACAACCCTACCACCAACAATGTTTCAGATCAGCACATGTTCGAAATTGCGAGAAAGTGGTTAAGATCCATACATGCACCTCTTCCAACAACTCGAGTTAAGATCCATTCATAGTCCTCTCTCAATAACATAACTAGTTGGTTTATCAAACAAATAAGTTAAATGGTCAAGTAAAGTTCAAGAATATAGTTCTCTTCTCTGTTCTCAAGTTTCCTCACGGGTCAGTGCTGCTGTTATTTGGGCAAGTTTAGGATAGATCCAAAATTAAACGTGGACAAGGCACAAAAGTTGCTTCACATCGTGACAGCTACGGCAGAAGATGTCCACGTACACTATATAAAGCCCATCTGATCTTCAAAGCAATTCTCGTCCCGATCTGCAGAAAAGAAAAATGTCTGTGTTTCAGCTGCAGTCCGACAACCAGTTCATCCGAACCAACGAGGGATCTCCGGACCTCCACGTGTTCGAGTACATGGACGACCTGAACGCGTTCGACCTCATCCACGTCAGCAGCTCCAGGTGGCGTTCCTCCATCGCAGTGGGGCCCTCCGCGGCCGCGCTGTACAAGAAGCTGGAGGTCCACGGCGTGACGATAGAGGGCAGCCAGCTGCAGGAGCTGGTCAAAGATCTGACCTGGGTTGACCCGAACGGCCGGAGGCTCTTCCCGTCGGTCAACCGTCAAGGCCGCTGCCTCATGTACGTCGGATGCCAGCAGGTCACCCGGGTCAGGATCAGCGACCATTTCGGTTGGTCCAAGTACGGAGTCAAACCGGCCCAGATCTCGGTGTGGCCCGTATGGGGCATGATGGACGGCGCCGTTTTGGCCGTCCCTCGAGCGAGTCCTCGTCCTGGTCACGATGATGGTGATCACGGGTACTTTTCGGTTGTGTGTGAGAGTTGGAAGAAGGTGATGGAGGAGAAGGACAAGGTCATCGAGGAGAAGAATAAGCTGGTGGAGAAGGTCGAGTCGTTGTGGAAGAGGTCGCTTGAGGAGAAGGACAAAGTTATCGCGGAGAAGGAGAAGGTGATGGAGAAGATGGAGGCGTTGCTGAGGAAGTCACTTGAAGAGAAGGAGAAGGAGGTTCTTTCTCTCAAGGAAACGTTGATGGCCCTCAGTGATGAAGTATGATTTGGCGTATAGCCATTCTAGTACTGGTTTCATGTGTTGTATAGGTTTGTTTGTGCACATATATACTATTGACGTACTTATTATGTTATTTCTGTTAGGCAGTCTCACTTGATCTAAGCCCATCTTATTGTATTATTAATTAGCTAGCCCATTATTTTATATATATGATGTCTTATATATATCGTATTTCGGATAAAATGTAGGGTACGATTGTTTACCCATCCTCGTCGAAAAACGACATACCTTAGTACGAAAATATGGTAAGGGCTGAAATTGTAAGAGTGGATAGCTCCATTTTCTTGGTAGGAGTAGGCCAGTGCTCTAGGTTTCGGGGCATAATAATATACCCTATCCTTAGAGTGAGTTCTAGGTTTAAATTATCCAAATCATAGAACCTAAACTCTAAGATTAAAGGACGGAAGCTATCAAGGTAATAAAAAATTCCACATATAAAGACAATAGCAGAATTAATTTAAAATCCCAATAATACATTGCGTTATACATCGCATTATACAATTGAACCTAAGACCTCGTAGTTACTAACTAACTTGCCAACCAATATGCTACTTGTATTTCTTGTCCATGCTATCAATAATATGGCTTTTATATTTGTTTTTTATGTTTTAATTTCTTCCAAATACGGTGATGATGGATGAAATCTAACTTTGGGGATTAGATAGCGTCACAACCCCTACAGTGGTTGTGATTTTTGCTTCCCCCTTCCTAGCCCTAGATCCCCCTTCCTCTTGATCTGACGGCCGATATGCACCAGGGGGAAAAAGGAGAAGCGCCGCACTGGATCCGCTCACTCCACCCTCCACTCTTGATATGACATCTTCGGGTTTGAAAGGGAAAGATATTCGGAGCGTAATCAGCAACCTTCCCAGCCAAAAAAACGTTCGGTTGGTCATCATCCTACCAATAAACTATGAATCCTCTTCAATGTGCAGTGGTGGTCTTCTAAATAAAAAATATTTTTTATATGTTAAATAAGCATACTTTTTATAACAAGTTTTGAACTGACATGAAACAAACTCTGAGAAACTGGGTGTGTGATAGTCTTCTATGTATAGAATTTCTTCCAAATTACAAGTTGTGTTCAACTGCAAGACTTGCAACATTTTGGATTTTGTATTTACTTCAATTTGCAAACTCAATACCAAAACAACAAGAAAATACATGTGGGTATAGCTTCGTGATTTATTAGATGTGTGCCAACTATTTTAGTGGATTGAAGTCTGATTTCAGTATCAAGTTATTAAGTTGTGAGTAATGTTTAAATCCTTTATCACTTCTTAAAAGAGTATTTGTTGAGTTTGCATCAATATGGTATAGTTTTATGTGATGTAAGTGTCGTGTATAGAGTAGAGTGAAGATAATAATAAAGGATCGAATCTAATCAAAAGTTACACATATAAAGACAGTAGCCAATTTTCAAATCGCGATAGTATATAACGTTGTACAAAGAGAGAGAAAAGTCGAACAAGAAACTAAATTAAAAATAATGCTAAATATATAAAGGAGAAGCGGTAAGAGGCCTTTTAAAAGATAAGTTTTACGAAAAGAAAGAATTGAACCTAAGACCTCTCAGTTGCAAAATAACTTGCCAACCAATTTGCTACTTGTATTATTTGTTCATGTTATTAAAAATATAGCTTTTATATTTGTTTTTTTATTTTAATTTCTTTAAAATACGGTGATGATTGGTGAAATTTAACTTTGTCCCTGCCAATACACTATGAATCCTCTCTAGTGTGGAGCGGTGGTCTTCTAAATAAAAAAGTTTTTCATATGTTGAATATGCGTACTTTTTATTATAAGTTTTGTAGTGACGTGAAACAAACTCTGAGAAATCGGGCGTGTGCTAGTCTTCTAGGTATAGGATTTCTTTTGAAGTACAAGTTGTGTTCAACAGCATGACATACAAAATTTTTGATTTTGTAGTTACGTCAATTTACAAACTCAATACCAAAGCAACAAGAAAGTACATGTGGGTGTAGCTTCATGATTTATTAGATGTGTGCCAACTACTTTAGTGGAGTGAAGTCTGATTTCAGTGTCAAGTTCTTAAGTTGTGAGTAATATCTAAATCCTTTATTGCATCAATGTGGTATAGTTGTATGTGGTGGAAGTGTCGTGTATAGAGTAGAGAGAATGATAATAAATGATCGAAGCAAATCAAAAGTTCCACATATAAAAACAATAGCCAAATTTAAAATCGCGATAGTATATCGCGTTAAACAAAGAGGGAAAGAAAGTCGAACAGGAAACTACATAAACAATAATGCTAAATATACAAAGGAGAAGCGGTAAGAGGCTTTTTAATAGATAAATTTTGCGAAAAAAAAGATTTGAACCTAAGACCTCTTATTTGCCAAATAACTTGCCAACCAATTTGCTACTTGTATTATTTCTTCATGTTATTAACAATAAAGCATTTATATTTGTTTTTTTGTTTTAATTTCTTTTAAATACGGTGATGATTGGTGAAATTTAACTTTGTCCCTGACCATACACTATGAATTCTCTCCAGTGTGGAGCGGTGGTCTTCTAAATGAAAAAAAAATTTATATGTTAAATATGCGTACTTTTTATGATAAGTTTTGTAGTGACGTGAAACAAACTCTGAGAAATCTGGCGTGTGCTAGTCTTCTAGGTATAAGATTTCTTTTGAAGTGCAAGTTGTGTTCAACAGCATGACATACAACATTTTCGATTTTGTAGTTACTTTAATTTGCAGACTCAATACCAAAACAACAAGAAAGTACATGTGGGTGTAGCTTCATGATTTATTAGATGGGTGCCAACTATTTTAGTGGAGTGAAGTCTGATTTCAGTGTCAAGTTCTTAAGTTGTGAGTAATATCTAAATCCTTTATTGCATCAATGTGGTATAGTTGTATGTGGTGAAAGTGTCGTGTATAGAGTAGATTGAGAATGATAATAAATGATCGAAGCTAATCAAAAGTTCCACATATATAAAAACAATAGCCAAATTTAAAATCGCGATAGTATATCGCGTTAAACAAAGAGGGAAAGAAAGCCGAACAGGAAACTACATTAAAAATAATGCTACATATATAAAGGAGTAGCGGTAAGAAGCTTTTTAAAAGATAAATTTTGCGAAAAGAAAGTATTGAACCTAAGACCTCTTAATTGCCAAATAACTTGCCAACCAATTTGCTACTTGTATTATTTGTTCATGTTATTAAAAATATAGCCTTTATATTTGTTTTTTTTGTTTTGATTTCTATTAAATACGGTGATGATTGGTGAAATTTAACTTTGTCCCTGCAAATACACTATGAATCCTCTCTAGTGTGGAGCAGTGGTCTTCTAAATAAAAAAGTTTTTCATATGTTGAATATGCGTACTTTTTATTATAAGTTTTGTAGTAACGTGAAACAAACTCTGAGAAATCGGGCGTGTGCTAGTCTTCTAGGTATAGAATTTCTTTTGAAGTACAAGTTGTGTTCAACAGCATGACATACAAAGTTTTTGATTTTGTAGCTACGTCAATTTGCAAACTCAATACCAAAGCAACAAGAAAGTACATGTGGGTGTAGCTTCATGATTTATTAGATGTGTGCCAACTACTTTAGTGGAGTGAAGTCTGATTTTAGTGTCAAGTTCTTAAGCTGTGAGTAATATCTAAATACTTTATTGCATCAATGTGGTATAGTTGTATGTGGTGGAAGTGTCGTGTATAGAGTAGAGTGAGAATGATAATAAAGGATCGAAGCAAATCAAAAGTTCCACATATAAAAACAATAGCCAAATTTAAAATCGCGATAGTATATCGCGTTAAACAAAGAGGGAAAGAAAGTCGAACAGGAAACTACATTAACAATAATGCTAAATATATAAAGGAGAAGCGGTAAGAGGCTTTTTAAAAGATAAATTTTGCGAAAAGAAAGTATTGAACCTAATACCTCTTCATTGCCAAATAACTTGCCAACCAATTTGCTACTTGTATTATTTATTCATGTCATTAAAAATATAGCTTTTATATTTGTTTTTTTGTTTTAATTTCTTTTAAATACGGTGATGATTGGTGCAGTTTAACTTTGTCCCTGCCAATACACTATGAATTCTCTCCAGTGTGGAGCGGTGGTCTTCTAAATGAAAAGTTTTTTATATGTTAAATATGCATACTTTTTATGATAAGGTTTGTAGTGACGTGAAACAAACTCTGAGAAATCGGGTGTGTGCTAGTCTTCTAGGTATTGGATTTCTTTTGAAGTGCAAGTTGTGTTCAACAGCATGACATACAACATTTTCGATTTTGTAGTTACTTCAATTTGCAGACTCAATACCAAAGCAACAAGAAAGTACATGTGGGTATAGATTCATGATTTATTAGATGTGTGCCAACTACTTTAGTGGAGTAAAGTCTGATTTCAGTGTCAAGTTCTTAAGTTGTGAGTAATATCTAAATTCTATATTATCTTCTTAAAAGAGCATTCGTTAAGTTTGCATAAATGTGGTTTAGTTGTATGTGGTGTAAGTGTCGTGTATAGAGTAGAGTGAGAATGATAATAAAAGATCGAAGCTAATCAAAAGTTTCACATATAAAAACAATAGCCAAATTTAAAATCGAGATAGTATATCGCGTTAAACAAAGAGGGAAAGAAAGTCGAACAGGAAACTACATTAAAAATAATGTTAAATATACAAAGGAGAAGCGGTAAGAGGCTTTTTAAAAGATAAATTTTGCGAAAAGAAAGTATTGAACCTAAGACCTCTTAATTGCCAAACAACTTGCCAACTAATTTCCTACTTGTATTATTTGTTCATAAAAATATAGCTTTTATATTTGTTTTTTTTTGTTTTAATTTCTTTTAAATACGGTGATGATTGGTGAAATTTAACTTTGTCCCTGCCAATACACTATGAATTCTCTCCAGTGTGGAGCAGTGGTCTTCTAAATGAAAAAGTTTTTTATATGTTAAATATGCGTACTTTTTATAATAAGTTTTGTAGTGACGTGAAACAAACTCTGAGAAATCTGGTGTGTACAAGTCTTCTAGGTAGATTTCTTTTGAAGTGCAAGTTGTGTTCAACTGCATGACATACAACATTTTCGATTTTGTAGTTACTTCAATTTGCAGACTCAATACCAAAGCAACAAGAAAGTACATGTGGGTGTAGCTTCATGATTTATTAGATGTGTGCCAACTACTTTAGTGGAGTGAAGTCTGATTTCTGTGTCAAGTCCTTAAGTTGTGAGTAATATCTAAATCCTATATTGTCTTCTTAAAAGAATATTTGTTAAGTTTGCATCAATGTGGTATAGTGGTATGTGGTAAGTGTCGTGTATAGAGTAGAGTGAGAATGATAATAAAGGATCGAAGCTAATCAAAAGTTCCTCTTTTAAAAACAATAGCCAAATTTAAAATCGCGATAGTATATCCTGTTAAACAAGGAGGGAAAGATAGTCGAACAGGAAACTACATTAAAAATAATGCTAAATATAAAGGAGAAGCGGTAAGAGGCTTTTTAAAAGATAAATTTTGCGAAAAGAAAGAATTGAACCTAAGACCTTTTATTTGCAAAATAACTTGCCAACCAATTTGCTACTTGTATTATTTGTTCATGTTATTAAAAATATAGCCTTTATATTTGTTTTTTTTTTGTTTTGATTTCTATTAAATACGGTGATGATTGGTGAAATTTAACTTTGTCCCTGCCAATACACTATGAATTCTCTCCAATGTAGAGCGGTGGTCTTCTAAATGAAAAAGTTTTTTATTAGTTAAATATGCGTACTTTTTATGATAAGTTTTGTAGTGACGTGAAACAAACTCTGAGAAATCGGGCGTGTGCTCCACACTAGAGAAGATTCATAGTGTATTGGCAGGGACAAAGTTAACTTTCACCAATCATCACCGTATTTGAAAGAAATTAAAGATAAAAAACAAATATAAAAGCTATATTTTTAATAACATGAACAAATAATACAAGTAGCAAATTGGTTGGCAAGTTATTTAGCAACAAAGAGGTCTTAGGTTCAATTCTTTTATTTTTGCGAAATTTATCATTTAAAAAGCCTATTACCGCTTCTCCTTTATATATTTAGCATTATTTTTAATGTAGTTTCCTGTTCGATTTTCTTTCCCTCTTTGAATAACGCGATATACTATCGCGAGTTTAAATTTTGCTATTGTTTTTATATATGTGGAACTTTTGATTGGCTTCGATCCTTTATTATCATTCTCACTCTACTATATACACGACACTTCCACCACATACAACTATACTACATTGATGCAAACTTAACAAATACTCTTTTAAGAAGACAATAAAGGATTTAGATAGTACTCACAACTTAAGAACTTGACACTGAAATTAGACTTCACTCCACTAAAGTAGTTGACACACATCTAATAAATCATGAAGCTACACCCACATGTACTTTCTTGTTGCTTTGGTATTGAGTTTGCAAATTGAAGTAACTACAAATCGAAAATGTTGTATGTCATGCTGTTGAACACAACTTGCACTTCAAAAGAAATCCTATACCTACAAGACTAGCACACGCCCGATTTCTCAGAGTTTGTTTCACGTCACTACAAAACTTATCATAAGAAGTACGCATATTTAACATATAAAAAACTTTTTCATTTAGAAGACCACCGCTCCACACTGGAGAGGATTCATAGTGTATTGGCAGGGATAAAGTTAAATTTCACCAATCATCACCGTATTTAAAAGAAATTAAAACAAAAAAACAAATATAAAGGGTATATTTTTAATAAAATGAACAAATAATACAAGTAGCAAATTGTTTGGCAAGTTATTTGGCAAATAAGAGGTCTTATGTTCAATTCTTTCTTTTCGCAAAATTTATCTTTTAAAAAGCCTCTTACCGCTTCTCCTATATATATTTAGCATTATTTTTAATGTAGTTTCCTGTTCGACTTTCTTTCCCTCTTTGTTTAACGCGATATACAATCGCGATTTTAAATTTGGCTATTGTTTTTACATGTGGAACTTTTGATTAGCTTCAATCCTTTATTATCATTCTCACTCTACTCTATACACGACACTTACACCACATACAACTATACCACATTGATGCAAACTTAACAAATACTCTTTTAAGAAGACAATAAAGGATTTAGATATTACTCACAACTTAAGGACTTGACATTATTGATAAATTTGCGTGAAAAGTATAACAACTTAGTAATGTATCAAATACTACCAAAAAAGAAAATTGTATCAATTGTATAAGTGGATGGACCCATCAGATTAAATTGTATAAATCACAATGGAAATGGCTTAGTTATATCCGTCAGATTAAATTGTACAAATCACTATGTACTAATCTCTACTAACTCATCCCATTTATATATCAAAATTTATGCATGTCCTAGTTTGCACGTTGATATAAGTGATCTCTATGAAAATCGAAAACTCTAGACAAAGGATCGAGTTTCGCTCCGATACCATGAAGAATTTTACTACGCGAAAGATCGAAAGAACACGAGACAACGAGTTTTACGTGTTATCCTTGTTCGTCGAACATGACTAGTCCACGGTGAGCTCGAAAGAGCTCACGATTGATTTCTGATTAGGTTTACATTTTGACGGCTTGCTTACGACAGGTTCGTATCTAAGTCTTATATAGAGATAGACTAGGGTTAAAAATCCTAACGAGAAGAGTCGAGTGCGGCCAAGTATCCGTACCTACTACAACTCGGACAAGGTCCAATACTAATACAGTTTAAGTAATTAACCGCAACACTCTAAATACCCTGGAACCATAAATTATACACCTTCAGCATATGTCATTTGTGTTACACAATGGTAAATGATTTCTATGTAACATTTATTCATAACCCCATAGAATCATCCCAACTGCAATTTTGCTGGCCGGCCGATTAATGGCTGACGATGGCGAAGACAAGAAGTCAAGAACTATGGAGTTGGGGGGTTTTCCATTAATGATGAAGACAATTCATGGAACTGCCATTAGCTAGGTGCAGGGTGCAGTTCTTAGGTGCCAAGCAACAGTTGCAGGCTGGCCTTATATGTACATCAGTACTGTTGTTACTCGACGACGACGACGAGTTATTGCAAGTCATGTACGCCACATCCAAGCAGTACATAGGGCAAATTCTAGCTGCTCTGGCTGCTTCCCCACCTTCCATGGCTAAAAAACCCCCTGCAATTTCCCACAAAGACAAAACCGTTAGTCAAAGAGACAGCTTGGCACTTAGTTTTGTTCCAACCCTAGTAATCTGTAATATAATAACCGTGGCGCTTTCAGAAATCTGAACGAGGGGCTGATTTGAACCGTGGCAGCTGGTAAGGGGGGCTAACGACTTACTGACTGCTACTCTATTTTCTAAACTTGTATGAGCTATACCCCTTTCCGATCGACTTCAACCTAGCTTCACCACTAATTCTACGGAATTAGGCTATATGGTTCTAGAGCATGTAAGGGCTAGAACGTTTTACTAATAAGTTAATTGTTGTTCGATCGATCATGCGTTCCACGCGATCTATGTTGTCTTAGATATACATGTGACAATTTGTTTACAAAATAACCACTAGCTAGAATGCATTCAAAGGTCTAGAACGTACTAACTCCGATGGACAATCGATCAGGACGCGCTAGAAGAAATAGAAGGGTTTTGTTACGTACCGATGAAGAAAATCAGAAGGACAGCAGCAGCAGCAGCAGCTCTGTGAGGTGCAAGGGAAGCCATGAATGATCGCTGCTTCCTCTTTTGTGGGTTGATGCAGAGTGTAATGGCTATATTTATATATGGGAAGAAGTAATCAAAATCAAAACGGTTGAAGAGCTTACTTTTACTTGACTTCTTTGCAATTTTGCATGATTGGTTATGGGAAATGGAATATGTCAACAAAATCGGCCAAAGACCACATATTATATAGTCAGTCAAAACCCAAAAGGAATGCATTTTTCTTGGTCTTGACTCTTGAAATAAGTTCAATAGCCCCACTTTCACTCAATTTCAGTTACAAGTTAACTACAAATGCCTCATAGCGTCAAATAAGTCATAATCGTGATCATGAAGTATATTATTAAATAATGTTAGTACTATTTAGCTTCGAATACGAATAATATTTTTTTTTCTAGATATGCTTGAGTTTGAGAGGTTAAATATAGAAGCAATGAAGCTAGAGATGTTGCGGTAGATTAGGTGATTAATCCAATTTCTCAGTCAACTTGCACTCTAAATATACACAAATTTCTCAGTCAAGCATTTTGTTTAGGACCAGATCTTGATGGCTATGTCATGACTTTCAATGTGGCCAATCTTCTTTTTTCTTCTTTTGATAGTCCAATGGTTAGCTTTGGGATAATTTAACTCTTTAATTTGTGGCAAATGGGGATTAAATTCGAGTTAGATAAGACGGCAAACAATACAGTTCTACTTTTTTGCTAGTGTCATCCACGATTATAATAATATCTAAGTCATTATCTAGTATAATCATACAACGTAATAAACGATCGATCACGTAACAAATTTAATTTAGAGAAATTGAATCCAGATTAAAAAAAGTCTCAAAATGGTAATTTGGAGAGAGAAAAATTGGTTAACCAAGTCCAACTTGTTGGCCCATGGGCTTTGAGAGCCCAATTATTATGTCTAGTTTTATCCAAAGTCCTATTCTTCATCACCACCATTCACCATATACTAATTTTTGTTTTGTTCTCTCTTTCTTTTATTTCTTGATCTTGATTAACTACTTCAAGTTTTCCCCTTTCTCCCAATCTTCTTCCTCTTATTAGATCACTAATTGCATCCATCCTCTCTTAATCAGATCACTAGTTCCTTTGATCCCTCAGCCCTACAGTACTCCATTCCTCAGGTAACTCACTTTCCTGAAACATTAGTTCATATGTTCCTATTAATTTTTATAGCAAATCTCGATCTCTTCTATACTTTTCCACGATTTTAATTCTCTTTTTCCCTTAGCAGCATTATATATTTCAGAGCAGAAGCGCGGAACGTACAATGTTTTTCATTCAAAACCATCGAGATACGAAAATTAATTTTTGACAAACATACACAGATCCAGTATTATAACACCGGATCGAAAAGTGAAAAATGCAATGAATAAACGCATTATTAATAATTTGGTTAAATTTTGTCGGGTTTTTTTCTTTCTTTCTATGTAGGGTATCGAGAAAGAATCAATTAATGGATCCGATGAGAAGCCAAGGAGGGATTCAGATGCTGCTCTCAGCGGAGCAGGAAGCACAACAGATTGTGGCCGCTGCTAGAAACTGTAAGCCAACATATCTAATCTTCTCTTACGATGAGATCAATGTAGTCAAAAGTACGATATTATATAGAATTGTGTTGGTAAACTAGAAGCGTAAAAGCGTAAGCTTTTTACCTTTAAAGCGTGCTTTTGACTACGATGGATGGAATGATATAACATCAAGTGATTTCTGAACCGTATAGTGAAATTGTCGAGGTTGAAGCAAGCAAAAGACGAAGCAGAGAAGGAAGCTGCGAGATATCGCTCGCAACTGCAAGCCGACTTCCAAAAAAAAGTATCCGAGGTTCGTATCTAAGAAATTGATTTGCTAAGAAGGCAAATTGTTTAACTTATAAATGCGTCAGAGAAACTTTATTGTTTAAGGATCACTTTAAGATATGTATGTGTAGTCGAATGAAGTCCAAACCACGATTCTACGTAGAAGTATTTTAAGTGACCTAGAAGCGTAAAAACCTAAGGATTTTAAAGCTTTAAAGAGTATATTTTAACTACACTTAGAAGCGTTTTGGTGATCTAAAAGTGTAAAAACATAAGCGTTTAAATTTTAAAGCACGATTTTGACTACATTGGTTGTCGTATAGGGGAATTCAGCTGCGACGGCAAAACAACTGGAGCAGGAAACGGTGAAGAAGATTGAGAAGCTGAAGCAGTCATCTTCCAAGGTGCAATCTGAACTGGTTGACATGCTTGTCAAATTTGTTACCACTGTCAAGAATTGAAATTCCCCCCTTCTCTCTGAATCCCCAAACAGGTTCGTTGTGTCTCTCTTTGCTCCTTCTCCTTCTAGTCTTTTTTTACCTACTTGTTTTACTTATCTACTTCTGTTTTTCTTTACCTTCTTTACTTTTTTACAGCCACAAATATGACATGGGATTGAACTCGGAGGACAGTAAGCAGACATCTATAGCAAGCAAAGTTGAAGAGAAATTGGGGGCATGACCCTACTTCCATTTGACTCTCTCGTAGATTAATAATTCAGCTTGGTTTGGCGAATTTGTACCTGAAAATTCCACCAATATTGTTTGGGATGCATTTGATTTTCTTTCAATCCAATTCATTTTTCTGCAATTTGGAATCGTTTTATATTCTGCCCATCTGTTAAGTCTACGGAGAGCCAATGTTTCACATACTGGTTAAATCACATATAAATATGTTAAATACGTGTTACATCAAGACTCACATACCAATACGAAGTTGCTACGATGTTATGCTTGTACATGGTGAACTTTCAATACAGTTTCTCAAACATATTGGTAATAGGGATGGCAATTTTGCCCATACCCATGGGTATTTTACTATCCAACCCAATTGGGTTGGGTATGAAATCCAAATATATGGATATGGGTAAAGTTTGATGGGTTTGTACCCATACCCATTTACTTTGGGTTGGATTTGGGTTTGTACCCATGCCCAAATACAAATTACAGTTTGGTACCTAAACTTAATAGATATGCATATTTAGTACCTAAATTTAATTTTTTTTGCATATAAGTCCTCAAAATATCGATGGAAAATTACGTTTTGGTACCTAAATTTTTTTGGTCTTACATTTTGGTACCTAAAATTTTCAAGTTTTACAAATAAGTCCAATTTTTGCATGTGTAGTTAAACCACTCTCAAGTAAATGGATATCCATATCCAACCCATACCCATTTAGATAATATCCATATCTAACCCAAACCCATACACACATCACCCAAACCCTACCCATAATAAATGGGTCTACTTGGGTTTGGGCAAAATTACCCATGGGTGGGTAAATTGCCATCCCTAATTGGTAAAAGCCAAGGAGAAACATTATCTGCAGAAAGTAGCATCTTAACCTCTATCCATAAAACCCAAAAGCAGAGCAATGAACTACTAAAGCTGTACATATTCAAAGCATTATGGAGCTATTTACCACTGAATTGACTACAGCAAAACAGGATTGTTCAGGAACAGCTACGAGCTTAGGACAATTCAATTCTTCACGTTGGTACCAACATTCATATGGGTCTTTACAACAAAAAGACTATATCTTTCTGAACAACAAATCTATATGTACAGTAAGAAAGGAACCCAGAAGCATTTTTCAACTTCCAGGCCAAATTCAACAAAAGTGAACATTGGATGGGTACCATGAATAACCCAGTTTTCTCCTGCCCTACGATTACGAGGTGGGGTTAGCTTCCCTTGGCATTGTAGTTACTGTTAAGCGCCCTACGCAGACTGAAACCCTCGCCTTGGTTGCCGCTCAAAGAACGCTTCTCCAGGCAGCAAACAGTCAGTTGCCTCACTACCCTCTCGAGATACGACTGCAAGCAGCCTTGTAAGTCCTTCACGTTCGGATTCGTCAGCAACACCATGGCGTTTACTGTGTCTGCAACGGTCTCTCGCTGCGTGCCTTCTAGGAGATAGCCCACTGCTGATTGCAGTGGCTCCTCGTATGCTAGCAAGGCTACACAATCCTGCAGGAGCAACAAACACCGTACATAACCTTTTAGATGAAGCACTCTGCATTAAGTTCCCAATCCGTAGCAATATAACTAACATGAAGCAGCCAACTTTTTAAGGTACCTGAACAAGATCATTGTACCCTGGCAACTCAAAGAACTTCGCTAATTCCATTCTTCCATAGTTTACAGCTTCCTCTAGTTCACCAACCTTAAAAGCACATCGCCAACAAAAATACATGAAAATTAGCACCAGCCAAATGGGAATCACGTAGACATTTTCCATAAGTTCAATAAGTTCACAAATGGGTGCCATCAAAACTGCAAGAAAGAACTTCTAATGCTAACATAAAAGAAGCACGGCTATACTAAAATCCCAAACATATATACTTTTTCGCGAGTCTATAATTCTAATATTCGTAAACAAAAAAAAATCTAAAAGCAGTGGCATCCTGCTGACTCTACGAGAAAGATATATTTGAAGTGTTTAGAATATCCAGATTTTGCAGAAAGAACTTACCCGAACCAATTCAATGAATTTCTGACAGTGGAGCAGAAAACAAGTTGCCGACTTGTCATCCTGCAAAAGGTAGTCTGGCTATTACGGTGAAGACCAAGACAAAACAGTATCTTAGTGTGTACAGCGAGCCATAATCCGCATTATCATTTACAAACCATATAAATGTGCAAAAGAAAAAAGCCCTGTTTCAGATAATAGTTCAATCTAAAATGCAGGAAAACAGATGTTTAATATTTTGGGATCAGAATATCGATTATGCTTGTTTGGGATGTTCGATCAAAAGAGTGTAAACTGTACATTAAAGATCAATGATACAAAGAGGTTCATTTTATGAACTTCTAGTCAAACTTGTTCACCAACATTAACTTCAAAGGCAGTATGATGAAAAAGGGGAACAAAACAAGAAAGCCACAAAATACTTTTCTATCTTTTGGACAAAGCTACTTCACATACTCAAGATGAAAGTGAACCAAATCTCTGCAGAAAAGAAGTTATTACATGGTATATACCTCAAGAATCTGGGGAAACCACTGGCGAATCTTGTTGATAGCTGCATCAATCTCGCCATTTCTGATTAGCTTCATTGAGCAGAGAATAAAAGTCAACAACTCAATATAAGAATAACTGCAAGAAAGAAAGAAAGAAAGAAAGAAAGGGCCTTCTAAGAAGGATAATGAAAACAATATCAGGGACAGTCAATCACAGATTTGGTTGCATGGGTTAAGTGCCAAGGAATTGTGTACATTTGAAACAGTTAGAGAAACATTGGTATGGTATTTCAATCATTACAATGAAGAGAACTATGCCAGTTCTAAAAAAGAACTGCTTTGTTATCTCTTATGCATACATAACAAATTACTAGAGGAGCTGTTCAGGCTCACAAGATGAACTGCCACAACTAATATTTTAGACCAACAAAGCTACATAAAAATAAAGGTCACAGGGTCAAAGAATTTAGTACCTGTCTAAGCTCTCTTCTCTGATTTAATGCATACATTATGTCTTGCACATCAGAGCCATTTTCCTGAGACATGGATATTGGGGGAACTGCATTCTTAGTAGCCAACTCAAATGAATTGAGAGTTTCTTCATATCCATAATGCAGCAAGTACGACCGGACGAGTCTGCTCAAATAATTACAAACAACAATGATGTATTAGCCTTAAAAATCAGGCCAGAAAGCAACTTCTTTCAAACGGGAATAAAATCCAATTCAATTTCCTTCAAATGAATGAATTATCCAGAAATTAATTGGACTTGTATATTGAAGCAGTTATCTCATTAAGCATGGAAGCCTGCTATTTTCTATTTGCAGATCGCAAGTCGAATGTCGCAACAAGTTTTCCCTCTTGTAAATGGAAGAACTTAACAGGGAAAATCACAAACTTTAAGCATAAACAAAATTACTCCTTGCCAAAAGTGATTCCCTTTTCTCTAGACTTCACAGCATATAGCAGTTGTTTTCATAATGTGAAGTGAACTTACTTGTAGCTGGCATTTGGGGATAAAGGTGTTTTATCAATTCTTAAGTGTTGCTTCATCCTTTCCAGTCTTTCATATTCCTAATCAAAGGGAAACACAGGTAAGAAAGGCGATATATGTAGTAACCAGCAATTGCCCCTACAAAGGAAAATCCAACAAAGTACAGTGACTTGAATGCTAAAAGCTTCAACTAAACACCAGAGAATTCAGAAATCTATCCCTAGAGAAAAATCTATAAAAGTCTACTAACCGCACAAACTAACAAAGACCAGACCAGTGTAGCAAGGAGCTTAAAAAATATCCGCGAGTATAACAACTTTGTAGATATATTCGTTTTTTTCTGCATGCTCCACACATTGGAGCAATAACGAGTGAGCACCAATAAGTATGCACAAATACTGAAGTACATAGATTAGCAGAGTCAATTGGCGAGTACACTATGACCAATGTTTTTCCCTCATTAATTACAAATGTCATCATACAAACACTTAAGTTAATCCAACAGAAGCACGGTAAGGAAGAAAAGAACGAGCAACTTGCCTTGATATCAAATGCAAATTGCTTTTGGCCAAAATTAACTTCAATCCTGAGAGAGTGAGAGCAAAAATGAAAATGAGATTGCTGGATCTCTCACATAATGATAAAACTAGTTCCAATGAAAACTTAATGAGAATAAGAGCAGCAGCTAATAATTGAGTTTACACTTAAAAATAGGACTGAAATCAATCACAAGACACAACTGTAAGACTTCTTCGACATTCATTGCCTAAAAGGCAAGAATATTAGAATGAAGTGTCAATGATCAATGTTTGTTCCTGGAACGAAAGTAGCCATACCAGGTCCAGAACAATCAGGATTTTTGGTGGTTAAGAAAGTACGTAAAAAGAAATTGCTTCATAAATCAGAAAGGCATGATAGCTGACTCTTTCATCAACTAATTAGTACACTGGCACCACCTTTTATCTTTCTCCTTCATCGAAAGGAGAAAGTTCGCCAAAAAAAAAAAAAAACAAGAACAACATTAGCTGTCATCCATCAAGAACTAGTTCAATTATCCTTCTAGAGTAACAAAACATCAGTCCCAAAAAAAACTATACAGCCAATATTAAACCTCCCACAAAAATAGCGAAGGGCATAAGCAATTGCCTTAGCAGCATAAATAATTCAGTAGAAATACTGGAAAGGTTACATACTCCTCATTCTGGCTGTGAACAGCAACTGTAGGGAATAAGGCACCCGTGATCTCCTTTTTGACTGCTCCAACAATTGCTCCATTTTTACTGACACCAAGATTACAAGGATTCCAAAAAGGAACAGAGTGTGAGGTCTTGAAGTGAAGTCATAGTTTAGAGATATCAGAAATCTATAGAGCATCCACTCGGCTGACTGGGAAAAAGTATAAAGGGAAAATTTCTTACGTAAAAAAGAACTCCTGTGAACCATAGTTAATACCAGCGCCAACAGTATCATTGGTTGTAAATGTTGGTCCAAAAGGCTGTCCCTTTCCATGACCATGATAAAGATGGCCGTCATCCCCATGATACCCACAAGTGTTAGCTTCCCACCTATAAATTGGAAACAAATAAGTTCTATGCATAATGAAGCACAGAGCAACCAGCACGGAACACTACATCAGATGAAACTAAAGACTGAAACTTTTTTTATATAACTCCACACCATCGGCTTCATCTACATATGGGAATGATTGTTACTGCGGAGAAGGTTAACTAATGCATCCTAAAAGAACTCTGATCATTCTTCTTGCCAAGAAAATAACTGAAGTTCTGCTGAGAATACTGCCCGATAAGCACCTAAATTCTATCAATGACAGTGGAACACGCACCCCCTAATGATTGGCGATGTACTCTCTTTTAGTCCTGTTTTCTCAATCACATATAATGTAAAGATTCTATGAGCAGGAAAAGCAGCACCTATATGTAGCAAAGATGAGAGGGACCAAATTCCCTACATAATACAAGCAGAGATAATTGCACTGGGTTCTTTGCTCGTCACTATAATCAACCTAGGTTTGGAAGATGGTAACTTGGGCTTATTTCTCAATCAGAATGATTACCCCTGTCAAGGATACTTGTGTTTTCGTTGCTCCTTCACTCAATTTCATGAATCGCCATCCTAGACAGGAACCCCATTGACCAAATTCTGTAGTAAATGGACTATCACGAGCTGTGCACAACATTAACAAACACTTCTCCCATCCTCATAACTTGTCCCCAATAGTTACTTGCCACAATCAACAAGTATAATTACTCAATCGAGAATCTTTACTTCCCTAAAGTACTATCAAGACCACAGAATTTGGTTCCTCTTTCAACCAAACAGATCCTTTTAGCTAGATCATAAACTTATCACTTCCAACTGAATCAAGATCAATCGCTAATGAATCTCCCATATTCCCACAACTACCCTCAACACAAAAAGCACTCAAGATTATATTACCCGGGCTGCCTCCTCATCTTGAAAGTCTCGTTAGTGAATCCAATAGCGAACTGGCCCCTCGCACCAGCATTCTTCACATACATCTCGAAGTAATACACGAGCCGCTTGACTGGAGCCGGCTTGTTCGCCTGGACAGCTCCGACGTCGTGCCCGTGGAGATTGACATTGGTGTACTTCACCGAGAGCTTATCCGTCGACACCACCACGAACCCACCGGAGCTGTTAATCGTGTTGAGCTCCGTCGGGACATCTTCCCGCTCGTATTCCTCATCCGCCGCGCCCGTCACCCCCTCCGGCGGAGGCGAGCCCTGCCGCGCCAGAGCGAGGAAGTAAGAAGCGGGATCTTGTTGGTTGGTGGTGTTGCCATTGTTGCTGAGATTGCCGGCAGTGGCGGTCCTGTTAGTCGCGGCGCTCATTTTCTTCTGCTTCTTGCTATTGCGTCACAAGAACAGTTGTAGAGGATTTTCCGCTTCTTTGCTTCAATTGATTGCTTTCGTGGTGGAATTCAGAGCTTCGGATGGAAGGAAGAAATGACTGATGAAGTAATTGGGGGAAAGTGAAAGAAGAGAAAGGAAGAAAAACGAAGTTTCGGGGCCTTGTAAGAAACTGAACTCCAACAAACCGCAAACCAACTGCAATTGTTTCATTGGCGGGGTGGTACTTATAGTTTTGGATTATGGACAATTTGGTCCTGGCATTTTGCGGAATATTATGCATTATTATTAAAAGCATGGTCTATCTGATTCAGAATTGGAACGGATCGGTTCAGGACTGAATCGATAAATAAATGAAAGATGAGAATAAGGAAATGCTCTCGTCCTTTGTCGGAAGTACTCCTGCAAAACAATGCATTTTACTCTGTATGGAGTATATATCTCATTAATAGGAATTCAAAAATTTGTATTTCACAATGCATGATGTACTTGTATTAGACACAACTTGTCAGTAACAATTGAATTCATTTTTGAGATCTCCAATCTATTGATTGGGTTATCATCATGTGTAAGTCTAACTCATCGTTTTATGAGTTCTAGTCGCACTCTCTTGAGAGAATCATAACATTGGATATTGAGGTACTCGTTCCTCCCATCCCGTTCCACTGCAAGTCAAACGAACCCGAGTCCAAATGTCCAACCACTCTGAGTCTGATCCATCAGACAGATTCTCCAATAAAGCACCCGAGCTGGCTTATGTTGGGGTTGGATATGGAAAGTATCATGAGCCCAATCAGCAATGGGCCTGGTCTTCAAGCTTGTAAGTATACCTGGCAAATGAGAGCCCGACCCGTTGACCCGATCCGAACCTACCCGAAAAATAAAGAATGGGTTGAGGTTTTTATAACCCAAAACCGGAATGACTAATACTCACATAGTCACATTTCCAGACCAAGCAAGTGCGGCTTTGACATAATTGCACGGCTTACTGATGATGAAATATTCTGATTTGTGTTACCTGAATACTTAAAAGGAGAAATTTGAAGTTGGAACCAAAGCAACTGGTTTTGGCAGTAGCGAGAACAAGGTAAGCTCGATCAACCAGTACTTATAACTGCCGGTGAAGCGCGATAGAATTGAGTTCATTACAACACAGGAGGACTAGAACAAGAAAAGAACAACCAAATCGTATACCGGCATAAAAATTTCCTTTCATCAATTCATCTTCCCTGTGATCTGTAACAATATTGTCTCGTGGAGGCTCTCTGGAGATCAACTGTCGTCATCATCTATTATTATTATCTCCCTGTTGTCGTAAACCGGTATTACCCCACAAGTCTCCACAATGATTGGTACATCAGCATAACCACCTCCCTTGAGACTGACACGGCGCATGGCCTGAAAGACGAACTTAATAGTAGCATCATCTGTAACTGTGATCTCCAGACCTGCGGAAGAAGAATCCAGAGGTACTAAAACCTCCCTTATCCAGCTAACCTCAGAATCATACCATATTATTAGGTTACTTCCCCGGTCATCTTCTGAATCAAGGTTATTCCAATATATTGGAACTGACTCGCAAGAACTCGCAGTTATGACATCCCCCCTGCCAGTGCTAGACAAATTGTGACAGCCAACTCTGAATATAGCACTTGAGGAACTAAGGATAGGTTGATGGACAACTTCGGTATGGAATGAAGCACAATATATTAGTCCCTTCAACTGCCAAAGGCGACCAAGTGTGGCTGTCACCACTGAATTAAGCCCAGAAGGCCTCCATCCATCACGACTATTCCAACCTCTTGGAAGTAAGAGCCATCGATGATAATTTCTTTTCGTACGCGTACCCAAGGCATCTTGAGTGAACTGCAAAGGAATTTGATATGATCTCATGATATGCGAGCATCAAATAAAACTCAGAAGAGTGAATAGATCTAGTACCTTCTTGAAAAGCATGCTGCACACATCTGAATCCAGCTTTCCACAGTTTCCAAAATTCCATTTACACATCAAGAAGTTATGTTTACTCAAACCGCTAGTTGACATGGTTTGAAGTGCGGTGCAGCCACATGCTTCCAACTCTGTCAAGGATGAAGGAAGCTC
The DNA here is from genome assembly GCA_964030455.1 of Linum trigynum. NCBI lineage: Eukaryota > Viridiplantae > Streptophyta > Magnoliopsida > Malpighiales > Linaceae > Linum > Linum trigynum. Next base: position 34,865,140 of record OZ034814.1, on the reverse strand, counting down.
CGGTAAGTGACTGAGTTGATTGCAACCAGACAACTCGAGGCTGTACAATTTGGATAGCTTGTGAATGGTGCCGCAGAGGTGTTTGAGACTTGTGCAATCATTGAGTGTCAGTTCTTCCAAGCATGCCAGATCTCCAATGGTGGCTGGCAGCTCTTGGATTGCTGTACGAGACAGCCTAAGCTCTTTCAGTTGTACCAGATTGGAAATGCTATCTGGAAGTCGTGATAGATTGGTGCACCCATCTAGATGAAGACGTGATAAAGCTTCCATGGGCACCAAGATTTCTGGAAGTTCCTTCAGCCGGATGCAGTTAGATAAATCGATCTCAACAAGAGCTTTCGACTGAAAAATTAGATCACATAAATGAACAAGCTCTTGATCATTGGCCGAAATTTCGCCACACCCCGTTAACTTCTCCAGCTCCTCCAACTTCTGGTTTTGAATTGATGTCCCCCTTAGGTTCAATCGTTCTAGTTTTGGAAAAATGGCAGCAGTAGCCCTATCATCGTTCTTGTTGACATCTGTGTAATATCCCAATGCATTCAACTCCAAGCTGGTACAGTCTCTTAAATTGAGGTCTTCCAGTTTGGGCAGATGCAAAATCGATAGAGGAAGCTCCACTAAGCCCACACAGAAACTAAGATCGATTGTTTCCAGTCTTTTAGCCGTAGATAGATCAGGCAACTTCTTCAAGTATTTGGATTTTCTTAGATCAAGTAACTTCAAATTTCTTAAATCCTGCATGTCGATGATAAGATAGGCTTAAATATTGAAAAGCAAACAAAGGGATAAAAGAGATATATCTCGCACAAAAACACAAAAAATTTATACGAACCACATTCTGCATGTCGTCCCAAAGTCGTTCTACATTGCTTGAAGGCAAAGACAATGTCGTAAGATTCTCCGGACAAAATTCATATGGTAAACATTTCATTGGGAATGAGACCCAATTAAGAATTACCAATGAATTCGGTAGACATCTCAAACCGTCTTTAGAAAGAACCAATTTTGTGTCAGATTGAAATATCAAAAGGTATCTAAGATTTTCCAACTTCACAAAAGCATCAGATTGCATGTGTATTGTTGCCTCTGTCCCTAACTCACCACTGGGTATATCCCAACGAATACCTCTGGTGACTTCACTTCCCTGTTCAGTGAAAGAAATAACAATGGAAAATTTACTCAACATTTAGCTCACTTATATGTAAATAATGAGATCATAATTACTCAACAGAGGTTTTGTGCCATCATTAGTTAAGCACTGAATTGGAATAGTGTTTACTCTGTCCACATACCTTGCCTTGTTTAAAGAAACTATATACGTCTTGAGCTTCAAACACCCATGAACGTTTTTCGAGTCGGAGCTCTTCATTGACAATGCTACGGCCCAAATCACTCAGCACCCCATGCATGCGCATGGCACCATGATCGAAAATTGTTAGTATAGATTTTTCAATAAATTTAGTAATAAGGTTTTCACTCCCACCATGTTCAACATAGTTTCCATCCAATAGTCTTTCCAACTCCTTGACAGAAACATGGGATCGACCATAAAGACATGCAATATCAAGGAATACATTTCCCTCTACAGGATCTAGTCCATCGTAAATCCTCCGAAAGACTCTCATCTTTATCACTTGATTTGGGTGACGCTCCAAGGCTTTCAACTCGATACGCCAAAAGTTTTTGTCCCTACGATACAAATGTGAGCCTAAAATATTGAGAGCTAAGGGGTTACCCTCCGCATAAGTGATAGCTCTCTTGGACCACTCCTCATACTCGATTGGAGGACAATGCTCTTTGAATGCACTGAGGCAGAATAACAGTAGAGCTTCATGGTGATCAAGAGCCGCCACTTCATAAACGTAACTACACACGTTCTTAAGCACTTGTTTGTTCCTGCTTGTCAGGATAATTATACTTCCCGGCGCAAATAAGTCACAATATCGTCCGTTAAACAAATTGTTCAAGTGTCTGATGTCTCCAACTTCATCGCCCACATCATCGATGACAACCAAAGCCCTCGTACGGCCAAGCCGATAGTCTTTCAAATCCGGAGATATTCTCCCCGCATTCTCATCACCCAACAATCTAGAGAAGAAATCATTCTGCAAGCCATCACGCAAATGCGATGAAGCACTTAATTGGTCTGAGAAGTCACTCCAGAAATAAAAATCATCGAATTGACTGAAAAATCTATTATAGAAAGCCTTCGCAAGAGTTGTCTTCCCGATGCCACCGGTCCCCCACAGTCCTATAGTCAAATTTTCACTCCCACTAGTTACCCACTGTTCGATGTCATTCATCCTCCTCTCTATTCCCACCAAACCCACATTGGAATATGAAGCCGGTACCATTTGAGCGGATAGAGCTTGTAGCACAGCTCTATAAATTTCCTCAATTAGTTTTGATTCAGGTCTGGGAAAAGAAATAGCTATTTAGCAAAACAAAGTATGTAGTTCTATTTCTATCGAATTGGATATTGCACTACGAAAAAAGTTATGTACAAATACGTACATACGGGTATTTTATTTTGCAAATTTAAAAGTATTTAAAGAGTCACAAATATATAAATTTTATTATTTTAAAAATACATAAATAATAGTAAACTTAGCAAATTTATTAGATACGGATATTAATCATGTTATACGAGTTCTATACGTGTTTAATACTAGAGTCATCAAATGAACCGAAATAAATGAAACGGCTTGACAATAATACAAATACAAAAATTTTAAACGGATAAAATGTGTACGGGTACATATCCGTGTATTAAACGAAGTATTTACTGATTGTGGGTCAGAGAAAAGAAATAGTTATTCAGCAAAACGAACATTTTATCGAATTAGATACTGCTACGAAAGAAACGAGAAAAAATAACGCAAAGCGTACCTGGTAACTCGTGAATCGAAGCCCGAAATGGCGGCTGCGTTACTCAACGCAGCTTTCCAACTCCGAATTTTGCCAACCGTCTCCCCCTTGGGGAGCTTCCGGAAGCTTCCAGTTTGATTTTCGACATGAGAAGGATCCACGCCCCCGTAGAACACCGGAACTACCCGCCGTCCATAGCGTTGAACGCAGTCAAAGATCCTCACGAGCTCGTCCAGGCACCACGGTGAATCGGCATAATTGGGGGAGAAAATCACGATGTAGCACGCGGATCTCTCGATCGCATCCAACAGCGACGGAGTGATCTCCTCTCCTCTTTCCAGATCTGAATCGTCTTCGTAGACAGCGAATTTCTTCTGGTGTTTGAGGAAGGAGTTGAGGTGGCTCCGGAAGCCGTCGCGAACGTCCTTTCCTCTGAAGCTGATGAAGACGTCGTGCTTCGCAGGCAGAACAAGCGACGAAGAAGAAGGAGTGGAGGAAGGAGAAGGAGGAACTATGTCCCGCGACGACGACGGCCACGGCGGGTAGAACAGATTGGGGCGAATGAATCTGGGGAGGAAGCGCAGGAAGAGGTTGGAGGGATGGAAAAGAGTAGTACCACGGGTGATGATTTCACTAACGAGTGTTGTCTGCCGCTTGGCAGGTCGGCTCAGAACGAGTTCATCCCCGTCTTCGTCGCGATCGCGTCTACCGCCGTCGATCTTCATTTTCAGATCTGCTGTTGCCGGGAAGTAGAAATGTGAAAGAAAAGTCAACCAAGGAGTTGTGTAGTAGATGAAGGCTTTTGGACGAAGAAGACCGTGTTTGGTTTGAAGGTTCAAAGTAGTGGGGATGGAGCAAGACTGCAAGAGCCAAGAAGGTGCTGCGATATTTGTTTGTTAATCACAAATTCACATCATCCAATGACGGACCATGAAAACTACATCTTCCAATGAACACAATGTTCTGCAGGCTATTTGTCGTACCAATAATTCACAACTAGATTTTCATGATTATTGAAAGTTGACACGAAGACTTGCTATTCCACATTGAGTATATCTACAAGCCAATGCCACGTCCTCAAAAATCAAAATAAGGCCGAGTTGAAAGATGATCTTCGCACCAGTACATATATTACTTCCACGGAAGACGTTGTCATCTGCATTCAAGTTCTCACGTCAAACAAAACAAAAATAATCAACCTGGTTGTTTTAAGCGTGCTTATCAACCTGATTTAGCTCGATGGTCTGCTTGAGTAAATGAGTTGAGAGGTAATAAACCGATTGTTTTAGGTATGTATGTAGATGGTAATTTCAATGGAATTTTCATATCACTATTTCATGTCACTGTCCTTTTCTGCTTTCCCCCAAATTGGATTTGATAAAGAGTTGGTGGGGGTAGTTGGAGACCACAACATGAAGAGACGACTCCTCGTCAACGATAATTATTAATATTATTAAATCGTAAGTAAACCATAAATATATTCACTGTTCCTTACGATTTTATCTCCCTTATCACTATTCATTGGAGGAACTTAATTATATGATACAGCCGGTTTCATTGTTATAATGTCATATATTGCCCACCTTTGGAAAGGCATGGAGGCTGGCCGAGCTACTCTATTTGTTTCCTTTTATATGGAGGGCATGACTAGTTAAAATTATTCGTATATGCTTTGAAGGCTAATATATATATATATATATATATATGTAATTGTTTATGGGCTAATAAATAAATTAACCATTAGTTACAACAATTAGTATAATAAAGCCGCAACATACTTAAGGGGTCCAGTAGGCTGTGGTCGGGTGTACCGTAAGTCTTCTACGACCCTTTTCCCCACCGTTTCTTACTTTAGTCTCCCCGCGTAGACTGACTGGCGGCTACGCAAGTTGTTTCGCTTCCCGGCGGAATCAAGTGATATTAAGCAGAGAAGGGTTGAAGTTCTACTCTCTCGGATCTGGAAGAAGCAAGCAGAGAAAGCCAGACACCAAGATCTAAGAAGCAATTCATTTCGATTTTCATCCCCTTTACCCCATTCCTTCTGCCCCTCCGTCGATCCCATTGAAGCGTCGACGTCCTGTTCTCCCCACCTCGAAGCGCCGGCATCTCATTCTCCCCCCTCTGCCCCGGCGTTCCGTAGATGGATTATTCGATAATGGCAATTGTTTGACAATCGCAGCAGTACCTCCAGCGCAACGAAGCGGCAAGATTCCTAGGGCTCAATATGGATTTTGTCGATCCCTTGGAGCCGGTGAATCGAAGCGTCATCGTTCCATTCTACCCACTCCTTCTGCCGCTCCGTGCCTCGTTACTTTGACGCAACAGTTTTGGCAACAATCATCGAATATATCATAGAATCAGCGAGGCAGGGGAAGAGAAGGGGAATTTCAAGGTTTCAGTTTCACGGCCATCGCCGATTCCAATCGATCCCTCAATCTCATCGATGTAAGTAACTGTTCAGTGGGTTGCATGTTCAATTAATTGACTGTGGTCGTTGAATAATGAATTCTCCAGCTGCTTCATAGTCCCTTCCCCAAACGGTACCAACGCCTTTCAATTCACATTGTGGATAATATAATTGACGAACTATGGGCACTCTGTTTTCCTGCTGATGGGATTGCGTTATCATAAAAAGAGGGCAAGTAATTAGAAGAAGAGAGCAATTGGAAGAAGCCACCACAAGTTGGTCGACATGAAGATGAAGAGGAGAGGGACCAGGAGCAACCGATCAATACCAGGAGCAGCTCTTCTCTCTTGAATTCATTTAGAACTCTTGATGCTGACCAAATTTAGAAAGCCAATCAGGTACAAAAGTTGGGAGGTGGGGGTGGTCCAAGTTATGGATTCAATCTCAATAAAAGAGATAAGGGTAAGCTACTAATTTTTTGAAGGTAGGGAGACTTAGAAGTGATTAAAAGAGAACTGCATGGGAGTAGAGTTGCAATCTGCAATTGTAGATTAAAAGTATCAAAGGAAGCAGAACAATGACAACACTGAGAACAACAATGGAAAAGAGAAAAGGTTATGGAGCTAATAGAGTGACATTTGTTGCCATCAATTATTCATCTTCTCCACGTGTAGTGGGATGTCATTGGTCTTGGTGAATAATGCAAGAGAAGGGAAGGGAACTTATGGAGTTATGTCATCATAAAGAGGATTTGTGGATTAAGATTAAGAAAATAATAGGTTCACTTTTAGACAAAAGTTGTAGAATGGCACATGCTATCTAAAATTTAGGTAATAGTTAGTCTTCTATTCAAAAAACGTCAAGGCGAAGTTAGGAAAACTATAAACACTTTAAGTAATTATCATGTAAATATGTATTTTGAGTTTTACTTAAGAAGAACTATCATAGTTTAACATTTGTGTAACATATTTATGAACTAAGCTTTTAATAATAGTTTATTCATTCCAACACATTCGAATTTGAAAGGTATTAGAGAAGTGGAAGAAAAAAAACACATGACGGCCAACTTTTTTTAATTCAGCATTGTAGATTGTATGTACAATCATAATTGCAATCGAATATTAAACAAATACCACCAAAACGAAATAGGTTTATTCATTCTATAACTCAAACTTCATTTTCCTATATATCACATATGTATTACATCCAATCAAATTATTGCATAGTTCATTATATTCAATGATTTAGACCATAAGTATAAAAGGTTCATTTACAAAACTAATATCACAACATATAAAAATCTCAAAAATAAAAATGTACAAGATCCCGAAGCAACGCTCGGGCCAATTATTTAGTTAATATATAAATAGCGCCTGTTTTGTATTAGGGGTCCAGTGGAAAGTGGGTGGGTCTACCGTAAGCATCATGCAGACCAGGCGGATCGTCGTTCATAAATTATAAGTTTTGATCTCCACCGTTGATTCAAGTCCTTCCTCCTTCTCCACATGTCCCTTGCCCTTCTCCTCGCCTCCCCGCATTTATCCGATCCCCCACGGCGATCGGGTGGCGGCTAGACAAGTGGACGATTGTTCGTCGTCTTCAATAGTTCAATTGACTCAAAGAAGAAAGGGAAATAGCTTGAATTTTGAGGGATCGGAAATTGCAATCCGGCCAATCCCTTCGATAGGCCAAGACTGTTACGGTTAGTACCGTTGCTTTGGAAGCTGGGATTCTGCTCGCCGGCGCCGATAACGGATAGTGTGCGAGGAAAGGGTTAAAGTGGAGAAAGTTGAACTTGGTGAGTCGTCGATTTGCTTCATCTACGCAGGCAAGGGTTTCGATTTGAGTTTCAATGACGACAACAGAAGGCTTCCATCGCACTGCCTAAGCATCTCGATGTCCGTTAATCCGTCGGTTCCTCTTACGCTCCACCTCAGTAAGCCGATACGGTGTCCAATTCCGAAACCCTTCAATTTTGTGGGGGCTAATACTTTTCCTTTCTTTTACATCGCTTCAAAGCTAGCGGCTACTCCCATCTTTATGATTTCCTTCTTCAATGGGCACTCTTCTCTATCCACCATCCTTCCGGATGCCTTTGATGGATCGCACATTGATTCCAGTTCAAATTTGGGGATTTTTGGGAGATGGGTTTTGTTTGATTTCGTTGATAAAAGTGAAAATTTATTGTGGCAGATTTCGACTTGGTTTGTTGATGATTAGGTTCGAGATGGTTGCGGATTGGAATGTATAAACACTATGCTACTGCATTTTGCTTTCAACAATGAAGATGGATTATGTATGATCAATCTTCTCAATTCCAAATTTCAGTTATAGTTCGACACTCGCTGCTCACTACCTTTTTAGCTTTGGTTTGCTATTTCAGTTTTGCATTGCTCTCAACGAAATGCAAACTCAACAGCTTGAAAGTAGCAGCTTGATTCATTCTGGGTGAGCTAGAGAGGCAGAGGTAAATAAGAAGGATCATGTCTGTCACTTGACGCAGAAGACTCTGATTCGCTTCATATTAGAGGGGCCGGATCATCGATTGGAAAACACAATGTTCGTGGCATTACTCTCAATGATATGCAGACTCGACAACTTGAATTTATTAGCAGCTTGATTCATTCTGAGGGTGATCTACAGAGGGAGGTAACAATGATCATGTCACTTAAAATTCTAATTTCTTGATGCCTTCTCACTTAACTAGAAATAACTACTACCATGAATTAGCTTTGCTTGCATACAAATTCCTGGTAATTGATTGCAATTCATCAATCTTAGAATTTGAGCAGCGTCTTGGAATTGAACTAATAAGTTTTCTCGCCAGTCCCAAGTTCTTTAAGCTCTGGGTTTCGACATAGGGATCAATTGATAATGAGAATGTAGTGAGTAGTTAGAGTTTAATTGGTACACTATTGTTGGAAAGCATTCCTGCATGGTTGGGATGACAATGCAGTATGCTGCATAAATTACTCAGCAGTAGTCTTAGGATGAAAGAGACGATTGAGGTTATGGTGAAGTCTGGTCTTTTATCCAGTTAAATTTGGGAAAGGAAAAATGTGAAAATTATATAGCTACTGCTTCATTTTCCTATACATGCCATCAAATATGTAGAATTCAGTTGGACTAAGAGAAATTACTTAAGAAGGCTTGCGTTATTACTTCCATTGGTAGCCTAGGTTGACCACATCCAGATTGCAATCTAACATGGCTTTTGAAGAAGAGTAGCCTCTGCTGCACAATTTTTATGGGATAGTTATGATACAGTTGCAAAACAATATTTGGACCTGCATTCTAAAAAGTTATTGGATGGCTTTATTTGCAGCAAGGGGTAATGGGAAGAGAACAGAATGCTTCAATTGAAATATTATGATTGATTTTGTCATCATAGTACAATCATCAGTGTATTTTTGCATTGCTCGCAAAGTATACATCTTTTGTTTCTCTCCATGTAGGCTACTTTTAGAAGATAAATCATAAGCATAAGTGATTAGTGATTAATTGTGTCTCCGCAAGCTAGAAGTCGACAGTGGTTTGGGAATGGAACTGGAATTGAAGTGTTGAGTCTTGGGGGGTGTGGATGTGCTTGCGAAATGTGTGAAGGTGGGTGTGATTGAGCACATCAGGATACTGTCAGCATCACTTCGACTGCAGCCTGCAAAAACTAAGCCACACGCCATGTGTCCGTCGCAAACAATATGATTTCCTAGCTCCAGTGGGTTGCTGAATTGCAGTTTTTTTTTTTTTAAATGAGCGAAGACAGAAGTAGATTGCTGAATCAAATGGCCGGGCTTCGTCCTAATTCCTAACTGAAGGAAACATGCTGACAATGCAGGAGTTCCAAATGCGATACCATGATAATCGAGTCATTTGTGATTATGGCTTAACTGGTGATGGAAACTTGGGAATTAAGTGGAAGGTGTGTGGAAGAACATACTTTGAATACAGGGATGCTCATTTTCTTAGAAACATGCAGAAAATGGAGGATTTCCACCGGCGATACCATGAGGAAACTGGGATCACTTTTTATTATTATTATTACTATTATTATAGAGGACGTTTGCCTCACTCTTATGATCTTAATTTATTCATACTTTCATTTCCTAGCTTCACTTCTTTTGGCAGTAGAGGACACCATACCAGTAAATCAAGAATTAAGAAAAACAAAGCCACAGTTCCATAAAATGCCAAGATGATATAACCTTTATAATCTTTTGGACATGTAGGTGCTTATGTATTTGTTATTTCACTTTCACTAATTTTATAATTTAGAATATTGGATTGAATAGGTCTACGGAGTATGGGTGGCTATACGGTCCGGTTAAATTGGCCCAAATTGATCTGGTCCAGTCCGGTTTTTTTGAAAATATAAGGACCGAAGATTGGATTGGATACAGTCCGGTTTTGATCCGGTCCGGTCTTGACCCGGTCCGGTCCCAATTCGGTCTTGATTTTATATTGAGATTGTGGGAATTTGAGTGGCCTAAGGCCTAAAAGGGTGAGGAGTTGGTTAAGTTTAGTACTAAGTGCAATGGTTTGTGACCGTTTATGCAAATTACCCTTAAGTTTTGGGTGTTGAGCTCTCTTATCCGGTCTTTATCCGGTTTTTTACCTCAAATCTAAGCCCAAAGATTGGATTGGATTGTTTACTATCCGGTTCCGGTCCGGTCTCGGTTCGGGTTATACGGTCCGGTTTCCGGTTTTTCATCCGGTCCCGGTCCAAATAGCCAGCCCTACTACGGAGTATGCGAGACAACTTTCATTGTGCTATGAATTCACAAAATATTAGAAACTATTATACTGTCTTCTGAGTGTGCCATATTTCTTCAATTTTTATGCGCCAACTCCGAGTAACAGCCTACTACATTCAACGCATTATGAATAAGGATTCACGAAAATTTGCTACCTCAATGTTGTAAAAAAATTGTGATTTGGCTCAAATAAGGTACCCGATATGGGTGTGTGGTTAAACAAAAAAAACCATGTGCATTTTCATCACAAAAGGATACCGTCGCGGAGCGCGGGCCATTTATCTAGTTTATACTAAACTTGATAAGTAATCTTTGACGGTTCGTTGTTTAGGATGTAGAGTATATGGTTAGGGTATAGGGTATAAGGTACATATGGCTTAGGGTGTATATGGTTAGGGTATAAGATATTGATGGTTTTGACGGTTCCAAGTTTTTTATTAACATATGTTCACTTGAAGTCATTTGAATTATTTAACGGCAGGAAATCCCTTTTTAATTTATGTTTATGGGACGTGGTTAGGATACAAGGTATGTGGTGTAAAGTATAGGATATATGGTTAGGGTATAACAATTAGCAAATATCACTTTTTATCTATGTTTTGAAAATCAAAGTATGAATTTCACTTTTAAATTAACTATACTAGCAAAATCACAACTCAAAGACATATGGTTAGGGTATAGGGTATAGGTTATGTGGTTAGTGTATAATGTATTGATGGTTTAGGGTATACAATCAACAATATATACTAACTTAATATTGTTGATTGAGGGTAAGGCTAAGTGTATAGGATATATGCTATTGAGTAAGTTATGATTGAAGTCAAAATAATTTTACTAAATTTGATAGTTAATCTTTAATGGTTCAATTTTTAGGATAATTCAAACAATTTTACAAATAACTCGTTTGGCAACAGTTTACTGAAGTTATTTGGGCAATCAGTTATTTCGAAATAACTCCTTTTATCACTATGCTTTTGCCAAATAGCACACCCCAAATACCAGATTTGCATGGTTATATTAAACGAGATACTTTAATCCAATGACTACTGAATTAATACTAAAATATCAAATAAACAATTAATGGTGTCTTTTGGTTGCAAATATTGATATCACCATTACTATTAGCTATAATACTTTACCAATTATGATTAATTACATAACAAGTTTGCAAGTCATACAAATTGATTTAACATTTTGACTAGTTTTTTTTTAAATAAAGTATATATATACGAGGTAGAAATAAATTGGTTAAAAAGTTGAGAAAATATTTTAAATTAGTGTAATAAAATGTGTAAGTTGATAATGAGTAATGAGTTAAGTTACTTGATGCGCTGGCCCGAACAACCCGAAACCGGATCCGCCCGCAACCCGTCCGACCCAAAACCCGATGAACCCGCAACCCGATTTGCCCGCAACCCGATTGAATCCGAACCCGATGAACCCGCAACCCGACGAACCCGCAACCCGTTTGAACCCGAACCCTATGAACCCGATGAACCCGCAACCCGAATAACCCGCAACCCGTTTAAACCCAAACCCGATTGAACCCAGCCCGATCCCGCCCGATTGACACCTATACTCACATTTCCGGACCAAGCAAGTGCGGTTTTGACTAGGGGTGTACATGGGTCGGGTGGTTCGGGTTTAACCATTTTAATCACCCGACCCATGCACTACGGTTTGAGAATTATCAAACCCAAACTCACCCAAAAAAATTTAAACCCTACGGTTTGTTTCTAATTCGGTTGGGTCGGGTTGGCGATATTTTTAAGTAAAAAATCAACCCAACGTAAAATATATAATTATTATACATTATAAATATATTTTATAACTAATTAAATTTCACACGAATAAACCGAGGTGAAAGGTATCAAAATTCAAAAATGTTGTTTTAATTTTAATAAAATGTGATTTACTTCAACATATGTCTAGTTTTTTTCACGATATTTGTTGAAATAGGCTAAAAAGGTTATAAACAAACCCATCCATAATATGTTATTCTATTAAAATTGTACACAAGAAAAAAGGATTACGTGAATCATAACTATATTCAATTTATATCTAAACTTTAAGTCGAAGAATGCATTAGATTAGGGAGACCATGATACAAAATCATGGTGAAATATCTTAATTTTTTCATAAGTATTGTTATATACGACATAAATATTTTTTAGATACGAACTTATACTAATAGTTGGAACACGGGTTGGGTCGGGTTCTACGGGTTGTGTAATCCAAAATCCAAACCCAACCCAAAAGAAGCGGGTTGTACAAAAGAAAACCCTCACTCAACCCAAAATCTTCGTTTTAGCGATAAATACGGATGGGTTGGGTCGGGTTGGACGGGTGGATCGGTTTGCGGGTGTGTTTGTTCACCCCTAGTTTTGACATTATTGCACGGCTTACTGATGATGAAATATTCTGATTTGTGTTACCCTGTACTACTTAAAAGGAGAAATTTGAAGTTGGAACCAAAACTGGTTTTGGCAGTAGCGAGAACAAGGTAAGCTCGATCAACCAGTACTTATAACTGTCGATGAAGCGCGATAGAATTGAGTTCATTATTAACACAGGAAGACTAGAACAAGAAAAGAACAACCAATCGTATGCCGGCATAAAAATTTCCTTTCATCAATTCAGCTGCCCTGTGATCTGTAACAATATTGTCTCGAGGAGGCTCTCTGGAGATCAACTGTCGTCATCATCTATTATTATCTCCCTGTTGTCGTAAACCGGTATTACCCCACAAGTCTCCACAATGATTGGTATTTCAACAGAACCACCTCCCTTGCCACTGGCTCTGCGCATGGCCTGAAAGACGAACTTAATGGTAGCATCATCTGTAACTGTGATCTCCAGACCTGCGGAAGAAGAATCCAGAGGTACGAAAACCTCCCTCATCCAGTTAAGCTCAGAATCATACCATATTAATAGGTTACTTCCCCGGTCATCTGAATCAAGGTTTTTACAATATATTGGAACTCCCACGCAAGAACTCGCAGTTATGACATTCCCTGATAGAAACCAACTTTCGTTCGGTTTCTATAATTATTATTATATTAGGGTAATTAGTCTTTTAGTCGTATTAGGTTATTTGTTAGGGTTTTCTGGTTCTTTTCCTATATATATGTACGTTGTTATTCATCTATTCAATCAATAAGAAGAATATTAAGCAAATCTCCTAAACCCTAGTCTTCTCTAATCCTCTCCAATTCTCTTCTATCCCTATTCTGGCCACCGGCTTTCTGTTCTTGTTCTTCCCCAATTCTATTCCTGATCCCCAAATTCTCTTCTAAATCCCTAAATCTCCATCAATTCCCAAATTCTCAACCCTATCGATAGAACCCTAGAAATAGGTTTCTATCATTTGGTATCAGAGCCCGGTTGCGAATACGAGTTCATCATAACTCTTAACCGGGAACTAGTTCTACGTTTCTGATTCAACTGAATCTCCATCCATCCTCCGATCCATCTTAGCCCCCACCACCTCATACCTCCATAACCCTTCTCCTTACCAACACCGCCACCTAACTTCTCCACTTTGGTGCTCGTGTGCACAAGGAATTGATATTCCTTATTATTTTGCTCACCAGAAAGAAATCGTTTGGGGAATAGCTTCCCTCAAGCAAAGCCCTCCGCAGCAACGTCATCCCTAGCAAGTTTTTGCAGCCCACTGCAACCACCTTCAATGACAACCAACTCTCTCGACGCCCTTCCCGCAGCAATGGCGGCAGTTGAGGCCACCCTCACTCAAGCCATCTCTCACCAGTTCGCGGAACTCCGTGCGATGATCGCCGACCTGGCCCAGTCCACCACCGCCAAATACAACACCCTTGAGCAGAGGGTTCAAGCACTCGAGCGACTTCCGGTGTCGGTTGCGGCTGCCACAATGAAAGAAGTGGCAATCACCGCACCAGCTAAGCAGATCGAGTTGCCCCCACCACCACCAATGGCAGACAAGGAGACGCCAAAGGTTGCCTTCCCGGATGACTCCACTGCGCCGCTAGCCAAATCTATGACTTCATGGCTTGGCGGGAAACCCCTCGGTATCGGCTTTCCATTAGTCGGTCGTCTCTTGGGGAATCATACCAATCCCGACGTCGACGACGACTTCGACGATCAAGGAAGCAACGACTCCTACATTACGCAGGGGAGGAAGTTTGCAGGCAACAGTTTTTCAGCCGACTCCAACGCAAGGCATCGAGATGTAGGGGGTTCGAAGCTCGTGAACTACAAGGTCCATAATTTCGGACCGATCGATTATGGGCCACTTCGGAGCAAGCAGTATGGGAAGCAGTATGGTTCGATCGATTATGGCTCTAGCCCTTTGAGCAAAGGTTCCCAACCAAACCAACAATTGTTCGATCCAATGGACCGACATGAGTCGGATCACTATTCAACAAGGCGAACCAAACAAGCTAATTATCGTGTCTACCATGGCCGCGCGACGGCATTTTTAAAGCCAGGACAGGTGTATCGCGTGGAACAAAGCTGGAACGATTCATATGAAGATGAACGGGAGTTTGATGATGACGGGTACTGGCCTCCGCCAAGGCACTCCGACGATCTCCACCCTCCATCAATCAAGACAGCTTCACGACGATTCAGCCATGATGACGGGAGCGGGTTCATCGGCCGCTCGAGTTATAGAGACAAAGACGGGCCTAACTATCATACTCCTTTGGGCTCCATATATCGATAGGATTAGTAACATTATTTTATTTGGCAACCTTGAGGGCAAGGTTGGGCTCAAGGGGGAGGGGATGATAGAAACCAACTTTCGTTCGGTTTCTATAATTATTATTATATTAGGGTAATTAGTCTTTTAGTCGTATTAGGTTATTTGTTAGGGTTTTCTGGTTCTTTTCCTATATATATGTACGTTGTTATTCATCTATTCAATCAATAAGAAGAATATTAAGCAAATCTCCTAAACCCTAGTCTTCTCTAATCCTCTCCAATTCTCTTCTATCCCTATTCTGGCCACCGGCTTTCTGTTCTTGTTCTTCCCCAATTCTATTCCTAATCCCCAAATTCTCTTCTAAATCCCTAAATCTCCATCAATTCCCAAATTCTCAACCCTATCGATAGAACCCTAGAAATAGGTTTCTATCATTCCCCCGCCAGTGCTAGACAAATTGTGACAGTCAACTCTGAATGTAGCAAATGGGGCAAATTTGCTATGGAATGAAGCACAATATATTAGTCCCTTCAACTGCCAAAGGCGACCAAGTGTGGCTGTCACCACTGAATTAAGCCCAGAAGGCCTCCATCCATCAGGACTATTCCAAAATCTTGGAAGTAAGAGCCATCGACGATAATTCCTTTTCGTACGCGTGCCTAATGCATCTTGAGTGAACTGCAAAGGAATTTGATATGATCTCATGATATGCGAGCATCAAATAAAATTCAAAAGAGTGAATAGATGTAGTACCTTCTTGAAAAGCATGTTGCACACCTCTGAATCCAGCTTCCCACAGTTTCCAAAATTCCATTCACACATCAAGAAGTTATGTTTACTCAAGCCGCTAGTTGACATGGTTTGAAGTGCGGTGCAGCCATATGCTTCCAACCATGTCAAGGATGAAGGGAGCTCCGGTAAGTGACTGAGTTGATTGCAACCAGACAACTCGAGGCGGTACAATTTGGATAGCTTGTGAATGGTGCCGCAGAGGTGTTTGAGACTTGTGCAATAATTGAGTCTCAGTTCTTCCAAGCATGCCAGATCTCCAATGGTGGCTGGCAGCTCTTGGATTGCTGTACGAGGCAGACTAAGCTCTTTCAGTTGTACCAGATTGGAAATGCTATCTGGAAGTCGTGATAGATTGGTGCACGTATCTAGACGAAGACGTGATAAATCTTCCATGGGCACCAAGATTTCTGGAAGTTCCTTCAGCCGGATGCAGTGAGATAAATCGATCTCAACAAGAGCTTTCGACTGAAAAATTAGATCACATAAATGAACAAGCTCTTGATCATTGGCCGAAATTTCATCACACCCCGTTAACTTCTCCAGCTCCAACTTCTGGTTTTGAATTGATGTCCCGGCTAGGTTCAATAGATTTAGTTTTGGAAAAATGGCAGCAGTAGCCCTATCATCGTTCTTGTTGACATCTGTGTAATATCCATATGCATTCAACTCCAAGCTGGTACAGTCTTTTAAATGGAGGTCTTCCAGTTTGGGCAGATGCAAAATCGATAGAGGAAGCTCCACTAAGCCTACACAGAAACTAAGAATGATTCTTTCCAATCTTTTAGCCGTAGAGAGATCAGGCAACTTCTTCAAGTATTTGGAATTGTTTAGATCAAGCAACTTCAAATTTCTTAAATCCTGCATGTTGATAATAAGATAGGCTTAAATATTGAAAAGCAAACAAATGGATAAAAGAGATATATCTCACACAAAAACACAAAAAATTTATACGAACCACATTCTGCATGTCGTCCCAAAGTCGTTCTACGTTGCTTGAAGGCAAAAACAGTGTCGTTAGATTCTCCGGACAAAATTCATATGGTAAACATCTCATTGGGAATGAGTTCCACCTAAGAATTACCAATGAATTCGGTAGGCATCTCAAACCATCTTTAGAAAGAACCAATTTTGTGTCAGATTGACGTATCACAAGGTATCTAAGATTTTCCAACTTCACAAAAGCATCAGATTGCATGTGTATTGCCTCTACCCCCGACTCACCACGGGATTTATCCCAACGAATGCCTCGGGTGACTTTACTTCCCTGTTTAGTGGAACAAAATAACAAGGAAAAAATTACTCAACATTTAGCTCACTTATATGTAAATAATGAGATCATAATTACTCAACAGAGGTTTTGTGCCATCATTAGTTTAGCACTGAATTGGAATAGTGTTAACTCTGTCCACATACCTTGCCTTGTTTAAAGAAACTATATACGTCTTGAGCTTCAAACACCCATGAACGTTTTTCGAGTCGGAGCTCTTCATTGACAATGCTACGGCCCAAATCACTCAGCACCCCATGCATGCGCATGCCACCATGATCGGAAATTGTTAGTATAGATTTTTCAATAAATTTAATAATAAGGTTTTCACTCCCACCATGTTCAACATAGTTTCCATCCAATAGTCTTTTCAACTCGTTGACATGTACCTCGGATCGACCATAAAGACATGCAATATCAAGGAATACATTTCTCTCTACTCGATCTAGTCCATCATAACTCCTCCGAAAGACTCTCGTCTTTATCACTTGATTTGGGTGACGCTCCAAGGCTTTCAACTCGACACCCCAAAAGTTTTTGTCCCTACGATACAAATGTGAGCCTAAAATAGTGAGAGCTAAGGGGTTACCCTCCGCATAAGTGATAGCTCTCTTGGACCACTTCTCATACTCAATTGGAGGATGATGCTCTTTGAATGCATGAAAGCAGAATAGCTGAAGAGCTTCATGTTTATCAAGAGCCGCCACTTCATAAACATGATGACACACATTCGTAAGAAGTTGTTTATTCCTGCTTGTCAGGATAATTACACTTCCTGGTGCAAATAAGTCACAATATCGTCTGTAAAACAAATCGTTCAAGTGCCTGATGTCCTCAACATCATCGCCCACATCATCGATGACAACCAAAGCCCTCGTATGGCCAAGCCGATAGTCTTTGAAATTCCGAGATATTCTCTCCGCATTCTCATCACCCAACAAAGCAGAGAATAAATCATTTTGCAAGCCATCCGGCAACTGCGATGAACCACTTAACTTGTCGGAAAAATTACTCAAGAGATACGAGCGTTCGAATTGACTAGAGAACCTATGGTAGAATGCCATTGCAAGAGTCGTCTTCCCGATGCCACCCGTCCCCCACAGTCCTATAGTCAAATTTTTACTCCCACTAGTTACCAACTGTTGGAACGTATTCATCCTCCTCTCTATTCCCACCAAACCCACGTTGGAATATGAAGCCGGTACCATTTGAGCGGATAGAGCTTGTAGCACAGCTCTATAAATTTCCTCAATTAGTTTTGATTCAGGTCTGGGAAAAGAAATAGCTGTTTAGCAAAACAAATTAAGTAGTTCTATTTCTATCGAATTGGATACTGCGCTACGAGAAAAGTTACGTACAAATATGTACATACGGGTATTTTACTTTGCAAATTTAATAGTATGTAAAGAGTCACAAATATATAAATTTAATTATTTTAAAAATATATAAATAATAGTAAACTTAGCAAATTTATTAGATACGGATATTGAACATGTTATACTAGTTCTATACGTGTTTAATAATGGAGTCATCAAATGAACCGAAATAAATGAAACGGCTTGACAACAATATTAAACGAAATATTTACTGATTGTGGGTTAGAGAAAACTGAAAAGAAATAATTATTCAGCAAAACGAATCAAGTAGTTCTATTTCTATCGAATCGGATACTGCGCTATGAAAGAAACGAGAAAAAATTACGCAAAAGCGTACCTGGTAACTCGTGAATCGAATCCCGAAATGGCGGCTGCGTTACTCAACGCAGCTTTCCAACTCCGAATTTTGCCATCCGCCTCCCCCTTCGGAAGCTTCCGGTAGCTTCCAGTTTGATTTTCGACATGAGAAGGATCCACGCCCCCGTAGAACACCGGAACTACCCGCCGTCCGTAGCGTTGAACGCAGTCAAAGATCCTCACGAGCTCGTCCAGGCACCACGGTGAATCGGCATAATTGGGGGAGAAAATCACGATGTAGCACGCGGATCTCTCGATCGCCTCCAACAGCGACGGCGAGATCTCTTCTCCTCTTTCCAGATCTGAATCATCTTCGTAGACAGCGAATTTCTTCTGGTGTTTGAGGAAGGAGTTGAGGTGGCTCCGGAAGCCGTCGCGAACGTCCTTTCCTCTGAAGCTGATGAAGACGTCGTGCTTCGGAGGCAGAACAATCGACGAAGAAGGTGTGGAGGAAGGAGAAGGAGGAACTATGTCCCGCGACGACGACGGCCACGGTGGGTAGAACAGATGGGGGCGAATGAATCTGGGGAGGAAGCGCAGGAAGAGGTTGGAAGGATGGAAAAGAGTAGTACCACGGGTGATGATTTCACTAACGAGTGTTGTCTGCCGCTCGGCAGGTCGGGTCAGGACGAGTTCATCGCCGTCTTCGTCGCAATCGTGTCCAACGCCGTCGATCTTCATTTTGCCGGGAAGTAGAAATGTGAAAGAAAAAGTCAACCAAGGAGTAGTGTAGTAGATGAAGGCTTTTGGACGAAGAAGACCGTGTTTGGTTTGAAGGTTCAAAGTAGTGGGGATGGAGCAAGACTGCAAGAGCCAAGAAGGTGCTGCGATATTTGTTTGTTAATCACAAATTCACATCATCGATGACGACGGACCACGAAATCAACATCTTCCCAATCAAACAATGTTTTTGCAGGCTATTTGTTGTACCAATAATTCATAACTAGATTTTCATGATTATTGAAAGTTGACACGACCACTTGCTATTTCACATTGAGTGTATCTACAAGCCAATGCCAAGTCCTCAAAATAGGCCCAGTTGAAAGATGATATTCGCACCAGTACATATGTTACTTCCACGGAAGATGTTGTCACCTGCATTCAAGTTCTCACGTCAAACAAAACAAAAATAATCAACCTGGTTGTTTTAAGCGTGGTTATCAACCTGATTTAGCTCGTTGGTCCGATTGAGTAAATGAGTTGAGAGGTAATAAACCGATTGTTTTAGGTACGTATGTGGATGGTAATTTCAATGGAATTTTCATATCACTATTTCATGTCACTGTCCTTTTCTGCTTTCCCCCAAATTGGATTTGATAAAGAGTTGGTGGGGGTAGTTGGAGACTGTTTGTGCCACGTAACCGCCCTACTCGTGCGTCCCGCCTTGCGCCACGTAACCGCCCTGCTCGTGCGCCTCGCCTCCTGCACACGAAAGCGCCTAGCGAGCCCTCCACGGGGGGTCGTTAGCACTCCGACGCCCAAGTCAGAACCACTTTCTAGAGAGAGAAGTTGAATATCAGTTTTAGAGAGAAGTTAGAACCTGAGTAAATGAGCTCCACCCGCTCCACTATTTATACCCGAGGAAGGGTCGACCAATGCCCCCCAAATCCGCCCTACGTCATCACCTCATTAAATGCACTGTACCTTATTTCCCCCAGGCGCCCCGACATTCTGACACCGGCCTGCGCCCCGGAGGCGCACGGCCCCACCCCTTGTCTCCTCCGTACGCTTCTGACCATTACCCCCCTTTTGTCGCCATGCGCCCCTCTCCAGGCCCGGGCCCACTGCCTGGGCCACAGTCCTTGGTCCCCTCTTGGGCCTGGCCCCTATCCTCGGCCCATGATGGCCCCATGGCTCTTTACTTGGGCCCTTCCTTCCTTGCCCCCAACAGAGACCACAACATGAAGAGACGACTCCTCGTCAACGATAATTAATTAATATTATTAAAACGTAAGTAAACCATAAGTATATTCACTGTTCCTTATGATTTTATCTCCCTTATCACTATTCATTAGGGGAACTTATATGATACAGCCGGTTTCATTGTTATAATGTCATATATTGCCCACCTTTGGAAAGGCATGGAGGCTGGCCAAGCTCCTCTATTTGTTTCCTTTTATATGGAGGGCATGACTAGTTAAAATTATTCTTATATGCTTTGAAAGCTAATATATATATGTATGTAATTGTTTATGGGCTAATAAATAAATTAACCATTAGTTACAACAATTTATACTAAACTTTTTTGATAATGGTGATAAAGCTTTATTGCAAAAGGAAAAACAAAAAAGGGCAAAGGTTCAAAAGGGATGAACCGAAGCCCAAGTTCAGCAAAGGCACAAGGCCAACAGTAAAACACCAAAGCAGACAAAAGCGTTGCAGGGGCCAAAAAAAACAGACATGCAGCACCCAGACTAACACACAACCACCACCAAAACAACAAAACGGGCCAGGCTCCTCCTGAAACAACACTGAAACAGACACACACACTCACAGAGCACGACACACAAGAAGACAGCAAAAGGGCCTCACTCAACCAACAAACCAAACTGGAAAAGCAGACAGCCCAGGGAGAGGCGCGCAGC
The DNA here is from genome assembly GCA_964030455.1 of Linum trigynum. Lineage (NCBI taxonomy): Eukaryota > Viridiplantae > Streptophyta > Magnoliopsida > Malpighiales > Linaceae > Linum > Linum trigynum. The sequence continues at coordinate 34,844,053 of OZ034814.1, read as the reverse complement.
AAAAGGGGGCCGAGGAGAAGCAACACCCCAGCTGAAACCAAGCGGCAGACATACGAACACCCCGCAAGGCAGAAACGCTGCATATCAGTCTCCCAACGCACCACAAGCTCATCAGATCACACCAATCCGATTTTCTAGCCACCTTAAACCTTCCTCTTTGTCAATATTGCCGTGAACGATGATCCACTCTACTGCATTCCGAAGAGCCTTCCTCAATGTCCCACGAGCATTTATCTTGGCGTCTCTGAAAATTCTCTGATTTCATTCCAACCACACTTGCCAACAAATGGAGTGTAAAAAGCAAAAGCGGATCCACCCCTCTATATCAGCGGGAGCAACAGTGGGCCACCTGCTTATAGAGCTGATTATATCGCCATCTGGGACATCTATGAGATTGCACACCAACTTAGCACGGCTCCAAGCCTCCTTCGCGTACTCGCATCGAATGAAGATGTGGTCAATGGACTCTTCCTCATGATAGCAAAGCACACACCTGTTCGCCAGCTGCCATCCTCTTCTTCTTAGGTTATCAATGGTGAGAATGCGCTTGTGAGCCACAAGCCACATAAATGCATTAATCTTGGCCGGCACAATCGATCTCCACACTGAGTCCGAGGGGAAATTTGGGACCCCTCCGTACGCTTCATCCACCAGGCACCTGTACATGGAACGAACAGAAAAGGAAACATCTGGATTGGGTAACCAAACGGGACAGGGAGGCCCGTTGGATACCCTTCTAGTGTCAACCGAATTAAGATAATTAAGCAAATTGATTCGCTCACTTTCAGCCCCACCCCTAAGATTAGTAGAGAGAGAAAGCTGCCAATCAGAACACTCACCAGAAGGGGACAGCACATCTGTGATCCGAGCATTGGGGAGCGACGACGCAGCTGCAACTCGAGGGAATTTATCGGCGAGAACCATCTTCGGGATCCAACTGTCACGCCAAAAGGACACCCACGCACCATTACCTGGGTTAATACTAGCCATCGACCAAAAGGAGTCATATCCTTTCGAGATAATAGCCCAAGGAGAGCCTGCAAAACCACTAGTGCATCTCGGCGTACACCAATCCGAGTAAATATTAGGATACTTGATATCGATAAGGCTCCGCCACCAACTACCCTTCTCGGTAGCAAATCTCCATAACCACTTGCCCATCATGGCCTGATTAAACGAGGCGAGATCCAACATCCCAAGACCACCCCTAGATCGAGTAGCTTTACAAATATCCCAGCTAACAAGGGCCATCTTTCGAGTTTCATTCGTGCCTCCCCACACGAAGTTCTTCTGGATGCTTTCCAATCTTCTTATCACCATATCAGGAGCTCTTAAGAGGGAAAAGAAATAGATCGGCTGACTAGAGATAACAGCTTTGTTGAGGACTATTCTCCCTCCAAGAGATAAATGCTTTCCTTTCCAGCCTTGGAGCCTCTTTTGGACCTTGTCAATAACAGGATCCCACACCGAGGCAGCATTAGGTTTGGCTCCTAAAGGGAAACCAAGATACTTAGAGGCCTCACAGCTCCACTTACATCCCAGAATAGAGGCAAAGAAATCTGGGTTAGGGACATCCCCTACCGTGTACATAACGGATTTCTCAAGATTAATCCTGAGCCCAGTGACAGCTTGAAAGCACACAAGAGTCGCCAAGATATTGCTCACCTGCTCATACTCAGCACCACAGAAAATAAGAGTATCATCTGCAAATAGCAAATGAGTCACTTCCCCTTCACCAGAAACTTCATCCATACAAAACCCTCTGATCTTGCCATTGACACTGAGTTTAGACAACATAAAGGACAACATATCCATCACCAAGACAAACAAACCAGGCGATAACGGATCACCCTGCCTCAACCCTTTCTGAGCTCCAAAGAAACCTTTAGATTCCCCATTAATCAGGACCGAGAGCTTCGGAGAACACATGGTGCCTTTAATCCACTTCTGCCACTGCTCAGGAAATCCCAACCGATTAAGAATATGAAACAAACAATTCCAGTTCACATTATCAAAGGCTTTCTCCATATCTAACTTAAGCATAAGGCCAGGTTTCCTGCTCTTCTTGCGACTATCCACAAGCTCAAAAGCAATAAGACCAGCATCCCCGATTTGTCTACCCTTCACCGAGGCCATCTGTTGATGAGAAACAAGATTAGGTAGAACATCCCTCAACCTACGAGCCAACACTTTGCTTACCAGTTTGTTGAAGCTCCCCATCAAACTGATCGGACGAAGATCACGAGTGTCCTCGACAACATCCTTTTTCGGGGTCAGACAAATAAAAGAATGAGTAATACAGTCAGGAAGAAAACCAGTGCTGAAGAAATCATTAAAGGCGAGCAAGATCTCATTCTTAAGCCACGGCCAGCACTTCTTATAAAACTCCCAAGAGAATCCATCCGGGCCCGGGGCCTTCCCACCGTCACTATCAATAAGGCTTGCCAAAATCTCCATCTCAGAAAAAGGCTTGCAGATAGCTTGCTGGTCCACAGTGGAGAGTCTATGCGAGAGGTAGTAACGAGGAAAGGGCCTGGACGCAACCTGCTCACTCAAAAGCTCTTCATAATAACTGACAATGCCTCTAGCAACGTTCTCCCGACCTTCAGTCAAAACACCATTAATTTTTATGCTACCAATCCGATTTATTTTCCTCCTGAAGTTTGCCATCCTGTGAAAATAACCCGAGTTTTTGTCTCCTTTTTTGAGCCACAACTCACGAGATTTCTGTCTCCAAGAAATTTCCAGCAAGTCCAACACCTTACTAGTTTCAATCAAGAGAGTATCTCTTAAAGCTATGTCATGAGAAGAGAGGGGCTGATCCTCTTCATTGAGATTGATAGAATGGATTCTTCTGCTTAAATCTTCGAGCTTCTTATTCAGATCCCCGAACACTTCTTTGTTCCAGCACTTAATCTTGTTTTTCAAATCCTGGAGTCTTCTTGCCCACTTAAAAACCCAACCATGGCCAGCAAGAAGGGAGCCAATCCAGACAGGTAACTCAGCGAAAAATCTAGCATCTTCCAGCCACATATTTTCAAATTTCCAAGGCCGATGGGGTCTGTATTTCTCACCCCATTTAAGCAAGAGAGGATTGTGATCAGACTCAATGCGCTCTAACGCACTAAGGAAACAATCAGGGAACAACAGGTCGAAACTCGTCGAGATAAAAGCCCTGTCAATCCTCGATAGACAGTTATGGTCTCCACCTTTACACCAAGTGAACCTGCTGCCTCCAAGCGGGAGCTCCATCAAACCACTCTCATTAATAACATTGTTGAACTCCACCATCAGATTATTACTGCGTCTAGCACCCCTATAATCATCGTGACTGCGAACTAAGTTAAAGTCTCCAATCAAGCACAAAGGTTCTTGGCAATTTTGGCAGAGACTGAGAATCTCATCAAGGAACTGGAGCTTCTCCGCACTATCCTGAGGGCCATACACCACCACCAGGATCCACACTCTTTGAGAAACCACCTCCTGAAACTTGACAGTGACCAGATATCTACCAATACTCGTAGAGATACAAGAGAAAACCAGCTTATCCCAAAGCACCACAATCCCTCCCGAGCTACCTGAAGAGTTCTTAGCAACCCATCCATGCTCCGCAGATCCTCCTAAACTGCGAATCAAGGAATCGTCACAAAACTTGATAAGTAATCTTTGACGGTTCGTTGTTTAGGATGTAGAGTATATGGTTAGGGTATAGGGTATAAGGTACATATGGCTTAGGGTGTATATGGTTAGGGTATAAGATATTGATGGTTTTGACGGTTCCAAGTTTTTTATTAACATATGTTCACTTGAAGTCATTTGAAGTATTTAACGGCAGGAAATCCCTTTTTAATTTATGTTCATGGGACGTGGTTAGAATACAAGGTATGTGGGGTAAAGTATAGGATATATGGTTAGGGTATAACAATTAGCAAATATCACTTTTTATCTATGTTTTGAAAATCAAAGTATGAATTTCACTTTTAAATTAACTATACTAGCAAAATCACAACTCAAAGACATATGGTTAGGGTATAGGGTATAGGTTATGCGGTTAGTATATAATGTATTGATGGTTTAGGGTATACAATCAACAACATATACTAACTTAATATTGTTGATTGAGGGTAAGGCTAAGTGTATAGGATATATGCTATTGAGTAAGTTATGATTGAAGTCATAATAATTTTACTAAATTTGATAGCTAATCTTTAATGGTTCAATTTTTAGGATAATTCAAACAATTTTACAAATAACTCGTTTGGCAACAGTTTACTGAAGTTATTTGGGCAATCAGTTATTTCGAAATAACTCCTTTTATCACTATGCTTTTGCCAAATAGCACACACCAAATACCAAATTTGCATGGTTATATTAAACGAGATACTTTAATCCAATTACTACTGAATTAATACTAAAATATCAAATAAATAATTAATGGTGTCTTTTGGTTGCAAATATTGATATCACCATTACTATTAGCTATAATACTTTACCAATTATGATTAATTACATAACAAGTTTGCAAGTCATACAAATTGATTTAACATTTTGACTAGTTTTTTTAAAAAAAAATAAAGTATATATATACGAGGTAGAAATAAATTGGTTAAAAAGTTGAGAAAATATTTTAAATTAATGTAATGAGTAATGAGTTAAGCTACTTGATGCGCTGGCCCGAACAACCCGAAACCCGATCCGCCCGCAACCCGCCCGACCCAAAACCCGATTTGCCCGCAACCCGATTGAATCCGAACCCGATGAACTCGCAACCCGACTAACCCGCAACCCGTTTGAACCCGAACCCTATGAACCCGAACCCGATGAACCCGCAACCCGACTAACCCGCAACCCATTTAAACCCGAACCCGATTGAACCCAGCCCAAACCCGCCCGATTGACACCTATACTCACATTTCCGGACCAAGCAAGTGCGGCTTTGACATTATTGCACGGCTTACTGATGATGAAATATTCTGATTTGTGTTACCCTGCACTACTTAAAAGGAGAAGTTTGAAGTTGGAACCAAAACTGGTTTTGGCAGTAGCGAGAACAAGGTAAGCTCGATCAACCAGTACTTATAACTGCCGGTGAAGCGCGATAGAATTGAGTTCATTACAACACAGGAGGACTAGAACAAGAAAAGAACAACTAATCGTATACCGGCATAAAAATTTCCTTTCATCAATTCAGCTGTCCTGTGATCTGTAACAATATTGTCTCGAGGAGGCTCTCTGGAGATCAACTGTCGTCATCATCTATTATTATTATCTCCCTGTTCTCGTAAACCGGTATTACCCCACAAGTCTCCTCAATGATTCGTACTTCAACGGAACCACCTCCCTTGAGAAAGGCTCTGCCATTGGCCTGAAAGACGAATTTAATGGTAGCATCATCTGTAACTGTGATCTCCAGACCTGCGGAAGAAGAATCCAGAGGTACTAAAGCCGCCTCCTTCATCCAGTTAAGCCTAGAATCATACCATATTAATAGGTTACTTCCCCGGTCATCTTCTGAATCAAGGTCTTTACACTGTATTGGAATCACCGTGCAAGAACTCGCAGTTATGACATCCCCCCCGCCAGTGCTAGACAAATTGTGACAGTCAACTCTGAATGTAGCAAATGAGACAAATTTGCTATCGAATGAAGCACAATATATTAGTCCCTTCAACTGCCAAAGGCGACCAAGTGTGGCTGTCACCACTGAATTAAGCCCAGAAGGCCTCCATCCATCAGGACTACTCCAACCTCTTGGAAGTAAGAGCCATCGATGATAATTCCATTTCGTACGCGTGCCTAATGCATCTTGAGTGAACTGCAAAGGAATTTGATATGATCTCATGATATGCGAGCATCAAATAAAACTCAAAAGAGTGAATAGATCTAGTACCTTCTTGAAAAGCATGCTGCACACATCTGAATCCAGCTTTCCACAGTTTCCAAAATTCCATTCACACATCAAGAAGTTATGTTTACTCAAGCCGCTAGTTGACATGGTTTGAAGTGCGGTGCAGCCATATGCGTTCAACTCTGTCAAGGATGAAGGAAGCTCCGGTAAGTGACTGAGGTGACTGCAACCAGACAACTCGAGGCGGTACAATTTGGATAGCTTGTGAATGGTGCCACAGAGGTGGTTGAGACTTGTGCAGTAATTGAGATTCAGTATTTCCAAGCATGCGAGATCTCCAATGGTGGCTGGCAGCTCTTGGATTGCGGTACGGGACAGACTAAGCTCTTTCAGTTGTACCAGATTGGAAATGCTATCTGGAAGTCGTGATAGATTGGTGCACCCATATAGATGAAGATGTGATAAAGCTTCCATGGGCACCAATATTTCTGGAAGTTCCTTCAGCCGGATGCAGCAAGATAAAAAGATCCGAACAAGAGCTTTCGACTGAAAAATTATATCACAGAAATGAACAAGCACTTGATCATTGGCCGAAATTTCATCACACCCCGTTAACTTCTCCAGCTCCTCCAACTTCTGGTTTTGAATTGATGTCCCGGATAGGTTCAATAGTTTTAGTTTTGGAAAAATGGCAGCAGCAGCCCTATCATCGTTCTTGTTGACATCTGTGTAATATCCATATGCATTCAACTCCAAGCTGGTACAGTCTTTTAAATGGAGGTCTTCCAGTTTGGGCAGATGCAAAATCGATAGAGGAAGCTCCACTAAGCCTACACAGAAATTAAGATTGATTTCTTCCAGTCTTTTAGCCGTAGAGAGATTAGGCAACTTCTTCAAGTATTTGGATTCCCTTAGATCAAGGAACTTCAAATTTCTTAAATCCTGCATGTCGATAATAAGACATGCTTAAATATTGAAAAGCAAACAAATGGATAAAAGAGATATATCTCACACAAAAACACAAAAAATTTATACGAACCACATTCTGCATGTCGTCCCAAAGTTGTTCTACGTTGCTTGAAGGCAAAGACAGTGTCGTAAGATTCTCCGGACAAAATTCATATGGTAAACATCTCATTGGGAATGAGTCCCAAATAAGAATTACCAATGAATTCGGTAGGTATCTCAAACCGTCTTTAGAAAGAACCAATTTTGTGTCAGATTGACGTATCACAAGGTATCTAAGATTTTCCAACTTCACAAAAGCATCAGATTGCATGTGTATTGCCTCTATCCCCGACACACCACGGGATTTATCCCAACAAATGCCTCGGGTGACTTTACTTCCCTGTTTAGTGCAAGAAATAACAAAGAGAAAAATTACTCAGCGTTTTAGCTCATTTGTATTTATAGTAAACGAGATAATAATTACTCAACAGAGGTTATGTGTCACTAGTTTAGCATTGAATTGGAATAAAGTGTTTACTCTGTCCACGTACCTTGCCTTGTTTGAAGAAACTATATATGTCTTGAGCTTCAAACAGCCATGAACGTTTTTCAAGTCGGAGCTTTTCATTGACAAAGCTACGGCCCAAATCAACCAGCAACCCATGCATTTGTACATAAGAAGAAGAAGAAGAAATACTGTCGGCTTTTAACATAGACTTGTCAACAAATTTAGTAATAAGGTTTTCACTCCCACCATGTTCAACATAGTTTCCATCCAATAGTCTTTCCAACTCCTTGACAGAAACCTCGGATCGACCATGAAGACATGCAATATCAAGGAATGCATTTTTCTCTATTTGACCTAGTCCATCATAAATCCTCCGAAAGACTTTTTCAAGACTTTGATTTGGGTGACGCTCCAAGGCTCTCAACTCGATACCCCAAAAGTTTTGGTCCCTGCCATACAAATGCGAGCCTAGAGTAGTGAGAGCTAAGGGGTTACCCTCCGCATAAGTGATAGCTCTCTTGGACCAGTTCTTATACTGGATTGGAGGACAATGCTCTTTGAATGCACTGAGGCAGAATAACAGTAGAGCTTCATGTTGATCAAGAGCCGCCACTTCATAAACGTAATGACACACGTTTTTAAGCACTTGTTTGTTCCTGCTTGTCAGGATAATTATACTTCCCGGTGCAAATAAGTCACAATATCGTCCGTTAAACAAATTGTTCAAGTGTCTGATGTCTCCAACATCATCGCCCACATCATCAATGACAACCAAAGCCCTCGTACGGCCAAGCCGATAGTCTTTCAAATCCCGAGATATTCTCCCCGCATTCTCATCACCCAACAATCTAGAGAAGAAATCATTCTGCAAGCCATCACGCAAATGCGATGAAGCACTTAATTGGTCTGAGAAGTCACTCCAGAAATACAAAACTTCGAATTGACTGGAAAATCTATCATAGAAAGCCTTCGCAAGAGTTGTCTTCCCGATGCCACCGGTCCCCCACAGTCCTATAGTCAAATTTTTACTCCCACTAGTTACCCACTGTTCGATCTCATTCATCCTCCTCTCTATTCCCACCAAACCCACATTGGAATATGAAGCTGGTACCATTTGAGCGGATAGAGCTTGTAGCACAGCTCTATAAATTTCCTCAATTAGTTTTGATTCAGGTCTGGGAAAAGAAATAGCTATTTAGCAAAACAAAGTATGTAGTTCTATTTCTATCGAATTGGATATTGCGCTACGAGAAAAGTTATGTACAAATACGTACGTAGGGGTATTTTATTTTGCAAATTTAAAAGTATTTAAAGAGTATCAAATATATAAATTTTATTATTTTAAAAATAAATAAATAATAGTAAACTTAGCAAATTTATTAGATACGGATATTAATTATGTTATACGAGTTCTATACGTGTTTAATACTAGAGTCATCAAATGAACCGAAATAAATGAAACGGCTTGACAATAATATAGATACAAAAATTTTAAACGGATAAAATGTGTACGGGTACATATCCGTGTATTAAACGAAATATTTACTGATTGTGGGTATGAGAAAAGAAATAGTTATTCAGCAAAACGAATCAAGTAGTTCTATTTCTATCGAATTGGATACTGCGGTATGAAAGAAACGGGGAAAAATTACGCAAAAGCGTACCTGGTAACTCGTGAATCGAAGCCCGAAATGGCGGCTGCGTTACTCAACGCAGCTTTCCAACTCCGAATTTTGCCAACCGTCTCCTCCTTCGGAAGCTTCCGGTAGCTTCCAGTTTGATTTTCCACGTGAGAAGGATCCACGCCCCCGTAGAACACCGGAACTACCCGCCGTCCGTACCGTTGACAGCAGTCGAGGATCCTCACGAGCTCGTCCAAGCACCACGGTGAATCGGCATAATTGGGAGAGAAAATCGCGATGTAGCACGCGGATCTCTCGATCGCATCCAACAGCGACGGAGAGATCTCCTCTCCTCTTTCGAGATCTGAATCGTCTTTGTAGACGGCGAATTTCTTATGGCGTTTCAGGTAGGAGTAGAGATGGCTGAGGAAGGTATCGCGAACGTCGCTTCCTCTGAAGCTGATGAAGACGTCGTGCTTCGGAGGCAGAACAAGCGACGAAGAAGGAGTGGAGGAAGGAGAAGGAGGAACTATGTCCAGCGACGACGACGGCCAGGGCGGGTAGAACAGATGGGGGCGAATGAATCTGGGGAGGAAGCGCAGGAAGAGGTTGGAGGGATGAAAAAGAGTAGTACCACGGGTCATGATTTTACTAACGAGCGTTGTCTGCCGCTTGGCAGGTCGGCTCAGAACGAGCTCATCCCCGTCTTCGTCGCGATCGCGTCTACCGCCGTCGATCTTCATTTTCAGATCTGCTGTTGCCGGAAGTAAAATGTGAAAGAAAAAGGCAACCAAGGATGGCTTCTACGTCTGATAATGCATTCGATAAAGGGTGAGTGAGTGAGTGGATGTAGTTGGACCACGACATTAAGAGACGACTGCTCGTCAACGATAATTCCAAATATAAATGTCACAACTCCATTCGATCGCGCGTTCTAGCCCAATATTTGGTGATCATAATGGACCATTTATTGGATTTAGCCCAGCCCAAACTTGGATCAAGGAAACTGAAACCCCAGCCCATGTCTATGCTTGATCTCTGCGCTGCGCTTGCACAAATCCAATTGCCACGCACGACAAAACACGGGCCAGACGAATTATTTATTTATTTATTTAAAAACTAATAAAATCAATTAATTTCAATAATAAACCCCATGCCACGAAAATAATTCTTTTTTAATTAGAAAAAACAACGCAACCGTGGGAAGAAGAAGTGAAGACCGCCGAGCTGACACACACCCAAAAACCCTAATCACAGAGGCAGAAGAATTCCTCATTCCTCTTCTTCTTCAAACTAAAGCCCTTCCTCCTTTCTTCAGTCTTCTTCTCTCCTTCCCTTTTACTTTACCCCTTTGCTTTCCTAGTTTCCTTTCGTTTCTCCCCTTTTCCAGTCTCTCTGCTCTCTCTCTTTTTTTTTTTACTTCACCTGAGGCTGTACACCGTTTCCCGCCTCGCTGTTTCCCCACTCTCTCTCTATCTCTTCCCGTCTCAGCCGAGCGAGATAATGCTTGTTGTCGGCGCCGGCGATGAAGGTGTCGTTGCAACGCGGGCCGTCAAGGAGCAGCCCGCTCCTCTGTTCTTCCTCTCTTTTTAAACCAACTCTGTCTTTATTCTTCAGAGCTCCCTCTTCAAAACCCTCTTCTTCTCTTCTCTCAATGCCCTGCCACGCTACCGCTTTATCCTCTTCCACCGCCGCCGCCTCCTCCTTCGTCCGGAATCCTTCCTTAACCGTACCCAAGGCGGCAGCCACGTGTTCTCGCTCATATTCCACCCTTTACAGCGCCTGCCGCAGTGCAATCGAAGGGACCGGGAGGACCACAGCAGCTGGAACCCCGCTCAGGGCCTGGCAGGTGGGTCGTTTCCTCTGCCGCCGCACGCTCTCAGCGGCCGAGCTCGTGGGCTCTGCTGCTGCTATTGCATCTGCGGCCGCTGTTGATGGGCTGAAGAGCGGTGGAGATGATGGCAGCGAGAAGGACGACGGCGGGGAAGAGAAGGAGAAGCAGCAGCAGCAGCAGGGGAAAATAAGCCGGCGGCAGAAGGGCTCGCCGAGCGGCGACGCAGTAAGTAACGCTGATTTGCTGACAATTCCTGGTGTTGGCCCTAAGAACTTGAGGAAATTAGTGGAGAAAGGGCTGAGCGGCATGACTGAGCTCAAGCAGCTGTATAAGGACAAGGTAAAAAAAAAATTGCTGAAACCCTTTTGAATCTGCTTGAATTGAATCACAGCCATTAGAATTGTAGCTAATTTGAACTCTATGCCCTTAAAATTGCAGTTTCTAGGGAAAGAAAATGAGACAATGGTGGAGTATTTACAGAGTTCTGTAGGGATCATCCACCGAAACCATGCCGAGAGCATAACCACGTTCATCAAAGAGAGTGTAGATGAAGAGCTGAAAGATACAAGCTCGGATGCCCGCCACATGCCTAAGAAGCGGATCACCTTCTGCGTGGAGGGTAATATCAGTGTTGGAAAGACTACATTTCTTCAGAAGATAGTCAGTGATACGATTGAGCTGAGAGACCTTGTTGAAGTGGTGCCAGAACCGATTGATAAATGGCAGGATATAGGGCCTGATCATTTCAATATACTGGACGCATTTTATGCTCAGCCAAACAGGTATGCCTACACGTTCCAGAACTATGTTTTCGTCACAAGGGTTATGTGTTGGATTGAAAGATTCCAATCCGATCAAGTCAGAGATTGCTTTCCCTGAAAAGAAAGGATCGAAGAAAATCAAGCCTAAATCAAGGGGGAGCTGATCAAAGGAATCTGAGGGAGCTGATCGGAGGAATTCCAAAAACCTTCCATCTCTGAATCAAGTCAAAAGACAGAAGCTTCAACGGCTAGTTTGAAGAACTATTTAAAGGGAGAACAGGGTCTGGTTCGGTACTAGAGAATTCTGGGATTCTTTGTGGTAAAGGGCAAAGGGTTGGGGAATTAATAGTGGCTTTGATCTCCACTGAGGAATAGGTTCAGTTGATCAAAGGTGTAACGAATTCCTGTGCGAATTCGGGTCTTGGTTCCATCGCTTTGATTTTCACATTTGCGTCTGTAATTTTTGTTCCTTTTCTTTCTTTCAGTTAAGAGTCAAGAAAATCAAAGTGTCTCTCGGAATAGTGTCTACTATTCCGGGACGAGGAGTAACCCTGTGGTGAACCTCGTTAAAAATCTCGGTGTCATTTATTTTCTGCACTTGCTTCTCTGTTACTTTTCTCTTCCCCTGTTTTCTACCTTCTCTGTTCTGGTTTGGAAGTCTCAGTGAAGAAGACGACTCCATTCTCTTTCTTCGCTGAGTCGAGTAGTGGGCCTATTGGAAGGCTTAGCCCAGCAACTCTCATTAGTTGTTAACGGGCCCTTCCCTTTGCAGCCCACTCAGTTCCTCCAGATGAAAATGAATCAAACCCATTCATCTGAAGTGCAGCGTTTTAACTGTTGACCTCATCGGGTCAAAATCCCTAATCGCTCTCCTTGCTGTGGTCATTTACGAACTCATTCCCTTTTCACAAGTGGTATCAGAGCTAGCCTGGTTCTTGAAGGAGCTAACTGCTGCCAAGAACGAATCCAGAAGCAATGGGGTCAACAAACTTCGGCCAAGCATCGTACAATCATCCTCCGGTGTTCACTGGGTCAAATTACACGGCATGGAAGAAGAGAATGAAGACATTCCTGTGGGGTGTCGACGAAGATCTATGGATCGTGGTGCGCGACGGTCCACTCGCCATGGATAATGAAGAACAAGGAATCTGGTCCGCCGCCCAAAAGAAGAGCGCCCAACTCAATCAGCGGGCCATGCACATCCTCCAGTCAGCGATGGCACCTGATGAAGCGGACAAGGTGGAACATTGCGACTCAGCTCAAGAAATCTGGAACTCTCTCGAAAGCACGTACGAAGGAACGTCAAATATCAAGGAAACCAGGATCGATCTTCTGGTGCATGAGTACGAGTGCTTCGAAATGGCTCCAGGTGAGGGTATTCATGAAATGTACTCTCGATTTACAGTTCTTATCAATAAACTCAAAGGGCTAGGAAAGATTTACCTTCTTAAAGATCTAAATAGAAAAATTTTGAGGTCTCTGCCTAAACAATGGCTGCCTAAACGAACAGCGATTGAAGAAGCCAGGAACTTAAATACTCTTCCTATAGATGAATTGATAGGGTCCCTGTTGAGTCATGAGCATGTTCTTAGACAAGTTAACAAGGATGAAGAGAAACGTAAGAAGAATTTAGCCTTTAAATCTCAGGTGATAGATTATGACTCAGACACTGATTTAGGTGATGAATTCAATAAAGAATTTGCTCTAATAAGCAATAAGTTTCATAGGATGCTTAAATATAAACATGATCAAAAACAGAAGGCTTATGATCGTGGTGGATCTCATCGTACTAACCCCTTTGACAAAGTCAAAAATAATTTTCAAGATAGGCTGCGTACTCCGCAGACCAAGCGTGTTGAAACAGGAACAGTTGAAACACAGGATTGTTACAAATGTGGGAAGCCTGGCCACATTCGTGCAAATTGTCCTCTGACATTAAGGGCTAAAGAAAAGGCCATGAAGGCCACTTGGAGCGATTACGAGTCAGATGAGGAGGAGGAAGAAGAGGAAGAAAGAGCACTCATGGCATTTACAGAACAGGAGCCTGCTTCTCAAACACCTTACAAATCTCCTGAAGATTCACAGTGGTACCTTGATAGCGGCTGCTCGCATCACATGTCTGGTAAGAGTTATTTGTTCAATTCTCTTGCAAGAAAACGTGGTGGTAAAGTAACCTTTGGAGATGACAGTCAGGGGATTATAGTTGGTTCTGGAAATATAGGTGAAATCCCTGGACCAGTCATTAAAAATGTGTTATTAGTAGAGGGTCTGAAGCATAACCTTCTATCTATAAGTCAGCTCTGCAGTAATGGCAATCGTGTCATTTTTGAGAATAATAAGTGCTCTGTAGAACAGGTGAACGAAAACAAAATACTTTTCACTGGTAAAAGAGTTAACAATATGTATACTGTAGATGTGTCTGATCTAAGTTTATTCAATGCCAAGTGTCTTCAAGTGTCCGCTACTGCCCCTGAACTTCTTTGGCATAAACGCCTCGGACATGTTAGTATATCTAAGCTAGCCGAGTTGTCCAAACTTAGTCTAGCAAGAGGTATACCTAAATTTAAAGATAAAACAGACTTCTTCTGCAATGCCTGCGCTGCTGGCAAGCATAAAAAGAAAAGCTTTAAGTCTAAACCTAATATCACAACCATTAGGACTTTTGAATTAATTCATATGGACCTCTTTGGACCTTGTAATGTCACCAGTCTAGGAGGCAAAAACTACGTTTATGTTTTGGTAGATGATTTCTCCAGATTCACTTGGGTATATTTCCTATCTAACAAAGATGAGACCTTTGAAAAATTCAAGACATTTGTTACCTTGCATCACCAAAATATAGACAGTATTCGTAGTGATAACGGGGGAGAATTTATTTCTGATGTGTTTAATGAATTTTGTGACCAGTTAGGAATTAAACACACTTTTTCTGCTCCTCGTACCCCTCAGCAAAATGGAGTTGTGGAACGAAAAAATAGGACTCTTATTGAGTGTGCTAGGACTATGTTATTAGACTACAACTTGCCTAAGTTCTTCTGGGCTGAATCTGTTAACACAGCATGTTACATCATCAATCGCGTCATTGTTAGAAAACAGATCAATAAAACGCCTTATGAAATTCTAAAAGGAAAAACTCCTAGAATATCTTATTTTCATCCCTTTGGATGCCCCTGTTTTACTTTAAACACTCGTGATCATCTAGGTAAATTCGATGCTAAGTCAGACCCTGCTACATTCCTTGGATATTCCTCTAAGGGTCAAGCTTATAGAGTGTTTAACAAAAGAACTAGAAAAGTGGAGGAGTCAGTTCATGTAGTGTTTAATGAAACTGATCAGAGTACTCCAGATCCTGCTTTACTAATTGATTTGAGTGAACTAACGAGCTCTTGTCAAGTTTCATCTAGTGAACTTACAGCTACTGTCAAGGAACCAAGTTCCCAAGAAACCATAGAGCAACCTGATGATGCAGCAGAGGCACCTAAAGCCCCATCCCACATTCAAAAACGACATCCAGAAAGCCAAATCATTGGAAAACTGAATGATGGTCTGCAAACTCGAGGTAAGTACATCCCTGGACAATATGCTTTTGTCTCACAAATTGAACCAAAAAATTATAAAGAAGCTTTAGAAGATGAAGAATGGAATTTTGCAATGATTGAGGAACTCACCCAGTTTGAATATCTACATGTTTGGGATCTTGTCCCTCGTCCTCCTAATGTGATAGTTATAGGAACTAAGTGGATTTTTAGGAATAAATCTGATGAACTTGGATTTATTATAAGAAACAAAGCTAGACTTGTAGCTCAAGGGTACCTTCAAGAGGAAGGCATCGACTACGATGAGACCTTTGCCCCTGTAGCTAGAATTGAATCCATTAGGCTGCTATGTGCTTTTGCTAGTCATATGGGTTTCCCATTATATCAAATGGATGTTAAAAGTGCATTCTTGAATGGGATCATTCAAGAAGAGGTATATGTGTCACAACCTCCTGGTTTTGTTGACTTTGAACATCCAGATCATGTTTACAAACTCAACAAGGCATTATATGGTCTCAAACAAGCTCCTAGAGCATGGTTTGAGCGCCTCACTGCCTTTTTGATCGAAAACTCTTTCACTCAAGGAGGAATAGACAAAACTCTATTCATCAAACAAATAAATGGCAAAATTCTTCTTGTGCAAATTTATGTAGATGATATAGTCTTTGGATCAACTGATCCATCTCTGTGCACTGAGTTTTGTAATTCTATGCAATCTGTTTTCGAAATGAGCATGATGGGGGAGCTCAAATTCTTCCTTGGTCTTCAAGTTAAGCAGACCCCCTCTGGAATCTTTATTAACCAGTCTAAGTATGTGCAAAATATGCTTGATAAATTTGGTTTCAATAATCTTAAATCAAGTAAAACCCCGATGGCTGTGAACATTAAGTTAGATAAGGATGTTACAGGAGTTCCAGTAGATGAAAAGAAATTTAGGGGTATGGTTGGCTCTCTTCTATACTTGACTGCTAGTAGACCAGACATTCATTATAGTGTGTGCATGTGTGCTCGATTCCAGTCAGCCCCTAAAGAAAGTCATCTAACTGCCATTAAGAGGATCTTTAGATATTTAAAAGGAACTCCTGAGCTAGGCCTATGGTATCCTAAACATAACAACTTCTCTCTAATTGGCTATAGTGACTCAGATTTTGCTGGCAGCCTAACTGATAGGAAAAGCACCACTGGGACATGTCAGTTTGTAGGAACATCCTTGGTGTCTTGGTCTTGCAAAAAACAGGGTGCTGTTGCCCTCTCTACTGCTGAAGCAGAATATATTGCTGCAGGCAGTTGCTGCACGCAGCTCATTTGGCTTAAGAATCAGCTTAGGGATTATAATGTTCTTACCCATTCCATACCTCTTCTCTGTGATAATACTAGTGCCATCTGTATGGCAAAAAATCCTGTCCAGCATTCTAGAACTAAGCATATAGAGGTTAAGTATCACTTCATTCGGGATTTAGTTCAGCAACATACCATAACTATTAGTCATATCCCCACTGAGTATCAACTAGCTGATCTATTTACGAAAGCCTTGAATGCTGATCGTTTTACTTTCCTTTGTTATGAGATAGGGTTGAGATCTCCAGATAATCTGGAAGATTTGCCCTGATTGTTCGTTTGACTAGCTGTGTAGTTGTTAATTTCCCTGTTTAGTTGCATTTACTGTCTTTATTTATTTGCTTTCCTTCTTTGCATTCTTCCTGTTTTAGGTTTAGGTTGCTATTTAAGGGTAGTCTGTTCCTCTTCTTAATCATTATTTTCTTAGCTTTTCGTGTCCTGTCTAGTCTGTAGCGATGGTGCTTGGTTTCTCGAAAACCTTCACTGGAACTCTGTTCCACGACCCTATTCCTGCAAACTCCCATCGCCACTCCATCTCCTTTGCTCATCGACCTCTGGTTCCAACCTATCATGTTCCTTTTGCTGATCTCATTGAGTACGGTCTAGACGTTACTCAATATGTTCATAGTCTAGGTTGGGATTTTCTCATTGTTGACACTCCTGAGCACATTTGTGCTGAAGGTGTGCGTTTGTTTTATTCCAACTTTAGATCTTTTGGAGTTCACACTCGCACCTTCACTACTCTGATTTTTGGGAATCTGGTCACTGTCCCTCTTGAGGATCTTAGGCGTCTTCTGAACATCCCTAGGTATGGTGAGATCCTGGCCACTGACTCTGAATTCCCTCTGTTCAACTTTGATATTGTCCATGAGTTTGTCTTGCTCACTGGTCATGAGCCTGATGCGTATCTGACTCTGCCAGCTGCATTCTTGCTCCCTGGCCTGCGCACGTTTCATTACCTTCTGACTCGTCGTTTTCTCCCTCGCACAATCATGCTTGATCGAGTCACTCCTCTAGACCTTTGGGTTCTCACTCATGCTGTTCACAATATTCCCCTTGACTACTGTCACCTCCTGTTCGGTCATATGTATCCTTTTCAACAGTTCGAATTTCTAGGCCACCTTCCTTTTGGACCTCTCCTTACTCGTCTTATCATCCGTCTTGAAATCTCTCTCGATCCTTTTCGAGTCATAACTCCCAATGTCTACCTCACTTCTGATGACATCATGGACGAGATTGCGATTGCCGTTGAGGGGGAGGATGACACTGATGACACTGATGACACTGCTGAAGATAATTCTGACGACTCTGAAAACTCTGAGGACGATGGACCAATGGAGGAACCTGCTGATGCTGATGACAATCCTGGAGAAGAAGAGTCTGACGAAGGCGAAGACGACTCTGGCATCCTTGTTCACTGGATAAGTAGTGACAGCAGCGATGATTCAGACAGTGATGACTCTGATGACCCGTCGCTTGCGACAGTCTTGGCTGACCTCAGGGAGGCTTACAATTCTGAATGACTTTGTTTGCTAAATCTTGAGTGGTGAATTCTTAGTTTGTTTGACTGTCTGAACTGCTAGATTGCGTTGTCTTTTTGCTGTTCCTTCTTGGATGGACTGAACTGGTTTGCTGGACGTGTTTTTTCACCAGCTGTTATTCAGACTTGGATTTTTGGAAGTTAGTGCGGTTGAATGCTCGATATTTTATATCTTGGGAAAAGTATAGTTGTTTTTGCAGGGTTCAATCGGACAATCAGCAATCTCTAACTTAGGGGGAGATTGTTGGATTGAAAGATTCCAATCCGATCAAGTCAGAGATTGCTTTCCCTGAAAAGAAAGGATCGAAGAAAATCAAGCCTAAATCAAGGGGGAGCTGATCAAAGGAATCTGAGGGAGCTGATCGGAGGAATTCCAAAAACCTTCCATCTCTGAATCAAGTCAAAAGACAGAAGCTTCAACGGCTAGTTTGAAGAACTATTTAAAGGGAGAACAGGGTCTGGTTCGGTACTAGAGAATTCTGGGATTCTTTGTGGTAAAGGGCAAAGGGTTGGGGAATTAATAGTGGCTTTGATCTCCACTGAGGAATAGGTTCAGTTGATCAAAGGTGTAACGAATTCCTGTGCGAATTCGGGTCTTGGTTCCATCGCTTTGATTTTCACATTTGCGTCTGTAATTTTTGTTCCTTTTCTTTCTTTCAGTTAAGAGTCAAGAAAATCAAAGTGTCTCTCGGAATAGTGTCTACTATTCCGGGACGAGGAGTAACCCTGTGGTGAACCTCGTTAAAAATCTCGGTGTCATTTATTTTCTGCACTTGCTTCTCTGTTACTTTTCTCTTCCCCTGTTTTCTACCTTCTCTGTTCTGGTTTGGAAGTCTCAGTGAAGAAGACGACTCCATTCTCTTTCTTCGCTGAGTCGAGTAGTGGGCCTATTGGAAGGCTTAGCCCAGCAACTCTCATTAGTTGTTAACGGGCCCTTCCCTTTGCAGCCCACTCAGTTCCTCCAGATGAAAATGAATCAAACCCATTCATCTGAAGTGCAGCGTTTTAACTGTTGACCTCATCGGGTCAAAATCCCTAATCGCTCTCCTTGCTGTGGTCATTTACGAACTCATTCCCTTTTCACATTATGCAGGAACGAGAGTCATCAATTGGGCTTAAGCCTCTTAGGCTCATGGAGCGAAGCGTTTTCAGTGACCGAATGGTAAGCTCTTTTGAAAGTTGGTGATATCTCATCATTTGCATTGTTAATGATCATATTGGAGTTTGTGTTTTAGGATGAATGCATGAGCAGTGGTTTCTTGAGGGGTTGCCTGTTTCTCGTGCAGTTTATCCTTTGTTTATCCATGCTTTAGTACTCATAGTGTTCATGTTTTTGTTAAGGTGTTTGTGCGAGCAGTGCATGAAGCAAAATGGATGAACGAGATGGAGATAAGCATATATGACTCGTGGTTTGATCCGGTTGTATCAGTTCTACCCGGTCTTATCCCTGATGGGTTCATCTATCTTAGAGCAACCCCTGACACCTGTCACAAGAGAATGAAGCAGAGAAAGAGGGAAGAAGAGGGTGGAGTTTCCCTAGACTATCTTCGTGACTTGCATGAAAAGCATGAAAGCTGGCTGTTCCCCGCTGATATTGGGAATCATGGGGTCTTGTCTGTCAGTAGGCCTCCCTTGCAACTTGATAGCTCGATACATCCTGATATAAGGGATCAAGTGTTCTTCTTGCAAGGTGATCACATGCACTCCAGCATTCAGAAGGTATGATATACTGCCTTTACTATTAGGAATACCACTTGGTTATGGAGAAAGATGGTTGAAATCATATCCTGTTTATGAATAGGTTCCTGCCTTGGTTTTGGATTGTGAAGCAAACATTGACCTTAACAGGGATACCGAAGCCAAAGAGCAGTGAGTATCATATCCTCGTCTTAGTACCTTTTTTTGTTGCTTCTGATTCAGATGATCCAAGTATTAGTGAACTGCGGATAATATTATAAGTGAACAAACTAACCGAAACATGATCCAACCCACCTTAAATTATCAGACCAAATGAGCTTCACCACCAGATGTAATGGTGATATGTGTGACCTTGGTATTTTTTTCTTTACTTGCACATTTCTTCACTATAGTCCATCTGCAGATGAACTAATGTAATTATTAATCTCTTTTTCTGAAGCTATGCACGCCAAGTTTCTGCGTTCTTTAAGTATGTCAAGCAGATGAAGGAAGTTTCGCCAGCTCCCGGTGATGGTGGCCCCAGTACTAGACAGATCATGCTGCCCCGTGAAGGTGGGTTGCTGCTACCAAATGGGAAGCACTTTGGCGAATCTGCTCTCAGGTCTCTGGAAGTCCAACGGGCTCTCCTTCGCGTCTAGCCAGTGAGAGCCGCTTGCTGCCTGCCCAACCTCGGTTCCCTCGCCTCCTTTTTGTCTGACACGCCCATGGGAAGATGTCAAGTGTCTATCTCCTCCTGTTGCGCATGTATAGAGTGTGTTTAACCCCCAAGTAGGCACCCGGTAGATCTGTAGATTTTGGTCTTGTATGAATGATGAATAGTTTCTGAAAGATGGTTTGTAGTGTTTTTCAAGGATGGTAATGGAAGCGGTTGCTTGCTTTCAGTGTCTTTTGTATCAAGTGGTCGTGGTATTGGCAGGTTAAAGATAACTGATTGTAGTTGACTAGAGATTGGCGAAGCTTCCAACTTGGTAGATAATGAGTGTATTGATGTTCGTTCAACTTTCTGCGGGTGTTGGTAACTTTCTGTTTACCAAATTGTCTATATGTACATGTACAGGTTAATTGTGATGCTAACGATTTTCAGCTTGTGCAGATCGGCTATACCCCTCTGCATGTTAGCAAAAAGGTAACTTGTCTAGAGAGTTTTGTGATGCCGTAAAAATGTGTATTCTGAGTATACTAATTCTTCATTTAGTATCCATTTTCCACCCTTAAAACGAATATTTGTCGACAAACAAGCAAGCACAAAATTTAGCAATATGTGAACACATTTATTTCTATCATAAAATATATGTTTCTAGCATGAGAGGCCCATTTTAAGTTCATTTAACTTTTAGGTCGATATTGGTTATATCAATGAAGTGAAGAGATTAGAAAAAGAGACTAGAAGTTAACATTTGGCTAATTATTAGTAATTTAATAGGTTTGGCTAAAATTAATAGTCATTGCACTAAAAAAATTGGCGACCTTGAAGAAGGGAGGTTGAGGTTTCCCAATACATAACCCTTTGAGCTAAAAAACATATAGACAACATAAATCCATAACCATCTGAAAACACAAAATAGTCAATTTCGTCCATTTTGTTAACACCGTCAGTTAACGGTATGACTAGACTATCGGAAGAGTCTGAGTTGGCGATTGATTTACCTCATCAACCGACGTGGATTAGCAAAAAAAATTTATAAAAAACCAGAAAGAGACCCATTTAACCATTAGTCCTCCATTTCTTTGATTTTTCTTTTCTTCCCATCTTCGTCTCTCGTCCTCCGACCACGACGAACGAGGAGCCTTCAATCCCTATCCCCACCCCAAAATTATCATCGAAACATCAATCCTGCACCATCGCCTTTATTCCCTAACAAACTCTGGCATGCATCCGCCAACGTAATAGACCGACGACCATCGTTTCCCGACGAAACCCAAGCTTTCTGGTAATGACGAAGGCACCGTCAAAGCCTAGGAATCCCGAGGATGTCATTTCCGGAAAACCATATTCGCATGGTAGAAGCACAAATTTTGGACTCTTCGTCTGTCGCGACTGGTGAGTTATGAAGAGAGAGGTTGTGGTTTTTGATTCTGGTCTCGTTTTTATCTCTTTTTGTAGTTTTGTCTTGCTGTAAAAGAAGGAAAACAACTCAACATATTCCAAAAGGGACCACTGCCCATTGATTGCATTCTTTTCGTGAGTTTGCCCCTCAATCTGATGGCGAGTGTCTCCAAATCCTGGGTAGAATGGTCATTGCATCTTTGGTTTGTCAAAACCCTAGCATAGAATAATAGTTGAAGGGTGTGTTTTTGATTTGTTTGTTAGTCATGTTTATCTTCAGATGGTTCATTCATGGGATGAGCTAGTAGGTGAGAATGATCCTATTCAACCGGCAGAAGAGAATGATAGCTTTGCTAGATTTGTAGCAGAGGGTGAAGCTGCTTCTGTTGCACGAGAAGTTTTCCATGTTTATAAATCTGATGATGCAGACACGTCGGATGATGAGTACCACAAGGCAAGGGCCAATCTACGAGCCTATGGGGAAATGAGGAGGAAGGTGAAGGCAAGGGCTGATTGTCATCGGGTGGAGGTAGACCAACTAGATGAGTTTGAATAAGAGGATTTTGAGGATGAAAAAGATGATGAGATTGAGGTGGAAGTCGAACATGATGATGTTATGGAAGAACCTGATGATGCCAGAACCTAGCAAGCAGCCGAAGCTAATGAAGCACCTCACGTTCAAGAACCAAGAAGAGAGTCTTCTCAACATTCCAGCTACAGACTCTTGGAGGATTCTGGCCATGTGAGAGGCAATCTTTCTGATGAGGGTGGTGGAGAGCCATTTGGTGATGTTCCACACTATGACCCTGCTTGTGATCGCAAGCAATTTCAATTCGTACCTCGTTTGAAGTTGATAGTCCTTACCAGTTCAAGAGTGTTTTGTGTTGCATTCTATGGCAGCTGGGGCTAGCTTGAGATGGGTGAGCGGTACCCACATCAAGAAAAGAGGTGAAATGCAAGGATCCTAGATGCAAATGTAGGGTGTTAGCTAGATGGTTTAGGAAGAACCAGAGCCTCATGGCGAGAAAGGTAGGTCTGTCCCACTCTTGTGCACCTAAGTTGCGTGTCAATCAGGTAAACTTCCACGTGGGTTGCCTCTAAAATGCTAGGAAAATTCAGAATAAATCCACAGTGAGCTCCAGATCAGATTATGGTGGAAGTTAAGCTGAAACACAATATGGAAGTGAAGAAGAGAACTTGTTACATAGCAAAGGTAGCTACTATTAGAATGCATAGTGGGTATTTAGTGGTTGAGTTTCATAATATAAAGAGTTATGATGCTGAGATATGGTGAAACAGGATCGACGTGGGAGATTTGTGTCAGAAGTAGAACCACACCCTACTTAAGACATGGTCTACTTCTAGAGGTTGTATGTTCGGTTCTCTAACCCGAGGGACAGATTTCTTGATGCGTGTCGGCCAATGTTTGGCTTGGATGGCTGCTTCTTGAAGGGAGAGGTGAAAGGGATGCTTCTCACTATTGTAGGGAAAGATGTATCCACTTGCTTGGGCAGTAGTGTAGAGTACGTGAAACACAAATTCATGGAGGTGGTTCATCAACAGTTTGTCCCCAAGAATTGAACATGTTAGATAGTTCGGTTTGGAGTGTCATCTATGATCAGCAGAAGGTTAGTTTTCTGTTTTAGTCAGTTTATTCCATTTATATAGGGCTATTTGCTCCATTTATGTTATGTTAGCTAGGGCTGTTAATTCTGGATCGGTATTCTGATATGCTAGCTAGTATTCTGATCTTATTTGTTGTGATCAAGGCTGGGTTGATGCTCTACGTGAGCTGTTGCCTCATGCTGAACATCGAAAGTGTGCAAGACACGTTTATGCAAACACGGAGGTTAAGGACAAGACAAATAGGGTGTGTAAGTGTTTTTGGAAGTGTGTCTATGCTTGCAATGAAGTTGATTGGAAGAAAGCGACTAAAGAAATTGAGGAGATTCAAGGTACTGACAGACTTAACACACCCTTTACAGAATTCACGAATGATGAACCTAGATACTTCTGTCGATCCTTCCTCTCTTCCATTATTAAGTGTGACTCGGTAGAGAGTAACATTAATTTGTGAAACGTGGAACGGATCCATTACTAAGTTTAGGGGTATGAGAATCATTGATATGCTTGAGGGTATCAGGGGTTACATGATGGAGAGGGTTGTGATTAAGCACAAAATGTTATAGGATACAAATGAGGATTTGTGCCCTAGAATTAGGAAGAATCAAATTGCACACTCCTTATCTGCACCGTCTTCCACCTCACCTGCGTGCACACGAACGGGAAGCGACTGCTGGGCGCGGGTAGACAACGGCCGAGCAGGTCCGCTCCGACGCTGCCAGGCCCAACGCCCAGCCGTTAGGAGCCCGACGAAGGCAACCACGGCGGTGAGCACCAGCAGCATCACGAGAAGCGGTAGGAAGCTCGTCCCCCGATGCCCAGAGTGCGCGACGTCGGCAGGTGTGGGCGGCGGCGACGTCGGCGTCGACATGGAGCTCACAGCTCAGTGAAGAGTAGAAGGAGAGATGGATAACGAGCAGAACAAAAATAGAGGACAAAATTAAGCCACCATTTGGCGGGCAATTTTATTCGCTCGAGTCCTTAAAAAATGGGCCGACAATCGAGTGATACAAAATCTGTAACGTTAGAGGTTATAGGTGGTGAATTGGAAACCAAGTCAAATGTGACGTTTAAAATAAATTATCTATATTAATATAACATTTTTGTTATATTCTCCATCTCCTTATGTTACAATTTTGTTATATCAACATTTTGGTTATATAACGTTAAAAGTTGTTTGTGGCAAATTGGAAACTAAGTTAATTGTGACGTCTAAAATAAATTATATAGTAATATAACTTTTTTGTTATATTATCTATCTGGTTATGATATAATTTTGTTATATTAACGTTTTTGTTATAGTATGTTAGAGGTTACACATGGCTAATTGGTAAGTCAATTGTGTTTAAAATAAATGATCTATATTAATATAACATTTTTGTTATATCATTATCCATCTCCTTATCATATAATTTTGTTACATCAACGTTTCTCCATCCCTGGACAAACAACGGCCGAGGTCCAGTCCGACGCTGCCAAGCCCAGCGTCCTGCCGTTAGGAGTCCGACGAATGACGACGTCGACATGTGTGGGACAGATGGATCGCGATCGAGAAGAATGAAAATGGAAGAGGAAATTACACCACCATTTTGCGGGAAAATTTTATACGCTCGGGTTATTAATCAGTCCTTCAAAAATGGACAAACAATCTAGTGTCATAAAATCTGGTAACGCAACAGACCGTGAGTTCGGGTTAAAGAGTAAGTTGCACACACTGAAGAAATTCTTGTTTGGAAACCATAAAAGAATGCATGAATTATAGTTCAAATGAACTATGGATACTAAAATCTCACCAGAAAGGTAAGATTCATTATAGTTCATTTTCTATGTATTAGGAATACAACATAGATTATGAATACATGCATTCTGTTATTACACCAACTCAAAAAAAAAAATTGTATTCTCATATACATGTATACTGAGAACATAAAATATGGAATGGAAGATTCCAAACAAGCCCTTAGTTGTCTATAAAATCAATTATTTGTTTTCTAAGTCTTGAGACAGATTATAAGGGCTTGCTATGTGCCTGTGCCAATAGGCCCAATGGCACAGAGCCCCATTGGCTATGTTGTTTATGTCGTTGTTAGATTTGTGTTTTGCAATTTCTTGAAGTTGGATATATAAGATAATTACTAATTATAAACTTATCGTCACGTACAGCTGATAGTTACGAACTATATGTTTAATTCAAGAACATATACGGAAGATGAATGTCAAGAACTTATTAGTTTAATAACTCAGTTGTTGGGAG
The DNA here is from genome assembly GCA_964030455.1 of Linum trigynum. Lineage (NCBI taxonomy): Eukaryota > Viridiplantae > Streptophyta > Magnoliopsida > Malpighiales > Linaceae > Linum > Linum trigynum. The sequence continues at coordinate 34,818,496 of OZ034814.1, read as the reverse complement.
CGTGAAGTTAAAGTCTGCACTTTGCAGAAAACTTGTCTGATATTGCGTTCAACACAACTATAGATATTGAACGTTTTTTAAATTTAAATACAAAATCTTTTGATTATACTATTATATTCTCTAATAACATGATGACAAGTACTAATTAGTGTAAATAACTTGTGTTGTTAGAGTATCGATAATTAATTATTATCGACGTTTTGCTCGGAAAAAACTAGATTGAAACTCAACTGGTTTACAAACAAGTCGAGTTTGAGCTAAGCTTTGTTCATCTCGCGAGTTAGCTCGACTCGGTGGCAATCCGGTCTACACAGTCTAACTAGAAGCTTTGTAGTTTTGGGCCTCATATGGAGTTCATGAGTAAGGGGTCCGAGCCCAAGCGGCAAGCCCCAATATCCCGGGCAATTGCTAGAATTTTCCTTGGTGCTTCGATTCAACCCTCTCGAATCACGCACGAGGATTCGGTTTTGAGGTTTTTTCCTACAATAATTTTCATCTAGTCGCGTAACTTCTCGAGGATTCTTTCCTAATTTCTTGTTCGTCAATAATATCAGTACATATTTATAAGAAAAAAGTATGAACCCAAAAGCAATTTCCACAAGATATATAGACCAAATCAGGAAGTCCCTTAAAGCATAGGGGGTCCTATGACAATATCCCAAAATATTTGTGATCTCAAAAAAAATTGTACATTATTTGTGTAGCCGTAGTAGTAATGAATGAGAATTGAGAAGGTACTAATAAGAAGTTAGATGCATGAATTGATGATGTAAGACAAATGTAGTTGTAGCTTCTAACCTCACAATCTACCAACCTCCACCTACCTTGCTTTTTTTTTCCTTATACATATTTATTTTGTTTAGTAATTTCGATCCATTATGTTTTCTTTTCAGTCTTTTCAGTCCAATCCCCCAAAAGTGTCCACTTTTGCAAATTTACCAAAAATAAAGTATCACTTTTTTGCAACTGGCAGTTACTGCTAGCAGTTATTTTGTTTCTTTAAATTGAGTTCTCATCTTCTTCAATCTTCATCTCTTTATTGCTTTCATGTGTTGTCACCTTTCATTATCTGTATGGCTCTAGAGCATATCCATACTGTAAGTAATGCATTAATTTTGTTTTTGTATTGAAATTTTGGGTTTTCATCAACTAATTGGAAGCAAAGATCGTCATTAGAAGGTAAATCCTCATTTTCATCAACTAATATCTCAAACAAAAATCAAAATTTATCATGGTGATGTAGCTAGTGAAATTTTTTTACCTCCAATCTCGAATTAGAGCAAAGATCGTCATTAGAAGGTAAGTCGTGTGATTAGGATAGTAGTCTTGCTCAAGTAAAATGAGTTAACAAGTTTGAGGGGAGAATCTTTTTTTATAATGGTGATCACAATTTATTTATAGAAAGAGAGAGAAAACAACAACAAAAAGCAACAGATAGCGATGAAGTCAGGTTGAAAGATGGTGCATCTCGAAAATTACTTGTTGTGGATTAAGATCCCGAAAATTATTTGTACAAAGTACGTGATACTCAAATTTGATATTTCAGGTTCTCTAATTTCGCTTGTGATGGAGTCAAATTTTTAAATTAGGGAGGCCAATTTTGTTGTTAACAATGATGTAATTCAACAAATAAATCATGTTTCAAATTGTACTTTCTCGTATGTGATCACGCGTTCATATCACAAATAACGGCATAAAATTTAGCGTTTAATTTATTGCCTTGAAAAGAAATAAATCAACCCGCTGGAACGGAGGAGTTGATCTCGTTGAAGCCGCCTCCTCCCGAATGGGTTGCTCTCAACTTTGACGGCTCCATCTACCCTGACTCACGCCACGCCGCTGCTAGCTGCCTAATTAGAGATCCTACAGAAAGTTGTCTTGCACCATTCACAATTAACCTCGAGATTTGCTCTATCACCCGACCTGAGTTGAGAGGTGACTTAGAAGGTCTTCAGTTGGCATGGGAGCTGGGCCTATCGCAAGGTCCAGGTTCAACTCGACTCTCGGTACGTTATTGAGCTTCTTACGCACGACAGTAGAGAGGATCATCGACACTCCGCAGTCATCCAACGATTTCGAGAGCTTGTGCAGCGTGAGTGGGAATAAGTGTGTTGATTTTATCACTAGCAGAGGCCACCACCTACCTCTGAGGTCATATGATTTTCCTATGTCAGATTCCACTCTTGTGTATTGATTGTTGTATGACTTTCAGAGACTTTTTGAACCCGTCTGATTTTGAATGAAGGCTTAGATGCTCAACATCCATTTATGAAAAAAGAAAAGAAAAGAAAAGAAAAGAAAGAAATCAATATATTTGGAGATTAAGGAAGATAATTCTTGATTAAGCTAATAACAAACAAAAAACGGTGGGATGAGAAGGATGAGAAGGCATTTTAAGGAAAGCTACTTTCCGTTTTTTTATCGGCTAATATTTGTCCTTATCGTATCATATGACTAAAGAGTTGACAAAAACATATAGAAATTACTAAATTAGTGGTAATTAATTAATGTTCTTTAATTTGTTATCTACCTAATTTGTTATCTACTTAGTGATAAGTGACGTGCCAAAGAGAAGAAAACAGTAAGCAATAAGGAAGAGATCGATAACGTGGCTTTCCTTCTAGAAGTAAACAAAAGCTCTCTTTTCGGCTACTTTCCTAGCTAATTCCCTCTCTTGTCACCGTCCTTTCGTGGACAGCCACATACTATTATTGTCTAATTATCGGCTAAACAAAGTAATTATCTCTGTAATTACTTAAAGATCTCAACGTTCAAATAGGTTAAGTTAGTTAGAAATCCGGTTCCATGTTATTATGAAACCATCTCCGATTAGTGTTTTATTGATGCCGTACTAATCATACAAGTCAGGTTAGCCTTGATCCAACCAATTCGAATTGTTAATAAGTTACTGCAAATCAATAATCTCTTTGCGAGAACCACCTCACAAGAATTAAGATATTTTAATCCGATGCTAACTTGTCGTACGTGACCGTTAAATAGACGCAATAATAATTTCGTAAATAAATTATCATCACATCTATTTAACGATTAACCAACCGTGCAAAGATTTAAAAAAAAAAAGAGTCTTTATATAAAATTTTCCATCAACCTTATCTTTTGTTTTTGTGAAAAGATAATACATGATGGGCTTATCTACCAACCACCACCCACACCTTCTTAATAAGAGACCTAATTGGCTATGAATGGACTCACAATCTATCCATCCTTTTCTTCCTTCCCTAACTTTGTTCATTTTCACCACCTTATTATTTTTCTTTATTTCCCACAACCACAAAGTCCATCTTCTGTCTCTCTCTCGTACTATTTATTGCGACCCTACAAGCCAAAATCAATATATTTTGGATAGGATCCAAATGAGACATCTTGGATCAGTTCGCACAGAAGTACTCAATGAAATGAAGTAGTTGAGTTGAGTTCGAGTACCACAATTTATCGAGAGAGAGAAAAAAAAAGGCATTGTATAAGAATTGTTTCCTGTGATGAAGTTTAAGTTGCACGATTAGTTAGTAAAACTCATCATAGAGTCATTCTTCCTCTTCAGTTTCGTTCTTGGGTACTTTTGTCTAGTAATCGTCATATAGTAATTATTTCTGTTCCTAGGTACATTGTGCATACATATAAGGGGTTGTTTAATAACCAAAATATTAGGTCTCACATTTCATTATATTTTTCATGTTTCATTTTAGGACAATCATAATATTAGTACATCATGTAATTTGATAGTTCTTGCCACCATAGTGCCTCCTCTGCTTTGAATTTATACAAGTTAACTAGTCGAGATTTCATATCTTCTTATATACGGCTTCATGCAAACTAGGTAGTATATTATGACACTACATGAATTCTGACAATCCAACCTACAAAATACATGAGCTATTCGAATACACGAATTATCAGAACTCTCGTAAAGTGTAACAAAGCAAACTGTGAGAGACAGTGCCGGAGGAGTTAGGTTGAAACGAGCGAGTAGGGGCTATAATTCCTCTCAAGTTAGAAATACAGGTAAAATCACATATAAATTTTGCACAAATATAGAAATTAAAATAACCGATAAACTTTAGTGCCCCTCCTCCAATTACAACGATTCAAATCAATCCCGCATTGTTTCATTGTTCATATATGTCTGGCTCATCTGATCAAGGCTATGCCCTATTGAATAAACTAAACTTGTTGCAACCAAACAATAAGTATAGATGTATGAAATTGGAGATCGAGGACAGAGAAGAAACAGACTTTTGGTTTGAAAGCATTAAACCATGTGGGGGAATAAGATGACACATGTTGAAGGAATGGCCATGCAGAGACAGTTGGCTATCTGATTAGGTAGACCTAACTAATTAATTCATATTATTAGTTAGTTATCAGTTTGCTTCTTCACCAAACTACTGTTGCTTAAAGCAATTAACGTGCACAGCATTGAGATCATGTGCATGAGAGAGCATATGTTAATCTGTACGCGTCAAACATATATGTTATATCCCACCACTACACACCTCTCTTCTTCATTTGGAAGCCACAGAGAGGAGCACTCGAGCTTTGACCAAGAGAAATGGGGAAATATGTATTGTAAAAATCTGATAATGTTAATGAAAACAATCGTAGTATAAATTGGCTATTTGATCTGTTTAATTAATGCGTATATATATTATAGTTTTTAACGCCCTACTATAACATATGAAGGAATCATTTAGAAAAATTATATGAATTCATCATAGTTAAAAGTGTGATGCTTAACATTCGTGTAAACTGTAAAGTCTAACTAACAAGTTATTTAGGTTGAAATACAAGAGAGAAGTGTTCCTCATCGATTATAAATATCATCAAAATGGACTTTGTTTAAACTCATGCTTTGTCAATCAATATATATGCAACACTCGAGCATTACATATTTTCTCACGTAGGTTTTTTCATAACATATTTGTCACTCGGAGTAATGGACAATGCTATGAGTTGAAAAGTAGATTTCTAGCAAACATGAGCTGAAAATCCGCAACATCATCAACAACAGGAACGATAATTTTGATATAATCCGTAGTTATGAATCTCGAGAAATTGCGACATATTCTTTCGCACTTTCCTTTTTTTAATTTTTTTAAAAATTTCAGTGTATACATAGTGCATATGATACTTTATCCAAATATAACCAAAAGATGGAAGGAAAAAACTTCAAAATTAGTTGAACTGGTGACCGCTTGCCCTAATTAAGAAAGATTTATACCTACCTACCTAGCTATATATTATCAGTGAGCTAAACTGAGATAAGTTGTTGTAAATAAATTATACAATACAAACAGTAGTTTGACAGTTGACGTTGTTCTAGTTTTCCTTCCAATTCTGCCCCATTACTTTATCTTCTTTACAATTCCCCCCTTCACGTTTATATAGAAAATTAGCTAGTTACTTAAAAGCACCAATAAGTAGGGATGGCAATTTACCCACCCATGGGTAATTTTGCCCAAACCCAAGTAGATCCATTTATTATGGGTAGGGTTTGGGTGATGTGTGTATGGGTTTGGGTTAGATATGGATATTATCTAAATGGGTATGGGTTGGATATGGATATCCATTTACTTGAGAGTGTTTTAACTACACATGCAAAAATTGGACTTATTTGTAAAACTTGAAAATTTTAGGTACCAAAATGTAAGACCAAAAAAATTTATGTACCAAAACGTAATTTTCCATCGATATTTTGAGGACTTATATGCAAAAAAAATTAAATTTAGGTACTAAATATGCATATCTATTAAGTTTAGGTACCAAACTGTAATTTGTATTTGGGCATGGGTACAAACCCAAATCCAACCCAAAGTAAATGGGTATGGGTACAAACCCATCAAACTTTACCCATATCCATATATTTGGATTTCATACCCAACCCAATTGGGTTGGATAGTAAAATACCCATGGGTATGGGCAAAATTGCCATCCCTACCAATAAGCAACTGTAGCACTAAACAAGAAGATTAGGTACCAAATATTGCAGACGTGTAAAGGACGAAGGGCTGAGTAGAGAATCCACATGGGTGGCCTAGATTGGCTGAGTTGAGAATTGTTAGAAATTCCATATTTCCTAAATTTTATTGATTAATTAATTTATTAATTATAATGAAAATTTAATTTATTATTTATTATTTATCACACTGCACTCCAAATATGCACATGATGGCCAGTGCCCCAACTTTGCGACTTTTTCCCCCTCCACCGCCACCATCACCGCTCTAACTAATTACCAACTGTTTTCTAATTTATATATAATTATTATTATTATTATTTAATTATGATGTCCCAATGTAATTAATTTATTTTTATATGGTTTTGGAAACTAAAAATGAATTATTATTACATAATAATTGTGGGATTCGGTTACCTACCTCTCAAACACATCACATGTTCGTTTCTTTGTTGTTTGGCTTTACAACTAAAAAAAGCAAGTGAGAAGGTTCTGATTATATTCTCTACTCACGTGCATTATCCCCTGATTTACTCATCATTACCATTAATTAATCCTCGATTAGCTTTCTTACTCAACTCATTCTTTCTATCTATCCTCTCTAAAGGGTTAGCTTTTCTGTGGGCTTTATCAGCTCATGATGTGGTGGACCTCTTCTGTCTTAGTTTATGAGCAGAAATAGGCATGTAGCTAAGATCTACCAAATTGACCAACTAGCTGATTATCCATATTAAGCAAGTTGTTAATTAATGGGTAGTTTCTTCATTTCTTTACATGGATTAACTGTTTAATGATGTTGTTGAATCGAAGGGAATGAAGAGTTAGTTTCAATTGGTTTAGAAAAAGGGGTAGGAAATGTTTATAATCATTGTATTAATTTTGTTTGGCACTTCTTGTACTTGATAAGAGAGCAACATAATTTGAATGTAGAATGGATGTGTGTCCTTTCCGTGTAGTAATCATTGACAAACTCATGTACTTTTTTGAGTACTTGTGGATCAATAAGTTGAGTAGGATAATGATGGTAGCTTGATTGAACATATGGATATTATGCTATACGAAATACCGAATAATAATAATATATACATGTTTTGGTGGAGAAAACTTAATGTACGCAATATGCATGTTATAGGTAGAACTGACTTTAAGATTACCATACATATAGATAGTTTATTAGTGATTTTTTTGATAAGGGTGACGTTAAATTAATTCATTGTAAGGAAAAGAAAGTACATAAGGTTCACTTTACAAGCATTGCTCACAATAGAGCATCAATCACCAAACACATACCCAAAGGTTTAAACTCTAGGCCAAACCCAGCATGCAGTCACGATAAAGAAAACATACAGTAGACTGAACTCGTCATATATTCCTGACAATGAGATGGAGTGTCAGAAGCTAGAACAGAGCAGTATATTATTTCCAATTTTCCACTCATTCCCGTATTACTTTTCTTCTAAAATAAAGTAAAATGTAGAGTAATTTTTCTTAGATGTTCCTCCACAAAGTCAATTTGATTTCGGTTAGAAAATATGATTATGAAACACTATTAGCTGATCTATTTCACTTTAGACCCGAGAAAATGGTGATTGTTTATAACTTGGAGTGATTGACACACATGGGACAGCCATCATCTACCAAATTAACATGGCAAATCAAGAGGGGCCAGCTCTATTATTGCATCTCTAGTTACATATCTTGAATCTCACACTATGCTAAGCCATTGTTATATCATTGTATGTATGAGTTGTGAACATGGGAGTGGGCTATTTGGTGTTCCCTCCAATTTTATAAAGAACAAAGAGAGATGATTTTTGGATGAGATGATGAGTTGGTGGATCGATCGATTCGGCCCTTTTAGTTTGTGTTTGTGGGACTTCTTATCACCTTCCATTCACGTGCCTTCAACTTCTTTGTTTCCATTTTCATTTTTTTCCTTCTAATTTTATTAAATAATAATATGAAACTAATTAAAAATGAGATAATGGTTGGTCTGCCTACCAAATTGGCCATTCTTTCAAAGAGATTGGAGGGGCCTACTACAACTACCCACACTATTTAAGGTTCTAGAAGCCTTGCACTTGCCAAACCACCAACTACTTATTTTTTTCAGCTAGCTTTTGTCCCCACATGGGAGAAAGAAGAACAAACAAAAGATTTTACTTGGCAATGGGATGTCTACAAAAAACTCCCCATTTTTTTGTGGGTAATTATAAAATCATTTGACTTTCTTAGTGGGTTCAAGTTTGGAGTGCATATTGGTTAATACTAGAGATGGAGGAGTGTTAGGAATTGAGAAAGCACTAACCCTTTCGTAGTTAATTAAAGTAGTAATTCGATCAAAAATAATAACGAGGATGGTGAACAATAAAGAGCATCTCAACTCGTCTTGCAGTCAATGCTCATGACGAGGGATGGTGAGGTCGGGCGAGGCAACTACGAGACAACATTCTAGAGCTCGCAATCGAGCTTCGGTTGCAATAGGAATTTGGCACGAGAGAACAAGCAAGAACAATAACAAATTAAATCATAATATGCATTTGTGATCAATATTAATCTAGAGAGAGATGAAATAAACTTTATTTTCGAAACTCAAACTTGAAATCTCTCTTAACCTTAACTAGGATTGCTAATCCATTATAACTTTATAAAGGTCATTTTTCCGACATTGATCATTACTAGTATTGCTCTCTTGATATTTCCTAATGTTTGCCATAACAATATTTGTATTCATGAAATATATGCAATCCTTAATTACATATTCGCCCCTTATTGTACTTTTTCCCCATTTTTCATCAGTCTCGTTAATCAACCTTTAATACAAGTTTTACAATGGAATTTGTAATTCAAATAACTCTTTTTTTTTTTATCTTCACTATGCTATGCGCACACATGAAAAGAGAAAACTGGTTCTATGGTTTTTAATTATGATGTCGTTGGGCAAAGAGAGCATTAAGTTTGGGACTCCTTAACGAGACTTCATCACGGCTCCAACAACATAAAAATTTGACCTCTTTTTCCCCTATAATTATGGCAATGAAGACAGCCAAAAGTCAGCGTGCTAGTGGACGGCACTAATTAACGACCAAATTGAGGCAAATGTTTGATAATAATTTCTACTAACATACAAAAGAAGAATTCATCCATCCATTCAACACTAGTAAGAAAGTATTATTATAAATTTGAAATGGAAGGATGGTTTTGTTTATATTTTTATCTGAATTCATATGAATATTGATGGAGCTAAAATCATTTTGGTAGTTGTTATGTCGAATTGAGAAATCAACAATACAAGAAAGTAAAGAACATATAGATTTACGTGGTCCATTAACATAATATTTGTTAGCTGATCTATGAGCAAGAGAGAGTCGGTTTCACTTTACTTGAGATATACAAATTACAAATATTGAGAAGATACATATCATACCTTCCCCATCTGACCATGATTTTTCATTCGACAGCAGATAATCTGTTTTCAAGTCAGAACAACAACAGTAGTCAACAACCAAAAACGTAGAAATGCTCTAGATCAATTATACCCGCATAAGATAAAGATAAAAAAAATTGCAGTTCATTATGCTTGTGTCTTGTGGTATGCATAATACATAAAATGTATGTTTAATGGTAAACCATATAATAAATGTTTGTATAACAAGAGAAGTATGGTAATTGGTGGTGCTTAGGTGATCACTATGAAGTAGGTCAAGTATGACGATTATGAATGTATTGAGTTAGTTGAAAAGGGAGGGAGGGAGGGCATCTTCATGCCTTACAAGATTGGTATGAATTTGGGTGGGAAAATGGAAAATCTAGTTAAAAAGTTAGGAAGGTAGCTAGTTGTTCCAATCTTAGTTAGAATTATTGTTAGGTTCTATTTGTTTGACATGTTACTTTGTCGGGCGTGTTTGGCAAATGGGACATTAAAGTTCTACACTTCTAACTTATTGGTAAAAAAGAAATATTGTCCTAAGTGGGGAGTGTGTTCATTAATTACGTTTTTGTTTATCTGCTAATGGCACACGCTTGTTTTCTCAACTAAACAATTACCTTAAAAATAAACGCCCTCCAAGTCCAAGAGACAAGAGATGGTGAATCTCTGTACTCGATCGACTTCCATTATTATTAGTTTATTATCCATATATTTGTTATAGGTGGCCATATAGTTTTAGTTTACATTAATGGCTAAACAATAAGTCAAGTCTTATATTGAAGATTAATCAATAAGTGACATATAACTAGGATCAGTAAATTACTAAATCGGTTCGGTTAATCAAAAAAACTAAAACATGATTGGTGAAATAATTGGAGAGGGGGAAGAAATTTTTAGGAAAGTGGAAGTTTGAGAGTAGTGAAATAATGAGGGAAAACGATGTTTAATTTTGAAAAGGAAAGGAGGGAAAAAGAGACCCACTATGAGGTAATAATTGTTTTCACCACAAATTCAGGGCAACTACTACAGTGAAATTTCACTCTTTAAATTATCACTCTCATGTACTCTAACAAAACTTATGAACAAGAGAAAAGTCCTCATTTCCCTCCAACTTAGAGAGATTGAGAATTATATATAATATTTCAAGTCGATGACATATAATTTGATTCAAGTTATATCAACAAAAGACTGGTGAGAAAGTGGGACTAGTGAGAAAGTGGGTTAAGATTACACTAATGCTAATTGGGTAGAAGATGCTTTCATGCTTTTTATGATAAAAACAATATATAATTAACAGACCATATGACCCTAAAACATGTTCACATGCTATAAGGAAGAACCTCATCCCCCCACATGAAGTTGGTCTCATGGTATATCCCGAAAGCACTCGGAATTTATTCAAGTACAATGTTCCATTTTCCCACTTATGTCAAAGTTTCAGCTTTACAGCTAAGTGATTGTTGTTCTTTGAAAACATATACAGTTCGATGTTAGGGTTGGATGTTAGCTTAACTTTTCAAACTAAAACTTGGGTCTAGGTTGGTATATGGTTGATTTTTTGTTTTAGTTCTATGCAGTACCTATAACAAAACAGTAAAAGAACGGTGAAAAAAAAATAAGCAAAGAGTAGTTTGATTCGAAACCAACACATTTAAGTTACAACGTCATCACAAAATTAGGATCAAATTGGTATAGTTAGTTTTGTTTTTGGTTGCATGTATACGTTACACTAAAGAGCAAGGACAAATCAAGTAAAAACTAGTTTGAACTCCATATATTTGAGTTACTGACATTATCCACGTTTATTTGTTAACGGTTTACCAATAAGTTATTTGATATCAACATACTGTAAAATTTATATATTAAACTAGACATACTCGAATTGAACTCTACTCGTTAGTGAATGAGTTCAACTCGAACTCAACTTATATATTAACGAGCAGAACCCGAGATAGACAAAACTCGCCTCAACTCTATTCATTTAGAGTCGTGTGCTGTCGTGTGCTATAGCCTAGAACTAGAAGCGTGTTGGGTGGTGAAGCGCCAAGTTAATGCACAAGGAAAACAAGAAGGTGGAAGGAAATGAAGGAAAGAAAGAACCAAGCGACAAACTTGGTAAATTGATGTGAAAGAACATGGTAGAAGAAGAAGAAGGCATTAAATAATGGCCAGTAAATAATAACATTTACCCCCACAGTAACTTTTCTTTCTTTTTTTACATCTCTCTAGAGCTCTTACCTTACAATTACACTTGGCCAGTGAAAGCTCTTTTTTTGGTCCCCAAAAAAAGACATTCATGATCCAAAATCTACCCACCCCCACACACCTTAGATTCAAAATTTACCCAAAAAGGTTAAAAACAAAAGAAGGGGGAAGAAGCTACATAGTAAATACAAAATCTGTCCCAAAATGGAAAAGAAAAAAAATAAAGGGATGAAACTGGAAATTATCATTAGCAATACTGATATCTAATCTGCTGCTGTTGCCGCCCACCGGAAGAACATTGGCAGTGGCAATTCCCACGGGCTCCCCCGCCCAACTGCCAGCACAAGCAGACGGCCTCCGCCGCCGTAGTCGTCGGTGTAGCTGCCGTGCCGGAAAACTGAAGATACGGGTGGAACTGAAGCTTCGACTCCGCTGAGTTCCCGGAGGAAGCCGAACTTGGCCGGGTCGTCGTTAGAGAACGAGAAGAAGGAGTGGCAAGCCCGATTGTCAGCTCCAAATTCAATTCCTCCCGCCGCTCGCCTCCGGCGGCGGCGGATACGGGCCTCGGAAGCGGCGGTTCTTCGTCGGTGGTCATCCCGCTGCTGGAGCAGTTGTTTTCCTCGGCGGACTCTGCTTTTACCACCGTTTGGAATTTGAAATCCAGGATGCTGTTGTTCGCCTTCATCGTGTTTGATTGGAGGAGCCGGCTGATTTCCGCCATGGATTGAGCTGGATCATGTGCGGATTTGAAATCCAACTGGGTCGGCTTCGCCGGAGGAGTAACAGTAACGGCAGCGGCGGTGATGGTGGTGGTGGTTGCTGGTGCGACGGGGACAACGGCGGAGGTTGGCTTCTCGTTGAGGGAACGGTGAGTCTGCGGGTCGATTCCGCGGCTCATGAGCTTTCGCTTGATGTGAGTGTTCCAGTAGTTTTTGATCTCGTTGTCTGTTCTTCCCGGCAGTCTTCCGGCAATCAAAGACCATCTGAAGCGGACAAAAAAGACACGAAATTTAGCCCAAAAACGAAAAACAGGGGAATTAAAAAAAACAGAGGAATTGAAAAAGGAGGGATTTGAGATTGAGGTAATTACTTGTTGCCAAGCAAGCTGTGAAGCTTAATGATGAGTTCGTCTTCTTCTTCAGAGAAATTCCCTCTTTTGAGATCAGGCCTAAGGTAATTAATCCATCTCAGTCTGCAACTCTTCCCGCATCGGAGCAACCCTGCCGAGAAACGAAATCCAGAGGGGGAAAAAAATTCAAACAACTTGCCAAAACAGGGGGAAAGGAATCGACTTTTTCGTTTCGGGGAAGAACCCAAAAAGAAAAAAAAACACTAACCGGCAGATTTGGGGAGGGAGCGCCAGCAGCCTTCGCCATGAGTGCGGATGTAATCAATGAGGCGCTGGTCTTCTTCTTTGGTCCAGGCGCCTTTGTTGGTGTGAGCCTTCTCGCAACAAGGAGACCTTCCCATGATTTGATTTCTTTTCTCCAAATCGAAGAAATGGGCTTTGTTTCTCTTCTCTCGTTTGGATTTGGGTTGTCAACAGCAGGTTTACACAAAGTACCTGACTCGCTTGTCTGTTAACTGTTCGACGAAAAGTCTGAGAGAGAAGGGGGGGGGGGGGGGGGGAAAGAGAAGCAGGGGAAGAAGGAATTTATGTAGAGGAGATGAAGAAATGGGAAGGTGGGTGTTGGAGTATATGGGAAGGTAAACAAGAGAGAAAGAGCCAATAAGATAGCGATGAGAATGGATTGCTGGTGGGGCTTTAATTATAGAGCAGAGAGAGGGAGGAAGGTAGAAGAAGAGAGGAGGATGGGAAGTGAGAAGAGAGAAGAAAATGGGGTGAAATGAATTGAAATGAAATCTGTGGTGAGAGAGAGAGAGAGGGAGAAGGAAGGGATTTTGACCAAGTTGGTGAGAAAGACAAGTGGTTGCAGATAGGAGGCTGGATTTGGTAGGTAGCTCTACTTTTACGTCAGATTTTGCATTTCCCTCCTTTCCTTTCCTTTCTTTCCTGTGTCATTTCTTCTCTTTCGGGGTCAATTACTCGACACAACCACTCAACTTTGCGGATCACTCTAATTCCCTAGCAAAAAAGTAAGTGACCAATTTGTTAATGAAACGAAGTTTGCTGACCGTTTGTGCAATTGCTCCCTCTTTGTCCACGGGTAGGATCCAGTCCTTAAGGCTAAAACTTAAGAAGTTTCTTAAGTTTTTGTTAGCCAATAGGAAGAGGAGAGAGAAGAGTGAAGTATAACTACCTAAAAGGACAATTAGGGTATTCTTTATAAACATATTAAATGCAAATTCGTAATTAATACAATTTAATATTATTATTTAATATTTAATAAATTTAAAAACCAATGTTTAGTATTTCGAAAATGGAAATTAAAAATTAAAAATGCCCATGCTCTCTGTAACGACTTGCAATGACATTATTAATGTTTATGAAATAAATTATTACTTATATACCCCATTATTATTAACAATTTCAACATACTTATTGATGCTTTTCAAATGCATTATTAACGATTTTAGTTCAGTTGGTAACGATTTACATTTTCGTCCTCTACCCTTACGAATTACTAATGAAAGTTAAGCCACATCGACATTAACAATTTGAATAAAATTATCATTTATTTACAATATCTTTATTAACGATTCAAATATTTACATCAAATTCATCACTAGCCAATCATGGCATTATACAATGACTTTCATTGACATTATCAACGTTTTGCGATCAATTGATATCTCTTTACACTGTCGTTCACAACGATCATAAAGCACAACGCTTATTTGCAGTATCTTCGAAACTTGTGATATATTGCACCTGTGATTCATTCAAGCAAACATTAGCTCACGTAAGTGCAAAAAGTTAGTCAAGCAAACCAACATTCACACACCAACACCAAACCATTAATAATGATAAAAAAAATAATTAATAACGTAATTTTATTTCATTGAAAACAAACACAAAAATATTAATAATATTCATACTCAATGCTAAGTATCAAATACGTACCATCCAAAAATTTCACTTGAATATTGTATTTTGTTCAACACTAAGATTAAATTGTTAACACTAAAACTGCGTCTAATCATTAATAATGACATTGTAAATTATTAATAACTAGTTGTGTTTTGTTGAAAATGCAAGCAAAATCATTAATCATGACGAGATTGTCTGGTTATTAACCATACTATGTATTGTTAATAACTCCTTAATAAAAACAACTCTTATTCCCCACCCTTCGAACGACAAACATCATTATTAATGTTTTGAATAACATTATCATTGATTTACAACATACTTATTAACGAATGCACGTTATCATGTCATGTTCATACCTAACCAATCAAAGCATCCATGAATAACTTGCAATGACATTATTAATGTTTTGCAATAACAATATCAACGTTTATGAAATAAATTATTATTGATGTGTCTCATAATGATTAACAAATTCAATATACTCATCAATGCTTTAGGATTTACATTATTAACTATTTAAGATAAATTATTAATGATTTTCATTTTATGACGAGATATTAAAGTTATGCCACATCATTATTAACAGTTTGAATAACATTATCCCTAGTTTCCGACATCTTTATTAACTATTTAAGTTTTCAAGTCATGCTCATCATTAGCCAATCATGGTCTCTCACAATGACTTTCAATGATATTATTAACGTTTTTCAAACAATTGTCATCGACTTACATTGTCGTTCTCAACCTTTATGAAATGAATTTTTATTGATTGATAACGATTCAATATATTTAATAACAATTGTTAATACCAATTTCAATATAGTTATCAATACTTTACGATAACATTATTAACGATTTCTTATCATTTTTTAACGTAAACTTCAATCACACCGTACACAAGAACATATGAAAAATTCGAATTGATAAATCATACCTATGACAAAAGATCGAGAAGAATCCATGTACTTAACCAGCACGGTGAAGCTTGAGGGACCTTGTAATACCACCATCTCCAGTCGCCATTTCGTCGTCGTTCCGTTCTCTTCCTCCCCTGCCGTTGCGGTTAATGGCAATAACAATCTCACATGGGGACAACAAAGTGAGGAATAGGTTGGTGGAAGCAAAGTAGTGGAAGATGAAACCCTACTGGTGGCGGTAAATGGTAATGTCGCAGAAGAAGAGAGATTTATGTGAGATTATGGGTATATATAAATTAGATAAGGAATCGGCGTGTAGTTGCAGGAAGGAGAGTGGTAGGGGTTGAGAAGGAGACTGCAGAAACGATGAAGGAATGACTAAGCTGCTGGGACGATCGACAATGGGTTTTTGGGCAGGGATACGATGAAGATAAGAGACTCCATTCTAGGTTAATTTAAATTAATTAGATTAAGTTTAAATTAATTATAATTCCCTAAGTACCCTTAACCAACAAATAACTATCAATAACCACTAACTAATTACTAACCACCCGAGATTAATCTAATGGCCAGGATTGACTTAAGCAACTTCTTAAGTTAAGTGGCTTAATGACCTGAACCTATCCGCTTTGTCCAGGTGAACACGAATCAGTTCTGGAATGAGTATTTGATGATGTTTTTTTTGTCCCTCGACTCCTTTCTTTTTTTGGGACGGTGGTTATTTTTTATGATGAGGAACCACGTTTCTTTGAGCAGGATTAGGTAAAGCCATCTTTTGAACTGAATGTCATGAGGCTCGTGATGAATATTGGGTAAAAAAACGTGAAGTTAAAAAGAGTGAGGTAGTTAGGATGTGTATAGTATAAGGTATGTCTAGCGATGGTCGACATAATGTAAATTCAATTATGATCGTGATTTCAATACCTTGGTTGAATTCAATATCGTGGTTTCAACATTATAGTACATATTATGCATGTGTATTCGATTCTTGTATGTTAATAGTATTTAACTTTATATATAGAGAGAAAGTCTATGTGAGAGAGAAACAAAAAATAAAATGGAACATATTGAAAAGTATAGTAAGATTAAGTATATTCTTACTTGTTATCATTGTTATTATATATTAACGAGGTGAACAGATCCATGATTATAAGCATGAACAAGAATCATTGAAAAAATGGTGTCACATGAACACTTCCAGTAATGATTAGGGAAAAGGTATGTCAAGGTGGCTGAGTCGATCGACTTGATCTTTAATTTTATGATAAGATTGTATTTTGATCCACTAAAATGAGTTTACCTTGTAACCAACATTTTTTAATCTATACTTACAATCAAACATAATGTACAAGATCAGTCGGTATTGATTCAACAACAAACTATTCATTATTCAATTGATTCATATTACAAGTAACAGTCACTCTTATTTCATTCATATTAAGAATGAAATTATCATTCACCATAAATAATTTCGAAATTCATATCATCACCAAAATATCTAATAAACAATTCAAGCCATCTCACAAAAGACATAAGATTTTTTTTCATTCACATTAAAAATTTACGCTGTCAGTCGGTAGTGAACCACATAAAGTCGACAACAAGGTTGAGAAATGAGAAGAGGAAGCATATATAAAATTAATAATTATGGTGTGATGGTCTTAGTTTACGTTAAACTACTTTTTTAATTTGTTTTGGTTGATTTATTGAACCAGTGGACCAGTTAAACCGTAGTGATTCATCTGATTTTCTGTTGAACCGTGAAAAACCGTTGATTGGTCCATCAATAACCGTCCAAGCAATAAATCGAACCGCTATCATAACTGGTTTGGAGATTCCACTGACCCATCATCCATTGATCCGATTCGGTTCTTATAAAAATGAGAAGAACTTTCTTTAGCCGATCTATATATATATATCTTTCCAAAACCGATCACTTATATCTCTATGAACCAAAATCCCACTTTTAACGTGTTGAAACTTGGATCATGAGCTTTCCCTATAACGTATCTCATGTAGATACCTTTTCTCTACTCATTATGGTGTCGGCATTCACTCCAAAAAAATTTTACGGTGTCGGCCTTTATGACATTCCCGACTTTAGGGCCTCTGATCTTGGCCAAGATTCAACTGTGTCATCATGTGCAACAAACAAGGCCATGCATGACCTTCTGAAGGTAAAAATTCTGGCCAAACTTGTCATCGGTGAAAGCAGCAGTGTGTTTTCTTGGGGTTATTCGAAGGAAAGTAGAAGAGCACAAATGGAGGAGGCAGGCAGACAAGCACCTAATGTACCAAAAAACTTGGCTCACCTAATGTAACCAACGTGTTCTTTGGCTGTTCTAGCACACTGCTAGGCCCTAGAATTTGGTGCTAAGCTAGAGATATTTTGGGCCTTGCTTTTGAAGAAGGAAGATATGTGGGCAAAAGATTTGGTCAAAGCATAGGATCTATCTCGGTTAGGTTTCAATTATTAGAATTCAAGATGCATTTGAATTTAACGGGTCACTTATCAAGAATAGAAAAGAAGTAAAAAATATTGATAAAAAACTAAACCAATCGAACCAGGTCTTATGTACCACTTATTTTGCCGTATATACCAAATTTTTCGATAGTGAGTAATAACTAATAAGATATTAACAACAAACTCTAATGAATTTGCTGGATATTCATGAAGGTTGAGACAAAGCATTAGATTTTCCGTAAAAGAACCAATTCGGTCCGATTTACTAAGACTATGCCCACCCCTTTGGTCATAGTAGTTGTAGAGTAGTGGTATTGGTGAGCTCATCCAACCAAAGACAAATCCCCACTTGAATGAAAGTTGGATTATTCAGGGTAACACTAAAGAAGTTACGATTCTTTGTTCCCTTTACTTTTTCTCAATCACACTTGTTAGACTCGGAAAATAACTGACCGAACCAACCTCTCATCAACTAACTACTCACAGTCACAGGTCATACTCGATCATTTAGCTAGGCTCAATGCAAAATGGCTTCATGGGCCGGACAAAGTCAATAGATGGGCTTGGATCAGTAGCCCATTCTACTTGGACCAAGCCCAAATCCATTTGCTTAACACCAATTCCCTCCATTCCCACTCACAATTGAAAAGAATCCTACTTGACTTCTACCTAGAAAAAAAGCATTGCAGAAGCTTGAGCAAAGCGTTTACACTGAACTCTGAAGACCAAACCAAGGGATCTCAGTTTTATTTGTTGACGAACGATGACTCAGCAAGATCGATGGCACGTGCGAGACCAGCAGCTTTGTTCTCGCACTCTCTCTGCTCGTCGTCAGGGTCACTGTCGGCGACAATCCCGGCTCCAGCCTGGATGTGAGCAACCCACTCTCGTCGTTTGTTGACGTCGGCGTACGAGTACATGGTGTCGTACCGGGTGCTCGTGGGGAAGACGATGGTTCTCAGGGCAAGGGCAATGTCCATATCACCGTTGAATGAAATGCCGCCGAATCCACCGCTGTATGGCCCACGCCGAGTCACTTCCAGCTCGTCGATCAGCTCCATTGCTTTCACCTGTAGTTTTCAATAGATACCCGAATGTGACACGAATGTGGATGACTGTACAGTATGATGCATAGTAATGCAAGGGTGGAATGAGTTCATCAAATTATGGCATGGAAGAGTGCAAGTAGAGGAAGTTCGGTGAGACAATACCTTAGGAGCTCCACTGACTGTGCCGACGGGAAGTGCAGCACGCAAGACGTCCCAGCTGGTTAAGTTGTCAAGCATTTCTCCTGTGACCTATCAGCAAATGAAATCTGAGTCATTAATACAATACTTACGTTTAGACCAGACAGGAGACGGAGCCTCACACAATGGTTGCTCCACGTAAGGGACCGTTATGCTCAATAACAAAAGGGAGAGAAAGCAGCAAGTTCATGTAAGGAGCTGCCTTCTTCCCACTCACTTTGACTGCTGGTTAAGTAATCAAAGAGAGAATCATGCAATGACAGAAATGAGATAGTCTTCTCTGCATATTCACTAGTATGTAAACTAATACATAACTGCTATATCTAGATTATTGAGAAGCAAAGATTTGTACCGTTGAGCTGATGTGCATAACATGGGAGTAGCGCTCGATATTCATGAGCTTTTCAACTTTTACTGATCCAGGTTTGGAGACCTGCAAGAAAAAGCCAGCTAATGAAAACTCTTTATTCTATTATCTTATCTTACACAATGTATACATATGACTCTGCTACATTTGAAATGACAGACTTATATGAAATATGATAAGCATAAAAAGAACCGACCTTTCCCACATCATTCCTTCCCAAGTCAACAAGCATAATGTGTTCTGCACATTGCTTTTCATCGTTCAACAGCTCAGTTTCCAACATTAGATCTTCCTTCGGCGTTTTTCCTCTTCTAACAGTTCCAGCAAGGGGTCGATTCGTAATTTTGTTCTGTATATTTCATTCAGCATCAGGCTAGGCATGAAGAATCGGAACAGAAAAGCGAAAGTTCACCTGATCAAGCACTAATTGGAGTTACCTTCTTGACGCGTGTCAAAATTTCTGGGCTGGAAGCAACCAATATACACCCTCTAGCCTGATGAGAAGGAAATGCTCAAACATTAGATTGTAATGATACATAACATGCTGCTTTAAATGGTGAGGTCTAGGCTGAAAGTGGGCACACTTGTAGGTAAGTCATATATGGGCTAGGATTGACGACTCTCAGACATCTGTAGATCTCAAATGGGTCTGCATATGTTCGTCTCTCAAAGCGCTGACTCAATACAATCTGGAAAATATCACCAGCTAGTATATGTTCTTTAGCTGTCAATACTGCCTCCTTATAGTCTTCATTTGTCATGCTTGAGACATCCAATTTAGGGCCAAAGAGACTAGTTGACATCATGATTGAACCAGAAGATAGCCTTGGACTGTAAAAACAGTAAGGATTACTCAATACACTGATAAATAGACAAAACTGCTGGATATAAAACATCTCTAGATTACTCACGGTGCTATATCATGAATTCTACTGATTAAGTTCATCAACCGATCAATACCATCATTATAGGCCTCCTCAATGGAAGAATATCGATCCAACTGAACCCAGTGAATCAGGTGTGCTTTCTGGGGATGATAAGAAACATTGAAACTATTAAACACACAGGAATGAAGCGAAAAAATGAAGGGCTTGAGATGGTAAAATAAGAAGTATCTAAAACAACATTGCATGTACGCACCTTATCAACATGATCAAAAACAATAACATCATCATAAAGACCAAGATGAATATCAGGGAGATTTCTGTCATCAGGTGGGGCAGCAGAGAAAGGCATCTTTTTCTTCTCAACAAACCGCACAGTGTCATAAGAAAAGAAACCAACCCACCCACCTGGTCCATATGAACTTTTCAAAGTTAAGAAATGTGTGTCCAAGAATGGACATAACAATAAGCATCTAATATGAAGAATGTGTAGTGCCATTTCAACAAGCCAATCCTAGAGACTGTGGATCTGCAATAAAGAAGACTGACCACAGAAGCATTCTGGTAGTTCATCAACAAGTTGAGGTGTCCATCCCTCCATTATTCTTCGAGGAACATCCATTGGGTCTTCCACTATCTGCTCCTCCCTACGGTTCTCATGATGGTACATAGTTGTAACCATGTTCTCTTTTGCCACAATCTCTATGGTTGGTTGAGCTCCGATGATGCTATACCTTCCCTAAATAAAAAAGAGGCGCGTCACAACAGAAACTACACTTCCCTGATGAGAAGAATACATGCAGTAGGAGAAAGAAGGAGAACAAGAGGAAACAAAGTCAACTTACAACGGTGGAAGCATCCAGACCGGGTTGAACCGACTCAAACAAGAAGCTTGGTGCGTCTCTATCATCTTCCCTTACCAGGCATCTGTAAGCAAGCACCGGCGTGAGATGATCACATAGTAGGCATTGGTGTAAAGGAATTAGATTCCCTTTCTTTGCAGCTTCATGAAATTTTTCTGATTGATCAACTGAAGAAAAAAAGCAAGTACAACCGGGTTATGACTTGCACAAATTGAATGTAGGCTGGAACCACGTAGCAACGATCACACTTTACAGCTATCATTGCACTGAATACTTATATATCCACACACATTAAGTACCCATAATTTGAACCAGATAACAAGCCAAGAGTTCAGTCATCGAACAACATAGTTTCAATCGCAGATGTCGATTTCTATTGATGACAGAAATCAATTCAGCTCTCAATTTCATCACAAGACACTCACTCACTCAATCAATCAACCAATCATTTCATTCCCACTGCCTTTGATTCAACCGCAATCAAAACATTACAATCATAGTACTTAGCTAACATCAGCAGCGGCGGGAATCCCATATATATGCTACTATTCCTCTCAAACCAAACTAGGTAGTAGAATTGATTTCTTCCGCCTCCTAATGCTTTTTCCTTTCCTTTTTTTCTCAGCATCCAAACGGAAAGAGAAAGCGGCACACAATCACCGAACGAAGGCGGAAACGGAACAATGGCAAAAGCAACTTACCAATCGGTTGATAAGTGGAGGCGGCGCATTTGTGGGAACCGAAGCGAGAGCTGCGGCCGACCAGAGAAATAGAACTCGAGGAAGTGGAGCTGGCGCTTGTGAGTCGTCCATCGAAGTTGACGGAAGGAGCCGCCGGGAGCCGGAGAGGCGGCGGAGGCTGTGGGAGAGCAACGGCTAAGGTTCTGCCCATTGCAGGGAAGGATCTGGTGTGAAGAAGGGAGGAAGGGCGGAACTGAGAGAGCTCGCACATGGAAACCGAATTCAGTTGCATTTTTCTCCTTCCGGTTGGCTGAGTGTTAGATTTTTGAACTTCTGACAAAGACTAAAGGCAGCCGGAACTTATTTGCCAAATTTATATGGTTCAGTTTGGGCCTGTTGTTTTGGGCTGGGCTTGACTATGAAAATCGGTTAATACGTGAGTCGGGGAGGGCCCAGAGGTTGTTTTCAGTTATTGCCCTCTACCGTTAAAAACATTGGACAATGACATTAGATCCCATTCTCTACATATGGGGTGAGACTAAAATTATGTTAACCAGCAATAAAGACTACAACGAAGGGAGGAATAGAGTGGAACGAGGCAATTAAAGGAGCAGAGGCAATTTTGGAGCGGCGGATTTTAATTTGGGCAAGCGGAACTCAGCCTGGGGGATATGTTTCAGATTAACTTCTCTTCATTCTCCTCTCTCAACCGTCCGCCGCCTCTTCCGGTCCACACTCATCCCCCTGCTTCCTTTCCCCACCGCAATCTCTTTCTGCTTCATCTAAAAGGAGAATGAAAGAAGGGAAGACCATCTCGGTTATGGGCGAGGCATCTTGCCGTCCTCCTCGACGTAGTGGTTGCCAAGATTGTCCGGATTACTTGGACAAAAATAGTAACCGTCTATTTCGTCGTTGTGTTGTTGACGTCATCGACGGTCAAGTCATCATCGATTATTGCAGGTTTAGGTCGGCAGGAGCGTTGAGGCAAGGCGCCAGGAGAGTCCAGGCAGGCGCGACACGGCCCGGCGAGGATCAGAGAGCGTCTTATCCTCGCCACCATTGCCGACGTCGGGGGGAGGAGGAGCGACTCAGGGCAACAAAACGATGTCGTCTGCCGTTGGTGACTGGATCGCAGAGCCGTGTGGCGGCGGAGCAGTAGCAGCCGAATTGGGCGATGTTGTGTGTGCCTACCGACGCACCGACGCGACGGTTACCGGTCCGGGGCGGTGTGGCGATACCACCGGGCGACGGTTAAGCTAAGTATTCTTAACTATTCAATTTTCTTATTCATTAGTAATATTTATTTGTTTTCTTTTGTTAATTATCCTCCCTCATTTATTAATTTTGTATCTTTATTTATTTTCTTTTCCATGTCTTGTATCGTTTTCCATCTATGCATCAATTTTACTAGTTATATTTTATCTTGTATAACTATATGTTTCTTTTATTATTTCTTTTTCAATTTCTGCATCAATTTTCCTAGTCATATTCTCGAGGATGAAGTTCTTTTCAAGTTTAGGTTTGTAGTCTTTATTAAAAAAAGGTTTGTAAATAATGTTGGTTATCTATGGTTTCCCGATGACCTGGTTCACTTTTTCAAGTGAGAAAGTTGCCTTGTGTACATGTTGGCCTGTTGGCTCATTGGCCTGGATTGTCCTTGCAGAGGCCTTTTTGTTTGTTCATTTTGCAGGTGAAGATTCAATTGCAAAATAATCGATTGGTGGCAGCTCTGTCATGTCCACCAGGTGGCCTTTTGATGAGATTTGATGGAGCACTGCTACGAAATAGGGGAGGCATCATTGGCTTTGTGGTGTTGCTATTGCTAAA
Source organism: Linum trigynum (assembly GCA_964030455.1). Taxonomy (NCBI): domain Eukaryota; kingdom Viridiplantae; phylum Streptophyta; class Magnoliopsida; order Malpighiales; family Linaceae; genus Linum; species Linum trigynum. The sequence goes on along the minus strand of OZ034814.1, from coordinate 34,794,643 downwards.
TCGAATTTTGGGATGCTGTCGTGGAGGTTATCCTTTTGAGTCCTGCTTCTTCACTGTATCAAGTTGGCGTCGCACTTATCATGAAGTTGTATCATTTTGATGGTTTGAGTGGTTTCCTTCACTTTTTTCTTAGGAACTAACAGAGCTGCCCATTGCGTGGCAAAATCGGCTCTTTCATCGACAGCTCAATTAGTATTGACTGTCGCTTTTATTTTTCAATCCATTGTAATCAACTATCTATTACTATTCTATTTATGGCAAAAAAAAAATAAAGACTACAACGACTTTTTTTGAGAGACTACAAGGACAAGATTAGGTGATTAAAAGGGACCAAATGAGTAATTATTGAATCAAAGAAATCTATTTAGAAGGTTAAATTATTCATTGACCTTGAGAAAAGAAAATATTTCATTTTTCGAATTATTTCATGTTCTCCTTTCTCCAAATGATTTCGATAAATTTCAACAACCGTTTCTTGTTTTTTTAAATCCTCATTCTTACTATTTTGCTCTCCGCCTATCTTTTTTTCCCCAAGCTAGCAATAAATATTGGGAAGAATGATGATGAGGAAAACTTCATCAAAGGGGGGGGGGGTGTTTTCTCCGTTTTAGGGGGCTGGTTCCGGTGGCCAGCCTGTTTGTTTGTGGGCTGCCATGCCTTGTATCGGTTTGCGTTGTACTCCTCTTTCTGTCTTCTGTTTTAATCGATTTCACCTTTATCAAAAAAAAAAACTTCATCAATCCTCAGTACAAGACCTTCATCACAATATCATTATCGCTCTCTCCATCTCTCTCGATCATTATTACTATAATTTCAATTTAACCTTATCTTAGTTAGTTTCATACATCATATGCGACAAATAACTAATGAGACAACGACATGAAAGTTAATTTCCAGAAAGCCATTAGAATCTGTCAGTAATAATGACTAATGAGATAGACAAATTGCCAAACTTAGTAGTAAAATTGGACAGCTAATGATTCGTGCCCAAATTAACAAACTGGTAAACCAAACCCTAGGAAAACAGAGGAAGGAAGCTGGGGAAGGTCAGAATATTTTGGGCCTTATATCCACATTGGACCCGTTCTAACATCAAGCCCAAACAATCACAAGAAAGAAAGAGAGAGAGAGAGAAACTCCGTTATAAATTTCCGCCTAGCAAAATGCCACCACCAACGCCAAGCAGTTGCTTCCAAAACCAACCTCCCCGATCCCTCATTTCCATCAGGCTAAATCTCTCTCTCTCTCTCTCTCTCGCTCACATTTCTCCTAACTCAAACGCTGCGTGATCTGATCCCTTCTGTTCTTAATCCTGTGATCAAGCAGAAGTTCGAATCGAGAAAATGGCGATCAAGGTGTCGAAGACGGAGAAGAAGGTGCAGTACGACAAGAAGCTGTGCCGGCTGCTGGACGAGTACTCGCAGATCCTGATCGTGGAGGCCGACAACGTCGGGTCGAAGCAGCTCCAGGACATCCGAAAGGGGCTGCGCGGCGACTCCGTCGTGCTCATGGGGAAGAACACCATGATGAAGCGATCCATCCGCCTCCACGCCGAGGCCACGGGAAACGATAGCTTCTCCAAGCTCGTCCCTCTCCTCGTGGTATAGTATAAATTATTAGGCTGATCATGAGCATTAATTTCGTGTATATTATTCGATCCGACCCTGAATTCGTTAACAAAATTTGATTATGGGGGATGAGTGAGTAATCGATGGATCTGACCAGATTGATTTTTGGATCAGAAAGGAGTAAATGGTTTCGATTCGATTTAACTTTGTTTTTTCCGGGAATGAAGGATGTTTGGGATTTTAGTTTTTAACATCAATCACAGAGAAAAATAGAAACGATTGGATTATATGTTTGTATGCTGGTATGGATTTGATTTGATTTTGAACGTGATGAAATCATTGTTTTGATATATATGAATTGTTGAGAAAAAGTTGGTTAATAATTCTTGATGTACGTGGGGGTGGAAAATGTTTTTTCAGGGGAACGTGGGATTGATTTTCACCAAGGGTGACCTCAAGGAGGTTAAAGAGGAGATCGCCAAATACAAGGTATGGTTTACTCCATCAGTTTCATTTTTTTTTTACGTGGATTTTTTTTTATATTGTTTTTACCCTTTGGAATCTGCTGGTAAACGGCGTCGTTCTGGACGTGCATGCATCATGCATGCAAGTGAAGTGACTTTACTAAGGGGTTTCTCGTTTGTTCTTTCTATATGTTTCTCCGGTTATTTATCCAGTTATGATTATTGATCTGTAAGTTGGGTATATTTGGGATCTGTAATTGGTCTACTTGATTGATAATTAACTAATTAATGTTAGGAAATGATAGATTACTTATTCAAAACTGCAAAACCTACTTAATCTCGCATCATACCATCCATTATACGTATCATGCCACCCTAATACGATCATATCAGAGGTAGTAAAACGCGTGTTTTGTAGCTTTTACAACCCTTAATCTTTGTACCTTAAACCCATGTCCTTAACGTTAATTATTACATGTGGTAACTAATTAGTTGATTAACAGGTGGGAGCTCCTGCTCGTGTGGGTCTGATCGCCCCAATCGACGTCACTGTCCCTCCAGGCAACACCGGGCTCGACCCCTCTCAGACTTCCTTCTTTCAGGTTCATCACTCTCCCCTACCCTAAAAACTAATTCGCAAATCACCATTTACTTACAAAACTAGTAACGACGACCCACGAACGTGTTTAATTAGGTGCTGAACATCCCGACCAAGATCAACAAGGGCACGGTGGAGATAACGATGTCGGTGGAGCTGATCAAGAAGGGCGAGAAGGTGGGATCGTCCGAATCCGCGCTTCTCTCGAAGCTCGGCATTCGTCCTTTTTCCTACGGCCTCATCGTCACCTCCGTCTACGACGACGGCAGCGTCTTCAGCCCCGAGGTGCTCGACCTCACCGAAGACGACGTCGCTCTGAAGTTCGCGTCCGGGGTCACCAACCTCACTTCGCTCTCGCTGGCCGTCTCGTACCCGAGTCTCGCCGCCGCGCCGGCCATGTTCGCTGCTTCGTACAGGAACGTGCTCTCCGTTGCCGTCGAAACCGAGTACAGCTTCCCCCAGGCCGAGGACGTCAAGGAGTACTTGAAGGTAATTCATTTGTGTTCCTTTACAATTTTCTTCTTCTTGGCGGTTCGGTCAACCAAACAAAAAAACAGTGTAAACCGAAATTCGAATTAGTCAATTATACAAAAGTGAAACCGTTAAGAGTTTATAGGTTCGATTACGATATACATGAACCGGGAAACCACAAATGAACCTTTGATTGCATTAAGGCTCATCGGTAGTTTATCGGTTCGAACCAAAACCAAAACCGTTAAAAATTGAAGTACAGAAAAACCAATTTAGTTTTGGTGAAAACGGAACCGCCACACTTTTAGTTAGACGTGAGCTTAAACTTGAAGAGAATTTAAGCTTGTTTGATAAGAGAAACGATGTTTAGGGGGCTAAAAATGAGGATTTATTTCATTCATAAACAAATTTAACTTAATTAATCACCCACTAATTAAATAAGCCCACAATACTTTGTTGCAATTCAAGGATTTCTGTAGGAGGAGCTAAATTGTTAAACAAATGGCTGATGTTGGATTCTTGTGATGGATTTCAGGATCCAAGCAAGTTTGCAGCTGCAATGGCGGCGCCGGCTGCAACGGCAGCTCCAGGCGGAGGAGCTGCCGCCGGTGGAGGGGGAGCTAAGGAGGAGAAGAAGCCTGAACCAGAAGAGGATTCGGAAGATGACGATGTGGGCATGGGTGGCCTTTTTGATTAAGCTGCATGGTGGTAACCATTTTGCTTTGGTAGTTTAATTTGGGAATTTGCTAGCTCGTAGCTAGAGTGTGTGTTTGGTCTTTGTTTCATTTCCCTTTTCCCTTTCTCTACTTGGAACTCCATTGGCGATTTTGGCTCTTCGATCTGTCAAAGTTGTAGAATTGGCACTTCTATTGCAGACAGTTCCTAAAGAAACGAACTCCCTGCCAACACCAAACAGACATTTCATCCATTAATTAGCAATAATTCACTAGCAGAGACAGAGTTTATAGTTTTTGCTTTGGTTAAGAAAGATCGTACACACCTGCAATGCGAAGTTGATGTCAGCTTCATCAACGGTTAAGGTTACCCTCTTTAGTTTATCGTCACCACGAGACTGTCCTAGTTTCACTAGTCCCTGTAGTAATAGTTTTTGATGAGAAAAAGGCTGGGAATGAAATGTGTTATATGATGGACGTGTTATGTTGCTTTACCTGGTCATTCAGCACTCTGCACATACTCAGAAACTCGGAAATTCCAACTGGTGGGATCATTCTTGATTTGCACGTCTCGACATAAGATTTGTTCAGCTGCAATCAATGATTCGAACAAAGCTAATGTTGAAAAAGACTATCTAGATGTTCAGTATCTATGCATCTTGGTAGAATGGTAAGAAAAGTAGCTCACCTCTCCTACTACAGTATCCTTCTTTCCTCCACGGAAGAACTTAACAGCTGAGCATAGGATTATCTGCAATTTTGGTTGAGTTAGGTTAATGACACAGTGTGATATTGTGATTGAATCATCCTATGGTTTAGCTGGGAAAAGAAGAAAAATAGACTCACTTGTTGATGCTGAGGAAGGGATTGAATGGTGTCGATTACTGGTGTCCTGAATGCCTTTGATAGAGCAGCTGCCATGTGATCAATTTTCACCTGCAGCGGGTTTAGCAAGTCATTGAGGGACGGATTAGAACATGGGCGAGATGAAAATTTAATGAGAGGCTTGTTTCTTGACGCTGAAAGGTTAACATGTTAGGTTTCTTCTACTGTTAGAGTTAGGGAGTGTGGGTTAAATTGGATGATGCAGGGCAGGAAATGACTTACAACTGAATTTCCTTGAGTATCTGAGTCCATGTTATTCGTAGAGTCTCTTACTTCTGCTTCCAGAACCTCAACTGCAGATCTGAAATAAGGGAACAGGATTTTCTGTTTAGTCAAGTAAAAGATTGTGAAAGTGTTACAGACAGCAATTCAACTTCACCATTTGGCAAACACATAGCAAAACTTGAGAATACAAGCCAAAACAGACTAAGGAAAGAAACTGCAAACCTGCAAACAGAAAGTGCTTTGCGCATGTCACCAGATGCAGCTGCAACTTTCTGTAAACACGAATCAATTGGCAAATCAATCTGATGAAATTCTGTTTTCACATCAAAGGAAACTAGAAAGCCCATAAGATAAAAGATGTGTACTTACTCTGGCACATAGCTCCAAAGCTTGTGGGTGGAAAACTATATGAGGTAGTGCCTGGGATACAGCAACAACACATCTTACAATTAAAAGCCGGCATAAGATTTTCCTAATCATATCAAGTTGCTACTTCACCAAATTCCATTGACCCTTATACGAAATGTAGAAAATAGAAATAAAAAACCGAGAGTTACCTTGAGTCTCTCCTGAAGGATTTGGAGTATTTGATCTTTCGAATAGGCTCGATAAGTTACCACCAAGGGCTTACCTATCACAAAGACAGCGATCAAACAATTCAGCACATACTGAAATCGAAGCTCATAACTAACACCCAGTCCACATTCAAATTCTTCTCACAATGTTGGCCAAGCAAGGGGAGATTAACACAGTGAAAGACAATTCACTCGAGCAAATACATCTTTGGACATTGTTCTACATATTAAAGACATTACAATTCGGAAGGTTCATTTTTTTCAGCTAGTGAAGAACTCACAATTCAATGACTGCAGTTTCGGAAGAAAACGGTCAGCAAGGTCTATGGCATTTGCTATTCCTGCAAAAGATAGAGCACATAAGCAAAATTTGATCTTCCTGCATGAAAAATCCAATAGTTGCTCAGGTTAATATTGCCAAGAGCAGTACCTATCAGTATACATCTAGAGAAAGGTAGAGTTGTCAGCATGAAAAGATCATGAAGGACAGCTCGGTCTTTGGTAATTAGGTAATCCAACTCATCAGCAATTATGAGGCTGCAATGGCAAAATCATTGGTTAGTTTCGTCCCTAGAAGATCAAATCTATGCTTTCATTTGCCAATTAACAGTTCTTAGTAGGGTGGCTCTGCAATCATAGAGTATAGGGGACTGAGGTCTATGGTTCTTACAGCATCTTTGAACTTGAAGATTGCTGCTTTTGAGAATACAAGTTCTGGAGATGTTGCAAAGGGACAGTGGTTCCACTGGTCTTCACTTTCACATAGCCATTATCAACTATCTGCCAAACACAAGTAGTTAGAATAGTTAGCACACTCATTGCATCTGAACCATCCGCAGATACTGGAAACCCTCAATAAATTTACCTTGCCGAAAATCTGAGAAGAGCTCGTAAGCGCGGTACAATTAATCGAAAGTACTTCTGGAGCCTCAAACCCACCCTATCAAAGAGAAAGAACTCTTAACCGTGATCAAAGTTGAATAAAAGAGTTAACTTCCTTTCAAAATTTCAATTGGCAAAAGGCAGCATTCTATCCTTACATCTCTGGCCCATTCAATCAGCCAATTCGAAACTTTCTCCATTGACAAACTCTTCCCTGTCCCAGGGCATCCGCACATATACAAGCTCCCAGATTGTTCCTTCTGAACACAAGCCTTGCAGAAATCAAACACTCTTCTCTGCTCTTCTTCGCGGCAAACGATTGTTGGGGGAGCTGTCGATACGTGCAGCACCTCCTTCACCGCGCTCACTTGCGATGCATCTACCAAACGAATTGAAAAGATTAACTATAAGCTCAATTGCCAAAAAAAGAAGTCATCAAGAATGAAACCAAATAGCTATCTCTCTCTCATTCTCTCACCACTAGGATTCCAGTTCAGTTTCGCAGAGAAATCGTCGCTCAATTCCTCAGCAAGCGATTTCGATGAGTTCGAAATCTGTCCAATTGAATCGTTCCTTGTTGACTACACAGCGAGAAAAAAATCAGATCAGATACCTTTAGCCTGAACTCCACTTATGGAGCGAGGAGAAAAAGAAAACTCACGACGGTGGGATGAGAAGAGGGAGAGGAGTCGAGACATCGGCGGGGCGACTTCCGCTTCGTCGGAGCAGATATCGGGGTTTCCGGCGCCGCCGTGGAGTTGGATCTCAGTCTCCGCTTCTGAGGAGTAAGCGATTCTTCTGCGGATCGGGAAACGGCGAGAGAAGGCATTGTTTTTCAGGATTGAAGATTTTTCCGACTGATTCGAAATCGGCGATTGAGAGGACAATTTGTTACTGCAGGTGAGAACTGAGAAGAGTGATTTGAAGTTGAGAATTAGGGGAAAAATAGGTACAGATATGGAAAGGGAAGAAGGGGTTTTCTTCGCGGCAAAATGTGTCCGTAGGGAATTGATCTCCCGCCTCCAAATTTGCGCCCAACTCAAACAGTCAAACGTCGTTGGCGCCACATTTTTGGGCTTCTGGCCGTTTTTCCCTTTCGGCTGATTGAACTCATCTTTCGTGATTTTCCTTTATGGGCCGCATCTTTTAAGTCTGGACTCTCAATTATTTGGGCCTAATATTGGGCTTTTGTGCGAACAATTGTATTCGTCACCAAGAGGCTACGCTTTTCGCATATTACACGTTACCCTAGTGTTTTGTAATGTAGAATAACATGTCGTCGCCAAAACTATCATTGGTTGTAAACAGACGAGTCATCCATGATGCTTAATATCCAAAAAATGAACTTTGCAACGAATGTGGCGTCGCTAAAAGTGAGTATTCCATGATGCTTAATATCGCAAAAAATGCACTTCGCAACGAATGTGGCGTCGCTAAAAGTGAGTATTCGCGACGAAAAATTCAATGAAGTATAGAGATTCTGCTGCGACGTAAGGTTTCATCTGGAATGTCCTCGATGAAAGTGATCATTGCACAATAGAACGACTTCCAACAATAACGCCCATGTCATTGCTAGTTGATTTATGGACAACAATTATTTGGCCATTTATGCATGACTTTTTTGGGGTTTTGTTTTGTTTATAGAATACTAGTTCGTGATTAGTAAACATTTAATATAAAAGAAAACTAAAAACATTTTATAGTAAACTAAAACATTTATCGACAACAATTATTTGACAATTTAATTTATGCATGCCATTGTTCTCTTTAATTAAATTAATCCTCTTCAAGGTAAGGAGAAGTAGATGAAAGAACAACTTTCTAATGCATTCTCATTCGGAGTTTCAATCACCCCCGGCCACGGTCAATCTTAACTATTTGAGCTAACTTTTGAAAGAAAAAAATAAAATAAAAACAGCAATGTTGATGATAAACTTATGGACCATGCACCAGCTACCAAAAACAGCAATGTTGACGATAAACTTATGGACCACCAGCTACCAGCTAGGACTATGGGCGGGCCAATGATCTAGCTGACAACGAAGCCAATCATACCGGATCAATATTTGGATCGAAGAAAAGAAAAGGTCGAATTTAAATTTTGATTGGACAGATTCGAATTAAATGAACCAAACTTACTCTTGGTTCGGTTCAAGACCTTTATTCCCTTTGTTTTTGGTCCGAACCTATCTCAATTCGATCCGGTTTTGGACCACATCGACCAATGCCATACCTACCTCTAGCTAGGACTGGTAGGAGGAGCTTTTTTTTTTTTTTTACAACAAACATCATTCATTTCATTCCAAACCCAAACAAGTGGGAAGAATTACAATTACAATAATGGAGCAACAAGGTCAGCAATGACAGGAGGAACCTGTGACATCGCAAATCAAGAGTTCCTGTTCATGGCGAGGAGAAAGATCATTAGTGCTTTATTTTGTAGGTTACGAAGCTCATTCCGATAAGGAATTAATGTACAAGCTGAAATTTGTTGCTCAATTCCAAATTTCATACTATGAGAACGAAAGTAAAAAACAATAAAATATTAATAATTAATCTTGAGCATATGTGTCTTTCATATTTTTCATAATTAGATAAGTGTTGGTTGAATCGAGCGCGGGATTCTTGTCGTAACTCCTGTAAAAACTAAATTGACTTTCGGGAACCAAGGGTTAGGGTTTTTTGATTTTTTGCTTCGAGCTATCTCAAGCTATCTCCCTGACTTTGATACTACTAACCCTCAAGCTATCTGCCTGACAACTCTCTCTTTTTCTATTCAATAACAAGTACTCTCTGTAACTCAATTGAATGGTTATCGAAAAAGATAGATGTTCACCCCGCTATTCTACCCTTTTTATGTTATTGTTTTGTTGACCGTTGAGCGATCAAAGCTCTTGATTGCCGCGTCTGATCTTCATATCCAGACTCCCCCCTTTTTTTTTTATTCTTGCTGCTTATTCTTCTTTCCATATTTTCTCGGTGCCATTGATGAAGCTTCCTCCAACAATAAGATGATGAGATATTTGGATCAAACCTTCATTTATCGAGTAGTGTCGTTACAGATCATCAAATTGTTTCGAATGAAAATACGAGACGATAAATGAGTTGATCGAGTCGGCTCAAATCATGTTGGGTAGTAGTTCGTATATTGAATGATGGTGGGTGCCCTCGTAACTTGGCCCATAGGGACGATATAGTTAAAGCCTCTGTGCCTTGTTTTTGGATACTGGACCACTCGCGTACACCAGGTCCTTTTCTGGTTATTTATAATTTCACCAACTCTATGGTTGGTTTTTTTTTCCATTTTAGTTAAGGAGGCGATAGGCTATGAAATCTGCAGAAGATGTCATCTTAAGAAGATGTGGTAATGAGAGAGACTATTCATGGCATGAGGAGGGTGGTTGTTTGTACGTAATGTCGGGGATGCATGTCTTAGATAAGTTTTGAACATGAGTTGTGTTGGATGTGTCAAAAATCCTAATCCACAATTCTACTATCTCTACACAATTCCATAAGTCTCAAGACTACAAGCTCTACATCCATCTGCCAACTACCACCTACATCAATAACTATACTAAAATAATTGAAATAATCTGCAACCATACTCTAAACCTACCCATCATCTAAATATCAGGATATTATGTCTTGTAAGTGGCGGTTGCCACTAGTATAAACAGAAGCCTTTGTTAGGCTTGAAAGAAGTAGAGAGAGCCGGAGAGCATAAGCTCCTCTTAAAGGGTTAAGACAATAAACTTGCATGATCCAAATGTGAAAGAAAATGTACGTTGAGTGTTAGCGAACTAACCGTTTGGTCTCAATAACTCGAGTTGTTGAGAAAGGGATAATTAAATTTTTTAACCTATTATATTGAATGTTTGTGAGAGTGGAAGCAGAACAATAGAATAAGAGTCACAGTTCTTATTAATGCAAACCCTTAACTATTATGAAGGCGGTTCACAACGTATAACAAAACAAATTGCAGTAACGAAGGCGTTCTGGTTCACCTGGCTTTGTCTTTGTTCTTTTGAGCTCACACGTTTTATATATGAGCTTCTTGACTCTCATGTACAATTTCCTTTATTTTTTTATTATTATATTCAATCCCCTTCATCAAAAACTTGCAGGAAGAAGCGAGCAGTGGACTCGATGAAGAACATAAAAAAGAATTATAGGGTTTTGAAGAGTTTAAGATCATAGTTTTGATATCATATTAGGTGACCAGCCATGATTTCATCGATTTTGAACAAGGGTATATTTATACCCAAGGAATTACATAGAAGACTAGCTAGATACAAAAGTGCAAAGGAATTTAAGGACTTGTTTGTCCGTACTACTTTCCATACATGGGTTTAGGGATGACAATACGGTCCGGTCCGGTTAAATTGGAACAAAATTGATCTGGTCTCAGTCCGGTCTTTTCGCGAATATAAGAACAAAAAATTGGATTGGATACAATCCGGTCTTGATCCGGTCTTAACCCGGTCCGGTCCCAATTTGATCTTGATTTTAGGTGTTAGGAGTCTCTTATCCGGTCTTTATCCAGGTTTTTTTACCTCAAATCCAAGCCCGAATATGAGATTGGATTGTTTGCTATCCGGTCCCAGTCCGGTCCCGATCCAGGTTATACGGTCCGGTTTCGGATAAAACCAAACAATCCGGACCAAATAGCCGGTCCTATGAAAGAGTTTGGTCTACATTTCACGCATGATCGTCTAAGACCAGCCTTTCTTGGCGACCATTATAGTTAATGTCGTCTCGTCGGTCGTGGACTTGTGCAAGTTCACCGTCCATACGGTGCCAGCACTACTCATGGTCCTTTTCGAGCAAAGAAAGAGTGGTAGGTACCCGTTATTGTTATATAAACCAAACAAGAGAGCCATACCTGTTATTGTGATAATAAGTTCAATATACTCTCTATTTCCAGAAGAAGAAGAAGAAGGAGTGCGTTCTCCCAAAAATGGAGGTTGGAGGTTCTCTTCCCGTTCCCAATGTTCAACAGCTTGCTTCGAGCTCCGAGGGCGTGCCCGTTAGGTACATACGTCCTGAACTCGAGCTCGAACGAGTTTCTAATGACGAGTATGATCGAATTCCACTGATCGATATGAGCAAGCTGAATGATAATGTTCGTGATGATGGCGATGATGAGGCCGCTAAACTACATTCGGCTTGTAAGGATTGGGGATTCTTCCAGGTACGACTCGTGATCAAAATCCTTGATATATTTCTTTTTTTCTCTTACCAAGTTAGCAATCGGCCATTCAAATGGATATTATATATACTACCTGATCAAAACTAGAGATTGATGTCTATGTCAAAATGTAGGTGATCAATCATGGGGTTGCCGAAGAGGTGATCCTGAAAATGAAGGCGGATATTCAAGAGTTTTTCAGCCAACCATTGGAAGAGAAAATGGAATATGCACAACTGCCAAATGGGATTGAAGGATACGGCCAAGCGTTCGTTGTGTCGGAAGAGCAGAAACTTGATTGGGGTGATATGTTATACATCAATGCACAACCTATTAATCGAAGAAACATGAGGTTGTGGCCATCTTCGTTGAGGTTGTTCCCCTTTCCATCACTTTATTCAAATGAAGATATATGTCTTCATAAATTAGCATATTTTTCTAAGTTGATTACTTTAAAATGTCTCATGTTCTAAAAAATGAATCGGGTTTAATTATTCTTAATCAGAAATCCATCATAATTGTTAGTTTTACTAATTGCCTTAAATTGGTAAATCGTATTGTATAGATTGGATCATGATATACTCGTATCAAGATTCTTAACAATTTTTCCACCACTAAACCTTAGCTAGACTAAGAACATCAATTCTCATATGAGGCTTCATAAAAACCCATATTAAATCCAAACTCGCTACCCATTCACAAAATTAGTATATTTTAGCCTCGATTATGACCAAACGTTCTGGCTTGTCCTTCTTCCATCAGGGCATCTCTTGACCAGTATTCAATAGAACTGGAAAAAGTAGCTAGAAGCTTGATGACTTCCATGGCTAAGAACCTTGGAGTGGAGCCCGAAAAGCTGCTCGATTTGTTCAAAGAAGGTGTGCAAACGGTGAGAATGAACTACTATCCGCCATGTGAGCAAGCTAGCAAGGTCATAGGTATTGCCCCACATTCCGACGGCAGTGGATTGACTCTTTTGAACCAAGTGAATGAAGTACAAGGTTTGCAAATCAAGAAGGATGGAAAGTGGGTTCCCGTTGATCCCATTCCAGGTGCATTCATTGTTAATGTCGGCGATATTATTGAGGTAATAATTAGACACTCTTTAGCATATATAAAAACCATTTCATCTTTATTTTAACCTTGTGAATGCATTGACCACAGATTATGAGCAATGGAGTATACAAGAGCATAGAGCACAGAGCATTAGTGAACCATAAAAAGGAGAGACTGTCAATCGCAGCGTTTCACGATCCAAACGTAGACGCTATGATTGGGCCATTGCCAAACCTTCACACCCTAGATCAAGAGAAACAAGCACCAAATTATAAATCCATATCGCACCAAGATTTTAAGAAGCTTGGGAGGAAGATGAAACTCGACGGCAAAAACAAAGGCTTGATTCAATATCTGAAAATACAAACAGAAAAAGAGCAATGAATTCCAAGCCCCTCCAAGGTCAAAAGTAGCCGAAAAGTTCAGACCTAATAATCATGCTAATGGTATGTTTTTCTTATGAATAATCATGCTAAAGGAATGTTAGTTGTTAAGAAGAAGTGAAATTGCAGCAGCTGAAGAAGTCCTTATCCTACTTGGAAAAGGATCGAAAGTGACGCCAAGTTCATAAGTATCAGTGTCAATAAAAGGAACAATGACATTTTCGTTCACTGTTTGTTGAGTCTCTCATTTGATTTATTGTTAGTTGAGTCTCTCATTTCATTTCTAATAAAACTTGTCAGATTGCAAGTCTATTGAGCCTTTATTGTTGTATTAGAGTTCAAGCAAGCTATAACCAAGCTATCAAGTAGGCTTTCTAAGATTCGATGGTGATTATTATCATTGGATTCTATAGATGGAGAATCTGCTTTGCTCAAAAGAGTACTTGCCGGAGTGTGGTACAAACCATATTCAAAGAAACAAATGCCGATGCAACCCTGTCTGAAGTTGAAAGCCAAGAACTATCTCTTCAATTCCATTGCTTTTAGGATTGGGGGAATGGCGATTCTTCTGCGGATTCTTCTGCGGATTGGGGGAATGGCGAGGGCGGCGAGAGAAGCCATTGCTTTTAGGATTGAAGATTGTTCCGACTGATTCAATATCGGCGATTGAGTTGAGTGGATAATTTTTTAAGTTAAGAATTATGGATATATAGGTACTGATGATGATAGCCCATAAAAAAAGATATATAGGTACAGATATGGAAGGGAAGGGTCCGCAGTCGTTTTTTCCTCTCTACTTTTTGGAGTCTCTTTCCGTCTTCTCACTGTCTTTATGTGGTGACGTTTCATCTTCCCAAGTGTTTGGAGCGTATTTCTTGATTTCAAATTTATCTCCCTCGGATCATCTTCATCTTCTCACATGCATGTACAAAATCACAGGAATATGACACATAATAAACCACCCTAATATATAGAATGTGAGATTTTGCCTCCATGAAATTAAACTATTTGCATAGTGTTTATATTAGTAATAAAATTAAAATCAATTAGAAAATTGACCATCACATAAAACCACGTTGGACATGTTGCTCGGTAAATCCTAGTCACTCTCACGAGCTTGGAGTTGAAAATCTCACACCCGTAAAATGTGTCAGTTTCATAGCATTGATTGTTTACAAATTGAAACAACCTTACATAACTTAAGTAGGAACAAAGCTAGCAGTACATCATATCAGATACCCTGTAACAAAAGTAAAAAGCAGCCAAAGCATTACATCTGTCTAATTCAACAACCATCCATAACACGGTCAGATCTTTCTAATTAATGCTTAAGTTTAGCTGTCTGTAGTCCACACCGATGCATCATCATATTCTGATTGAAAAATACACAAGCACAAACAAAAATGCACGTTGGCATTAGAGGCTGCTGGTTCCTTGGTTTCTCGTTTAGCTCGACCCATTCCTACCAACACCAACTCAGTTCATTTAGTCTTTATTAAATGAGAGGCAAAAGAGAAAGACCAGCAACATGATTTTTGGGGAAATTTGATGTCCAACGTATATGCTATCATTTTTAGCTAAGATCACTAATTTTGAAGAAGGCGAATAACTAATTTTTAACTCGCTGTCGCCCTATTTCAGAAGCGGGTTCAGCGTTCTCAACCCCTTAACTATTGATGAAGAGACCCACCTCGGAAGATCAGATACCAGTCTATGCAATCGATGAGCTCAATCCACTATTCCACAAAACACAATCACCGAAGAGATGCAAAACCCTATTTCTTCCATTACCCGACATTGCACTCGCCGTCGAAAGGTTTCAGAATCCGACTCGCCCTCGTACTGTTTCAAAATTTGTCTTGCCGTCACCCCCTGCTCGCAGCCTTCATTATCGTCGAGGAGATTTTTTTTATTGAAGTCACTGAAAAGAATCGGAAGTTGGAACGGAGAAGTCGACTGAAGCTGGTTTTATTTATTATTATTATTATTATTATCAAACTTGTCAACCGGTGCAACCGGTAACCAATGTCAAAATAAATGAAAAAATAATTAATTGATCAAGATCCAATGGCTCACAATATTTAACAAAATCCAATGACTATAAACATAATAAAGCATGAGTGCTATATAACATACTAAAATGACTCTTAATTGAGATCTCACTGCTCTAATTAATACTAGCGTGGGCCCCTGCCATTTGGCTGGAGGAAAGTGAGGTATGAAATTTGATAATGTAATGGGGTGTATAGTTTATTGTTGTATAGTTTTTTTGGAAAACACATGATAAAAATAGTGAATTTTAGTAGGAAAGAGACATGAATGATGCAACGAATCAAAAATCAGCCTTATGAACCAAAATCAAGTACCTACTACCTTGTGAAACAATATTGTTTCTGGTAATATGATGAGGTGGAGTAAGTTTTATAGAAATCGAATTCCAGAAAATCGAATAAAATATCGCCTATCCCGCCGGTTTTCGGGAAATGAGCATATCACAATCGTTGCTAGCTTTTACTCGGCCTGTTGGCCATTAATTTGCTTTATAGAACTTTCATCTTGTCATCATTGTGCTTTTTGATTTTTTGCCAAGCCATGATAAAATCAAAAGAAATCAAGAATGAACAACACGATTTGGGATAGGAACCACCGTTCCTGTATCCCTAGAAAATGGTGGTAAACACGGACTCACCTGCCAATCTAGTCTGGATTGAGATTTTTATCGGGTATCAGGGAACCATGTGATTATAATTTAGACTTGATCAAAACGGGCCAAAACTTGAAATTCCGCCTGTTTGACCGACCCATGCCAAACTTTAATTATTCTTTACTTTTAGGGTGTGCCTACGGTGACATGCATGTCACGGTGACTTGCACTTTCCTGTCGACCTCAGTTAGGATTAGGTCGACCTCATTTAGGATTCGGTCGACCTCATTTAGGATTCGGTCGACCTCATTTAGGATTCGGTCGACCTCATATAGGATCCGGTCGACCTAATATGTTGTTTCAGTGTAAAAACATTTCATGGTGCCTACTTTAGATATTCATATCATACAATTGACTAGATGGAAATTGAAGACTAATGACTTGTTTTGAAGTTGGAGTGTCCCTCTACATATTGAAGTGATTGAGAGCTCGATAGGAAGTCCAGAAGACCATTTTTGAACCTCATCAAAAGGCTATGCCAAAACTGGGAAACTGCCTAGAAATGGCTAAGTCTGGAAACGTGTTTGTGAAGCCTATTTTTGAGCTCAATTCGAGAAGCATGAATGCGAGTCGAGTCCAGGAGCCTCTACCACGTTAAATTAGGTATGTTTTTATACAAATTCAAGGAATTGGATGAAAGATTGGATATCTTTAAGGCTTCAAACAAAAGGGTCGAAGTTGCTACGAAGGCTGTTTTTCTGGCAGACTTCGAGCACAAGCAAGCTGCCAGAAAAACAGCCTTCGTAGCAACTTCGAGCCTTTTGTTTGAAGCCTTAAAGATATTCAATCTTTCATTCAATGCCTTGCCTTTGTATAAAAAAATACGTAATTTAACGTGGTAGAGGCCCCTGGACTTGACTCGCATCCATGCTTCTCAAATTGAGCTCCAAAGTAGGCTTGACAAACACGTTGCCAGACTTAGCCATTTTCAGGAAGTTTCCCAGCTTTGGCATAGCCTTTTGGTCGGGTTCAAAAATGGTCTTCTGGACTTTCTATTGAGCTCCCAAGTACTTTAATGTGTAGAGGGACACTTCAACTTCAAAACAAGCCTTTAATCTCCAATTTCCATCTAGCCAATTGTAAGATATGAATCTCTAAAGTAGGCACCTTGAAACTGTTTTTACACTGAAACAACTGATTAGGTCGACCTGATCCTATATGAGGTCGACCGAAAAGTGCATGTCACCGTGACATGCATGTCACCGTAGCAAAGTCCTTACTTTTAAACTTTCTATTTCAAAATAAAAAATAATGAAAGAAAAGAGATGACTGCAATTTGCCATTTGCACATCACTGATTCGGGAATTAAGCTATAGAATTTCGAAAGGAAAATGAAAATGTTTAAAATCATTTTAATGTTAAAAATAACCAAATAGATCTTTCTGTTTAGTTTTTTACTAACAAATACCAAACGATTTCCTATAATAAACACTATAATTTAATCATTATGATATCAAATAATTACATAATATATATTTGAAATGATAAAAATTGGACTAATTGGGTTGGTCGAGGTTGAACCATTGAATAACTTTAAAATACATTATATTTTAGCCACTAAGATATAAAATAATAGCATAATATATATTATGCTAGAGAAAATAGCTTGTTTTAGAATGGCAAACCCATGATGTTCATTTCTTTTACTTTTTTTTTTTTGATGAAGAGTTCATTTGTTTTACTTGATGGGCAAATCCCGTGAGGTCAGGCCCATTCAACTATTTTATTTTATGATTAGCGGTTAGCCCATTAGAATCCATGCATTAAAAAGGACTATTGTTATTTTTTTATTTTATCTTTTAGCAATAAAAATGAGTATTGTTTTTGCCTTTTCATATATATTTTACCACCACGGAGAAATAAAAGGACTTAAAGAAAAAAATTAACACTCCTAAACCCGTTTAGATCCGCATGTGTACGTTAAGTTTCCACAGAAAAAAAAATAATTGACACTCCCTATTCTACCCTTCCTACAAACGCTCCAGGAGCAGGGAATTTGAAATGAGGAAAATATTTTTTCCTCTCTGCGAATATATGTTTTTAATTTAAAAACATACAACAAATGTATTTAGTGTAATTGGTTGTGATTTTTGCTTTTCTTTAAAGTGGTCATGGTTTGAATCCTAGTAAGTGTCTTTTTAATGAATAAAATAAGTAATTGTGAAGACCAAAATGTTCTTCCTACTTTCACTATGGTTGCAGGAAATTTGAAGTGGGGCTTCAACTTTTCTCATTTGCTTTTCTTTAAAGTGGTCATGGTTCGAATCCTAGTAAGTGTCTTTTTAATGAATAAAATAAGTAACAGTGAAGACCAAAATGTCCTTCCTAATTTCACTCTAGATGCAGGAAATATAAGATGGGGATTCAAGGAATGTGTTAGGGTAATTACTCAAAATTGAGTAATCACGGTGGCTACTAAAATCTACACCTTTAATTATCTCTATTTCACCCTAATTTTAAATTGATGGTGTAGATTAGATTAAGGGTAATTTTGAGAATAAAAAAATACAACACTTGATTTCTATTCTTTAAAGATTTAATTTCTATATATTATATCTAAACCCTACTTCAAGTCCATTTTCCATCGTTGTCAACACCTCTCATATCGGTTGTTCCCTTTCTCTGTTCGCAGCCACTCTCGACCACCATCCAACTATCAGCGGCCAGCCCTCCGGCTACCCCGCTAGTCTCTCTCTCTCTCCCCCCTCCCGCGCGCGCTGGGAGATGGCCGTGGTGAAGCTCTCTGGGTGACGGTCATGGTGGAGGGGTGAGATGGTGGCGGCAATTTCCTTCCCTCCTTATCTCTATCCACTGTAGATATATATAACCTAGATCTTTTTTTTTTGTAGTGGTTCGTTGTTTGTTTTATGCAACGATGTAGTATTGTTTTTTGTTTTGTCGCATTGGTATTGATTTTGTCGGATTGGTATTGTTTTTGTCGCATTGGTATTGATTAAATTTGCAATGGTATTGATGTTTTGTTTAATGGTAGTGTTTCTATTTCTTGAATGGTATTAGTATTTTGTGTAATGGTAGTATTTTGTAATGGATTGGTATTGATTTATTGTTTTGTTGTAATGGTATTGATTAAATCTGCAATGGTATTGATGTTTTGTTAAATGGTAGTGTTTTTATTTCTCAAATGGTATTAGTGTTTTGTGCAATGGTAGTATTTTTGTAATGGATTGGTATTGATTTATTGTTTTGTTGTTGCAGCATTTTTAGTTTGACGGAATGAAATCAAGGAAAGATTGAGGAAAAAAAGGAAGAGAGTTCTGGATGAAAATTGTGGAAGTGAGAGAAAGAGAAAAAAAATTGTAGTTAATATATTTATGTAATTTTCTTAAATATATTTTATTAAAAAGGCAATTAATAATTTTTTGTTATACCCAGTTTGCCCTTAGTAACCACGGTGATTACTATAAAATAGTAATCACCGTAACTTGTCCCGGGGATTCAAGTTTTCTCATTTGACTTTTATTTATTGTGTAAATAAGTGAAAAAGTAAAAAATGAGTCAAAGGGATTTTCTGGAGCCTCTGGAGCCAGTCCTTTTTCGTCCAAAGAAAGATTACGCAGACCCCTGGGGGATTTTCTGGCGGATATGCGCCGATTGAGGCTGACAGTGATATATTATCGATTCTCATATTCAGCTGTCTCCCAAAAATATTCCAATATTATTCGAGATTTTTTTTTTATTTTGTTCAGGTTTTGAATTTGATCTATCCTAGTCAGCATCACATGCCTGCTGCATAGTTTAAGGAGCCCGATCCCGACCTTCAGGTTGGAAAATCAGATTGATTTTGGCACGTTTCCTGAAAATCTGAGATATTGATACCCGAAGAATTTGTATACCGCAATAAGAAAAACAACCACTTACAAATTATTACAATACAAATTTATGTGGTTCTTCTCATTTACATAGAAGAGAAATTATGCTATCTCAACTTTTTATTAGGTTTTTCGCAGCAAATTTAGAGAGTTCATATACTCGCGGCTAGGGGTGGCTATACGGTTCGGTCCGGTTAAATTGGCCCAAATTGATGCGGTCTAGTTCGGTTTTTCCGAAAATATAAGGACCAAATATTGGATTGGATACAGTCCGGTTTTAATCCGGTCCGGTCTTGACCCGGTCCGGTCCCAATTCGATCTTGATTTTATATTAAGCTTGTGGGGATTTGAGTGGCCTAAGGTCTGAAAGGGTGAGGAGTTGGTTAAGTTTTGTACTAAGTGCAACGGTTTGTGACCGTTTATGCTAATTATCCTTAAGTTTTGGGTGTTGAGCTATCTTATCCGGTCTTTATCCAGTTTTTTATCCGGTCCCAAACGATTTTTTATCTCAAATCTAAGCCCAAATATTGGATTGGATTGTTTACTATCCGATCCCGGTCCGATTTCGGTCCGGATTATACGATCCGATTTCGAGTAAAACCAAAAAACCGGACAAAAAACTCGAACTAGGGTTGGGAGAAAGTGAAAGACTGAAACACCTCTACATAAGTATCCGCTGTAATACCAACCTGCAATATGCTGATCTCCTTATCTCTCTTTTTTACAGATTATATTATATATTATATATCCAATCAGCCATCCATCGGCCGCACATGCATGCACGCGTATTTCTCTGGTGCATGTTTACCACATGCTCGTTCCAATCTCTAGGCCAAGACGGGAAAAATCAGAGGAGGTAAGTTGGTTCTGATTATTTTATGAAACCCTAATTTTCTGGAATTTCAGATTTTGAATTTGGATCTCTTCTCCAATTCTTTGATTCCTATGCTAATGTTATCTCCATGCGACATGTGTCATATTGAGCTGTCTATAAAAGCCTGCAGCGCTAGACCTTGTGATATAAACCAAACACGAGAGCTATACCTATTATTGTGATAATAAGGTTAATAATCTCTATTTCCAGAAGAATAAGAAGAAGAATTGTGTGTTCTCGGAAATGGAGGTTGGCGGTTCTCTTCCTGTTCCCAATGTTCAGCAGCTTGCTTCGAGCTCCGAGAATGTACCGGTTAGGTACATACGTCCAGAACTCGAGCTCGAACGAGTTTGTAATAACGAGTATGATCAAATTCCATTGATCGATATGAGCAAGCTAATTGGCGATCGTGGTGACGACAACGAGTTCGCTAAACTGCATTCGGCTTGTAAGAATTGGGGATTCTTCCAGGTATATATCACTCATCAATATCCTCAATATTTTTCTTTCGATAACCTATGAGTTTCAGTGTTGTCGCATGCCTCTTAGGATACTCTTGAGTGATGGCTTGTTGTTGTACATATGTTCTCGTTGCCTTGATCAAAACTAGGGATTTATACCATGTCAAAATGTAGGTGATCAACCATGGGGTCGCCGAAGAGGCGATTCTGAAAATGAAGGCGGATATTCAAGAGTTTTTCAGCCGACCATTACAAGAGAAATTGGAATATGCACAGCTGCCAAATGGCATTGAAGGATACGGCCAAGCGTTCGTTGTATCGGAAGACCAAAAACTTGACTGGGGTGACATGTTATTCATCAATACACAACCTGCTAATCGAAGGAACATGAGGTTGTGGCCATCCTCATTAAGGTTTGTTCCCTTTCCATCACTTATTCAAATGAATATATACATGTCATACGTAAATTAGCATATCTTTGTAAGTTGACCACTTTAAAACGTCTCATATTCTAAAATTGTTAGTTTTGCTAATTGCCTTAAAAATTGGTAAACCATACTGTATAGATTGGTTCATGCTATACTCTTATCAAGATTCTTAACAATTTTTCCACCACTAAACCTTAGCTAGGCTTAGAACATTAATTCTCATCTAGTTTCATAAAACCCATATTGAATCCAAACGCGTTACAAATTCACAAAATTAGTATATTTTAGCCTTGATTATGACCTATATGCGACAAGTTTGCCTTCTCTATCACTCACTAACCAAACGTTTTGGCCTGTCCTTCTTCCATCAGGGCATCTCTTGACCAGTATTCAATAGAACTGGAAAAAGTGGCTAGAAGCTTGTTGACTTCCATGGCTAGGAACCTTGGAGTGGAGCCCGAAAAGCTGCTCAATTTGTTCAAAGATGGTGTGCAAACTGTGAGAATGAACTACTATCCGCCATGTGAGCAAGCTAGCAAGGTCATCGGTATTGCCCCACATTCAGACGGCAGTGGATTGACTTTGTTGAACCAAGTGAATGAAGTACAAGGTTTGCAAATCAAGAAGGATGGAAAATGGGTTCCCGTTGATCCCGTGCCAGGTGCATTCATTGTTAATGTCGGCGATATTATTGAGGTAATAATAAGAAAACTCATTTGTAATAATTAAACACTCGTTAGCGTGTATATATATATTAAAACCATTTCATCTTTATTTTAACATTGTGAATGCATTGACCACAGGTTATGAGCAATGGAGAATACAAGAGCATAGAGCACAGAGCATTAGTGAACCATAAAAAGGAGAGACTGTCAATCGCTGCGTTTCACGATCCAAACGTCGACGCTATGATTGGGCCATTGCCAAGCCTTCTCACCCTAGATCAAGAGAAACAAGCACCAAATTATAAATCCATATCGCACCAAGATTTTAAGAAGTTTGGGAGGAAAATGAAACTCGACGGCAAAAACAAAGGCTTGATTCAATATCTGAAAATGCAAACCGAAAAAGAGGAATGATTTCCAAGCCCCTCCACGGTAAAAAAAAGTAGCCGAAAAGTTCATAACTTTTAAATCATGCCAATGGGGATGTTTTTCTTACGAATAATCATGCTAAAGGAATGTTGTTGTTGTTGAGAAGAAGTGAAATTGCAGCAGCTGAAGAAGTCCTTATCCTATTTGGAAAAGGATCGAAGGTGGCGCCAAGTTCATATGTATCCGTGTCAATAAAAGTAACAGTGACGTCTTCGTTTACTGTTAGTTGATTCTCTCATTTTATTTATTGTTAGTTGAGTCCTTAAAGTTTTATTTAGTTTCAGTTAAGTCCCGTCAGTAGTCAGAACCAGTGGCGGATCCAGGGGGTGGCCACCCCGGGCCCCGGCCCAGCCCTCCTCTGGATCCGTAGTTAGTATAGTCTTATGAATTTTGGGATTTTAGACATTCGGCTTAGTGTGATTTTATAATAAAATTGGGTATAACTAAAAAAATGATTCAGATGACCATATTCAAATCACTACTCTAAATTTAGCCTTTAAATTTTAGCCGCAAAGATTATGCGTATAAAAAAAACAATGAAACCTAAAATTCTAAAAGTTTAAAATGTAAAAAACTAAAAGAAATATGAGGTTTATTCCCTTTAAAACTTACTAGAGCAGTTGGTGAATGCAGGGATTGACACACAATGTCAATTGATTAGTCGATTGATTTGTTTAGTGTTGATGCTGCT
Source organism: Linum trigynum (assembly GCA_964030455.1). Taxonomy (NCBI): domain Eukaryota; kingdom Viridiplantae; phylum Streptophyta; class Magnoliopsida; order Malpighiales; family Linaceae; genus Linum; species Linum trigynum. The sequence goes on along the minus strand of OZ034814.1, from coordinate 34,771,592 downwards.
CGTTTCAACAGCTACTACGAAGAGAACCTTTTCAACAATGAAACATGTGAGAACTTATTTGCTCAACAAAATGAGCGATGAATTTCTCGCCGATTGCTCAAGTATTTTATTTGAAACAGTGTATACTATTGGTATGGATGTAGGCTCCATTATTGATGCATTACTAAATTAAAATACCGTCGTGTACAGTTTACATTGGAAAAAAACTATAATCATTATGTTTTTTTACTATTCAATTTTCTAATGAAACTCGGCCCAGTGCTCTTCTGTGTTCTGGATCCGCCGCTGGTCAGAACTCAGAAGTGGTTGATAGATTGCAACTGAGTCATAGATAATGGTTGCTGATTTTCAAGACTGTGGGTTAGTGGTTAATTAGAGTGGTGTAATCCTTGTTTTTTTACTTAAATCAAATGTTCTTATCTTTGTATTGTTCATTTCTAATAAAACTTGTCGGATTGAAAGTCTATTGAGTCGTTGTTGTATTAGAGTTCAAGCAAGCTATAACCAAAGCTATCAAGCTAGTTCGAGTGATTAGTTGAGTGAAGTTTTGCTGTCAATTGCAACCTGGGTTTGGGAAACACGAGTGATATTGTGAGAGTTCCTGAACAATGAGTGAGTGAAATACTACTGTCAAGCGGTGATATTGTGGTCGGGAAAATGAGTGATACAAAAAACTTTGCTCAAGTAGGTCTTTCGAGATTTGATGGTTGATTATTATCACTGGAGCCTATTGATGGAGAATTTGCTTCGTTCAACAGAGTACTGGAGTGTGTTGCAAATCAGATTCAAAGAAACATATGTTGGCGCAACACTATCTGAGGTTGGGAAAAATGTGTCCCTACTCCCTAGTAAATTGATCTCGTGCCGCTTTGTTTTCGGCCAAGGACCAACTCAAACGTTATTGGCGACACATTTTTGGGCTTCTGGTCGTCTTTTCCTTTTGGTGGATTGAAGTCACCTTTTGGGATATCCATGGGCTGTATTTTTGTAGTCTGGACTCTCAACCGTTTGAGCCTAATATTGGGCTTTTATCTCTAAAATATGATGCAACATCAAACCAAAAACGGATGGATTATAGGCTATAGAAGAATAGTTCATATTTTATATTTATTATCCTATCTAAAATTAATTGTACTTTATTCATATATCTATCCACGCAAAAATTGAGCAAAAAATCAAAATCTTGTCTATATCTTATCGGGTTAAGAATGCCCACAATTATATATGGACAATAACTTTCCTCTCGGTATGGAAGTCGATAAGGTTCCAAAGCAGAGGGTTCCGACTTGGCGCTACTGATCAGGAATAAAATTAAGACGAGAGAAAAGTTTTAAAGCTTAGAGGCTAATCAAATCTGATAATTGTCTGTTGTGCAGTAAAGGGACATGAATCAAGGGATCATCTATTTGAGGTTTTTCTCAATCCGCGTGGGCAAACATAACTAAAGAACACGAACTATTTTGGAAGTTCGCAAGCATAGACCCGGGAAATGGAACTATGATCTCCTTTTGGCACGACGTTTGGAACCAGGGGATGGTGCTGTCTTCTGCATTCCCCCGCGTTGCTGCTGCCGTTGTCGACTCCGAAGCAAGACTCTCCAATGTAGCATCCCTCAATGGTGAGTTGGTCTTTCAATCTTAAATATAATTTGAGGGGGGTGCTGAAAGGGAAAGGGTAGAATTGTTGAATTTTCTTAATAATATTCCCATGAACAATAATGCTCTTAGTCCGTGCAGAATAGTTTGGAATCCTGATCCAAACAGTAAGTTCTCGGTGAGCTCGTTGTACAGGATGCTTGTGCAGGAAACGCTGCCAGGAGTGAATGATTTTCCATTGAAACAAATCTGGAAGAAGCTGATTCCTAGTAAAGTGTGCTTTTTTATGTGGATGGTTTATCATAACAAAATACTCACAGTTGACAGCTTGAAGAGGAGAGGGTGGTCGATGGCAAATAGATGCTGTCTCTGTTGTAAAAATGAAGAATCCATTAATCACATATTGGTGGAGTGTGAGTTCGTGAAGGAAGTATGGAGAATTATCAACAGGGTTAGATTGGTGTTGTCCTACCAAGACAGGGAGGTGAAACTCATAATCAAGCACAACCCTCATTCCAAGCCGGGAAACGTAGGGGATTGGTTTACATACTGTATCCTACATGCGGTTTGGTGGTTTGTGTGGTTGGAAAGGAATCAACGAGTGTTCGAAGAGAAGAAGTCGACTACTATCGGGGTGGCTAGAAGAGCAGCGAGGAACGCGATGGAATGGCTGGTGTCCCATGGTCACATTGATGAAACTCAGGGACTGACTTGGCTGCAGGAGAGTTTATTGACCGGCTGATCTATGGCGGCGAGGCCGGACTTTGAGTTTTTGCAGGTAGGTTGGTTCTGGTTGTTGCCGCTATGCTCCTTCGAACTTGATGGAATGGTCAACGGCGTATGGCAGGATAGATTCAGAGGCTGGAGCCAGGCGTTGCTGCTGTTCTGCTGTGCTGCTGTCCCTTGGTCACATTGTTAAAACTCAGGGACTGAATTGGCTGCAGGAGAGTTTATTGATCGGCTGATCTGTGGCGGCGAGGCCGGACTTGGAGTTGTTGCAGGTCGATTTGTTTAGGTTGTTGCCGCTATGCTCTTTCGATCTTGCTGGTTTGGGCAACGTCGAATGGCAGGATAGATTCAGAGGCTGGAGGCAGGATAGCGAACTTTGTTGCCGCTGAGCTACACTTTCTCTGTCGGGTCTTTTTACAAGACGCTGATGGTGAAGAATTTCCCCGGTTTTGCAGAGTCTTGTGGCGTTTAGTTGCTGCTGCACTGCTGTGCTGCTTCCCTTCCTTTGTTTTTCTGGCAGGGATGGTTAGGCCCATCTAGCCAGTTTTTTGTCTTTGTGGCTGTTCGCTCCTATTTTTTAATTTTGTTCCTGTTTGCAGCTTGGTTCAATTCTCTTGAGCATTAGCTGCTTTTCTTGCGTGTAACTCTTTTTCGTCATCTTAATATATTCTTTCACCATTATAAAAAAAAAAGTTCTCCACAGGAATTTTAATTAACTTCCTTGTTTCTGAGGGAATTATCCCTATGAATGATGATTCAATTCAAACATTACAAGTAGACATTGATTAAGGCTTGGGAAATACTGATAAAAAAAAAGGCTTGAAAAATATAATTCATAAAACATGGACTCGATCGGGAAGCAACAGCTCCTCATTGCTCAACGCGTCGCAACCTGTAAACGCCATCGTTTCCAGTCTTGTCAGCTCCCTGAAGCTCCGTGGGATCTTCACAAGCTTCTTGCACTCGCCGAATTTCAACACGGTCAAGCGCTTCAACGACAAGACGGACGAAGGAAGCTCCTTGATCCCGGTGCCAGACAGACAAAGCCTCTCCAAGCTCGCAAGATTCCGGATCGTGTTGGGAATCCTCGATACCTTCGAACAGTAGCTCAGATCGAGCACGAGCAGTTTTTCCATGGTGGTCGCGATCTCAGGGAACGAACCGAGATTCTCGCACCCGTAGAAGTCGAGCGTCTGAAGAGAATTCAACATGTGGATCTTCAACGGGAAGTCGACGAGGAGCTTGTTGTTTCGAAATATCAAATGTTCGATCGACATGTTACTATCGATGGATGGGAACTTCGACAAGTTGGGGCAGGCCGAGCAGTCGATTTTGGTGAGGTTTGGTGCTCGTAGGAGCAATCGAGGGACTTTTTCGATATGCGTGGCGTCCAAGTTTACTTGCTCCAAACATGGGAAAGTTAGACTACTCCCTTGTGTGTCTTCCTCGTCCAATTTACTGAGGTCCAGAGCTTTGCACGAATCTAGAATTAGGGTTTTGAGGCTTGGGAGGTAGATGATTGATTCGTGAAGCTCGATGAGTGTCTCGCAGCAGGTCAGATCGATGAGCTCGAGTTTTTTGGCCGTTGAGAGATCCGGTAGCTTGGTTAGGTATTTGGATGCTGTGAGATTGAGCTCTCTCAGATTTCCAAGATCCTGCACGTACACATGATTAACTCCGAGGCAATAAGTTATATGTATGTGTATGTCACAATTAGGAAATTTTATGTATCCTGAGATCACATGAGGTACGAAATACTTACGATCTTAGCTCCGTCCCACAGCTGACGGATGGTGTTGTGTTTCAGCCTTAGCACTCGAAGCTTATCGGGGCAGAATTTGGAGGGCAAAGATGTGGCAGCAAACAAGTCCCAACGAAGATATGTTAGCTTGCGCGGGAGAGTATTGATGAGACCTTCGCCATTAGGGAAAACTACTTTGCTTTCTGGTGCTAATTCAATGGAAAGCACTCTCAGATTCCACATCTTTGCAAAAGTATCAGAACATTCTGTTTCTATCTTCTCCTCGTTTTCATCCAAATTCAACCAGATTCCTTCTGTTGCTTCTGTTCCCTAAATGAACAAAATCGAGTGAACAAACATGTAATTTAGTCTATGTAACATTGTACACCCATACAAATAATTTGAGTTACTGAATGAGATGTGATTAATTCTATATTTACCTTGTTTGTTGCTAGCAAATCTAGGGCATCTTTGACTTCCCACCACCTAGTTCGTTTTCGAGGATTCGTTTCCGCCTCAACAATATCCTGCCCTAAATCTTCAAGCAAAACATGCATTTCTATCTTACCTTTAGAATAGTTGATCCCGACAAGAGACTTGTCGGCCAAATTGGTGACGAGATCTTCATCCAACACTCTCGTCACGAATTCATAGTCATCGTGGTTGAAGAAGCAAGCAATGTCGAGGAACGCACTCTGCTCGTCCCGACTCAACTCGTTGTAGCTAATCATCAACAAATCCTGAATGTCCTTCTTGTGAAGTGTCCTCAACTTGTCCAATGTCAGATCCCAAAGCTCTAGCTTCTTCCTGTAGAACGCCACGCCCAAAACTCTCAAGGCCAGTGGGTTTCCACCACAATAAGCTACAACTTTTTCACACCTCTCCTTGTACTCGTCCGGAGGTTGGTCCTTCTTGAAGGCGTAAAAGCTGAAAAGCTGAAGGGCTTTCTCCTCGTCGAGGCCCGGAACTTGGTGCACTTCTTGACAAGCACTAACGAGCACCTGTTGATTCGTGCTCGTCAGGATCATTCGACTTCCCGGTCCAAACAAATCGCAGAACTTCCAATCGAGCAGCTCTTCTAGGGCTTGCATGCTTGCACTCGTCACATCATCGATGACGACGAACGCCCTCAGACGACGGAGGCGGCTGAGCTTGTGACCAAATGCAATGTCTTGTGGATTATCGTCCCGTAGCAACACCTTGAAGAGTTCGTTTTGCAGATCCTTCACCGTCTTGGTCTTCAACTGGACTGCGAAATCGGGGATGTAGTGTCGTCCTTCGAATACGTCTGGATCGATTTTTTGGAAGATAGAATTGGCTAGGGTTGTCTTGCCAATGCCGGGCATTCCCCAAAACCCTATTACGCGATTGCGTTGTGGATCAGTTTCCAGTAATTTATCAACTGCTTCAATCTCCGACTCGATACCGACCAATCCTTCTGTGATAGGAGAAGAATTCGGTCTGATTGCTTCTAGCACACGTTTAGTCACTTCTTTGACCAGATGACTCTCAGGCCTAGATCAAGAAACAAAGCTATTAATTCTGCTTGACGAGTTCCACTCATAAAATTCAATTACTTGCAAAGAAAAGGATGGTTAATGAATATTTCTATATGTATTAAACACCATTAAAATTCCGACTCTTATTTTATTGTATATTTATCTAATCTTATCTCACTGTTGTTTCTTTTGCTGTTAGTCTTTTTTCTTTTGTCTTTCTTCTTGTGAGGTTTCATGGACTTGCCTTTTTCCCATATCAACATTATTCTTTTTTTGCTTACACGGGAGGCAAAAAGCCGCAGAAAACAGAAAGGAACAGAGGGGGAGAGGGAGTTACAGAAATGGAGTAGCTCTAGCCGAGTCTACAACTTCTCTAGGAAAAGTTTGGCCTCTGGTGTCATCACTAAGGATAGAGTTGAGCCCTTGGGGAGGTAAATCCAAAACACACTTTCCATAGGGATAGACGAGACTGTGCTTCGAGAGCCAGTCCGCGACTCTATTCCCTTCACGGTAAGTGTGAACTAGCTTTACCACCCAGTCTTGAGCTAACCTCCGTCTGATCGCGGTCAGGATAGCTGCTTGAGGATGAATCGGATCGTTTCTCTTCTCTATAAGCTGTAGCGCCAACTGGGAGTCTGATTCTACAATGAGAGTTCTGCTGCCAGCCTGCCAGGCCACACCCAACCCATGGTAGATGCCCCACAGTTCAGCTTGGACCGCCGAACAAGTTCCGAGGTTAACGACAAAGCCTTTATTCCATCGGCCGAGGTGATCCCTCAAAGCTCCACCTGCACCTGCCGGTCCCTGAGTCCCGTTAGCAGCTCCATCAACATTCATCTTCATCCATCCCGCCGGAGGGGGAATCCATCCAATATCTCTGAGCGTGCGATGAGCTGGAGCTGAGCAGCGCCCGAGAACGTCCATCGGTGCCATCCAAGCTTTGTGCCATAAGTTCGCCTTAATCTTGATTGCCTGGGTCAAGGAGGGTGGTGACAGAGTCTTATCGCTCCCTTTGAAGACACCCTCATTCCTGTTCTTCCAAAGGCTCCAAATCGCAATGCTGAAGAAGGCTTTCCAAGGAGTCTCCAAACCCGGCGTCTCCTCCGTCTGCAGATTCTCCATAAGCCACTGCCTGAGCTGCATACTGAAGAAATCGCCTTGCTTCTCTGTGGGGACGGTGCGCGCCCAAAAGAAAGCCGCAGGAGGGCAATCTCTGAAAATGTGAAGACTGGTTTCCTCTTGAGACTGGCACCTGTAACAAAAAGGAGAGGAAGTGATTTTCCTTTTAACCCGCTGAACATTACAACTCACCTTCTCGTGCGCCACCAGCCACAAAAAACATCGGACTCTCTCCGGGACTGGAAGACTCCAGATATTCTTCCACAGGCTATTTGGCTCGCCAGCTGTGGGCTGTTGAGTGAGCTGATAAGCACTTTTGGCTGAGAATTTGCCATCCGAAGTGGGGTGCCAAAAAAGGACATCGCTCTCTCCCGTCAGTGGATCGACCGCTCGCGCCGTGATTTTGTGGGTCACACTCTCCGGAAGGAAGTCTTCGAATTTTTCTGTTAGCCAGGTTCCTTCTTCATCCACATAGTCAGCAACCATGGCGTTCATCTCCTCCTCCGGGATTGGGCTGATAGCCACTTCCTTTAGAGGAACCTGCAAAATCCAAATATCAGACCAGAAGCGGGTGAGATTTCCTCTATGAATATTCCATCCACAGCCCTTTTTCAGCAAATCCCCAGCTTTGGAAATGCTGTTCCAGGTAAAGGAACTTCCCTTTAGAGGTTTGATGATGTCAAGATTCTCCCTGCCCTTGCCATACTTCGATCTCATTAGCTGAGCCCAAAGAGTCTCTTTCTCTGTCAGAAGTCTCCACCCGCACTTAGCTAACATTGCCAGGTTGACTTCTCTCGCAGGCCGCAGTCCGAGTCCTCCCTGCTCCTTCGGAAGGGTCAACTGCTGCCATCTCACCAGGTGGAGCTTCTTTTTTTCTTCTGAATCTCCCCAGAGGAAACCACGGTTAACTCTATCCAGCGACTTGCAGATCATTTTGGGCATAAGCTCCACCTGCATAGGATACACTGGTATGGACGCAGTAACTGACTTAACAAGAGTCAAACGGGCAGCAAGAGAGAGTTGCTTAGCTTTCCACGGAGCTAGTTTCCTCTGAATTTTGAGAAAAAGGTCCTGGTATCTGCCCCGAGTCACTCTGCCATGAATTGCCATGACCCCGAGATATCTCCCAAGATCCACCGTCAGGGGGATTTCCATACGCGCGCTCAGGGATCTCGCCTGTCTTCTGCAGATGTTCGCGGAAACGAACATGGCTGATTTATGAAAATTTACCCTCTGCCCAGAGCTGCTACAGAAGTCATCCAAGCATTGTTTAATAATTCTGATCTGCGACCCCCCTGCTTCTGCAAACAACACAAGATCATCGGCAAAAAACAGGTGAGAGAGAGGCGGGCCATCCTTGGACAGCTTAAGCGGCCGCCAAAGCTTATCCTGAACAGCCCGATCAATCCGGTGGGACAAACGCTCCATGCATAAGACAAAAAGGTAAGGGGATAGAGGATCTCCCTGACGAACCCCTCTGGAAGGGGTGATGGGTTGGGATAGCTCTCCATTCCAGAGAAGGCGCATTCTGTTATGCTCCACGCAGTACATGATGCACCCTATCCAGGAGCTGGGGAGCCCCATTTCCTTGAGAGTGTCCCGCAAGAAGTCCCACCTCAGCCGATCATAAGCCTTCTCTAAATCGATTTTCATCACAATCCCTCCTCTTTTTCCTTTCTTCTTCCGAAGAGTGTGGAGGACCTCCTGCAAAACAATGATATTATCGGTGGTTTGACGACCCGGGATAAAGCTGCTTTGGCGGGGGGAGACCAGCTTCCTCATGATTGGTTTCAGCCTGTTGGTAATGGCCTTCGTGATCGCTTTCAGGCAGACGTTATTGAGAGATATGGGTCTGAGCTGGGACGCCATTTCCGGGTGCTCCACTTTAGGAATGAGGACCACAGTCGAGTCTGTGACATTCTCCGGAAGACCACCTGCATTAAAAAATTCCATAGCCATATTAATCAGTGATTTACCCACAACTCTCCACTCCCGCTGGTAGAAGGCTGCATGGAAACCGTCAGGGCCCGGCGCTTGCAAGGGCTTCATCTCATGAATCGCCCGGTAAATGTCCTCGGCTCCAAACGGTCTCAGCAGCGCGGTAAAATCTTCCTGGCTAAGGCGGGGGAAAGCTCCTCTGGGCATGAGATCCTCATAGTTGTTGTCGTCCTGCACAAAAAGCGAAGCAAAAACATTAAAAACCCAATCCGCTAGCTCCTGGGGATCAGAGATCCATTCCCCATTAGCTCCTTTGAGGCTGTTAATGTTGTTCCTGCGCCTGCGGATGATCGCCTGATTATGGAAGTAACCAGTGTTCCGCTCTCCCTGCTGAACCCATTTTTCCCTTGACCGTTGGAACCAGAAGAGCTCCTCCTGCTCGAGAACCTCGTCCAACTCTCTCTCTAACTTGGTTTGAAGCTTGAAGAGACCCAAGGAAAAAGATGTGGCCATCTTTTCCTGTATCCCATGGATACGGGCCATCAGCCTCCTCTTCTTATGGAAGATGCTCCCGAAAGAAGTTTTATTCCAGTGGTTGAGGTTGGTCGCCATCTTCTCAAGGGCAGCCGGCAGGCTAGCCTGGTGGTCCCATCCTCCCTCGACAACCTGGTCAAAAACATTACTAGTTAGCCAAGCCGCTTCAAAACGAAAAGGACGAGTAACAGAGGAGTTGACTCCCTGGATTCCAATGGTGGTGAGAATAGGGTGATGGTCCGAGTGGAGGCGGGGGAGATGCTTGACGGAAGTATTCGGGAAGCACGAGTTCCACATAGTATTGCAGAGGCTTCTATCTATGCGGCTAGCCTTGTACGTGTTGGGGTTGTCCCCTCTTGTCCAAGTGAAACGCGGGCCTGAGAAGCCAAGATCAATCAGCTCGGCCTGATTTACTCTGTCACTGAAGACTCTGCATTTATAGAGAGTGGAAGGGGAGGGATGGCCTGATTTCTCCTCCGGCTTCAGGATGGCGTTGAAATCCCCGGAGAGAATCCAAGGCAGATCGTTCGATTGGCTGGTATGATGGAGAGCTCGCCACAAACTGTGCTGCTGAGACTGATGGGGGCTAGCATAGACTGCAGTAAGCAACCATTTAGGGGAAGACCCAGCTGAGACTATAACCGACAAATGTTGAGAGCACGCAGAGAGCACTTGAAGCTGGAAAACAGCAGCATTCCAGCAGAGCCAGATGCCTCCTTTTCTCCCCTCAGCTTCTACTCTCATGATGTTTGGGAATCCCATCCGTTCACAAATTTTGTTGGCAGAGCCTCCACTCACCTGCGGTTCCAAAACAAACAAAAAGTCAGGATTATAATTCTTGACGATTAGCTTAAGAGCTCTGGAGGATGCAGCGCTACCCGCACCTCCAATGTTCCAGGCAATGATTTTGCAATTCATTGAATAACTAACAGACATGGCGGAAAGAAAAAATTAAAAGAGAACAAAAGAGGGGCAGGAAAGGGCGAGCAGCCGAGAGGGTCCAAAATCAGCTGGAGGAGGGCTGAATGGCCTTCTCCTTTGCCGCCGAGGTGCTGTCGCCGGGAATGGATTCAAGGACTTCGACTCTCTCTGCCCGGTTGGCCGCGCCAGTCCACGCTTCGATCTCTTGGAGCGTTAGCGCCGCCATCTTCGATCGTGCCTTGCTTTTCCTTTCTTTTACCGGAGTCCAGATTTGAAGCGCCTTTGCTGCCATCGGTCTCGACGCTTTGCCTGGCGATTTATTTTTCTTCCTTTGCTTTTTCAGACCTTTGGTGCGAGCCGAAGCAGATGGCGAGCTTTCCACTACTGGTTGGTCGGCACTTCCTTTCGGTTGGGCCGGAATAACCAGTTGTATGGTCGTTCCTTTTGCGCTGGGTAATGTTGTCAGTGAGGGAGAGCTTGGGGTCTGATCCAACCCAGCAAAGAGCACTTTCCGAGGGCTAGGAAGTTGAATGGGCTTAGTGCCTGATCCCGACGGCCCATTGTTCTTAGGGGGAGCGTTTTTGGGCCTTGGAGAGTTGGAGTGCTGTTTAGGAGGGACTGGGCCGAGAATGCTTTTCCCTCTTTCCTTACCGTACCCATCCTCTGATCCATCTTTCCCCTTTTTCCCTGCCATGGACGCACCATCCTCTGATCCATCTTTCCCCTTTTTCCCTGCCATAGACCCCCGATCCTTGTCTGATTTATTTCCGCCATTTCCTCCTTCAGCCCGTTGAGGCCCCGCGCGATTGGCTCCCTGGGAAATTTCGGCTGTGGCGTAGCCCTCTCTCGCGGTGGCCTTTCCATTTCCGCTCTTAACTTGGTATCCGCTGTCATTATTAGAGGAATCGGAATTTCCTTTTCTTGTGGTGCTATTTCCTCGCCGCGATTTCCGGGTAACAAGCATCCAAGGTCCGAATGTTGATTTCTCTTCCGGCGCGGTAGTCGTTTCCGGCGACGGCGACGGCGAGACCCCAGCCACCACCAAGCTTAGCTGCGGAGGAGAGGGGGGTTTCAGGTTGGGGCAGGTCTCCTTAGTATGGCCGATTTTCCCACATTCAAAACAGCAAACCGGTAGATTTTCATACTCCAAGTATTGCCATGCTCCATCAAGCCGAACTCTGGTCACCAGTGGCTTTGCTAGATCGATTTCCACCGCAATCCTAGCGAATCTTGCCCGCTGTTGATGAAGGGTGTGATAATCAAGCTTGATAGTGCGTCCGATCATATTCCCCAGCGAGAAGAGCACCTCCTTATGGTAGAAGTGGACCGGGAAAGCTGGGAGCTGGACCCAGATGATCATCGAGCTCGGGAGCTTATCAGAGAGACGAAATTCTGGTGTCCATTGTTGGACCAGCAAATAGTGGTCGAAAATCGTCCAAGGTCCCTCCGTGAGAGCTCGGAAGTAGTCCCCGTCATTGCTGAGTTTCACCATAAAGCATTCAGATCCGAGGAGCATGACCTCCATTGATCCTGTGGGTCGCCATAGAGCACGAAGCTTATTGTTAAACGTAGTGAAGGATATCTGGAGCCCTAAGGTGCGCACCACCAAAGATCGCTGCCAGGGTTTGCTTAACTTGGATCTGAAACTGTCGGAAACTTTCAGCTCGGGTTCCCCGTTGAAAAGACCTTGAACTAAATCATGTTCGCCGACTGGTGTCCAGGATACCATCCCCGCAGCAGGGCTGGCAGGAGCTCCGGTGACAGCACTCGCATAAGAAATAGGTCCTGTCTTCGAAGCTCCTTCATCGGAAAGGTTCGGTTGATCATCGACCGCCATGGACTCGCTCCCTGGGGTGTTTCCTTCGATGATCGAGATTGGGGTCACAGTTGGAATACATTGCAGAGGGACCGGTGTCACTCCTTGGTCCGGCGGCCTATCAGAAGGGTTGAGATTTCCTGTCGCCGGTGGGGTTTCAGAGAGCTTTTCAGAGAGCATTTCAGGAGATAGAAATGTCTGTCAAAGTAATTGTGAACAGGGGGGGTCCAGTTTCTCAATTTGGTGCTAGACAGCTAGCGGAAGAGATGGGACTCGGACCAAATGTGCTGCTAAAGTTGATTGACGATTTCTCTCCATTTCCACCATTATCATCTGTTCTGTCTTTTCATAGTGCCATCGTTTTCTCAAGCTTTGGATCATTTGATTTGATGGGGAGATTGTGTACGTGTTGTCTTCTTTTTGAAAAGACGGTGTTAATTATTTTCCTTTAAACCTTTTGGCTTTATACTCTCATGTCCAAAAGAGAGAGAAAGAAATAACCAAACAGCTGAGAGATAGCAATAGCACATAGCAATATAGCATAACAACTCCCAATTTGTCCTTTTCTCGGTTCTTACTGTTTTAGGCTTCCCAAATCAATGGATTATGTGGATTTTTCCCTATGGAGAAGGGCCTTGGACAAGGTGATTCATTGTCTGCTGCTCTTTTTGCTATTGTCATGGATATTCTTTCCTTCATCCTTAATGAGATCAAGACTGCTGGCGGGCTTACAGGTTTCTTTATGAACGAAGAAGAGCAAAAAGGTGAGATTACTCATCTGTTATATGTTGATGACACAATTATTTTTTGTGATGCTCAGTGGTGGAATGAGAAATTTGAATGAAGGGAGACTAAAATCTACATTTGAGGGGTTTGAGATGCTACTACTGATGAAATCCTGAATGTTTCTGCGACATTAATTTGCTAAGTGTGCTTCCAAGCAATCACAGGACTCGGACAAAACAGTTATGTATCTCATTGCAGAAGTCGATGGCCCTACCCACGTTGTCGATCTATTTGGCTGCAATTGGCACGATATCGAATCCATGAACTCGGCTCTCCTGTGTAAAGTGGCTTTGGAGGTCTGGTGTTGAACGTGATTCATGGCGGAGGAAGTTGATTGCCAATTCTCTGGAGGGATCTCGATCGGAGTGGAGTTCAGGGAGAAGATCAGGTGGTAGAGTTGGTTCTCCATTATCCAAGAATACAATCATTTTTTAATTTTGGTTCAGATTGATTCGGGCGGAGGATCTTGGGCGTCTTTATAGAAAGATGTACACTTGGAGGATCTTGGCTGTCTTCAAGCGTGTATGAGTGGCTTTCGCATTTTGGAGCGTGTTAATCTTTGATATAGTATTTATTGTCAAACATTTTCCAACAATTGTGATGGTAACTGATCTGTCCTAATATTTCGTGTCCAGAAAGAAATCAACAAAACTAAACCAAAGTGGAAATTTCTTTTGATGGAGTGGTTCTACTCATATAACGGAGAATAACATAATTGTGAACAGGTAAAGAGACGACCCTATTTGCCAATTTGATGTTAAAGTTGATTGACCAGTCCATTTCCTAGGGGTGGGCATCGGTGCGGTCAGACCGCACCAAATCGCACCGAACCGCATATGCGGTCAAACCGGATCGCTCCGTTAAGCTTGCGGTCAAGTATTCGGTCTATATTTTATGCGGTTCGCGGTAGGTTCAAACCGAAACCGCGCGGTTGCGGTTCAAACCGCAAACCGCAACGAAATCATGTCATTCAAAACTTTACCAAGCCGAACCATTCCAAAACTAGCTACTTTGCTGCCAAGGCTGATCATACCTCTCTGGCAGCTTCAGTTAACAAAGCTGCAAATTCCAATATACCGATCCAGTTTTGTCTTTAACATCTGTACTTCTTTTGCAATAATTCTTCCACAATTAACCCGAAACAAAGCTGAGATCCACGAGCAACAAGAACAAACTTTTTATGGATATGAAGTACACCAAAAGAAGGACTTGAATTGTGAAGGAAATGATTTACTATTTCGCTAAAACTATAATGAATTGACAAGGAAGAAGCAGTTGTAGAAGTTGCTCTTGGAATAATGAACATATCAGCTGTGTAATGGTGATCAAGAAAAGACGACCCACCAACATGAGATTGCAATTTTAACTTCATTCCTTCTCCCTCCCTTTGCAGGTTCAAGTCAGTGTAAGATCATTCCATGATTTTGGCAAGTGACTTGTCTGTCATGTGTTTACTTTAGTGCATCTCTGCAAATTTCTTTTATGCTCTGTTTTTTGTATGCTCTGTTTTCTGTTATGAGAAGAAGATGGACCTCTTTATATTGCTCCAGGAAAGCATGCTCTCTTTAGATTTATCTGTTACAAAATTGGTTTAATTTGTTGGGCCTCATTTCTACAAGAAAGTAGCATTGCCTCTGTCAATGGTAATTAGTACAGTTCAACAGATTCGGATAGGGAAAAACAATATCTATTTGTTTCATTAAGAATTGCGGTCAAACATGCGGTGCGGGCTAAACCGTACCAATCCGCTAACCTATGCAGTTTGGTTTGACCGCACCGATTACATTGCGGTCCAACATGCGGTACGGTCCAATCAAAGCGGTACGGTGCGGTTTATATTAAAGCGGTACGGTGCAGTTCGAACCGCACCAATGCCCACCCCTACCATTTCCATCTCCATTCTCCACTATCATCACTAAATAGGGCAGTTCTTTTTCTTTTTGCAAGCAAATAACCAAACAACGTAATTTTAAACTCCTAAAACTACGACACTTAAACAAAATCTAAACTCTTCTTCTTGGCGCCATCTTCACTTTCGAGCAGGGTTCGAACTTGCCTTCCAACATCAAGTTGCACTGATTTCACACGTAGATTGATGGAAGGTTGAGAACTATCTATCTCCATGCATGCAAGATACGTCGAAGGTTCGAAGACCAGTAACCAATAACAGAAACATATTTAATTAGTAGCTAAATACTGTACATACACAACCAAAAGTTGAGATAGCAACCAATTTTTACAGTCGCAAAAGGACGCCTCTCGATTCATTTTCTTATAAAACATGGACTCGATCGGGAAGCAACAGCTCCTCATTGCTCAGCGCGTCGCAACCTGTAAACGCCATCGTTTCCAAATGACTCAGCTCCCTAAAGCTCCGTGGGATCTTCACGAGCTTCTTGCACTCGTCGAATTTCAACACGGTCAAGCGCTTCAACGTCAAGACGGACGAAGGAAGCTCCTTGATCCCGGTGCCAGACAGACAA
This sequence comes from Linum trigynum, assembly GCA_964030455.1. Classification (NCBI taxonomy): domain Eukaryota; kingdom Viridiplantae; phylum Streptophyta; class Magnoliopsida; order Malpighiales; family Linaceae; genus Linum; species Linum trigynum. The sequence goes on along the minus strand of OZ034814.1, from coordinate 34,756,431 downwards.
AGCCTCTCCAAGTTCGCAAGATTCCGGATCGTGTTGGGAATCCTCGATACCTTCGAACAGTAGCTCAGATCGAGCACGAGCAGTTTTTCCATGGTGGTCGCGATCTCGGGGAACGAACCGAGATTCTCGCAACCATAGAAGTCGAGCGTCTGGAGAGAATTCAACATGTGGATCTTCACCGGGAAATCGAGGAGGAGCTTGTTGTTTCGAAATATCAAATGTTCGATCGACATGCTACTACTACTGCTGACGAGAGCGTCGATGGATGGGAATTTCGACAAGTTTGGGCAGCTCGAGCAGTCGATTTTTGTGAGGTTTGGTGCTCGTAGGAGCAATCGAGGGACTTTTTCGATTGGCGTGGCGTCCAGGTTTACTTGCTCCAAACGTGGGAAAGCTAAGGTCCCGTTTGTCTCCTCCTCGTCCAGGCTACTAAGGTTGAGAGCTTTGCAGGAATTCAGAATTAGGGTTTTGAGGCTTGGGAGGTAGATGATTGATGTGTGAAGCTCGATGAGTGTCTCGCAGCTGGTAAGATCGATGAGCTCGAGTTTTTTCGCTGTTGAGAGATCGGGTAGCTTGGTTAGGTATTTGGATGCTGTGAGATTGAGCTCCCTCAGATTCCCAAGATCCTGCACGGACACATGAGCTCGATTAGGAAATTTTATGTATAGTGAGATCACATGAGGTACGAAATACTTACGATCTTAGCTCCTTCCCACAACTGACGGATGGTGTTGTGTTTCAGCCTTAGCACTCGAAGCTTATCGGGGCAGAATTTGGAGGGCAGAGATGTGGCAGCAAACAAGTCCCAACGAAGATATGTTAGCTTGCGCGGGAGAGTATTGATGAGACCTTCGCCATTAGGGAAAACTACTTTGCTTTCTGGTGCTAATTGAATGGAAAGCACTCTCAGATTCCACATCTTTGCAAATGTATCAGAAGATTCAGTTTCTATCTTCTCTTCGTTTTCATTCAAACTCAACCAGATTCCTTCTGTTGCTTCTGTTCCCTGAGTGAACAAAAATCGAGCGAACAAACATGTAATTTAGTTTATGTAATACTGTACGTCCGTACAAATAATTCGAGTTACAGAATGAGATATAAATAATTCTATATTTACCTTGTTTTCTGCTAGCAAATCTAGGGTATCTTTGGCTTCCCACCACCTAGTTCGTTTTCGAGGATCCGTTTCCGCCTCAACGATATCCTGCCCTAAATCTTCAAGCAAAACATGCATTTCTATCTTTCCTTTGGAATAGTTGATCCCGACAAGAGACTTGTCAACCAAATTGGTGACGAAATCTTCATCCAACACTCTCGTCACGAAATCATAGTCATCGTGGTTGAAGAAGCAAGCGATGTCGAGGAACGCACTCTGCTCGTCTCGACTCAACTCGTTGTAGCTAATCATCAACAAATCCTGAATGTCCTTCTTGTGAAGTGTCCTCAACTTTTCCAATGTCAGATCCCAAAGCTCTAGTTTCTTCTTGTAGAACGCCACGCCCAAAACTCTCAAGGCCAGTGGGTTTCCACCACAATAAGCTACCACTTTTTCACACCTCTCCTTGTACTCGTCTGGAGGTTGGTCCTTCTTGAAGGCGTAAAAGCTGAAAAGCTGAAGGGCTTTCTCCTCGTCGAGGCCCGGGACTTGGTGCACTTCTTGACAAGCATTAATGAGCACCTGTTGATTCGTGCTCGTCAGGATCATTCGACTTCCCGGTCCAAACAGATTGCAGAACTTCCAATCGAGCAGCTCTTCTAGGGCTTGCATGCTTGCACTCGTCACATCATCGATGACGACGAACGCCCTCAGACGACGGAGGCGACTGAGCTTGTGACCAAATGCAATGTCTTGTGGATTATCGTCCCGTAGCAACACCTTGAAGAGTTCGTTTTGCAGATCCTTCACCGTCTTGGTCTTCAACTGGACTGCGAAATCGGGGATGTAATGTCGTCCTTCGAATACGTCTGGATCGGTTTTTTGGAAGATAGAATTGGCTAGGGTTGTCTTGCCAATTCCGGGCATTCCCCAAAACCCTATTACGCGATTGCGTTGTGGATCAGTCTCCAGTAATTTATCAACTGCTTCAATCTCCGACTCGATACCGACCAGTCCTTCTGTGATAGGAGAAGAATTTGGCCTAAGTGCTTCTAGCACACGTTTAGTCACTTCTTTGACCAGATGACTCTCAGGCCTAGATCAAGAAAGAAAGTTATTAATTCTGCTTGACGAGTTCCACTCATAAAATTCAATTACTTGCAAAGAAAAGGATGGTTAATGAAAGTTTTTACATACTTTTAAAAGTCCGACTCTTATTTTATTGTATGTATAGTTATCTAATCTTATCTCAGTGTTGTTTCTTCTTGTGAGGTTTCTTATGGACTTGCCTTTTTTCTTTTGTCTTTCTTCTTGTGAGGTTTCATGGACTTGCCTTTTTCCCATATCAACATTATTCATCGCCATTATTAAAAAAAAACATAATGTATTCCTACTTTATTTCCCCACAAATTAATATATTTTAGGTGACTAAGGGTTCGTTTGGAAGTTGCGATTGTTAAATAGATGTATTGTTAAGAATGCATGTATAATATTATACATGTATTGTCGAATTTGATGCATTGTAGAATACAACGTTTGGTATGTGTGATTGTGTATGTCGCATTAGCTAAAAGCTGAGACAAAACAATCTCAACTCAATTATCTCAACAATCACAACTAAAAGTTGAGATATAACAATCAATCAAAATGAGTGATAGTTTCTGTCACATCACAGAAACAATACATGGATTGTTTCTACTAAAAAAACAAAAAAACGATGCATTGTAAACAATACATGCATAATGACAATCTCAACAAAACAATCGCAACTTCCAAACGACCTCTAAAAGTTTCCGTCCCGTATAGCGTTCGACCATAATATATATATTTTTTAATTTGATTCGTGATGCGTGTATATATATTTTTAATTTTATTATGAAAAATAAAACATTAATAAACCCGTAAAAAAAATTAATACGTACGTGGTGACTTGGGAATCAAACCCAGAAGTGTCGGCGGCTTCCTTGAGCGCAGCTTTCCAGTTTTCGAGTTTGGCCTCGTCATTGGGAAACTTGGCCTTGTGTTCAACAAATGCATCCGCGTAGCTCTCTTCTTGGTTCCTAACATGAGAAGGTGTCACTCCACCGTAAAACACCGGAATCATCTTCCGCCCGTACTTTTTCGTGCACTCCAAAATCTTGACGAGCTCGTCGAGACACCAACGAGAAGTCGCGTAGTTGGGGGAGAAGATGACGACGTACAACGAGGATCTCTCGATCGCCTCGATGAGGGACGGAGCGATGATGTCGCCTCGTTTGAGGTTCACGTCGTCCTTGTAGGTTAATGGAGATATGAACCAGAAGCAGTAGCAGCTGAAGCTTGAATGAAGAACTTGTCCTGAGTCTGCTACTGCTGATGGAAGCTGCACACGAAGAACACAAGCCCAGAAGAAACGGTGGCGTTTTGCTTTAATCCAGGAACTGCTTTGGAGCAAACGCAGTCGTCTCCTCTAAAGAAGAAAGAGATGTGCCAACACGACGCCGTCCTTCTTAGTTGCCTGTCGTAGCGATTTGGTTTGTGTCTTGCAGACACATGTTGCTTTGTTATTGGTTCGTTTTCAATTGTTAGTTAATTACTGTAGATTAGCCGTTAAGTGTTCTGGGTTTGTAAAGGTTGCTGGGTATATAAATGAGAAATCGAAAACGAAGATCTCAAGGTTTTGAGACCCTTCACCAAAAACCTAGCCGCTTTCTTCTTTTCTTCTCATGGTATCAGAGCCTGGTTGGCTTTGCTAACCTCGATCCAGGCTTCTGCGCTGCCGATTTCTCATTTATAGATCCAGACGATGTCTACTCAAGAAGCACAAGTGGATGGGTTCGTTGCTGATGAAGTGGAGACTGAAGATGAGATTGCTTCAGCCAACGACGCCACCTTACCGCGAACTCCTCAAGGTGCAAATGCTCGACGTCAGATGGATGCTTTTGTTCCTCCAGTGATTCCTCGCTATGAGGATCCTTACCTCAACCCTTACTACCTGCCACCTCACGATGGAGGTTTGACAACTATCATTTCGATGAAGCTAACTGACCAGAATTACAATCTCTGGAGTCAGGTAATGGAACTTGCTCTTAGTACTAAGAACAAGCTGCAATTTGTGAATGGATTGATTCCTGTACCCCAGATGGGAGATCCCATTTGGCAGTCTTGGCACAGGTGTGATAGCACTGTGCGTTGCTGGATCTATAACTCCCTTTCAGATGATATAGCAAACAGTGTGGTTCCTTACAAAGTAGCCAAAGATGTGTGGGATAATCTGAAAGATAGGTTCAGCCAGGCTGACAATATGAGGGTTTATGAATTGAATGAGCAGATTAGGAAGTGTGTTCAAGGAAACCTTACAGTTACTCAGTATTACACTGCTCTGACAACTAAATGGCAAGAATACAAGATGTATAGGCCAGTTTCATGCTGTCCCTGCCCAAATAGCCCTTTCTTTACAATTCAGAGATACCAAGAGCATGATTTGATCATCAAATTCATGCAAGGCCTTAATGATGTGTTTCAATCAGCAAGAACACAGGTATTGATGAATGCACAGCTGCCTCCCATTGAATCAGTTTTTAAGCAGATGGTTCAACTGGAAAGACAGCTGAAAGGGTTACAGTCTGAAAAAGGAAGAGTGGAATCAGTTGCATTGATGGCTGGACAACAGTCTAAGCAACAGAAAGGTACTCAAGGAGGCAGAAATCCTAGAGACTACAAAGATGGGAAGAAGTGGTGTAGGTTCTGCAAGAAGGAGTACCATACTATTGAGGAATGTTACAAGTTGAAAAACAAACAAAGTAGAGAAGGAGAAGGTTCTTTTGCTGGTTCAGTAGAAGTTACTCCATCAGAAGGTGATGGCTCTAATGCTACTGGTCATGGTGGAGGAAAAGGGGAAGGTGATCTTCTGAGTTTGCTCACTCCCAACCAGTTTGAACAACTCAGAACTCTGCTTAATCGATCACCATCTGCATCACCCTCTCCTCCTAATTCTCCTGGTGTTCAGCATTCTGCAGCAGTTGCTGTTAGAGGCTCACAGTCAGGAAAGAAACCAGCTGGTTCTCCATCTGTCTCAACACAGCATTCCCATTATGCATCACACTCTTCAGGTAAACAAGTCCTTTCTTCTGTGGTTGAATCATCTCGTGGCACAGTATGGGTTTTGGATACAGGGGCAACAGATCACATCATATGTGATAAAAGTTTCTTCATGAAACATAAGCCCCTGAATCAGGTCTTTGTTAATCTGCCTAATGGACAACAGGTTCAAGCCACACATATAGGGATAGTTACTTTGCCTTGTGGATTGTTCATAACTCAAGTCCTCTTTGTTCCTTCCTTTGCTTACAATTTAGTTTCTGTAAGCAAGTTAACCAAAAATCATCCAGTCTCATTGACTTTCAAATCCAACTTTTGTGTCATCCAGGACCTTATTACTCGGAGGAGGATTGGTTTAGCCCAAGTTGATAGAGGTCTTTACCTTTTTACTGAGTTCCAGGGTCAACAGTTTGGAGTTTCTAAGGATTCACAGAAGTTTGCAGCAGCAGTGTTCAATTTCCAAAGCCAAGATTTTAACATCTGGCATGCTAGATTAGGACATCCATCTTTGTCTAGACTGAAAGTTGTGAAACAAACTTGTAATGAGGTTTCTCTTCCTTTGACACAGCATTGTGAAACTTGTCACTTAGCTAAGCAAAAGAGGTTGCCATTTCCAGTAAGCACCTCAGTTAGTTCACAAGTTTTTGAGTTGATACATGTAGACATTTGGGGGCCATTAAACACTGTTTCCAGAGATGGTTTCTCTTATTTTCTTACTGTAGTTGATGACCATAGTAGAGCAGTGTGGGTTTTTCTTCTCAAATCAAAGGCTGATGCCAGGCCAACACTTCAATCTTTCTGTCTAATGGTAAAGAACCAATTTTCAGTTTCAGTTAAAACCATTAGAACAGACCAAGGCCAAGAGTTTCACATGACTGAGTTCTACTCAGCTCATGGTATTGTTCATGAAATGAGTTGTGTTTATACAGCACAACAAAATGGGAGAGTTGAGAGAAAACACCAGCACTTGCTGAATGTGGCTAGATCATTGAAATTTCAATCTGGTTTACCTTTGACCTTTTGGGGAGATTTTGTTTTACATGCAGCCTATCTAATTAACAGGACTCCTACTCCTATCCTTAATCACAAAACTCCTTTTGAGGTACTGCATAAGGTACCACCAGATTACATGAACTTGAGGGTATTTGGTTGTCTGGCTTATGCCACTGCTGTAGAGGGTCATAAGTTGAAGTTTGATCCTCGATCCAATCAATGTGTCTTTCTAGGCTACCCTCATGGCATTAAAGGATACAAATTGTTGGATCTTAACACAAACAAAGTGTTTGTTAATCGAGATGTGATCTTTCATGAGCACATTTTGCCTTACAAAACTGGTAAATCTGCTCATGACTCAACAGAAGATGCTCCTTCCACTTCTGTTCCAATGTCTTCTTTCTGTCCAGGAGAACCTTCTTGTTCTGGTTCTTCTCCTGTTTTTGAGCCTGACTTGACAGATTATTCTTCTCCTTCTGTCAAAACCACACCCCTATCTCCTTCCCCACCAGGCAAATCTGCTACTCCTTTTACCAATGATGATGTTTCAGACACCAGTTCTGCTTCATCTGATTCATCACCTCCTCCTGTTCCTCCTTCTTCCCCACCAGTAGTACCTCTTAGGAAATCTACAAGGCAAACAACTTTTCCTAAGAAGTTTAATGACTTTTATGTGGGTTTGAATCAAGTCAGTATTGATCCCAAGATCCCCATACCACCAGACCTGGCTCATCTTTCACCAGAGCAACAGCATTTTGCACTGATCCTTGCAGCAGCTTTTGAGCCTTCTTGCTATGCAGAAGCAGCTCAGGATTCCAGGTGGAATGCAGCCATGATTGAAGAGTTAAAAGCACTCTTTGATAATGATACTTGGGACATTACTGACTTGCCAGGGGGAGTTAAGGCAATTGGGTGCAGATGGGTTTTCAGGATTAAGTACAATCCAGATGGTTCAATTGAAAGATTTAAAGCACGTTTAGTAGCTAAAGGATATACACAAATCTATGGTATTGACTATTGTGATACCTTTTCTCCTGTAGCAAAGTTGACCTCAGTTAAAATGTTGTTAGCCGTGGCATCTGTTAACAGTTGGCATTTACATCAAATGGATGTTAACAATGCCTTTTTGAATGGAGAATTAGAAGAAGATGTGTATATGGAATTGCCTGAGGGAATGAGAAACAAACCTGAGTATAAGGGGAAGGTGTGCAAGTTGAAGAAATCACTTTATGGATTAAAGCAAGCTAGCAGAATGTGGTATGCTAAGCTAACTGATTCATTACTGGCTAATGGTTTTAGACAGTCTAAATCAGATTATTCAATCTTTTTGACTGATATAAGAGGACATCTTGTTATCCTTATTGTTTATGTGGATGATATTGTTGTGGGAAGTGAGGATCTGGATGCTGTTAAAACTGTGAAGAACATGTTAAAGTCTTTGTTCAAGATGAAGGACTTGGGGGAATTGCAGTATTTCCTTGGTTTAGAAGTTAACAGAACAGCAGAAGGAATTCATGTGTCACAAAGAAAATATTGCACTGAGTTGTTAAAAGAAGCAGGCTTTGATGAGTGTAAACCTGCAAAGACACCTTCGAGTGTTAAACAAGTGCTTTCAGCTGCAGATGGTGATCCTTTTCTGGACATCAGTAAATACAAGCATCTGCTAGGGCAGTTGCAGTATTTGACAAGCACAAGGCCTGACATCAGCTTTGCTGTTCAGCAACTATGTCAGTTCCAGGACTCTCCAACTTCAGTGCATTACAAGGCTCTACAAAGGGTTTTTAGATACCTGAGCAGTTCACCAGGACAAGGTTTATTTTACCCTAAGAATTCTGCTATTCAGTTGACAGGTTATAGTGATTCTGATTGGGCTACATGTCCAGATTCAAGGAGATCACTAACAGGGTTTTGTGTGTTCTTGGGAACTAGTTTGATTAGTTGGAAAACAAAGAAACAGAGTACAGTTTCTAGATCCTCTTCAGAGGCAGAGTACAGAGCCTTGGCTCAGTTGAGTTGTGAGTTGCAATGGCTGATGAGATTGCTTTCAGACTTTGGAGTAAAGCATTCCCAACCAGCTATGGTGTTTTGTGACAACCAATCAGCAATACATATTGCTAGGAATCCAGTCTTTCATGAAAGAACAAAGCACATTGAGGTAGACTGTCATGTTATTCGTGAAAGACTGATGAATGGTTTGATTGATTTGAAGCATGTTTCAACAAACTTCCAACTTGCAGACATCTTTACCAAAAGTCTTGGTATTGATCGTTTTAATATGTTGATGGACAAGCTGGGAGTTTCTGCACGATCCTCGCCAGCTTGTGGGGGGGTAATGGAGATATGAACCAGAAGCAGTAGCAGCTGAAGCTTGAATGAAGAACTTGTCCTGAGTCTGCTACTGCTGATGGAAGCTGCACACGAAGAACACAAGCCCAGAAGAAACGGTGGCGTTTTGCTTTAATCCAGGAACTGCTTTGGAGCAAAACGCAGTCGTCTCCTCTAAAGAAGAAAGAGATGTGCCAACACGACGCCGTCCTTCTTAGTTGCCTGTCGTAGCGATTTGGTTTGTGTCTTGCAGACACATGTTGCTTTGTTATTGGTTCGTTTTCAATTGTTAGTTAATTACTGTAGATTAGCCGTTAAGTGTTCTGGGTTTGTAAAGGTTGCTGGGTATATAAATGAGAAATCGAAAACGAAGATCTCAAGGTTTTGAGACCCTTCACCAAAAACCTAGCCGCTTTCTTCTTTTCTTCTCATAGGTGAGGATGTGTTTTTCGTTGTTCATGTAGGCGAAGAGGTGGCTGAGGAAGAAGTTCCGGACGTCGGTTCCTCTGAAGCTGATGAATGCATCGTACTTGGGCAAGAGATCGTTTGTAATTTGATCGTCGTCGGGAGGAGTACTAGTTTTTTCATCGACAGGCTGAGGAGGAGGAACAGGATCAACTACTGTATCTTGAACGTCGATGGAAGGAGTAGGTTTTTCGTCGATAGGTTGAAGAAGAACAGGATCAGGAGGCGAGGGAGGAGGTTGATCGGCTACATTTTGATCATCGAAAGGAGGAGGTTTTTCGTCGATAGGTTGAAGACGAATAGGACGATCAGGAAGCGAGGGAGGATCTGGATCAAGAGGAAGAGGTTTAGGAGGATGTTGAATCGTCCCACGAACAATAAGAAAACGGCCACGAGGTGGAGGTTCTAAGTTTCTCTTGGAAGGGTGAACAAGGAAACGACCACGAGGAGGAGGAGGCCGAGAAGTGTCCATGAGATGAAGGTGAAGAAGGCTTAGCTAGAACGCTTGGAAGTGTGGGTTTTGTGTGTGGAGCTTCTTTTCCTCAGAGAAAAGAAGTGGCTAGAATTTGATATAAAGCAAAAGGTTACATGAGAGAAAAGAGATGGGAAGAATCAACCAGAAGAAAAGTAATGGAACAAAAGGTGCCAAAAATGTGCGAGTGGGTAATGCTTGGTCTCAGTCAATCACCTTCATAGGCAGAAGATGATGCGATAATGGTTGTGTTGAGCTTGGCCTTTTGGCGTTGGTCTCTACTCTTATTGGACCTTTCTTATGAGAGGCTTTCATCTGTAAGGCACGGATGTATCGTCTTATTTTAGAGGAGGGATATAAGAAATCAACATATTTCAGTAATTAGATCGATTGAAATATATAAGTCAGTTGATCGATTTATTTATCGGATTTCGGAGTTGATAGTCTTATAGATAACCAACAGCGCGCGAGTAACGACTAACGAGCACTAAGACTTTCAATAATACTTGGTCATCTTATGGTGGGTCATATGTGATTGGGTCATTTGAGTGTTTATGGATCATATATTTCACATTATTCACTAGGAGACGAATTTAGAGTTGTTAGGTTATGTGATGTCGCTATCACTATCCAAATCTTTCTTCTTTTTCCTGTTTTGGATATGATATTTTAATACGAGTATACGACCAAAGGGTTAAAGCCGAATAATTAACACATCTTTCTCAAAAGAAGACAACGCCTAGCTATCTTCCACTTGAGAAAATGATCGCACCATATATAGTGGGAAATGGGGACCGTATCCTGTTCACAATTATTCTCTGCTAATGCATATATTTCTAGCTGCCAAGTGTTTTCACTTTTCAGCCCATCACCTTCATATATGCATGTGATGGAGAAGAAGATGATGCGATAATGGTTGGGTTGAGCTCGGCTTATTGAGGTCGTCTCTCCTATATAGACATGACATATGAGGATTTTCTCGTCTCTTCAATTAATTCTACATGTTTTTTTTTTTTTTTTTGCAACCCATTAGCTAATTTTACTCAATTGCCATACTTTAATGAGTATAGGATCGGATTAAAATACCCAAGCGCACTTTAATGATTTTGACTTTAGGTTTGAGTTGAGTTTGAATTGAATCCATGATAGAAACCGTGAATCTATAACATCCAGACGCGAATAACTGTTTATGGATCATATAAAAAAAACTACAGCAATCCATAACACATGAATGACTGTATATGGATCATAATTCACATTATGCACAAGAAGACGAACCGAGATCGAGAGTTGATAGGTTATGTACTATCGCTATCTCAGATCTTTGTATTTTTTTGTCCTTTATTTTTTCTGTTATGGATATGATATAATATGAGTATATGGCCAAAGGGTTAAGGACAAATAATTAACATCATCTTTTTCAAAAGAGGACAACGCCAGGTTATCATCCACTTGAGAAAATGATTCCACCACAGTGAGGGAAATGGGGACCCTAGCCTGTTCACAATTATATGCTCTGCAAAAGCGTTTGAAACTCTGAATTGTCGGTAGGAAATTGCTATGAGGAGCTACTAAAAGAAATGATAATATTTTTTTTTTCAAGAGGAGGTTAGGGTTCAATATTTATAAAAATAAATTGTGAGCATATATATAAAAATCAAAATCTCTCCCTACACTAGATGCTGATCAACAGACCTGATCCGACAATAACTCAATTATTTCACACCAAAGATAATTTACAACATAATTAATACGAATCCTAAACAAAAACTAAAATGGAATCAAACGAATTATTTCAAGAAAATAATCATGAATAAAAGTTTAAAAAAATGCCATAATCATTCCCTCCGTAGAAGAACTTTGTCCGAGAGGTTAGCCTGGCCTCCCTCTGCTTCCGAATTGCCTTCTTTTCCTTTGTCGAACTGAATAGTGCTTGGTTTTAGAAATTGCATGAGATAATTCTACAAGCTGAATTTGATCATAGTCAAGATCACTACTACATTGCATCAAGTTTTCATCTTAAAGAACTTGGTAACGTATCCTATTTCCTTGGTCTTGAAATTGCCTCGTATCAAAAGTAAAATAAAATTTTTATTAAGTGGAGTTAGTGTGACCAACCTAACCCGAAATGTATACACATATAATGAGCACTTCTACTATGCTATATAGTATTGGTGCTTTAATGTACAACTTGAAGTTATATCATAACATTAAATGTATAAGTTTAGGTTGTACCACAAAGGAATTTGTATCATTATGTTATGGTACAACTTTACAACTTGAAGTTGTACCATCACATAAGGTACAAGTTTAAGTTGCACCATAAAAGAATTTGTACAAAAGTGTAGGTACAATCTGAAGTTATATCATAACGTTAAAGGTACAATTTCAAATTATACCATAAAGCCAAATCACTATAGCACCAACGCTATATAGCATTATAAAATTCCTCACATATATTGGAGTACTAATTAATTACAAAAACATATTAGTCAATTAATCAACTGTGTGAGCGGTGGTGAGTGCATTCAGGGCAGCCTTGAGGGCGACAACCTCCTTCTCCTTCTCTTCAAGCGTCTCCCTCAGCAACGACTCCTTCGCCTCCATCTCCTTCTCCTTCTCCTCCACCACCTTCTCCCACGTGTCCTCGCCGCCGCGGCCGCGGCCGAGTGGAGGCGCCACCAAAACGGCGCCGCTGCTCATGTCCCACACGCTCCATATCGTACCGGTTTCGACTGCCGGTCTGACCCCGTACTTGAACCAACCGAACCGATCGTTGAGCCTCAGCCAGGCGACGGAGGGGCCGCCGGCGTGCAAGAGACAGAGGCCCTGACGGTTGACCATCAGATAGTGGCTTTCTTTCGGTAAGACGAGATCTCCGATCAGCTCCTTCAGCCGGTCGCCGCCGATGGTCACGCCGAGCACCTCCAGCTCCTTGAACTTGGGCGCGGTGGGGCCCACGCGGGTCGAAGTGGACAGCCTGGGCTGCTGCTTACTCGTCCGCCGGAATATGAAGCCGAAATCTTTCAGGTCGTCGAGGAACGTGTAGACTGAAATTACCGGGGAGCCTTCTTTTGCTCGGATGAACTGGTCGTCGGACGTCAAGCTGAAGACCGACATTATTTTTGTTCTTATGTTACTTTTCGAGATGGAGAAAAAAACAAAAGTAGTAAAGTGTATAGAAGAAGAGGGCGGGAGATGTGCTTGCAAGAGGAAAGAAAACACTTAGCTTTTTATATATGTCAGCCAATGTTAGGCATTAGGTGAAAGATTGTCTAGTGAAAGCAAAAATAATAATTTGTATACTAAATGACGAATGAAATATACTTTGTTCCATCGCGGTAACATAGCTATTGAAACTAGGAGCAGCAAAACTCGTTGAAGTGGAAAAAAAACAAGAATCATGGCAGTGAGCGGATTTTGCTGACGTTGTAGATGTACGCTAAACTTAGTTGTGCGCCTAAGTGAGTTTTGCTATTGAAACGATGCATAAATCAAAATTTGATATCATAATATTATATTCTAATCACGAATGGAAGAACGCTAGCTCTTAATTTTTTAAACCCAAGCCTTACAATAAGTTAGTCCCAACATAATAATCGACATATCTAATTCATCGTTAAAAGTATACTGAAATTAATCTAATGATTATTAATATACATAATTTTTGCTCCCCAGTCTATGTTTCATTTTTGACTTTATAGGTGAAAAAGTTTGAAAGCCACTCCTTACGTCCTGTTTTGGATAATATTAAGATACCAACAAAGCAAAAGGATAAAGGAAGATAATAATTAACATCATTTTTTCAAAAAGCAATCCACCTTGCAAAAAAGTGGGCTAACATTTAGTGACCAACAGAAAATTCAGTCTATAAAAATGCGAAATTTCGTGACCAAACGCCGAATAAGGATGCCGGGAATAATGTGTGCCTACTGACTTGGTTTATTCTTTAGTGTATTGTGGACCAACCCGGCAGTTTAGCATCAAATAATTTCATTCCTAATTAATATTGATTTTAGCATCAAATAACTCGAATTGTTTAGAGATTTAATCATAAATCACATGTTGCTTAATTATTGACACATCAACAAATAAAATCTACTCATTTAAGTTTGAAATTTGTACAAATCTGAATATAATGTACGTAATTAACATTAACACAACCATCTACACTTTTTTTATTATTATTATAGAAAAAACATAGAACACCACACTAGCTAAGCTAATTTTCTTTCTTTCTTTCTATTTGCCGCACTAGTAAGGGCGTTTAGGGCAGCCTTGAGAGAAGCCGCCTCCTGTTCCTTCTCTTCGATCGACTTCCTGAGCAGCGCCTCCGTCTTCTCCATCACCTTCTCCTTCTCCTCCACCACTTTCTTCCACACACCACAAAACTTGCCATCTTCATCTTCACCGCAGCTTCCGTCCACGGTGGGAGGCCCCATCAAAACGTCGCCGTTTCCCATGTCACAGACGCTCCATACGTCGTCGCCACCGATTTCTGGCACCACACCGTACTTGGACCAGCCGAAGTGGTCGTTGACTCTCAACCCCCTGAGTCCTTTCACCGTATTCACCGCCACGAAACAAAGACCCTGACGGTTGACCGCCAGACAAAGCGATGCCCTGCCGTCCTTACTACAGCCCACCTTCAAGTCCTCGATCAGCTCCTTCAGTTGCTCGCCGCCGATCGTGACGCCGAACACCTCCAGGGCCTCGAACTTCGCCTCGGCGGAAGGGCCGACGACGGACGAATGGCCCCAGCTGCGGGCGTCGAGGTCGACCATCCCGAAATCGCGCGGGTCGCCGGCGTACTCTACGACTTCGACGTCGGAGCACTCTTTCCGGTGGTCTCTGGTGATGAACTGTTTGTTGGACAGCAACTTCAATACCGACATCTTTTTTTTTTCAGTGATGGAATTGTCAGATGATGGGCTTATGGATATGTGGATATATAGAGGTATATTATCACTAATAATATTTTTTTTTCAGTGACTAAATATTATATATTTAGTAAACCCAATGACCGAACTTAATAATTACCCAAATTATTGTGAACAAGTTTGGCATAATTTGGGGTTGGGTGGGCTTACAGCAGAGAAAGAGATGGGACACAAAGACCAATTGTGAGAGCAACACTGACTGACCCATTTCGGGGGATAAAGTGGATTCACGATTTCTCTCCATCTCCACCACTTTCAAAAGTGGATTCTTTCTGCAATTATTTTCTTCTGCTCTGTCTTTCTCAAGGTCAAGTGTCATAATTCGATTTTGATAGCAATTTTTTGAGAACTAAATATATGCAAACTAGTCCCTTCCCTTTTATTAAAAAAAGGAAGATTAGAGGAGTTTTTCCTTGTATTAATTCCCCACGTTTCATTTCGAGCTCGGTGGAATATATTTCACAATTCACACAACTTAATTGATGGCTGTTCGCCAACCAGTTCAATAAAAATAGCACAAACATAATGGTAACCACAGGCGATGATATATTAGCGACCAACGGGTGCCGTCCCAAAAGGTCATATTTGCAGGAGTGAAAAATAAAGGTAACAAATCAGACCATGAACACACAACAACACTCAACATTTTATTTTTACCCAACTGGGTGAATAAATTTTACATGACCCCAGTTTGCAGTAACTACGATTCAGACAGCACAAGATTACAATACTGGTACAAACACAAATCCACAAGAAAAATCTGGAGAAATAAATACGCCGATTGCTCCATAAGAAAATGAGAAATCTGGGAAAAATACTCTTGTTGCTTCATAAGTCTCCATGTTACAAGTCCTTAAAATCTTCAGCCCTGCTATTCAAGCATACATGTGAAATTTATGCTTACGTACGTATACAATAAATATTGCAATATATACAAATATGTGAGAATAACTAATATTATTAGTATATATATATATATATATATATATATATATTAAAAAAGAATGCGAGTATACTATTTACTTACTTGCTTGTCATTCTTTGTTCTTTTCATGGATCGGGGAAGCTCCGGCTCCTTATTGATCAACATGTCGCAACCATCTAGGTTCAGCGTTTCCAATCGAGACAGCTTGGCAAAGCTATCCGGGATCGTCCTAAGCTTCTTACACTGATCCAACTTCAACACGGTCAGGTGTTTCAGTGACAAGACGGACACAGGAACATCCTCGATTCCAGTGCCCGACAGATAAAGCCTCTCCAAGTTACGGAGGTGTGAGATTGTGCCAGGAATCTCAGATATCTTGGAACAGTAGCTCAGATCAAGTCGTATCAACTCGTCAAGTGTCACTATTATGTAGGGGAAACTCTCGAGATTCTCGCACCCTGACATGTCGAGCGTCTGGAGAGATTTGAGCTTGTAGATGGCCTCAGAGAGATGGACAAGGAGCTTGTTGTTTCGTAAGATCAAATGTTTGATCGACATGCTACGATATAGAGTGTCGATGGATGGGAACTTTGACAAGTTAGGGCAAGACGAGCAGTCGATTCTGGTGAGCTTTTGTGCTCCTAGGAGCAAACGAGGGACTTCTTCAATTGGCGTGGCGTCCAAGTTTACTTGTTCCAAGCTTGGGAAAGCTACATCCTCGTTCTGTGTGTTCTCTTCATCCAGGCTAGTAAGGTCGAGAGCTTTGCATGAATCTAGAATCAGGGTTTTGAGGCTAGGGAGGGTTATGATTGATTTGTGAAGCTGGATTAGTTTGCCACAGCTGGTGAGATCGATGAGCTCGAGTTTTTCGGCTGTCGAGAGATCGGGTACCTCGGTCAAGTACTTGGATGCCGTGAGATTGAGCTCTTTCAGATTCCCAAGATCCTGCATGCATGCATACAAAGAAGGTTGTACGTACGTACAAGGTTATTGTATAGAAACGTCATGGAATTTGAAAGAAAACTTGTCGATCGATCGAACGACATTAACGTAGAATACTTACCACATTAGCTCCTTCCCATAAGTGACGAATGCTGTTGTGTTTCAGCCTTAGAACGCGAAGATTTTGGGGAGAGTATCCGGATGGCAAAGATGTGGCAGCGAACAAGTCCCAACGGAGATACCTCAGCTCCTCTGGAAGAGATTTGATGAGCCCTTCTTCAGGAAAAACCGATATGCTTTCTGATGCTAATTCGATGCCAAGCAATCTCAAGTTCCACATCTTTTCAAAAGCATCAGATTCGGTTTTGATTCTCTCCTCTTTTTCGGTCAGATTCAACAAGATTCCTTCCGTTGATTCTGATCCCTGTAGTAAGAATAACAAGATATATGAATGGGATCATCCAATTACGTTTTCAAGTTATTCCAATAACTCAAATTATTATATTTTAGACGATGCCTACGTACCATATTTTCCGAGAGTAACTTTAGCACATCTTTGGCCTCCCACAACCGAGACCGTTTTCCTAGCATCTTTTCTATCTTAACAATCTCCTTCCCCATGTCCTCAAGCAATGCATGCATTTCGATCGCGCCTTTGGAATAGTTAATCCCAGCAAGAGACTTGTCGACCAAATTGGTGACCAGGTCTTCATCCAACACCCTCGTCACGAATTCATAGTCCTCGTAGTTGAAGAAGCAAGCAACATCGAGGAACGCACTCTGCTCGTCTCGATCCAACTCGTCATAGCTAATCATGAGTAAATCCTGAATCTCCTTCTTGGGAAGTCTTCGCAGCTTCTCCAATGTACCATCCCAAAACCCCATCGTCCTATCATAAAACATCAAGCCCAAAACTTTAAGAGCCAACGGGTTCCCACCGCAGTAAGCTACAACCTTGTCACACATCTCCTTGTACTCATTTGGAGGTCGGTCCTTCTTGAACGCGGATAAGCTGAAAAGCTTTAGGGCTTTTCCCTTACCGAGCCCTGGGACTTGGTGTACTTCTTGACAAACAGCCTTGAGCACCTGTTGATTCGTGCTCGTCAGGATCATTCTACTTCCGGGTCCGAATAGATCACAAAGTTCCCCATGGAGCAACTCTTAACAACGAAGTGGTACAGAAGATTGAACCCTAAAAACTTGAGCATTTCATTACAATCTCTGGCCTTTATAGGCAGAGCATTACAGGAAGAAGACAAGCAAAGTTTCTGTTTGTTTTGAAGCTTGGAAGGGAAACAAGACAGCCTTGGGTGAAAAGTAAACAACGACTGAAAAGGAAAGAAGAAACGGTGACGTTCCGAGAGGATGGCTTCTCCTTCAGCAGCACAGAAACGCCGGCGTTCCACTTAAGCTCCTTGTCTCGTGTCGAAACGTTGTCGTAGAGTAATCTGACCGTTGGAAATGAATTTTCCTTCTGTTACCCCCCCGCAAGCTGGTGGGCAAAGATTGCGCACACCAAGCTTGGAGAGCAGTGTCTGAAATGGAGCTGGAGACAAGGGTTTGGTGAACAAATCCGCCAATTGGTGAGCTGAGGAGATATGAAGAAGCTTCAGAGTCCCTGATTGTGTCTTCTCTCGAACAAAGTGGCAATCCAGTTCGATGTGTTTGGTTCTTTCGTGGAAGGTTGGGTTTTTGGCAATGTGAATTGCGCTCTGGTTGTCGCAATATAGAGTTGCTGGAGCTGAGGAAGAGGCTTGGAAATCGGCTAGAAGGTATTGCAGCCACTGTATTTCACAAGCCGTTTGGGCGAGGGCCCTGTATTCTGCTTCACATGATGATCTTGATACTGTTCTTTGCTTTTTACTTTTCCAGGAGATCAAAGAGTCACCAACATAGATGCAAAAACCAGTAGTCGATCTTCTGGTGTCAACACAGGCTGCCCAATCGGAGTCAGCAAAGGCCTTGAGTTGAAATGTGCCTGTTGAGGGAAAGAAGAGACCAGTTGCAGGTGCAGACTTCAGGTACCTTAGAACACGAAGAACAGCTTTGTAGTGAGTGATTGTTGGTGAAGACATGAACTGACTCAGTTGCTGTGTGGCAAAACTGATGTCAGGGCGTGATGTAGTGAGGTAGATCAACTTCCCTACAAGTGTTCTGTAGAGTTCAGGGTCTTCAAATGCTGTATCTGGGGCATTGCTGAGGTGGAGTTTGTAGTCCATAGGTGTAGTGACAGGTTTTGTATCCAGTACATTTGCTTCTTCTAAGATTTCCAGAGTGTATTTCCTTTGACTGATGTGAATGCCAGACTTGCTTCGAGCCACTTCAATACCAAGGAAGAATTTCAAATCTCCCATGTCTTTAATGCTGAATTCCTTGTGCAGAATCTCTTTTAATGATTGAATCTCATCAATATCATTGCCTCCCAGAACTAGATCATCCACATAGATCAGAATGCAAGTATAGCTAGTGTCTGTGACCTTGAAAAACAGTGAATGGTCTGCTTGACTCTGTGTGTAACCAACCTGTCCCAATTTGTCAGTCAATTTGGAAAACCACTGTCTAGATGCTTGTTTTAAGCCATATAAGGACTTTTTCAGTTTGCAGACTGGGTTGGGAATACCAGGTGGGGGAGTATACCCTTTTGGTAGGGTCATATAAACCTCTTCTTGCAAATCTCCATGGAGAAATGCATTGTTCACATCTAGTTGGTGAACATGCCAATTTCTCATGGCAGCAATTGCAAGAAAGGTTCTGACAGTGGTCATTTTGATGACAGGAGCAAAAGTGTCCTGATAGTCAATTCCCTCTTGTTGAGTGTTGCCTTTGGCAACTAGTCTTGCTTTGTGTCTCTCCAAAGAACCATCAGAGAGGAATTTGTCCTTGTAGATCCATTTGTTGCTGATAGGTTTCACCCCTTTAGGTAAACTGACCACATCCCAGGTATGATTTTTGAGTAAAGCTTGAATTTCAAGCTGCATTGCACTGTTCCAGATCTCATGTTGTGAAGCCTCTTGGTAAGATTGGGGTTCATGATGACTTGAAATGTTCAGAAGAAATTTTTTGTGAGCAGGTGAAAGTTTGTCATATGACAGGAAGGAAGGGAAAGAATACCTGGAAGCTTGGTTCTGTTGCAGACTTGAGTGACTGGTTCTGCTTGGACCCTGTGATAAAAAACAATGGTAATTTTTGACCAGATGGGGAGGGGGTTTGGATTGTCTGTCTGAACGTCTTACTGGTTGGATTGGTGGGGGAGGTGGTGGTGATGGTATATCTGGAGAGGTGGGTGGTGAAGGCAGTGGGCTGGTAGGTGGGGAAGGAGTGATATCTGGAATAGGTGAAGCAGCAGGAGAGTCTGCAGCTGGGAAAGGAGATGGAGGTGGGAAAGGAGAAGATGGTGAAAGATCATGAATGAGGCTGTTGTTTGAATTTGGGATGAGGAAGAGAAAATCTGGATCAGAACTAGAATCATGGTCAGGAGAGGAATTTTTGTATGGGAAATAGGACTCATAGAAAATCACATCTCTAGATATGAACACCTCATGGGAGGTGATGTCATACAGTTTGTAACCTTTAATCCCAGGGGCATAACCAATGAAGATAGCTTTTCTTGCCCTTGGTTGAAATTTGGTTCTGTGGCTGGCTAGTGTACTGGCATAACACAGGCAGCCAAAAACCCTTAGATCAGTTAAGTCTGGCTGTTTGTTGTGAAGCATTTGAAAGGGAGTTTGGTTTGAGAGAATGGGAGTTGGAACACGATTGATTAGGTAGACTGAGTGTTTGACACAGTCACCCCAGAAAGCAGGGGGAAGGGATGCTTGGAACTGAAGGGCTCTAGCAACAGCAAGGATGTGCTGATGCTTCCTTTCTACTTTACTATTTTGCTGTGGCGTTTGGACACAGGACATTTCATGAACAATGCCTGTTGTGTGAAAGAAATCTTCCATTTGGAATTCTTTTCCTTGATCACTTCTTATGATTTTGATTTTTGTTTGGAATTGTCTTTCCATCTGATTGCAGAAGGCAATAAGTTTAGGTCTTGCCTCTGATTTAAGTTGCAAAAGAATGATCCATGTCATTCGAGTGTAATCATCAACAACAGTTAAGAAGTATTTGAATCCATCATAAGTTGGGACAGAGTTGGGACCCCAGATGTCCACATGAAGAAGTTCAAAAGGGAAAGAAGTTACAGACTGACTGGTAGGAAAAGGGAGACGTTTTTGCTTAGCAAAATGACAGACATCACAAGGTTGATCTCTTAGAGTAGCAATGGAGGTACAAAATTGATTGAGTATGGGAATTTTGGAATGGGAGACATGCCCTAATCGAAAATGCCATAGGTCAAAGGTGGAGGTGGAGGCAGCTGAGATCAACTTAGGAAAAAGGGAAGCTTCAAGGTAATAAAGGCCATTGCAGAGTTTAGCAGAACCAATCACTTTCGTCTGCTTCAGATCCTGTATAAGACAAGTGGTTGAGTGAAAGGTTAAACACAATGAGTTCTTAGAAGTTAATCTGCTCACAGAGATAAGGTTGAAAGTGAAGTTTGGAACAAACAAGGCATCATGTAAGTGCAAGTCACCACTGCAGATGGCAGTTCCTGAATGTGTTGCTTGGATTTGTTCACCAGTAGGAAGGGTGATGAAAATATTGTGTAATGGTTGAGGGTCATGGAGGTAAGCTAAGGAGCACACAATGTGATCAGAGGCTCCTGTGTCAACAATCCATTTGGGAGGGTTTGTAGAAAAAGCATTCAATATTGGTGCTGGTGGAGTTGGAGAAAAAGTAGTACCTGGTGTAGTCACATATGCAGCAGCAGAGAAAGAGGGTTGTGTCTTTGTGGAAGACATTAAGCTCATAAGTTTCTCATAATCTGACCTAGTGAGCTTGACTTCATCATTACTGGATGGAGTGCTGAGAAGAGCAGCTGTTGGTCTTGGTCTGGGAGGAGCAGTTGATGAGGATCGAGGGACAAAATTAGCTGGATAACCATGCTTCTGAAAACATTTGTCTTCAGAGTGTCCTCTTCTTTTGCAATGGTTGCAGATAATGACAGTTCCAGATGTGGAGGCTTGAGGTCTGGACATGCCAGGTGGCCATCCATGCTTCTGAAAACAGATGTCCTCAGTGTGTCCCTCTCTTCTACAAAATGTGCAGTAGGGTGGTTTGCTATTGGTAGAAGTCCTTCTGTTTCCTCCTTGAAAACCAAGAGCAGTTGGATCTGTCTGTGTGGATGCAACCATTTTGCCAGTTTGTGTACCATAGATCTGTCTTTCATGCTGTAACATGCGTTGAAAGACCCTGTTGATTGTAGGTAGTTCCTCCCCAAATAGCACTTGAGCTCTAACAGTAGCATAGTTATCATTTAACCCACGCAAGAACTTAATCACATAGCTGGTTTCATGATATTGCAGGACACGAGTCATGGCAGCACAGTCATGGTGACTAGTGGGGGTGCAAGTACATGGCAAAATTGGTTGGTAGTTCTCTAACTCATCACGAAGAGTGATGACATAGCCATAGTACTCAGTAATGGTACGATTACCTTGATGCAGAGTAGAAAGGGCTTCTTCAAGCTCAGCAATCCGAATCAAATCACCAGATCCATACCTTGTTTGTAGACTAGACCAAGCTTCAGCTGCTGTTTTACTTGAGAGAATGGTTTTGCGAATCTCTGAGGAAGAAGCTTGCTGTATCCAAGAAAGCACCATGACATTGTTTCGAATCCAGGCGCCATGACGTGGATCTGTAGCCTCTGGCTGTGGAATAGTGCCATTGATGAAGCCAACTTTGTTTTTAGCAGCAAGTGCATTGAGCATCGCCCTACTCCAGTCATTGTAGTTCGTGGCAGTAAGGGTTTCAGCGACAAGAAGAGATCCAGGCTGCTCGGAGCCATGGAGAAAGAAAGGGTCTGAGAGAGGATCAAGAGGATTGGGGGCAGGCACATTTTGTGGCTCTGCCTGTTGTTGTTGAGCGGCTTGGTTGTCCGCCATTGAAAAGAAGAAGGGCGGCGGCTAGGGTTCTATCCCGGGCTCTGATACCATAACAACGAAGTGGTACAGAAGATTGAACCCTAAAAACTTGAGCATTTCATTACAATCTCTGGCCTTTATAGGCAGAGCATTACAGGAAGAAGACAAGCAAAGTTTCTGTTTGTTTTGAAGCTTGGAAGGGAAACAAGACAGCCTTGGGTGAAAAGTAAACAACGACTGAAAAGGAAAGAAGAAACGGTGACGTTCCGAGAGGATGGCTTCTCCTTCAGCAGCACAGAAACGGCGGCGTTCCACTTAAGCTCCTTGTCTCGTGTCGAAACGTTGTCGTAGAGTAATCTGACCGTTGGAAATGAATTTTCCTTCTGTTAACTCTTGTAAGGTTTGTAGGCTTGTCACATCATCGATGATGACGAAAGCCCTGAGACGACGGAGGCGATTGCGCTTCAGATTGAATGGTATGTCATGTGAATTCTCGTCGCCTAACAACTTGTCGAAGAGCTCATTTTGCAAGTCGATCACCGTGGTGGTCCTCTTCAACTGGCCTGCAAAATTCTGGATGTAATGACGTCCTTTGAATTTGTCTGGATCAATCTGCTCGAAGATAGCTTTGGCGAGGGTGGTTTTGCCAATGCCGGGCATCCCCCAAAACCCTATTACACGGTTGTTTTTGGTATCATCGGTCTCCAATAATTTCTCAACGGCTTCAATCTCTGGCTCTATACCGACTAACCCTTGTGTGACAGGAGATGATTCTGGTCTGATTACCCCTAGGATGCTTTTAGCCACTTCTTCGACCAGACGACGTTCAGGCCTAGAAAAAAATATGAGGAGGTTATTAATTTTTTGATAGCAACAAAGTTAAATTACATTAGAGAGCATGTATCAAAACAATACTTTTAGTGACGAAATGGGTCCCGCGCGGATAATTGATGGAAAAGTCTCACGAGATGGAAAAAAAGTACATATATACCAAACTTTCATTTTTTTGTAAGGAAAAAACACAATTGATTATTTGAAAAAAATACCAATATTTCATTAAATGTAAACAAAAAAAATCCAATTGAGTGATTTGTGATATTGATAAACTGGGGTGAAAAAAAGTTGGGACTGAATATATATATATATATACCCGATTTCTAAAATGAAAGGTTATACGTGATTTATTATAAAATGAAAGGTGTAATATATTTTGTTTTCCAATTAATGTAATACAAAATTTCACTCATTAGATTTGACCCACTTAAAATTGAGGGTACGAAACTAGTTATGCGCAAATATATAACCAATAATTATACACCTAGCTCGCACTTAAAAAAAAAACAACAAGCAGATTAAAGAACGAGCACAACTAAACGAGAAAGCGTTTAACGTACTTGACGACCGTGGACTCAAACCCTGAAATGTTGGCCGCCTCCGTCAACGCACTTCTCCAACTTTTGATTTTGGCCTCCATCTCCTTGTCGTCGGGATGCTCCTTTTTGTGTTGAACAAATGCATCAGCGTAGCGCTGCTTTTGGTGCCTAACATGGGAAGGCGTCACTCCACCATAAAACACCGGTATCATTTTCCGTCCATACCTTCTCGCACACTCCATAATCTTGACAAGCTCGTTCAAGCACCAGTCCGAGGTTGCATAGTTTGGGGAGAAGATGACGACATACGACGAGGATCTCTCGATTGCTTCTGTGAGCGATGGCGAGACCTCGTCTCCTCGCCTGAGACTCACGTCGTCTTTGAAAGTGAGGAGGTGCCTCTCGTTGTTCATGTGAGCAAAGAGGTGGCTCACGAAGGTCTGTCGTACGTCGGTTCCTCTGAAACTGATAAAAACATCGTACTTTATAGTTTGATCGTTGTTTGTAGTTTCTTCCTTTCCTTTCTTATTGTCCTCCTTTTTAGGGCCTTCTTCCTTTCTCCCAAGTTTTCCCTCCTTTGTGGGTTTTTCTTCCCTCCCCTTCTTTTTATCCTCCTTTGTGGGTTTTTCTTCCTTTTCCTTCATCTTCTCCACCTTCTCTGGCTCTTCTTCCTTTTTCTTCCTCTTCTCGTTGTCCTCCTTCTTTGTCTGCGAGGAAGGTGAAAGAGTTGATTTTTCTTCCTTCCCCTTCCCCTTTCCCTTCTTATCGTCATCCTTTCGCCTCTTCTGGTCCTTCTTGTCCGCATGTGCAGGAGAAGAAGCAACTGGGTTTTCTTCCTTTGTCCTTTTCTTGCCATCTTTTTTGGTACGTGAGTGAGGAAAACGAAACCAGCTCTTCTTCCCCTTTCTCTTATTCTCATGCCTGCCTGTAGAGGAGGAGGGAGAACCTGTTCTTTTATCATGGGAAGGAGTGGGTGACTCTTTCTCCTTTCTCTTCCTGTTTGATGATCCACAAGGAACACTAAGGAAGCAACAGCACCAGGAAATCTCTACTATAGGCATATTGACGTACAAGTAAGATAGTGGTGACGGGAAAGAAAGAATGATAGATTCTGGGGATGAAAAAAGAAAAAATGAATTACACGGAAGAGATGAAGATCACTACCCAACACATTTGTGATAGCTTAATATTCTTATTTTACTCGACCAGAGGGAACTTTGCATGAATTTATAGGAGCTTGCGTTGGAGGACAGAGGTGATGAGAATAACAATAGTTTAGGTGTCACGTGTAGTGAGGTAATCCGAGTAGTGTAATGTGGGTGATGTTAGTGTGATGAGCTAATCGAAACTAAAGTACAAAAAGGTTTATGGGTTAACTATAACTAGATAGAATTTCTGAACTTTTTGTGATCATGGTTACTTTTTGTGATCATGGTTATTGAAAGAAGTACATTATAGCGTTGTTGCTATCTAAGTCTATGATGTAAATTAAATACTGAAAGAGCATTTGCAGTGAGCTCCATAAAATACTTTTCGCATTGAATGACAAAATTATTAATGATTATTTGATAAGATATATTGATCAGATTGATATCATGCATTATACAAGTTTTTCGAATGAATGGAAGAGTGGTTTAATTCAAACATACCTCTCGTTACCAGCTCCATACCATATGATATCTCCTTCATTTTTAAGTTGTTTTTTAAGATATTAGCACTAAAGGAACAAATTCATCATGATCTATTTAATCTATAAATTTCTAGGCGACAAAAATACAGAACCCAAAAATACAATACTATACCACCCTGTTATGAGACTGGTAACTTGTGGTACACAATGACGAAAGTTGTAAATGATTGTTAATTCACTTCTATTATCATTTATTCAACCATCCTACAGTCTTGGTATGTTCATACCACCATAGTCGCTTTCATACCATATGATATTCTCTTATTTAATACCAGTTGATACCATTTGGTATAGACTCATAATAAATGACTCAAATTTTTTTGTTCTAAAAATATAGCAAAGTAGATATCATTTTGAAGCGCACAATTAATATGATTTATCTTAGCAAAAAATATTTAAATTCTGACCTAAAACGAGAGAGAAATTGTCCGTTAAGAATAAAAAATAAAAAAATTAAAGTCTTTTCATAAGAGAGGGTGTTGATGTCACACTGATATGGATGGGCTACTTACCTAAGGTTACTCACCGGATTTGCTCCCGGAGGGAGGGGTGGGGACGGGACCCCTAACGGCTACCTAGCTCCACCCCTAAAAGGGAAACAGATATGATCAGTAACTTACTGGTCGATAACCAGGCATAATCCAACTACAACCCGCCACATCAACAACACTCTGCAACTTATGGAAGAAATTTATCTTTACCCATTAAATTTTAACATACAATTTCTCTCCTGTTTTAAGTCGATATTTAATTTTTTTGCACAGATAAATCAAATTAATTGTGCTCTTCAAAATGATATCCACTTTAACAAAAAAATTGGAACAAGAAAAATTGAGGTATTTTTTACCAGTCTATACCATGGTGGTATTGATTGGTATTAGATAAGAGCATGTCATATGGTACCTATATCTAGGGCTGGCTATTTGGACCGGGACCGGATAAAAAACCGGAAACCGGACCGTATAACCCGGACCGAGACCGAATAGTAAACAATCCAATCCAATCTTTGGGCTTAGATTTGAGGTAAAAAACCGGATAAAGACCGGATAAGAGAGCTCAACACCCAAAACTTAAGTGTAATTTGCATAAACGGTCACAAATCTTTGCACTTATTACAAAACTTAACCAACTCCTCACCCTTTTAGGCCTTAGGCCACTCAAATTCCCACAATCTCAATATAAAATCAAGATCGAATTGGGACCGGACCGGGTCAAGACCGGACCGGATCAAGACCGGACTGTATCCAATCCAATCTTTGGTCCTTATATTTTTAAAAAAACCGGACTGGACCGGATAAATTTGGGCCAATTTAACCGGACCGGACCGTATAGCCACCCCTACCTATATCACCCTTATAAAAAAACCCATGTCATATGGTATGAAAATGTAGCACGGTGGTATGAACATATCAGACTATAGGATGATTGAATATACATGATAGTAGGAGTATACTAACTATCATTTTTTACTTTCAACATTGTGTACCAAAAGATACCACTCTCATTCCAGGGTGGTATGATGTGGTATTTTTTAGTCATGTATTTCCTCTCTCCTTAGAAATTCGTATATCTAATAGATCAGGATGAACTCGTTTCTTCTGTGCAAATATTTTTAAAAAGGACTTAAAAACGAAGGAGATACCATATGATAAGGAGTTAGTAACAAGAAGTATGAAATTGTTTTCTCAAAAATAGTGAAAATGGATATAATTTTGTAGAGCACAACAAACTCGTTTCATCTATGCAAAAAAATTTAAAATAAAAATTAGAGCTAATAAAATAATTGCCAATTAAAAACACTAAGTAAAATAAATTATCCTTAATTTCGAATCCTTCTATCTAAATTTTCAGAACCGACTTAAATTCGTATCTTTCAGATCCAGTTTGGTGTTAAAGTGAATCCAATTATTGCCATTTCTACTGTCTTTTTTGCGATCGTTTTCTGGAGATTGGCATACGTGTTCAGGTTTGCTTTGTTAAAGACGATGTTAATAATTTCCCTTTAAGCTTTTGCTTTATTCTCATAGCCAGAAACACAGTGCCCGCCAATTTCGTTTTCCCCCCCCTAAGCGAGTGAATTAACATTCACGGTCAATAAATTTTAGGTGACTAATAAATAGGTAATTTGACCTTTATTTGTCTATCCTTTTCTCTCTCTTTGCATGATAATCATTTGAACTGTCTATCCTTTTCTCTCTCTTTGCATAATAATCATTTGAACACCACTAATCACCCAGAATATTTACTATCGCTCTCTATTCAAGGCTCCTAGATGTGATTCATGGTTGAGGAAGTTGATTGCCATTAAATTATCAGGAGGGATGTGGGAGTGGAGTTCAGGGGGAAGATCAGCCGATCAGGTAGATGTATCAAGCAAGCAGTTCCTGAGACCATCATGATTCTTTCAAACTTGGAAAAGCTTCATCTATCGGTAGATGTATCGGCTTTCTTAGATTAGAGATATAAGAAATCAAGAATACATCGATCAATTAGTTCGATCGTCAGATCACCCATAATATATTAGCCAGTCGATTCAACCAACACGTCTCGCAGTCAACGGTCTTCCAGACCTGAATGACGGTTTATAGATCATACTAAGAAAGTACAGCTACCCTACGTGAATGATTGTTTATGGATCATACTTCACATTATTCACAAGAAGACAAATTGAGAGTTGTTAGGTTATGTGCTATCGCTATCTCATATCTTTGTTTTTTTTTCTTCTTCTTCGATCTTCTTCCTGTTATGGATATGATAAAATATGAGTATATGACCAAAGGGTTAAAGGCAAATAATTAACATCGTCTTTTTCAAAAGCAGACAACATCCAATTGAGAAAATGATTGCACAATAGTGGGAAATGGGGAGCCTAGCCTCTACACAATTATTCTCTACTAATGCGTTTGAACTCTGAATTGTGAGCAAGAAATTGCTATGAGAAGTACGAATAAATGGTAATCGTTTTTTTTTTTTTTCAAGAGGAGATAGGGTTCACTCTGCAAAAAAATAATTTGAGAGGCTAAATATGCATTTAATTATTTATATGAGATTTCAAAAATCAACATCCCTCACACTAGCTGCTGACCAGTCTCATCCGACAAGAACTATTTCTTACCAAAGAAAATTTCCGAAAAATAGTCAGTAATTACTAATTAATACGAATACTAAACAAAAACTAAAATTGACCAACATAAAACCAATCTATAAAAATGCGAAATTTCGTGACCAACGCCAGATAAGGATGCCGGGAGGGAATAATGTGTGACTTGGTTTATTCTTTAGTGTATTGGGGACCAACCCGACAATTTAGCATCAAATACTTTCATTCCTAATTAAAATTGATTTTAAATTAATTTGCACCAAATAACTCAAATTGTTTAGAGATTTAATCATAAATCACATGTTGCTTATTGACACATCCACAAACAAAATCCACTCATATGAGTTTGAAATTTGCACATTAACACAACCATCTACACTTTTTTATTAGTATAGAAAAAACATAGAACACCACACTAGCTAACTTAATTTTCTTTCTTTCTTTCTATTTGCCGCACTAGTAAGGGCGTTTAGGGCAGCCTTGAGAGAAGCCGCTTCTTGTTCCTTCTCTTCAATCGACTTCCTGAGCAGCGCCTCCGTCTTCTCCATCACCTTCTCCTTCTCCTCCACCACCTTTTTCCACACACCACAAAACTTGGCATCTTCATCTTCATCTTTACCGCAGCTTCCGTCCACGGTCGGTGGCCCCATCAAAACGTCGCCGTTTCCCATGTCACATACGCTCCATACGTCGTCGCTACCGATTTCTGGCACCACCCCGTACTTGGACCAGCCGAAGTGATCGTTGACTCTCATCGCCCTGAGCCCTTTGACCGTATTCACAGCCACGAAGCACAGGCCTTGACGGTTGACCGCCAGGCACAGCTTCCTGTCATCCCTACTACAGCTGATCTTCAGATCTCCAACCAGCTCCTTCAGTTGGTCACCGGCGATCGTGACGCCGAACACCTCCAGCGCATCGAACGTCGCCTCGGCAGATGGGCCGACGACGGACGGAGGGCTCCAGCTTAGGGCGTCGAGGTTGGCCATTCCGAAATCGAGCGGGTCGCCGGCGTACTCAAGGACTTGGATGTCCGGCGACTCTTTGAGGGTTCGGATGAACTGTTTGTTGGATCGCAGCTTAAATACCGACATGTTTTTTTCTTCTTCTTTTCTCTCGTGGTACTTAGTATATAAGCTAGCTTAGCATATATGGCTTTCGAGAACAAGCATGTATGTGTGGATATATAAAGGTAGGCAGTTCGGTTATTTCGGTTATAACCGATAACCGATTGACCGG
This sequence comes from Linum trigynum, assembly GCA_964030455.1. Lineage (NCBI taxonomy): Eukaryota > Viridiplantae > Streptophyta > Magnoliopsida > Malpighiales > Linaceae > Linum > Linum trigynum. Next base: position 34,726,825 of record OZ034814.1, on the reverse strand, counting down.
TTATCGGTTAACCGATTGACCGGTTATCGGTTAACCGAAATAAACACCTCCTTTACCGAAAACCGATTGAAATAGGTTTTGGTTTCTCGGTTACCTTGGTTATCGGTTAACCGAATCACTTTTAAGACCAAAAACCATTTTGGCTAGCTTCCGATAATCGACCGAAGTTTGGTTACTTCGGTTACCGGCTAGTGGATAACCGGCTGGTTTGAGGGAATGTTTGGGACTAACGGGTCTTAAAATACGTAGAGCTTATCTTATGCATCGTTTTTTTTTTATTATCTTGAGTGAGGTTAGATATAAAAGCTCACTACATTTTTCATTCTGGATAGGAGTTTTGGCTGATTTTGTTGATTTGCTGGTGAAAGTGTGCGAGATAGTGATATATGAATATTACTACTACCATCTGTATAATCATTTTATACAATAATGTATTTCTACCAGCTTAGTATAATCTTATATACTATCTAACATCATCATCAATGTATAGATTGGTAATTTATGTGTCAATATATTGTTTTAAAGTATGTCAAAATGAATTTCATTTCATGAGCACAATCAATCTTTCTTTTTTTGTCATTTCAAAAAAAAAAAAAAAAATAGATACCGTTAAATAAAAATTATGGGACAAGTTTGGACAACCAGATCGCACCCAGTTTTTGCCTTGTCTTTGTTCAGTTGGAATCAATAATTTGGGAAAGAGATGGGACACGGTCACGGATCCTGACCTCCTCTACCACTTCCAAAAGTGGATTCTTCCTACAATTATTTTTTCTGCTTTGTCTTTCTCAAGGCCAAGTGTCCCTTCTTTACAAAAAGTTTTTTTTTTTTTGATAATGGTGAAATTTTATTAACCAAAGAAGATCAATTGTACACAAGGAAAACCGGATCAAGAGGAATGATCCAGGAGAGAAAGGCTAAAACTAAAACAAAAAATAGGGAAGAAGAAAAAAGTTGATGTTAGTTATTTTCCCTTTAAAGTTCACATTTTGATTTAATATTGAGATAACGATATCGTATGAACAGAACACGATTGAAAATTAAATGTTATCTTTATATATCCAAACAACAAATGGAACGAATGACTATTGAGTAATGGGCAGCTGGGTAATAAGCGATGTCTCCGAATACGTCAGTAATTACTCATGTTTTATTTCAGACACTTACTGGGTGAATATATTTTACATGGCTTAATATAATGGGCAATATATCGAATAAGTACAATTAACAATTACAAATTTGCATTACAATATTTCGATTGATGTCTCCGAATATGTCATTAATTAATCCGTCTTATTTATTTATATATTTACTTTACAAGTGGTTCTTGTGCCTTCTTGCTATATTTTGGATGAATAATATGCCGGAAATACCTGTCAAACAAACATGTAAGTGCATTAGATATAAAATTAGAGGAATTTTACAATTATATGCTTTAATACATTGGTGCTAAAATAATATATAATGTGATTAACATATAGAAGAAGAAAAGGGGGGAAAATGTAATCAATGGAATCTTTGAAGTAGTAATGCAACAAATTTAGGGTTTGATAATTCAACTTTCAATGAATTTCGGGGTTTCGCAAACCCTAGTTCATCGATCAAATGATACCATCTTCAAGATGTTAAATAAGTTGATGATTCAACCCTATATATAGTAAAATCACTCGAAAAGGCAGCACTTCGTATTACCTGTTTAATCAACTTGATCTTCGTCTTCGTCACTTACATATTCCAAGGTGTCGGGAAGTTCTGGGTTCTTATTGATTAACATATCACATCCAGAATCGTCGAGAGTTTTCAAACGGACCAGTTTCTTATAGCTGGTCGGAGCCCTCAGAAGCTTTTCGCACTTGGCATATCTCAACATGGAGAGACGTCGCAAATCCAAGACGGACGACGGTACCTCCACAATCCCTGTGCCAGATATATCAAGCTTCTCCAAGCTCGAGAGAATCCTAATGGTGTCGGGAATGCTTGATATACCCTTGCAATAGCTCAAGTCAAGTTCAATTAATGCCTCCATGGACGGCAAAATCTCTGGGAACTCAGAAATCTCAGGGCAAGACGAGCAACTGAGTTTGGAGAGAAGTGGTGCAGATTTGATCAGATAGGGAACTTGTTTGATCATGGTATTGTCCAAGTTGACTTCTTTGAGACTTGGGAAAGCTTGACTTTGGTCACCCTTTGCATGATCCAGGAAATTAGGGTTCAGGCGTCCACATGAGTTGAGAATTAGGGTTTGGAGCTTTGGATTATATATGATGGAGTCATGAATCTCGTCTAGGCTAGTGCAACTTGTGAGATCAATCACTTCGAGCTTTTTCGCGGTTGATAGGTCGGGTAACCTTCTAATGTACTTCGATGAAAAGAGATTAAGCTCTTTCAAATTTCCAAGATCCTGCAAGCAAATTAAATGTATATGAAACATCGAATCATTTCATATTCAGAGCTATATGTCATACTCTCGCTTGTGAGTTGTAAACGATTCTTTAACTGTGAATTACGGTTCATCATTTGGTAGAAGTAAGAAGCACTCACGCCGAATACCTCAGAGAGTTAAGTTCTATGCATACTTACCACATTATCGCTTTCCCATAGTTGTCGGATGTTGCTGTGTTTCAGCCTTAATACGTGGAGGTTGCGAGGAGAAAATTCAGAAGGCAAAGATGTGGCAGGAAATAAGTCCCACTCAAATAGCCTCAGCTCGCCGGAGAGGGATTTAAGTTCCTCACGAACAACCACTTTCTTACTTTTGATTGAGAGTGGAAGGACATGGGCTGAGATGACACTCCTTTTCTTCGCCACTTGAATGGAAAGCAATCTCAGGTTCATCATCCTTTCGAAAGTAGATGTGTTTGCGCGTACCACTTCTTTAGTTTTGCTCATATTCAGTAGGATGCCTTCTGTTGCTTCGGTTCCCTGGACAAGAGAAACAGCCAAACATACGTCGTTAATTTTCGTAACCTATACGTATTGGATGTATATTTTATGCAATTTCCTCGTAAGTTATGTACCATGTTTTTGTTGAGTAGGGTTTGTAAATCTTTGGCCTTCCACAACCTCGATCGTTTCTCGAGCATCCTTTCTTTCCTCACGATCTTCTTGCCTAGGTCTTTCAACATGCCATGCATTTCTATCTCTCCCTTTGCCCTATTAATGAGGAGAAGAGACTTATCAACCAGATTCAAGACCAGATCTTCATCCAACACTCTCGTCACGAAATTACAGTCCTCGTGGTTGAAGAAGCAAGCAATGTCAAGGAACACGCTTTGCTCCTCCACACTCAACCCATCATAACTAATCATCAACAGATTCTCAATTTCCTTATTAGGGATTTTCTTAAGCTTGTCCAATGCACAATCCCAGTATCCCGTTGACCTACCAAGCAAAGCCGCGCCCAAAACTTTTAGGGCTAGCGGGTGGCCACTTGCATAAGATACTATCTTCTTGCACCTCTCCATGAACTCACTCGGCGGTCGATCTTTTCTGAATGCATATGAACTCAAAAGTTGTAGGGCTTTATCGTCGTCGAGACCTTTGACTTGGTGCACTTCCTGACAGCGGACGTTCTTGAGTACCTGCCGATCTGTGCTCGTCAGGATGATTCTACTTCCCGATTTAAAAAGATTGCATGATTTCCCGTGAAGAAGTTCTTCCACGGCTCTCAAGCTATCCATGGTCACATCATCGATGACTACGAAGGATCTCACTCGACCAACGCGATCGAGTTTCACATTGGTGGGCATGACGTGCGCTTTCTCGTCGTCACCGAGCAACTTGTAGAAGAGTTCGTTCTGTAGATCGATCACCTGTGTCTTCTTCAGCTGGGCTGCGAAGTTTTCGATGAAATGGACTCCTTGGAATTTCTCCGCGTCTATTTTGTGAAACATGGCTTTGGCAAGGGTGGTCTTGCCAATGCCGGGCATGCCCCAAAACCCTATGATTCGGTTGTCGTTTTCGTCGTCGAAGCTCAACAGTTTCTCCACGTCTTCGATGTCTTGGTCTATGCCGACCAAACCTTCCATAATAGGAGAATACGTTTGTCTGATTGCCCCGAGTATGGTTCGAGTAATTTCTTCAACAAGATGACGTTCAGGCCTAAAAGACGCAAGGAGTTGAAATGGTCACTAAAATAATGAACAATGATTTATCTACCCAAGGAAATAGTAGCTAGAAAGCTTGAAGTTTGGTTGGTATGCGACTTTTGTGACCAAAACTTTTAATGTCGCCACTACTATTACTGACCGTTAAACGGGAGTGACAAAAAAATGGAAATGGAGAACAGTTGATTGTTAAATCAGCTATATTTCTTAAAGGTAGTGAGTAGGCATTTATATTTTATTATGAGTGGGTTGAGCTGTCTTAATTAGTCTAAAATACACTAATCTGTAGTTTCGGTGGATGGCGAAAAATGATTCACACTCATCCATTGGTCGAAATATCAGTGAGTTGGGTGGAGAGCGAATTCTCTCAATAACCAATTTTTACATAAATATATGTAACCAATATTAATATGCTACATATCTTTCATTTTAAATCAAAATTAAAATAAAAGTTTCATAAAAATTCATATCAATTGTAATTTTTAGAATAACATCCACTATAATATATTTTAGAAGAAAAATACTGACATACATACATATATATATGGCGAGTTCTACGGTACCCTGGGTAAAATCCGGGGTACAGCATACCTTGAGTATGAAAACACTATCTAGACCTTGAATTGACCGATCTTTCGGACATGATACTATACTCTAACCCTTAAAGATCAAAATCTAGGTCATAATTCTCCCAATCTTATATTCCAAGATCAATTTGATTAGAAACAATAATCGACGGTTATGATTCGTCCAAATATAGGCACAAAGAGGAAAGCATCATCTTAGGGTTTATAGATTATGATTTAGATAATTAGGACCTAGGGTTCACTCATTAATGGTTAGGGTATAGTATCATATCCAAAAATCCTGCTAATTCGAGGTCTAGATACCGTTTCCATAGTCAAGGTATCCGGTACCCCGGATTTCACGCGGGGTACCGTAGAAGGCACCATATATATATATATAGTCATTGATGATAGTTGGAATCTACTAACCACCATTTATCACTATGTACGTGCTTTTTCTGTGCAAAATTTGAGTTAAAAATATGGCGGTGCGTAATGGTAACGAGTGATAATAGGGGGGCACAAAAATGTTTCACGAAATAAAAAAAAATTGGATATAATTTTGTGGAAAAGAAGATTGAACTCATTCTATTTGTGCAATTGTTGTTAAACACAAGTGAAAACAAAGAAGATACAAGCCAATTAGAAAGTATGAAAAATATAAAGACTTTTAATCTTTGTAGTTAGATTTGGTCCCACTAAAAATCAAGTAAAGTTATGCATTTGTGCATAATCCAGGGCTATAAACCTTATCCTAAACCTATTGGGTAGGTGATTATGGATGGTGGAGAGTTTGGCAGTTTTGGTATGCCAATTTTCTTTCCTAATAAAAAGATAACTCTGGGTTGGGCAAGGTTACAAGTTACAACAAGATAATTGAATATTACAGCTTCTAATTTTAAGAAAATTAAAAAAATACCACTAACCGTAGATTATGGTAAAATCTAAAAACAATAAAGTAATTAGTGATTTTCCTTTTACCATTCATTAGTTTCAAAGATTAGATAGAAAAAACAAAGCCATTCAAATGGTAAAAAAAAAAAAGGCATAATTGAAAGGAATGGTTTACATACTTGGTGACTAGGGAATCAAACCCTGAAATGTTGGCCGCCTCTTTGAGTGCAGCAGTCCAGGTTTTGAGTTTGGCCTCCATCTCTTTACTGGGAAGCTTCTTCTCATATTCAGCAAATGCATCTCCGTAGCTTCCTTTCCGGTTCCTAACATGGGAAGGTGTCACCCCACCGTAAAACACCGGCACCATCTTCCGTTGGTATTTTCGTGAGCACTCCAAAATCTTGACAAGCTCGTCGAGGCACCAGTCCGAATTCGCGTAATTCGGGGAGAAGATCACGACGTACGACGAGGATTTCTCGATCGCATCGATGAGCGTGGGCGAGATTTTGTCTCCTCGTTTGAGATTCACGTCGTCCTTGAAGGTGAGGACGTGTCTTTCGTCGTTCATGTGAGCGAAGAGGTGGCTTAGGAAAGTTTGCCTGACGTCGGTTCCTCTGAAACTGATGAATGCATCGTACTTGCAAGAAGGGTTTGTGTTTTCATTATCTGGAGGAGGAGGAGCAGGAAGAGCCAGAGGAGGAGCTGCAGGAGAAGGATCAGAAGGAGCAGGAGCTCCTACAATCTCTTTGTTGCTAATGGGATGATGAACGATTTCAGCACGAGGTGGTGGTGGAGGATCCTGATCAGCAGGACGAACTACAATACGACCACGAGAAGGAGGCTTAGGAGGTACACTACAAATCGTCCAATTAGGACCTGGAAGAAGGCGACCCCGAGGTGGAGGAGGTCGTGGTTCAAATGTTCTCGTCAAAGGATTAACGAGTAGACGACCACGAGGAGGAGGAGGAGGAGGTTGTGGTGGTGAATTCTGACTCATGGGATATGAAGGAGAAAGACTGTGAACAAGAGGAGGATTGGTGAGATGGATGGTTGAAGAAGCCAAAGGACAAGAAGTATGGAGTGCAAGAAGAAGGTTTTTTTTTTAGAGAAATGTAGTTGCTTGAGGATGTCTATCCCCTAATTATATAGGTGCCCACAAGTAATGGAACATGATCCTTTAATTTTATGACAAGTATGAAATAAAGAACATTACCTTTGCTTTTAACTCTTGTTTCAATGGAGAACATCAATAGAGAAAGTACATGGTGGAATAGTTTTTGTTACCCAACTCTTTTGATGGGTAATTCTTTTCCAACTTCGAACGCCAAGAATTACTTGCAATTGCCTATGGAAACAAGCAAGCATATAGTACTTACCTTACCCAAACATTCTTCTCTATCTAATCAAACAAATTAATTAACGTAACGTATGCACTGAAATCGATCGAAAGATGAAAGTGTCAGACTTTCAATATTCGCGTCATAAATGGGAGGGAGACTGCAACAAAAGCAAAAGTCTATTAATCGAAATAAAGTAATTTTTCTTGGATTTTGCTAGCTACAGATCATGGATTCGGTCTGAGACAACAAATCATGGATTTTGAGAACCGATCTGGACGAATTCTTGAATTTTAAAGGCTACAAATAATGTATTCGCCCAGGTTATTCTGCACCGACGATAAAGTTTATTAATAGTTGATTTGGGAAAATTTTTTCGTAGGCCATTTTTGTTATTTTTTGATTGATTTTTCGAAGGTCATTATCTTTAGATTTTGAAGGCTACAAAATACGAATTTGGCATGAGACTATTTTTTACCGATGATTAAATCAATTAAGTAACACTTTGCGTGGTTTTTTTTTTTAGTCATTTTTGGCAGATTCCAAATGCATAACATAACAGATTCAGGCGATTTTTTCTAAATACCATTTTCTTGGATTTTGAAGGTTGCAGATCACGAATTCGACTCGAGATTATTCTTCACCGATGATTAAGTGTATTGGAGAGGAATTTTGTCGGGCCATTTTTGGCCGGTTCGAATTTTGGACAATTTTTTCGATAGTCATTTTCCTTGGATTTTGAAGGCTACAGAATACAAAATCAGCCTCACGCTATTCTTCACCAATGATAAATTCTACTAATCGCCGCTTTGGGAGGATTTTTTCAGACACCATTTCGTAATTTTTTGGCTATTTTTAGAAAGGCCATTTTCTTTAGATTTTGAAGACTACATATTACAGATTTGTCATGCACCTATTTCCTTTGATGATTAGTTATTTAAGCGCCAATTGGGGCAGATTTCTTTTGGCCATTTTTTGTAGATTCCAAAGGTGTCTCTCATCACAGATTTCGAGTGATTTTTTCAAAATGTAATTTTCCTTGAATTTTGAAAGTTACAGATCACCGATTCTCTCTAAGGCTATTCTTCACCGATGATTAAGTCAATTAAGCACCGATTTGAATGACTTTTTTCTGAGGTCATTTTTGGCAGATTCCATCACAGATTTCAGGAGATTGTTTCGAAAGATCATTTTCTTTGAATTTTGAAGACTACATGTAACGGATTCGGCCAGAGTCCATTCCCCACTAATGATAAATTCAGTTAATAGCCAATTTGGGCGGGTTTTTTGGGGTGGGCATTTTTGTTATTTTTTGGAAAATTTTACAAAATTTCATTTCCTTGAATTTTGAAGGCTTTAAATCATGGATTCAGACTGAGGCTATTCTTCACTAATTATTAAATCTATTAAGCAACTATTTGGGCGGATTTTTTTCAAGGGCCATCTTTGCTAGATTCTAAAGGCTACCAACATAGATTTCATGTTATTTTGCTTTGATTTTAAAGGCGACCTGGTAGTAGGGGTGTGCAACGGTTCGGTTCGGTCCGAACCGGACCAAACTCATGAGAACAGCGGTCCATTAGTAAAAGACATGTTAGGACAAAGGACGGGACCATTCTTGTATTTGTTCCATTTGGTATAGTAATTAACATCATCGATGGTGTTTATCTTATTAGTTTAGCAATTAATATCATCCGATACAGTTTTTTTTACTGGCTGGAAACATGCATCACCATGATGATGGTTATTGTTGTTGATCCTCAGCCGCACGATCGGCTGGCTCGCCACGTGCACGAAGCAAGTGTTGATAGGAATGTGACGGTATCAAGTCACTAATTTCGACCTTTGTCTTGTGTATACGTTTTGAATATATTCACGATTTCAGTAACCATTGGTTACTGACCTATGAGTAACTAAATATGGACCTTTAAATCTAAGTAGGTCCAGAAAATTCAGATCTAAGCGTTGTCAATTAAAGACATTTTATTTTCCCTAGTTTTCATAATCGGCTCTTATCTTCTTCGTTCTAACTCGGATTTCAATTATTTTTTTCACACATGAAACGAGTTCGTTGTGCTCTACAAAATGAGATCAACTTCTTCGTTTTTAAGTCGTTTTTGAAAACGTTTGCTCAGAAGGAACGAGTTCATCATGATCTATTGGATCTACAAATTTCTAGATGAAAAAAGTACTGGACATAAAATTAGCATACTTTACCACTATGGTATGTGGGTGGTAACTTGTGGTAAACAATGATGAAAGTCATAAATGACAGTTAGTATACTCCTACTATCATGTATTCAACCTTCTTACCATATTGGTATGTTCATACCATCATGGTACGCTTTCTTACCATATGGTACTAAATATGAGCATACCATATGGTAATGACGGGTAAAAAATTATTCAAATTTTTTTGTACTAAAAATATATCAAAGTGAATATCATTTTAAAGAGCACATTTAATCTGATTTATTTGTGCAAAAAAATTAAATTTCGACCTAGAACGAGAGAGAAATCGTTCATTAAAGATTAAAGGGGAAAATATTAAATACTTTTCAGGAGAAAGGGCATGGTGATGTCATGCATATGTGGACAGATTACTGATGATTACTCACCATTTGGGTTACTGACCTAATCCGCTTCCTTTGTTACCGATGTGACCAAAAGGAAAGCTTGAGAATGGTGACTATAACTACATATGGTAAGTGTTAATGTTCTCTATCAGAGGGTTTTTACTTGATACGTTTGCTTTTTGTAGTAGGTAGCTTTTACTTAAGTTGAGAAAATGTGACTGCACGTACAAATTGCTCTTTATAAGTGTTAATTGTCCCACATCGGTAATACAATAGAAATTATTCTTGTATATTAGTGTTCACCTAGCTCAATTAGTACGGGGCCTTTTGAGAAGTATCCCAAAAATAAATATGAACGAGTTTGATCCAAACGAACAGTATCATACTAATGAACCTATTAAGCATATATTTTTTTTTCCGTTGAATAGTACAATATTTGTTATAATTGTTGAAATTTGAGATATTTGGGACCATTTTCGGTGAACTTGAGATTATCGAAAGATTTAGGAGATATGGAATAATTCAAGGAATTGTTAGACAAGTAGAATTATAAGTACATGAGATTGAATTAGCAATTCATCATAACAAAATCAAATAATATAAGCTATCTCCATTTATTTTACTACTCTCTGTTGAGTTATCTCCTGCCTGTTCCTCTCCTTTTATCATCCCAAAACCACCCTCTCCTTCTAAACAGTGAATATCTCTGTGGATTTGCCCAAAATATTTTATTACATCTTTTTTTGGACTCGACATTCTCATCAAGATTTGCTTTACCATCGTTTAAAGAGAATGGAAAGACTTTGATATTATGTTAATGAATATTTGACCTCGATTGAAGACTCTAATATTATTTCATAAACTGTTTCGTTCTAATAATTCGAATTGATTGAAAAAGGTTAATTAATTGTAAATCTTATACCACTCTCTTACAAGACATAACATTATCGTTAAAAAAAGTTATTGTTGATAATGTTAAACGATTAAAATTTAACAAGGCTGGAAGCATCTGCAGGAATTAGAATCGCAAAGCCCGTGAGCATCTTTTCCAAACTGTTGCTGACACTCGGAGGTACATTCATCTCGAAGGCATTGAGGGGAAGTCTTGATAATTCCTTTATCACAATACCTTTGTGCCGTCACCTCTTCATTTCCTACAAAATATTTTCAATATTAATATTCGTTAGAATATATTTTTAATTAATATACGTTCATCCAATCTTATAAATTTCATCCATCAATTCGTTTATGGGATCTTATTTATCTTATCAATCGTGTCAACAACGACTATCTGCTACAAAAGGAGTAGAGAGAAAATGAGGATGAAATATTTTACCAGCAATGAAAAAGGCCACTAAGAAGAGAAGGAAAATAGTGGAGCACTTCATTCTTGATCTATTTCACTTCTTTTTTCGAAGTTCAATTTTGGGTGAAAAAGTGAGAAAGCAAAGAGTTTTCAATTTATGTAGTGAATTCAATGAGTACTTATTCTCTTTGTCCTTCACAAAGCGAATGACTTCAGTCTCCCTTTTATAGGGATTAGGGAGTCTACATGATGATTAATTCTTCATTGGAATTTTCCGGTTATCATTCTTGTTAAGGAATTTTTTTCATGGAGAATATGAACTATAAAGTATATAATTAATTTGCTTGGATTTAATAACCTTAATAAACCTTTTGGTACAGAAAAATATCCTTAATTAGTCACATTGATTGTCATTTTCCATTTCTCTTTCTTTTTCATAGTTATCCCCAAAGAGAAGCATTATAGATACAACAATATACAAGACCTTGCAGGCAAGGCCTCAAATTAGAAAGAAGGAAAACATGATGGATGACAAGTGTCAGAACCATCGTGCTTCAAGGTTTTGATTTGCCACGCCAATACGATAATCAAAGCACCTAGATTTCTTGCAAAATAGCTTCTCACATCACGTGCGACGAGTCCCTCGTGTTGCTCAAATAGGTTGTGCATAACCACAAAAAACAATATATTCGTGTAAGAATGCATCAAACAACAAAAATCGTGATTTTACATAAAATCGCAAATTGAAGTAAAATCAGAAATGTAGATTAGAATCGTAAGATTTTAAAGTTCATATTAGAACGAATACTTAAAAATTTGAAGTCGGCTCGAATTCGTCCAAAACTTTAATTGTCAAGCAGCTTGACTCACGAACCGAAATTGGCAGTTGAAGCCAGCTCGAGTTTAGCTTGATAATGGTTCATTACCAAGCTCGAAAAGTGTTATGAATCATGATAATGCTCAAAATCTTGTGAAAATTAGTTGAAAAGCAGGTATGCACGAGCTAATTCGCTAAAGTTAGCTCATCTTGAGGATTAAATCCATGGGTTTAAACAAGGAAATAGAATTGTAACTTAGTATTATACAAAAAATAAGCTACTCCACCATTAGCTAATCGCTGCTTCAATTAACATAACACTAATGACAGAAAAGTATGTTTGCTACATTGAAATAATAGATGGATAAGTTTGCCCAAGATAATAATAAAAATATTTATTAACTTACATTAGTGGGAGGACATAAAATACCTTTAACCATTAGATTTATCCTATGAGGATCGTGTTCCTAATCAATGACCCACATAATTATTCTTTTTATTTTATGATATCATATAAGTTTCTCTATTTTTTTAATCTCAATAATACTCATATACTATATTTTTCGTTAACAAACAGAAACTTCTTTGTTTTTATTCTTTGTTCTTAACATTTGGCCTTTTGCCATTTTGCTTGGAGTTTCGTCTTGAGGCTTTCGCCTCTACTTTCGTTGGCATTTTAAACGGGTTATCTTTCCGTATTAGAGAACTTGGTCTCAACTCTCAACAAGTGTGTGAAACCAACATTGCGGAAAAATATCAAGTTATCGGCCAAACCAATGCAGCTAACACCCTTTATGCATAACGATAACAACAAAAACCAAAGCTATCAATTTATTTTTATCGTATCCAATTATTTTCTCTTTTGTTTTAATTGATACCATAGTGATACAAAAATTTTCTCTGTGCAAACAGTGTTCAACAACGGAAACTTCTTTGTATTCTTAACATTTAGCCTTCTTTCCTATCTGCTTGGCTTCTCTTCCGATTGCCGTTTTCTCGTTGTTTTGTCATAGCTTCTAGCTGATCATCGGCTCCCCTACCAGTTATATAAATGTGGGCAGGGAATGGTTGCCCCAAAACCACATTGGTGCCTCAAAAATTTCAACAAAAATAGAAGTATAACAATGGATTCGGAATCTAGCTATCCCAAGCTGCCTTCCTTGGATTTCTCTAAGCCTGCAGGAGTAATGAAACCAGGCAGTCCCCAGTGGGAAACCCTAAAATCGCAAGTTCGCGAGGCAGTGGAAGAGTACGGATGCTTCGAGGCGTCGTTCGACAGGGTTTCTGACGACGTTCGCAGGGCAGTTTTCGAGTCGCTGGAAGAGCTTTTCGAGCTGCCTTTGGAGACGAAGCTGCGGAATGCTTCGAACAAACCGTGCCGAGGTTATGTGGGACAACACCCTCTGATTCCGCTGTATGAAAGCTTGGGCATAGATGATGCTCAAGTTCCTGAAAGCGTTGAATCCTTCACCAACACTCTGTGGCCTCAAGGAAACTCAAGTTTCAGGTATTTTTACAACATGGTCTCTCTCTCAGGAAAACCGCTTTTCGCCCTCAGATAATTCATGGGAAAACTGTGCCAAACTGTGCAAAAGATGCATAAACTTGTTTAGTTGATAATTTTGAGACGTAAACAAAAGAAAAATGGTATAAATGGTGTGGCATGGTAGTTAAGAAAAATTTGAGGGTGAAAATATATTATGATAATATAGAGGATAAAGTTTCGTGGATGAATTATGCTAAAATGAAGATTGAAACAACTTTTGGAAAACAATAAGAAAATACTTCAAATGATTTCCCTTATTTTAACTAATTTCTATTGTTGTCAAGTTCTGTTATCACATCATCAACAAATGAAAATGGAACTAAACATGTTTTTTTCATTCTCTGTGCTCACCTACGAAACAGAGAAAAGAAATTGGAAATGGTACTAATTAAACAAGGTCTAAAACTCATACGGTCGGCGCTTAATTATCTTTTTTGGCAGCAAAACAATGCAGTCTTACTTGGAGCAACTTTCAGAACTGGACAAAATCGTGAGGAAAATGATTGTTGAAAGCTTTGGACTTGAGAGTTATATGGACGAACACATGAGCTCCACAAAATACCTACTGCGGTTCATGAAATACGATAGCCCTAACACCCCGGATGCTAAGCTTGGCCTCAGTCCGCACACAGACAATAATACGGTGACCATATTGCATCAGAATCAAGTTGAGGGACTGGAAGTGCAAACCAAAGATGGCAGATGGATCAACATCCAACCTTCTCCAACCTCTTTCATCGTTATCATTGGTGAAGCTCTTAGAGTAAGTTATAATCAACACAAGAGGGGGAAAAAAGTTTATCTTTTTTTTTTTTTATTAAGAAAAAGTCTTGCAATGAGTTTGTTTTCAAACATAATGATGAATGTGTGTGTGTTT